>BTHU01000004.1:35973768-37183768 GCA_036184795.1 Tokudaia tokunoshimensis | reverse complement strand
TTCTAGTAATTAATTGAGCACTTAGCATTTTCCCTCAAAGGCAAATATTATATTCTCATGAAATTAGAAAGCAATCACTTTTAAAACTAAGTGTATAAAATATATCTGTGTCTGATTTTGGATTCCCACATTTTAAATTCTCCTTTTTTGGCATGATGGTAATATTTAAGTGTTTCAGATTAAATTATGTATATTGCTTGTAAGCATACTAGGACTATTAAATGCCTTGTAGGGAATTTGCTATACATTAGTGTTCCACAATATAATTTTCTTGTCTACTATTAGTCTGTTAAATTTGATATATTTTGTGAAGCTAAAAAAATATTTGAGAAATTTTAATCAGCACTGTATTAAATTTGTGCATGAATAGATGGATTCTGGCACATTTTGACTGAAAAACATTCTCATAGGGGACTGAATCATGTAAATGTAAATGTTGCTTCTATTTTCTCAGATGAAGGAATGAGATAAGAGGTGTATACATCTTAGACTGAGCCTGGAGTTTCTTTCCCTGTACTAACTATGCCCTGGTCCTGGGTCTGGAATCTTCTAACTTCTCTACAATCTAATCCTCCAAACTGACTTATTCAATCTAGCTTCTCTAGGTTTCTGACTGAATTGATGTGCTTGGCCTCATATTAACTTTGGCAATATATTCTAATATTCTTATGCTGTTCTTGTGTGTGTTGAGCATATCTTATCTGTGACTCATTCTGTCAAATTTTTCTCTGATTAGTCACTTTGCCCCTCAATTAGATGTCACTATCCTACATGACTGCTTCCTTCTACAAACCTTACCTTCATTGTTAGGGATTAAAGGTGTATACTAAGGGTGTATCTATATTTTAGTCAGATAGTACTATAATCCAGGACTTATCTGCATTCCAGCTAGATCATATAGTTCTAGAAAGTCTTTGGATGTGATCCCTTGCCAGAGCCACCATGTTGCTTGTTTACAGTTCTTCCATAATACCAAGCCTCTCACTGTTGTCTGTCTTTCTATCTGTCTCTTTGCTTTTCTGTCTCTGTCTCTCTTTCTCTCTTCGTGATGTCTCTGTCTTTGTCTATTTCTCTATGGGTGTCTCTCTGTTTCTCTGTATCTTTCTCCTTCTCTTCCATCCTGTTTCCATCATTTCCTCTGTTTTCCTTCTCTCCCCCTGTCCATCCCTCCCTCCCTTCCTTCTTCTCTCTAAGTCCATATAGACAGATAGATAGATAGATAGATAGATAGATAGATAGATAGATAGATAGATAGATAGATAGATAGATAGATAGATAGATATGGAGAGAGAGAGAGAGAGAGAGAGAGAGAGAGAGAGAGAGAGAGAGAGAGAGAGAGTGCTTTTATAAAATCTTAGTCATTTGTAAACAGTGTCAAGGATTTCATTACTCCTCTTATTTCTACCTCCATTTAAATATTACTAACATTAGAGAAACACAAATTTAACCCAGAGAACATTGTAGCCACACAGAACTCAGAATGACCAAGTAAAAGTAAATGAAAATTGCTTTTACTATGTTTAGATATGGGCCTCGAATTCCTGATCTTTCCAAGACCTTTAACATGAAAGGATGCTGAATTTTGTCAAATGCTTTCTCAGCATCTAATGAGATGACCATGTGGTTTTTTTTCTTTGAGATTGTTTATATAGTGGATTACATTGATGGATTTCCTTATATTGAACCATCCCTGCATCCCTGGGATGAAGCCTACTTGATCGTGGTGAATGATCGTTTTGATGTGTTCTTGGATTCGGTTGGCAAGAATTTTATTGAGTATTTTTGCATCGATATTCATAAGAGAGATTGGCCTGAGATTCTCTTTCTTTGTCTGATCTTTGTGTGCTTTTGATATTAGCGTAATTGTGGCTTCATAGAACGAGTTGGGTAGTGTTCCTTCTGTTTCTATTTTGTGGAACAGTTTGAAGAGTATTGGTGTTAGGTCTTCTTTGAAGGTCTGATAGAATTCTGCACTAAAACCATCTGGACCTGTGCTTTTTTTGGTTGGAAGACTTCCAATGACGACTTCTACTTCTTCAGGGGTTATAGGATGGTTTAGATGGTCTATTTGATCCTGATTTAATTTTGGTATTTGGTATCTGTCAAGGAAATTGTCCATTTCCTCGAGATTTTCTAGTTGTGTTGAATACAGGCTTTTGTAGTAGGATCTGATGATTTTTTGAATTTCCTCAGTTTCTGTTGTTATCTCTCCCTTTTCGTTTCTGATTTTATTAATTTGGATACTGTCTCTGTGCCCTCTGGTTAGTCTGGCTAAGGGCTTATCTATCTTGTTGATTTTCTCAAAGAACCAACTCCTCGTTTTGTTGATTCTTTGTATGGTTTTATTTGTTTCTACTTGATTGATTTCAGCCCTGAGTTTGATGATTTCCTGCCTTCTACTCCTCTTTGGTGAATTTGCTTCTTTTTGTTCCAGGGCTTTCAGGTGTGCCATTAAGCTGCTAGTGTATGCTATCTCCTGTTTCTTTTTGGCAGCACTCAGGGCTATGAATTTTCCTCTTAGCACTGCTTTCATTGTGTCCCATAAATTAGGGTATGTTGTGCCTTCATTTTCATTAAATTTCAAGAAGTCTTTGATTTCTTTCTTTATTTCCACCTTGACCAAGTTATCATTTATAATAGCCAGAAGCTGGAAAGAACCCAAATGTCCCTCAAAGGAGGAATGGATTCAGAAGATGTGGTATATTTACACAATGGAATACTACTCTGCAATTAAAAACAATGAATTCATGAAATTCCTAGGCAAATGATCATAACTTGAAAATATCATCCTTAGTGAGATAACCCAATCACAAAAGAACACACATGGTATGCAGTCACTGATAAGGGGATATTAACCCAGAATCTCAGAATACCCTAGACACAATTCACATATCAATAGATTTCCAAGAAGGTGGAAGGAGAGATCCCTGGTCCTGGAAAGACTGGATGTAGGGGAATGCCAGGACAGAGAAGCGAGAGGGGGTTGAATGGGGAAAAGAGGGAGGGAAGGGGGCTTATGGGACTTTCGGGGAGGGAGGAAACGGGAAAGGGGAAATGATTTTGAATGTAAATAAAAAAACTTAGAAAATAAAATAAAATAAAAAAAAAGTAAATGAAAACCAGAAAATATTGACAAAGATGCAGAGGAGCTGGACAATTCATATATTGTGGATATGAAGGGAGCATGGTCCCAGTCACTGAGAAAACAGTTCACAATTTGGCTAATCATGTCAATATCAAATGAGCCAGCAGTTCTTCTTGAGCCCTTTATCCTAGAGAAATCAAGACAGGTATATAAAACCATATATATATATATATATGAACCATCCCTGCATCCCTGGTATGTATATATATATATATATATATATATATATATATATATATATATATATATATATACCATCTGGAATTTTATGAGAGCTTTATTTATAACAGTCAGTGACTGAAAACTTTCTGTATGTCCTTCAGTGTATAAGTGGTTAAGTACATTGTGAAGAAAGACTACTATTCATCAGCAAAGAAGAAATGAACTGTGAATTTTCAATAAGTTAGATGAAGGTCCCAGGGATTAATTACACTGTGTAATAAAGAGTTAATCCCCTAGGGATTAGACACCATATTATTTCATTGGTACAATATTGTTGAATAAGAAAATGTAGGAATGTAAAGCAGATTATTATTCATTGGAGAGACAGAGGGATGTATATGTAGGAGTGACAAGGTGTCTGTAAAGTACATTATGGGTACTATAGACATGAAAACATACTGAGACAAGATTTAACAACACAGTATCCAGAGTGTGATATTGTACCATAGCTTTAAAAGTTGTTAGCAGCTTTGGAAAGAAATTACGTTAATGGTACACATGATATTGTTTAAATTTTTTAGTATATGTGCTGCCAAAGCGAGCACATGTTTAAATTTTTTATAAGACCCTGAAAACTGTATCACTTCAAAATAAAATGTTTAATTAAACAGGTCTTCATGGCATACAATTACAGTCCCAGCTATTTAAGAGATTAATGGGTGATTTCTTGAACCTATAAATTTTAGACCAGCTTGGAAAGTCTAGCAAGACCTTATCTCAGTAGCATTGAGAAATCAAATTTTAAAAAAAAGTAGAAGTTATAAATTGAATTTCATTGAATTAAACTTTACTAAATTCTTTTAAGTTTTTCAATCAAGTTTGAAAGGATTGCCATGTGTTCGTGTGTGTTCGTGTGTGTGTGCAAACGTACATGCATGCACACATACATAGGCACATATAGATGTGTGTGTATGTATATACATTTTGTTTCTTCCTCTTGGTTTAGTCCTTTTGTTCATGCATGTCTGTCAAGTTTTCCATTTCTTCTAAATTTTCAAGTTTATTTTGATATAAGTTTTCAAATATTTCATGTAGATTATCAGTATAAGAATATTTATTGTAGTGCTCATTTTTAAAAGTTTCTGATTTTATTAATTTAATTCTTGTCTCTCAGTCAGTTCAAAGTCACAAATTCTGTCTTCAAAGAGGAATATAATTTCCATGTTTTTGACCTTTGTGTTTCTAGAATTAGTGTTTAGAACATATGATGTTTTTGTAATAAAATTCTAACTAGCTACTATGAAAACTGGAATAGTATATAAGGTAATAAAGAAATATATTTTTTCAGTATCAGGGCTCTCTAGTCAGAAGGAATTCTTGACTAGTAAACCTCTTTGAAAGTTCTTGGACACTCTAATATTCAGTTACTTTGTTAAAATACAGAGTTAAAAAAAGATTAAGATTTGCAGTTGGTCTATTGTACTTCCGGCCTTCCATTTACTGATATGCTAAAGCTCATAAAGGTCATTGGCCCTTTATAAGCCTCATTTTTTTTCTGTCCAAATTAAAGGTTGATTTTTTTTTCAGACACATATGTGCACAGCGTCTTGGAAATTATTATTTACTATTTGATTATAATGATACATATTCCTCAAAGTAAGATGGTTTGTAAAAACCTAGGTTTTGCCAAATAACATTATACATTCTCTCTCTCTCTCTCTCTCTCTCTCTCTCTCTCTCTCTCTCTCTCTCTCTCTCTCTCTCTCTCTCTCTCTTTCTCTCTCCCCCTCTCTCTCTTGTCCCTCTCTAAAGCATTTTTGTGGCCTAATAGAGTTTTAAGCCTACTTTTAATGTCATAGCCCACATGAGACTTTATTAGCCTTTTTATATGATTTTTACATAATGGTAATCTGAGCTATCATCTTAAAACCTGTAGCCCAACCACAGTAAATGGTATGAGGCAGTACACATCCTAAAGCAATATATTATCAACTAATACACACTTTGTTCAATGGTATTTGGAGACTTAGTCCTAATACAATAAAATTTGCAATAAATAAATAAAACAATTTTTGAGATAACATTTTCAAATATCTCATTTCATGATATAGAATATACAACAAAATCATTTTAAAAATTAAACCTTCTCATCTCAGTAAAAACCAGTCTGGAAGGCTACAAAGCTTTTTATGTGATCTGGTTTCACAATATTTATCATTAACTTTCATTTATGAAACTTCAAAAATATTTCTATTGATTCCTCATGTCAATATTTAAAATTACCTCCAATCCCTATATAAAACATCATTTGCAAAAGCAGATATAGTTTGCCTTGAACAAACATTTTTAAAGGTATTAAATATAAGCGGATTTTTATCTCAAAGTAAATAATCTTGTTTCTTTATCTTGTTTCTTTTTGCCTTTTTAATAGTCAGTGTGCTTGCCTAATAATTATATTCTGTGTTATATTCAATTAGAGACCAGAAATTCTCTTCTTTAACATTCCTGTGATTAGTTGTACAGATTAGGACAATCCACATTTCCTGATTCAACAGATTTCTTTTAAAAAGTTTTTCAGAATTAAAGAATAGAGTTGTTTTAGCTCCTCTCCAATTAATTTCAGAACATGACTAAGTTTAGCAACATCAAGAAACATCAAGAACATCAAGAAAAATGCCTACCTTAACATATCAGTTGCATCTTGCTGTGAGAATGCCATACAGTAAACATACAAAATTGAACTTCAATGTTCTTATAAACATCCATTTATGTCAAAGAAATGCATGGATTAGCGGATCTTGGCCAATATCATGCATAAAGCTTACCTTTGGATTTGCAAGGTTGTTCTGCACACTTGCAGTGAGTTTTTCACATGCATAGACTGCCTGTAATGTCCTTGTGTAGCACTGTGGAGTTCAAGCTCTGTCTCTCACATCAGGGTCTCACACCAACGTTCGAATAAAAGCACTCATTATAAACATTGAATCTTGGTTCAAATCTCAGCTTTTATCTCTGCTGCTAGCATTCTATTAACCAAATGGAATAATATATCCTAATCAGTATAAGAAGCAGAGGAATATTCACCCATTTTTCACCCACTGAGGCTGTAGTTCTTGCTAATCTAAGAATTCAGAGACAGTTATAGAACCATGCACCATGTAATTTGAACATCAATAGTATACATGGGGTTAAAGGGAAGATAAAGAAATATGCTGAAAATCTGCACTACATATTATAATGCACTTAAAAATTTTGTAATTATGGCTTTGTTCACAATTATCATGGCATTTCAAATACACTTCATCTAACTTACAGATTTAGAGTAAGGGTCAGCATTTTCTCACCCGTTGGTCAAATGTCCCTCATTGACTCTATATCGTTCACAAGCACAAGCTAGGTATAAACATTTTAAAATAAATCAATTTTAATAGCATTTTGTATTGAGTAAATATCATGTAGAATTCAGAATGCAATGGTCGTAGAAAAACATCATGGGAGCATAGCAGTCCATATGGATAATACATCCTCTCTGGAGTTACTGTCCGTCTATCATGGCTGGGCTGATTGTCACAACAGAAACTCTGAACTGTAATGCCTAAAATGATTACTTTCAGTCCCATTGCAGAAAAAGCGTACTAGTTCTCCTGCTTTATAAGAATCACTTCGCAAATCCATAAGGACATTTCCAAAAAAAAAAACCCTAGTCTGGTGATTCGGTCACTTCTTTGAGAGTCTTCAGGAAATTTCAGATGTCAGGAGTGATATATCCTGACTTCTGACCTATAATGTCATCTTTCTTCTCTCCTTGCTCCTTTTGCCATAGTCTTTATAGTCACATTCATTAGTTACTGACTTACATCTTATTCTTTTCACTGGGTTAGAATAGCTTTCTTTTATGAGTTTCAATGGCCAATACTCTATAAGGTTTGGTAAGAAAAAATAAAAAAACAATAACAACTCTTCTGGGATGATGCAATCATCTTATGCCTATGCATAGGATGCCAGAGCTGCAGCTCTCAGGGAAATCCCTGCAGGTGTGACCTAAGACTCAAAGCTCAAATAAACTTGCCTCTTCAGCAATGAGAGGGTAGCTGGCAAATGAACAGTTGTCTTCTGGTTATGAATGTTGTACATCAGTGTCATGCTATGGACACATCCCTTAGATTTTAGCAGTACTTTTCTACTTCATTGTCATGTGAGAAACTAAATATATTATATTTTTCAGCCGGGCAGTGGTGGCGCACGCCTTTAATCCCAGCACTTGGGAGGCAGAGGCAGGTGGATTTCTGAGTTCGAGGCCAGCCTGGTCTACAGAGTGAGTTCCAGGACAGCCAGGCCTACGCAGAGAAACCCTGCCTCGAAAAAAAAAAAAAAACAAAAAATAATTATATTTTTCATCAAATTGGTTAGCATGCAGTATTAAAGCGCTATGATAAACCATGTCAAGTTTTCAAATACTCTAGATTTTTCATTCTTAGCTGCTTTCAGTAATCTATATAATTGATGTAGTTAGCAGTCAGTAAGCTAAGGAGAGTGATTTTTCTGGAACTCTCCAAATGTGGTTATTAAGTTGCTTCTTAAATCTCCTTCATTGCTTTTTACCTTGGGATGTTTCTGTAAAGAAGTCTTCAGTGAAGTTGCTGATCAAACTACCATGAATTTTGCTCACAGCTGCCAGCTACAAGACATGCCCTCTGCCTGACAGATACTTTCAGGATCAGACAGCAATTTTCTTAGCACTTCCTTATCTCAAAATTCACCTTTTAGTCATTCTCCATCTCAATAGCTAAAACAGGCACTGCCACATGTTTCCTCTATCATAGTGAATACTTCACCTATGACTCCTGTCTCTACACATGAAAAACTGCCATTCCAACAATCTGAAGTAGTTGTCTGAACACATCTTTTCCTCTACACAACTGAAATCAAGAGTGATTATAACCAAGTACCTACATCTTGCAACCACAATACTCGGCTGACACTTCACAATGTTATGTGTTTTCTTCTCCTCTTCATTTAAATCAAGTAAGGGGAATTTACCCCTGGTCTAGCAAACTCAGTGAGCCACTGGGACAAATGGCACTTGCAATGTTAAAGCTAAACTCGAGAGGGGGTTGAATGGGGAAAAGAGGGAGGGAAGGGGGCTTATGGGACTTTCGGGGAGGGAGGAAACGGGAAAGGGGAAATCATTTGGAATGTAAATAAAAAAACTTAGAAAATAAAAAAAAAAGAAAATCAACAGCAAAAACTTTGCTTGCAGGGCAAGACTGGGGCATTTGTTTAAAAAAATAATAGTATATGTCTTCTAGTACAGGGCTTCTTCAACTTTTAACACTTGCCGCGTCTTTAGAACTCAGAAAAGTTAGGTGAACCTGAAAATACAGGTGTATAAAAAGGGTGGACAAATGAAATTATAAATTACAAATACATTTATTTTAAAACAGCTTTTGTTATACACATACTTCAACCACTCATTAAAGACAAGTTCAAATATGCATACTAATAAGATAGATATACTTGTTCATTTTTACATAAAGAATTTAGTAATAGCTGAATATTGTGTATCTCAGGATGTAATGGATGACCATTGGACTTTTAAAATAATTAATCGGTATTCATAAATGCTGTCATATATGTGGTATAAAATAGCAGCTGTATGTTTATAGTCATTTAGAAATTGTTCCCCAGTCACAAGCCAAGGTTATTTTAATACTTTTCAACTCAAGTCAGCAACTCAAAAAGGAAGTTTTATATTAAATATTGTAACAATGTAACTCAGTTTGATAAGTACACACTGAGGAGTGACTCTGAAAACTGTTAAAACACTATCTTCCAAAAATTAAACATTTATCTTTTATAAAAGCAGAAAACTCTGTATGTCATGAAAAAACAATTCAACTCATTCCATACTGGTCTTAAGTCTGAGCTGAGCTAGGAAGAGCAGCCATCATTGGCACTGCATGGTTCAACCCAGTTCTCAGTGGTGATGTGTTCAGAATCAAGGCTACACAGGAGGTACAGGATGCCTGTCAGGCAAGCACTGTCAGAAACTTCCCATTTATCATGTTCTTAACTTTGACTAAAATTCCATCATTGGCCATTCAGAGACCTCTTACTATTGCCAGATTTTTTTTTTTTGCATTTATTTCATTTAGTCATACATTCAGGCCTTCAATGTCCCTCAAGAGAGGAATGGATACAGAAAATGTGCTACACTTACACAATGGAGTACTACTCAGCTATTAAAAACAATGATTTCATGAAACTCACAGGCAAATAGATTGAACTTGAAAATATCATTTTGAGTAAGGTAATCCAGTCACAAAAGAACACACATGGTATGCACTCAGTGATAAGTAGATATTATCCCAAAAGTTCTGAATACCCAAGTTACAATTCAAGAAGAGGGAAGACCAAAGTGTGGATGCTTCAGTGCTTCTTAGAAGGGGGAACTAAATATTCATAGAAGAAAATATGGAGATAAAGTACTGAGCAGAGACTGAAGGAAAGGCCATCCAGAGACTACCTCACCTGGGGGTCCATGCAATATATAGTTGATAAACCCTGATGCTATTGCAGATGTCTGGAAGCAATTGCTGACAGGACCCTGATATTGCTGTCTCTTGAGAGGCTTTGCCAGACAAATACAGAGGTGGATGGTCGCAGCCAACCATTGGACTGAGCGCGGGGTCCCCAAGAGTTGGAAAGGGACTGAAGTTACTAAGAGGGTTTGCAGTCCCATGGTTGGAGCAACAGTGTCAACCGGCCAGACCTAGTCCAGATCCAGGAGCTACCGGGGAATGGACCACCAACCTAAAGAGTACACATGGAGGGACCCATGGCTCCAACCTCATATGTGGCAGAGGGTGGCCTTGTTGGACACAAGTGGGAGGAACAGCCCTTGGGTCTGAGGGGGACGATGCCCCAGTATAGGGTAATGCCAGGGTGGGAAGACAGGAGTGGGTGGGTGGGGGGAGGAGCACCCTCACAGAGGCAGGGTGAGGGGAGAGGAGGTTCCAGAGGGGAGACCTGGAAAGGGAACAACATTTGAAATGTAAATAAGGAAAATATCCAACAAAAGATTAAAAGAAAAGAGGAAATGCTAGAATTGGGGCTGGAGAAATGGCTTTCCAGTTAAGAGAACTTGTTGCTCTTGTAGAGGATCCAGGTTCACTTCCCAAGGCCCACAACCAACAACTATCTGTAGCTCCCATTCCAGCAGAAATTATGCTTGCTTCTGAGTTTTGTGAGCACTGCGCCCCTGTTAAAGAGACCCAGAAGCAAGTAAAATACCCATACATACAAAATAAAAATAAACACATCTTTCTTTTTAAGGTGCTGGGATTGAGAAAATACACATGAACTTACTTCAAGAACATTTTGAAACTAAATTATCACTTCCTCGCACTTTATTTTATTTAAAGAATGCTTAAGAGATGCCTGTACAAAATCCCAGATTTAAGCCATTATCAGTTTAGATTAATAATTTACCCCAATCACTCTTCCCTTTCATAGCACGGAGACCCTGTTTATGACAAGATGGAGGAGATGGAGGAGAGAGTCAGTGACCTGTCACAGAGGAGACTCAGACCTGCCTTTTTTCCCCCTGGGGGAGAGATGGGCTGTAGAGAATGTAGATAACATAGCTTGAGCAGTTCTCACAGAGAACACCAACAGGTGTACTTAGGGCTTTTGAGGAATCGATATGGAAGCATTGTTTTCTCTCTTGAAAAAAATAATCTGCTTTTGTTCAGCTGACGTTAAAATTGTGCAGTCGGCATCTTAATTCTGCAGGCTATTAAATATGGTGGGAAGAGCCATACTCTAGACAAAATTGAATCATTTAAAAATGCCTTCTGAAGAGTCTTCCACAGCAGAGCAAAGCACACACTGATCAAAGCGTGGGATCCCCGGCGTCAAGCTTTGAAGAGAAAATGTAACATCCTAAATGCACAACAATGATAGCTGGGATAAAAGCAGATGGGAAGAGAGGACTAGGAAGCTCCTCTCCTTTTGTCATCTGAAGCCCTTTACCCTCTCAGAGCTATTCATATTTATTACTTTTACATTTTTTGGCTTCTCTGTTTTAGTCTCTCCCATTTTTCTCCATTTTTCTTTTGAAGGTAATAGCTATTGTAAACCTGCTTCACTGTAAGAACCGAGATATCTGCAGTACTTTCCTCGTTTTAATAGGAATGAGGAAATGTTAGCTGTATGAAGTATTCAAAACTTACTCCTGCTGTCTAACTCCAGTTTCTAAGTTGACAATTTTACCCTTTCTCACATTGGAGCTATGCTGTCAATAGAAAAAGATGACTTTGAGACATCATAAAAATATCCTGTGCTATGGCATAGACACAAAATAGTTAAAACTATATACACTTACAGTGAAAAATTATATGAACTGAGTTCCCTTTGAAGTTACTTAGGGGAAATGCTGAATGTAAGTGGAAGTAGGCCATGATTTTGTAGCTTTAGTTTAGTTTAGCTTAGTTTGGTTTATTAAGAAAGTCTTTTAAATGTATGCCTGCTTCCTACTTGTTTTATTTTATTTTGAATTGCTAAGAATGAAATTCGTACCTCTAGGCAAATTTTCTAACACTCTGCTTCTCACCCAGCCTCCCACTCGCTGGTAGAGCACTCGTTCAACACATACAAGTTCCTAGGTGTTCATAGACTAAGGCATGGAAATAAAGAGTATCACCAATTGCCAAAGAGCCAGAACTTTCTCCCATTTATAGTCTATTAAGGTGTTACTGCTTACAGTATATTTTCAAGAGCCTTCCTGGAAAATCTGGAGGCTAATAGATTAATGGTGGCAATAGGCGCCTTCATAAAAGAGTTCTAAAAATACAGTACCTTTCAAAGTCTCTGCTGACATGAAGGCCCAGGAATGACATCGAGATTATTGTGCTAGGAATATATTCAGCCCAGAGGGCATGCGCTAAATAAAACATGGCCAAAAATATCTACATCCTCCTTAGAATATCTGCCCCTTGCCTTGTGGCTCCAACATATCATCCTAGAGCCTTCTTTCATTTCTTTTGATAAAATTTTTATTCAGCCATACATATCTATGCTATAAAAATAGTAATGGTTATTTTCCACATCTTACAGGTAACTTTTTTTTTCACACCTCTGTGGTGATTGAATGGAAGTTACACTGAAGAGGGTATTCACATGAACCCATGGGGGCGGGTAGTTTTCAGGTCATACCAAATGTTTAACTGATGTAATATGAACATGTTGGTTAAATTTTAAAATTTATATGTGACATTAAAAGGCAATGGTTTACAGTTCCTCCTGATCTCTTAGAAGATGTTGCTGCATTACACATTCGTGGGTAACAAAAAGTCACCCAAAGCTTAGTAATAGGCACTTCTCTGGGAATCTCTCAAACTGAGCCAGCGTCTCTGCTGCCTACCTGCATCCTACAGTGTATGTCATGTGTGTATGAGCTTTCCCTCACTGTACCTTTTGATGCTACCTTGTACATAGGCTTTTGAAAAATGGATCCTGGTTCTAACAGAATATTACAATAGACGGATGTTTTCTGCCAAAAGTTAATGTAAAATAGTGCTAATTAGTTACACTTCCTGAAAGAAGTATGTGTGTGTGTGTGTGTGTGTGTGTGTGTGTGTGTGTGTGTGTGTGTTCATGCATGTGTGTGTGTGTTTATGTGTATATGAGGGGAATGTTTAAATTCTGGTTTAATGTGACTCATTATGCAATGCTACTGCAAAATTAAATGTTACTTATTCAGAAACTTTCTAATTTTATCATACATAGATATTTATATTTAAGTTACTATGGCTGTCCCAATATTAATCTTACATGTTTAGGATAGGTAAAGGGTTTGAAAGACCAATTCTAAGCAACTGGTTCTCAAAGTCCTTTTTGATTCTTTGGGGAAATTTTTATATATTCAATTTATTTCACAAAACTACAGATCAAAGCTATTTTAACCTTTGAGCTTTTCTGCTTTGTGATTGACAAGCCTTTTCACTGTCACCTTTAAAAAGAAATGTATTTTTCTTCTTTTATTCTCGTCCCCTTATTATCTCTTTGTTGATGACTATGGATGTGCAGAACAAACGCCTTTTAGTATCTATTCCTATTAACCTAGCTGTATCATTTATTACATTAGCACTGTGCATGTTTGGGGATTCAAGATACATATTCAACAGACTTTAAGTTACGAATTTTAAATTCAAGAAACATTCGAAGTGGAAAGATTCTTGTTAGCACTTGGAAGACAGATGAGTACTTAGGAATTGCTTGTGTGGGGCAGTAACAGAAGGGAATAATGATTGGTAGGATGGGGAAAGGTATTGTGATACAGACAGCATGTGAAACAAAAGCCTCCTGTTTCCTCGGCTGTTGTAAGAAGTTCAAATAAATCTGGCTGCAGGAGATTTTTGGAACAAAAGTTGGGAACAAGATGTAGCAAAACTTAAATTCTCAGCTTAAAACTTCAAAGTCAGTTCTATGAGAAATAGGTACAGAGAGTGCCAGACACTTACAGGAACTGAGAAGAGTCCCTGCCTTAATAGACTTCTATTACAGATGGTCACCTGTACTGTTTCTTAGTTCTGTGAGTGGGTGACAAAAAGTTTGCTGTCCACTGGCTCTACAGTTTGGTTATCAGCACCATCCCAAAACAGCAAGAATGAGCATATGGATCAGGAAAACCCATCAGATTATTAGGTAGTGTTTATACTGTTCCAAATACTATTTTAGATGCATTAGATACATTCTCTTAAATTTATTCAGGTTTAACTAACATATTTTTGTCCAGATTCGAAATTAGTCACATTTAGTCATCCATGGGTATATGAAATAGGTACTCACACACATTGCTATTCTATAGGTGAGAAAAATCTGAGCGACTTCTGTAGCTTAAGTGATAAGCATACTGTTGCCCCTCAATTCAGCAGAAGCATAAACTTGATCCTTTGAATTGTGCAACTCTAGTAATATCAAGTGCAACCACATGACAGCTATGGTTCCAAAGATGGTCTCACTTTTCTTGTACATAGCTGTCCTACCTGCCTTCCTGACCTGCTGATTTCCCTGGGTTCACACATCCTGCCTATGTGGTTTTCCTTTTAATGATCTAGGATAGATACTTATTTGTTCTCTTGTATTCAAACATGTACTTTCCAGAAAGTCCATTTGATCCTTTCTAGCAACTGTTTTTGACATTCTGTTGAAACCTTCTGTTTTCTGCCCACACACCATGGAGATAAGGTGTCTTCATTTACTGGTCTTCAATCTGTCCACATTTAAAACTTCTGTCTTTATTCTTATCTGTCATTTTCCTTCCCTTGATTGTGTCTTTAAGGAGAGGACAAGGTATTCTCCTAAAGGGGAAGCTAATTATCCTGCCTCTGCCCCTGGGCCTGCATGCTTCAGTTAGTTCATCACTGTGGTCCAGAGTGTTCATGATCCACAGTCTTTTTTTCTGCTCTGTTTTCTGTCTCATATTCCTTGGCTGCCAAATTAAAAATAAAATCCCCTAGTTTGGAACA
Organism: Tokudaia tokunoshimensis; assembly: GCA_036184795.1. Lineage (NCBI taxonomy): Eukaryota > Metazoa > Chordata > Mammalia > Rodentia > Muridae > Tokudaia > Tokudaia tokunoshimensis. The sequence goes on along the minus strand of BTHU01000004.1, from coordinate 37,168,930 downwards.
CTGGCTGGCAAGTAAATCCAAACTCCCTTACTTTGGAACGCTATCTGAATTCTGTTAATGTTTTAACTATAAACAACTTGTATATGCTTTGTCCTAATCTTTTTCAGCATTTCACAGATTCTCCAACTCTATACTGTTGGATATGCCAAACTGGCAGTAAAGAGAAACAAGGGTTCTGCCCAGTGAGTCTAGAATGAAATGAAGGTGATGACAATGTATAAAATAAATAAGAAAGTACTATAATACATTTGAAATCAATATGAGTTAAGAAAAATAGGAGGTGCAAAGGATATGGAGAAGTGGATGGGAAAATGCAGTTTTTAGTAGGGAAGAGAGAAAGTGAGTTACTGAGAAGTAACTTCTGTGGACAGTCTTGATGAAAAGAGAAGGCCAAGTCTCAATCTGCATAACTACATGGAGAAAACTGGTGGAGAGGCTCTGAGCATGAAGTATATGCACTTGGTTATTGACAAACTCACAAGGACATCAACATATCCAGACATAGTAGGTGAGGACCTTCAGTATAAAAGATAGACACAGTGATGTCACATGCCTCCTCTCTATTTACCCCACTTACTTCCTTTGAGAACTCATTTGATAATAGTATCTGAGGTGTTTACCTACTTATATAACACTCACATATCTTTTACAATGCTAGTTAGTCCTATCCATTGCTTATTTTATTCACAGAAACACTTTTGTTTATGTGTTATAGAAAGATTTAATTGATGCTTATTCAATTAAATAAAATACATCACTATAATAAATGATTTCTTCAAAAACATTTAAATTTTTTCATTCAGTTATATATTCACTAGAGATAAGTGGTATTTACTTAGTTTGTAGTAAACCCCCATTTTAAGTACAATTATATTTGATACTAGGTTCTTTCTTAAAGGTTATGGATTCCATTTGTTTTTACCTCTTTAAATGTATGAGTCCTGTTCTGACTTTTTCAAGTTTAAAAGGAACATCAGCTTCAGCCCTGCATAACCTCAAGGTTATAATCAAGATAAAGCAAACACAGTAAAGATGAAATCTGGTATTTCATAGCCAAACAGATTTGCATGATCTTCTAGGGAATTCCAAACATAAAGATCACTTTATTTGAATGTGAACCTCTTAAGGGAAAATGGCCTGTCAAAAGATATGCTGCTAAGTTTTATCCTTGGGCTTTTGTGAATGCATATTCTGATGTGCTGCAAGGGAACACTGCAAAACTAGATATGTTCTTGGCTTTCCAAAATAGAAAGCTGCTCATTCCAACTGTGCTCATTAAAGGTCTCAGTAACACATACTGAAAAAAAAAAGTGTGGGCTTAAATGACCAGACCAACCTCTCACTGTGCTTATTGCCTTTTTAGACACAAGAGACAATTAATGTGGACCAGCATTATTGCGGAACCTTTTCCCTCCCACAGGCAGCTGCAGAAGGGTGACATGACTTTCCTGTGAGTGGAGGTCCTAGAGGGCAAATAGTGCATCAAGATTTCTGATCCGTTCTGAAATCAAATGTATAACACAGACTAGAGTTGCAGTGATGTATTTTTGGAGGAGTTTGACTATCTTCAATTGTGTCAAATGGAAAGATGATAGCGTATAATACAATACTTAGGCATATCTGAGCTCCTAACTGTGCTCTGCCTTAGGTTTGATAAGACCTTGACAGACCATCTAACACATTATTTTTATCTGTAAGATGGGAATAATTAGCAAACCTACCATAGAGGATAAGAGCCTCTACCCAAAGCACATAGCAGCCATTGGGTACATAAGACTTGCTTCTAAATTCACCAACTTCCTCATCATCATTATCGTCATCACCATCATTATCATCATTGTCATCATCACCATTTTATTATTATCATCACCATTACCACAACCATCATCCCTATTCTCATCACTATCCCAATTACCATCATCCCCCGTCATCTTCATCATCATCCCTATGTTTGATCATTGCCACAATCATTGTTCACCTAATCGCTGAAGTCCTTTTAAAGAAAGTATACTTTCTCACTTTTATAAAAGTTCTACATCCCTAGGGTACTTTGGGTTCAGTGAGGATCTAGAAATGGTTTCCTGAGTTGTTTAAGCCATCCTAATTGCAGTAGCAGACGGCAGTACCCAGGAAAGCCCCCTAAGTTCTCCTGTCTGCAAAATGGAGCACAAAGGATTTTACATTTGGCAGAGCACTCTTCTGTGACTTGAAAGTGTACCTCTGTGGGCATGCACAGCAGAAGCTCATCTGAAATACCAGGAACTTTGAAATGTGAAGTCTGACTTTTAAATCAAGTACATTTCTGTGCAGTGTTTTCTTTCCAACTTTCTAATTTTATTGCGTCATGAATGCTCCAGCTGGAAGCACCCGTTAACAGTTGGTGTAAAGTGTTTAAACTTAATTTTTAATGCATTTTAAGATGTGTGTGTGTGTGTGTGTGTGTGTGTGTGTGTGTGTTTGTGCGTGCCCGTGCACATGTGCATGTGATTTGGATCTCAAGATTCATTGATAAGAAAAAACAATGTTGCTGCCTGCATTACTAATTACCAACTTATTACTGAATCCTCCTCTTGGTGGGCAGTTAGTTGTGCAGAGGCAAATTTAAAATCCGAAACTTCTTTACCTGAAATTTGCCAGTCATTAATACAGAGCAGTCCATTTTAATCAGCCTATGGGGAACAATGAGTGCCATTAATTGAACCAATACCCATAGACCAGTTTGTCACATTTTCACGACTTAGAATATGGCAAACACACCAGGATGAAAATTTGTGCACAATTTCCTACTAAGGAGTTAGGCAAATGGGTTGAATTCACCTGGTTATATCAATTCTCTGAAGAGGAATATTCTATACAACTTTCTAGTCTTCTCATAAGCACACATTCCGTAGTAAGTAAGACTCCAATAATATAATTGTCACTGCACTTTTCAGGTTCATAAACTGGTACTTTTAAAATGCCTTTGAATATGCACCCATAGCTACTATTGCTCTAATGGATGATTTCTGCTTTCTGGAGTAAGACATGTGCTTGCGGGAGGTGTCATTGGATCCTGAGCAGATGTGCGTCTTGAGCACAATGTCATCAGCATACACATATTCCTTAACATACATTTCTGTTTTTAGTTTGGATAAGTTTTGTAAATGTTATAAAATATTTTTCATCACTTTTTCTCAAAACTGAATAATTATATACACTTGGAATTTGTAAGTATAACATAAGAAGTAATGTAAGTCAATTTTGGTATAAGGCCCAGGGATATAACTCAGTGGTACAGGATGTGCATTCAATGCTTTGGGTTCTGAGTTCAAGTGATTACAAATTATATGATGTTTTATAAAGCATGTCCTAATTAATATTGGAAATCATTTAAGAGTGCTAAATAGTTAGCATCTCTCTGACTTTTGTTATAACAAAAGCTTTGTTAAAATATAGGTTCCTTTTTGAGATTCCATGAGTTACTTCCTGTTAATGCTATATTAATACAGAATTTGAGTTAAATACTAGAGACAAAGATATATTTCCTGCATATTTCCGTTCTTTTTCCATACTCTGTGTTTTCATAATGCCACTTTCCCCTCAATCACTAGAAAAGCCAGTGTGTTGTTGTAGAGACAGTTGGTCAATTCTTGGGCTCAAAGCATGGGGATTCAGTTTGAGAAGAGCTAAGGAACATAGCTACCCTGGTCTGCATGTGGAGAGAGAAAATCTGACTATTTTGGGTTGCAGATATTTAAATTACATATTTCAAATTAATAATTCTTCAAAAGACAGTGCTCTATAAGTAGTGAATTCTATCTCATCTTTGACTAACATATACAACTTGTAACATAAAGGGTACATTTTCTATACAAAAAAAAACATTATATGACAGGTCAGTTTAAACTTATTGGAGAATGAAAAGTGATATCTCTAATGTCTTCCTCTAAGATTTTAATAATTGGATTTCTTTTCTGAGTTGACTATTTTGTTATTGCTATTGTTCACACTGAGATAAGATTAATATTTTGCTATTATTTTGTCTCTTTTAATTTTCAAATGTATCAACATATGCCATTCTAGAAACAGGCACATTTCTCTAAGGGAATTGAATTATAAAGAGTAACATGTAATTTAGCTTAGCATGTAAGTAGTAATGTCAAATATAATTTCAGTGGCAGGGGAGACATATTAGGAAAACTGAAATGATGTTTGTGCTCTGGTAAAGTATCACCAGTATATATAATGATTCTATTTTCACCTACAGTTATTAGCGGATATCATAGTGTTTGCTGGAACCCTTTAAAAATTCAAATAACAAAAGTTCAAGATTTTCTATAATCCAACATTTTGAAACTATTTTCCAAATTAATAAGAAATTTTATACTCTTCTTTTCACTACTCTTTTCTAAGAAACAAGCATGCAGTGTTTGAACAGTTGGTAGACTGATCGTTTGATTATGCTGTGTCTATCATACACAATATCTTAGAAGTGTTAGAAATTCTAGTGTAGATAATCAAGCCAATACTCAGCTCTTTATTGTTATTTTTGTGATCATGTGTTGATTAGTGACTCGTAAGGACTGTGTTGAAAAGTCAGTATTGTAGGCCAAATTTTGGACATTTAATAGTATGAGATTTTCATTGCTTGATCCATGAAAAAATGAGTGACTGTCACCTAGATATTATGCATAATGCTTAAAGTTGCCTTTTTAAATATAAGTGTGTATTTTGAATTTTTTATTGAAATCTAACATTTTACTGTATACTGATAACATAGTCATATACATATGTATATGTATGTATATCTATGCATTACATACATATATGTAAATTTATAACTAGTCAATTTGCTTTCTGACATTTCAAAGTCCTATGCTCTAGCACAGAAACTTAAATTCTCAATAATATACGAATTCATCACTTTGGTGAAGTAAAATGAGCAGATGTATTTCACTCATGGCATTGTGCTGGTTGAGTTAAAACTTTACATTTCATTCTTCTGGTTCATTGAACTAACTATAAGTTAGGTTTCTCATGCATAAAGTAGAGATAATAATGATTTGTGGAGTTAATAGAGCTCAAAACTATTTTATAATGAGTGCTTTTCTATTATAATTATTGTTGATGTTTATCTAAAGCAAGAGTGCACAAAGCGGCAACCAACTAACTGGGAAATGATCTTTACCAACCTTACATCCAACAGAGGGCTAATATCCAATATATACAAAGAACTCAAGAAGTTAAACTCCAGAGAGGCAAGTAACCCTATTAAAAACTGGGGTACAGAGCTAAACAAAGTGTTCTCACCTGAAGAATATCTAATGGCTGAGAAGCACCTAAAGAAATGTTCATCATCCTTAGTCATTAGGGAAATGCAAATCAAAACAACCCTGAGATTCCATCTCACACCAGTCAGGATGGCTAAGATCAAAAACACAGGAGACAGCTGTTGTTGGCAAGGATGTGGAGAAAGAGGAACACTCCTCCACTGCTGGTGGAATTGCAAGCTGGTACAACCACTCTGGAAAGCAGTCTGGCGGTTCCTCAGAAAACTGGGCATGACACTCCCGGAGGATCCGGCTATACCACTCCTGGGCATATACCCAGAGGCTTTACCTGCATGTAATAAGGACACATGCTCCACTATGTTCATAGCAGCCTTATTTATAATAACCAGAAGCTGGAAAGAACCCAGATGTCCCTCAACGGAGGAATGGATTCAGAAGATGTGGTATATCTACACAATGGAATACTACTCTGCAATTAAAAACAATGAATTCACGAAATTCCTAGGCAAATGGTCAGATCTTGAAAATATCATCCTTAGTGAGGTAACCCAATCACAAAAGAACACACATGGTATGCAGTCACTGATAATGGGATATTGACCCAGAATCTCGGAATACCCTAGACACAATCCGCATATCAATAGATTTCTAAGAAGATGGAAGGAGAGACCCCTGGTCCTGGAAAGACTGGATGTAGGGGAATGCCAGGACAGACTAACGAGAAGGGGTTGAATGGAGAAAAGAGGGAGGAAAGGGGGCTTATGGGACTTTCGGGGAGGGAGGAAACGGGAAAGGGGAAATGATTTGGAATGTAAATTTAAAAAAATAAAATAAAATAAATAAAAAAAATTATTTTAAGGATATAATCACCATTAAAACAATCTTCTCTTCACCTCTGATAACTTAGCTCCTCAATGGCTTTTTGAGCAACCTCTATAATATCATTTTTGAAATTTATTTTTGTTTTGAAATGAAAATATATTTCTCTCTCCAATCCTTACCATATAATCATCCAGCTTTATTTCTAAATATAAAATGCAACCTGCATTGTATATATGATGTTACATATATATGGCTTCAGGGGTGCCCATTTTTTATGTCAGCAGCCACAGATACCCTACTGAATTCTAGGAATAATAAGAGAGCCCTATATTTCCAAACATGAACCAAGCTGGATCCCTTAAGGAATGCAATACAAATAGAGAACGTGCAAATGGTGACGGCCCTGAGCATTGGTGATTGAAGAGGAATCCCTGGAAGAGGGAAGAGGTATGCTTTAAGATTTTAGAGGGCAAATAGAAACCATCCAGGGAGAATCAGAAGTTGAAAGAGGATGTTCCAGGCTCAGAGATCACTGTTTGTGAGAATGGAAGTTGCAAGAAAGAGAATTACAGGCTATTTGAAATTCATGAATAATAATGAAGCCAGGGATGTGATTTCTTTCTCTTAGACTATTGGAACACATGTCGAGTTCTTTCTATCATATCTACAGAGCATTCTCTGGCAGACTATCATTGCATAATTGTTGTAATTATTTTTAGAATATTTTAATCCATTTAAACAACTGATGAGTAATATTCCTCTGAGAGACAACATTTCATTGATTGCATGTGGAGATAAAGCATGATATTCAAGGTAGGAACCAGATGTCTCCACTTGATAGTGTGTCATTAATCTGACAGAAAAAAAATTATATCATACAAATTGTTTTAGCACCATGGCTCATCTATGCATACTATGATTATTAATACTAGTTTGAATTTTCAGTACTCTGGCACAAAGAGGGAAGAGAGTGAATAGAAGTGTAATAGTATCTGATTTTCAAGGAGAATACTGTGTTTCTAACAACCATTAATTATAATGATGATATACCAAACAATGTTAATACTCCATGTAGCTTCATATTTTCACTGTTCTTTATTTTAAAAAAGAAAGAAGTGATCTTCCAGAAATAGTTTTATTTTTCTTTGTAGTACTGTCAGGAAGATAAAAGTTGAGTTCTTGGGAGATGGCTCATTAGGTAAAATGTGTGCTAAGCAAGCATGATGACTGAGTTGGACCCCAAACATCCTGGTAAAACAGCAAATCTTGGTGTTAAACACTTGCAATGCAGTGCTGAGAGAACAAACCAGAGAATCCCTTGTGCTCATTTACCAATCCATGTCAATAGGCCAGTTCTGGACCAATGAGAGACACAGTGTCAAAACTAAGGTGACTGAAGTTACTATGGAATGACTTGGGAAGTTGTCTTACACACACACACACACACACACACACACACACACACACACACACACGTACATGCATGTGCAAGACCAAACACAGTCAAAATAGGTTAAATGATAGAATACTGTCTATTATTAATATTAACTTGATCCATAAGTTTCTGTAAAGTTTTGATCCAGATCTGACTTCTGAACCTGACTTCCAAACCTCGTTTCAACTTGCTTAGTTTCTGGCTTTTCAGGGTATATCAAACCATTTTAAGATTAAGATATTTGAAGAAAATGCTTCCCATTCTTTTTACAAAATAGAAGCTAGATAGTCTGGTTCCTCCTGTCAGTGTTCTTATCTTCTGATTAATTGTAATAAAAAATATCAATCACAAACTGTTAAAAAAATGGATAAAGAATATAAGTTGATTTGTTCCTTGTTAAAAATGTTATTGCTAATCTATAGGAATTGAAATAATTTTATGCAGTATAAATAGACAGTTTATTAAAATATGTATTTTTAAATTATTGTTTAATTATTTAGCAAAGGGAGTAAACACGGGATCAAACCTTTTTGAAAGCAGAACCCAGACACTGGAAATAAGGAATCACTATTTGACTATTTCATTAAGCTAGAATTCATTGATTTTTAAGACACCAAAACAGATTTGTTATATCAGTTTCATCCAGGAAAGAAAAAAAATCTAAATTCCACTGAATGAGCAATGATTTTCCAATTTGTTAAAAAAAAGCTTTGACAGACTCAAAAAAAAAAAAGAAAGAAAGAAAGAAACAGACTAAATATTATGGGGAAAAAACTGAGAGCATCAGTTTTTAAACCCCTAACATAATCACTAGGAAACAGATTCTGTTAGCCTATAAGAACCTGGGAGGAGTCATCTTTATTTTCTAATATGCTGACAGTCAAAAAGCAAATGGATTTTTAAAGAAGAGAAACTGTGCAAGTATTTATATTTTTACATGTGTAATTCTGGAGTTGTCATGTGGCAGGGAAGAAATGGAAGTTCCCCTTTTTTGACTTCAGTCTCTTCCCTTTCCTGTGCCCACTAGAAATAGGTATTTTAAATCAGGATCTTTACAAAATAGAAACTCCCCAACAGAAAGGAACGCATAGAAAGGGGACCAGAAGCGTCTGTGTCCAGCTGTCAACTCATGAGAACCATCATCCCCCAGAGCTTCAGAAGAGTGTTGCATGATGCAACAATAAACTGTAATGTGAATAAAAAGTATTCAAGGTTCAATTCCCCTGACTCTTTCTTTACTGTGATGTGTAAAGGTCTCATTCGCCTGCCTGGGGTCTGAAGAGGTGATTTCCCTGGCATGGCTCTGCCCCTCAACAATTGCCACTTCCACCATGACAGCATTTGATTCAACTATGAACTTATGAGCCTCAGCTTGTGGTCTGAATATATTTGGCTATTAATTGGGAGAGCCTTGACAAGGAAATAAATTGTATGATTATTCAAGGAGTCAGTTTCTTTAATGACTCAAAAATCATGCTGTAATGTCACAGAGGTAGAGGCCAAATACAAGGGCTAATTGTAACCACAAATGATCATGACTCCTCTTTGTTTTTTACTTTCTTTTTTTATTGAATATTTTCCTTATTTACATTTCAAATGTTATCCTCTTTCCTGGTTCCCCCCTCTCCTGGAACCCTCCAATTCCAGCCTCCCTCCCCCTGCTTCTATGAGGATGTTCCTCCACCCACCCCACTCCCACCTCCCCACCCTCGATTCCCCTACACTGGGGAATCTACCATTGATGCCTGCCAGAACCCTGGGGTTGGATATGAATATATATATATATATAAAATATATATGAATGTGTGCTTGATGCTCACTGAGCCAGAATTGGACACTTGGTACACTGGAACTGGAGTTAAAGATCATTGTAAGCTTTTGTGTGGTTTCTGGGATATGAACTCAGGTCCTTATAAAGAGACTCAACTTTCCTAAATGCTGAGCCATCTCTCTTAATGCTCTAGCATATTTCTTAAGAGTTTATTTGAAGAGTAATCTTGTATGCAGTCTGTTCACAGTTTTAAGAAGGGGTAAATAAGATTTCTTACTATAGTCTTTGTTTTGTTATTTTCATGAAGTTGTCTAACATAATAGGCCATGCTTTCCAAGATATCAAGGAGTAATACATTACTCCGTTTTATATGGTGACTTCTTTCATAATCTCTATTGTCAAGATTTTCTCTCTTCTGTAATACTTGCTGCATAATGGGTGACCTGGGCATGGCAGTTTTAAAGGACATGGGGCCTTTTTGCACTAAAGGCACCTGGTTAGATCTGCTGAACTATATAAACGTGTCTGGTAAAATCACCAATATCTTCAGCCATTGCCAGGCTAACTCAAGTTGTCTGGATTATTTGTGATTCTCAGGACCATAAAAACCCTGTGACTTTTTTTCCTTTGTCCTACAAAGCCCTAATTACCCACAAGCCTGCTAGCTGGTGATAGTGTGTCCCGGGAGCTCTGCAGTTGGGGGTTTGTGGGAATAGCTTGACACACAGATTTGCTGTAAATGTTATTCATAGGTTTCTAGTTTAACCATCTTGCTAATCTAGCCTATTTTTGTGCAGAGACTCAGAGACGTGTGAGAACCTTCCAGCTGTTCCTGCCATTCCCATCCTTTCCAAATCTAGTAGCTGATTATTATTGACTGTAGACAGAGAAACTTGCATGCACAGCAGAAATAAAATTAACAGACATTTATGCTAACACAGCCAGTAATCTCACAGATATCTCAGAAGGAGGAAAAAGAAAATTGACTCAAGTATCCTCACTGCAACATGAGGATAGCTATATTTATTGAAAATTTTCTTCACCAATTGAGAAACCAATTACTTTAACAATTAGATGCTGTTTGCTTAATTTTCCTTTCTTGGCTTGCTGTGCATTGTGTTGCAAGAAATTTCCCTATGGTAAGAAATGCATCTTTTTCCATACGTCCTCTCGGAAAGTTTGCCAAAGTCCATCTTCTATTCCCACAAAGAACATTCCTAGAAAGAGCTAAACCAAGGATACAATTCCTGATTACACATGCTCATTCTAAAAGAGTATAATATCAGATTCCCTAGTGAAGGGCTTACAGGATAGTAAGAGTGCAAATTTCTCGTAGTAGGAAAACACATACCTTCAAAAGATTTCTAGGATAGTTTGATACTACAAGGAACTACAACTTTCCATTGCTTCTCTATTGGGTGTAGTCATCCTCCCTTAGCTGATATATTGTGGCATGGAAGACAATCTGAGTTAATGTAGTAATGTCCCCTTGCAGGAACGTTTCTCAATGATATCATTTGCTTTGTCTCTGTTAGTTGTAAAAGCCAAGCCACCAAACAGAGTACTCATTTCCAGATTCGGAAGTTTTGCTGAGAATTCAAAATGCTATTTTATGTAAATTACTAAATGATTATGAGATTAAGAGTGTAGTGATTAAATAGATTTCTTTTTGTACATTTCAAAATGATAATATATTATTAAATTATGTAGACTTTTGATAATAGCCAGACTTTATTCTTTTGCAATACTTTTGGCTAAAGGACTTTGAAGACCCCAGTGCATTATTCCTCTCAGGCTCTTTTTCATTAAATTATATAAAGCCACTATACCATTCAAAAGCAACAGTGATAGAATATTGTTCCTGCTATGCATAGTATCTTAACCGACTCTTTATTATCTATATGTCCTCTGAGATCACAGGCAGTTTTCTTTCATATTTTCTTTGTTCATATAGGTAAGATTAAATATTTGTACTGAGTTTATATTACTCTATATTTTTTTCATAAACTTTGAAGTTGTCCTCATTGTGTTTAATCATTTAAATAATAAATATTGTTTCTTTATTGCCATTGTGCCACGTTTTCCCACCCATATGGTCGACATCCCCCTTTGTCATTCATAATTATTTGTACCTACTTGGGTAGTTTGATATTCTGATAATTTTCAAGTTTACTTTTTATTTTGAACTCAGCACTACGTAACCAATACGTACCTTTGTCTTTCACAGATTGTCTTGAAAGGTTACTTATAATATACAGGCTATTTTATGGTGATTATTTTTATTACATATATGACCTTGCATATGGTATCCTAATTATTGAACACCAATTTTTCTCCCTCTGACCGTGGGGGAATAAACACAAATGATTCTTCTCTCTCTTCATCTGTTCACACAAAGCATTGCCTTTGACTTTTATAGTGTTACACCAGCATGTACTCCAAAATGTTGATAGGAAAAATTATATTGGTCTGAGACTTCTTTGTGTATACTGGATTTGTCCGTAGAGAAATAAGTAGGTAAACAGGTTCCTTGTTGTCACACAGACTCCTCAAAACTTAAAATACTGCTCATGTCAACATAAAATTTCTTTAGGTGGGGTCCGTGTAAATATCTAATGCTAAATAGATTCAGGTTCTCCTATTAGCAATAGATAAGATACAGAGCACAAGCAGGGACAAAGGGAAGGTATTTATTCTCTTTATAACCTAGTAGAAGACTATGATGCAGTCCTTTTTGTTCTTGAAAATACAGTGAAATATGATCATGTTTCTCTACAGCAACTTCTACATATTGTTCTGACCAGACTTGACTGATAATATCTTATCTTCTTCTAACCTTCCAAGTGAACAGTTAGTGCTGCCCATATGTGCATAGCTCTAAGCCTACCCACTGTGTAATGAGAATCTACTAATAGTGGCCTTAACACTATTAGTGTGTGATGTGTCCCTGTCCCTCAAAGGTCATATTGTTTCCACCAATCTTCCAAGTAACAGATATTTTCAATTTTAATCTATTTGGTAGAAAAGTAATAATAACATGATAGTATTTAATACATCATCTGCTAAAACAATAGGTTTAATTGGAAGAAATTGAGATTGATTTCATTCAATGTTAGTATACTATACAATTGATAATGTGTACTTAGGAAATACATTATCATGGAACACTTTACCATTACTATAATGGGGAGAAAAGTACGTACTACAAATGTGAAAACACAGTGTTGAAATTTGTTGTTTCCATAAGTAGCCATTTTCAACTTATGGAAATTAGTTAACAATTATAACAATTAGTATATCTTATCTACTTTCTATATAGATTGGCTAAATGTATAAAAGGTTACATAAAATGACGGTTTCCATGTTCTTTTTTTTAATTTCAACTTTAAAATGCCTATTGTTTTTGTTCAGTTCATGTTTGGACAGTCATTCTGGAGAGAAAAACCTCACACAAAAACGTACAGACAACTTAAGAATACTGAGTATAATAGAAGTAATCTTCCCTGGAGAAGTGCATACCCATTGGTTATCCAATACCAATTGTCAGATCTGAAAACACACATCCAAGTAACATCATATAGACTCAGCAGATTATATTTTTTATTTAGAAGTTAGGCATGGCACCCCGATTGAGGGATGGGGCCACCCACCCATCTCCAAAATTTTTACCCAGAATTGCTCCTGTAAAAAGGAAAAACAGGGACAAACTGAAATAGAGACTAAAGGAAAGGCCATCCAGAGACTACCCCACCTCGAGATCAGAATCCATACCACATGCAGACACCAAACCCAGACACTATTGCTGATGCCAAGGAGTACTTGCTGACAGGAGCCTGATATAGCTGTCTCCTGAGAGACTCTGCCAGATCCTGAGCAATATAGATGCAGATGCTCTCAGGCAACCATCAGACTGAGCACAGGGACCCCAATGGAGAGGTTGGGGAAAGGACTGCAGGAGCTAAAAGGGCCTTATCTGGCATCAATGAGAGGAGAGGTCCTTGGTCCTATGAAGGCTTGCTGCCCCAATGTAGAGGAATGCTAGGGCAGTAGGCAGGAGTGGGTAGGTGGGTGGGGGAGCACCCTCATAGAAGCAGGGTAAGGGGGAATGGGATAAGGGTTTGCAGAAGGGAAATTGGGAAAAGGGATAACATTTGAAATGTAAATAAAAAAAATATCCAATTAAAAAAATAAAGTAGTTAAAAAAATAACCCAGGGAGACCTAAACACCATCTTGGCTATGAACATAGCATACTGATATTTTTGTTATTGTTGTTGTAGGTAAGATGTATCTTGATCTAATTTCAAATTTAATATGTATGGATAGTATACTGTAAAACTGCTACTTAATAGCACAATTTGATCATTAATGAGTAGAAATAAATATAGTGAGTGAACTATGTATCTAAGCACAGGCAAATTGTTCTCTTTTCTCTACTAATAAAGGAATGTTTGAGCCAAGAAAACTGTAGTTGGCCTGACAGTTACATATCAGAGGTACAGGCAGTCAAATAGGAAAGTCCAGTAAATAGGGCAGTGCTGAAATGTTGGACGGAATCTTCCAACATTATTTTTCTCTCCCCAGATAACAATGTGGCTAACATGCCAGTTATTAGAAAGATAAAAGTGCACTAAACTTTTCTCTTTAAGGGTAGACCTTGCATCTTCCTGTATTCCCCATTGGATGGTAAAGAAAGAGTTCTAGGATACAGGACACTCATGGAAAACAATCCCTGTCACAGAGTCATTGCACATGAATGGGTAGTAATGCTTTTTTCTGTGCACTCCTTACCTCCCCAACCCCTGTCATCTATTTTTGTCTAAAGTGAAGTGTTCATCCATTTCCTAAATAAAATATGGATTCCAGAAACCCAAGGTTTTTGTTGTTGTTGTGCTTTTAGCAATATGTAAATACCACAATTCTAGTGAACAAATGCATGAAGAATAAAAACTGGGATTTTGTTGACTTTTGTTGTTTTTTGCTTTTTATTTTTGTTTTTGTTTTTTTTTTCAAAAGTCCCTAAATTGCATTAAATGTACCTTAATTAGATACAGCAGGAGCAGATTGTACTGTGCATTGTTTACATTTTTAAATGGTTAACATATGATTCCTGAGTAGTGTATAAGTGAAATTTAAGTATCCATAGTGTTCAAATTTAATATGAAAATATTGTCTTCAGCAGTTACTATCCCAGGAGGATAATGATGTGTTATTTATTCAAAATAAAGTGTATGCCAGAAACTCATTTTAGCATTTGAAGGCTCATTATGGCATTTCTATTGAAATGTATGACCACAGTGAGACAAGATGTAATGTGTCCACTTCATACAAAAGAAAGCTGAATATCAAAACTACATATGTGATAAGTGCCATAATTGACAGAAATTGATTTATTCCAAATCAGTCTGACTCCGTAACTTGTCTCCTTCCATTAAAAAAGCTTATAACACTCTAGAAAATAATCCATACCTATCTAACTTTGAATAATCGTGAAGCATGGTATTTCATTAAATATCAATATGGAGTGCAGAGCCCAAAAGAACAAAGGGAAATAAGTTGTGAGGGAGGCAAATCAGTGCTTAAAGAGATAAGGGCATAGAAGCAAGGAATTACATAATTTCCATGACCATCTGATTCTACACGTTCATTAGGAATTTGTTTCAGTCCAGTCTGGATTCTCAGTGAATGGACTTGCTAAGGATAATTCCATAGTAGGTTTTAAAATCATGATTTTTGGTAAACCCAATAGAGTCTTGGTTCTTATGTATCCCATAAATATAATTCTTAATATTCCACATCAGAGAATCTCTACACACATTCCCTGAAATCCAATTGAGAATGACAGAGGAAAACACACTATTGCTGGCTACACACTCTCTAGTTACAAATAGGAGCCAGCTAACCTTTACTTGTCAGAGATTGTAATTCAAGCATCATGCTAATGAATTTGAACTGGAAAACTACAACAAAATATATGGTCAGAATTAAACATGGCTTAATTCATTTTGTATTCATGTCATGGTGACTTCATCTACACATTTAAATTTTTATCCCTATTAGTTTTTTTATCATTTATTTATTTATTTATTATACTCAGGTTTTTATCCCCATCTTGGTCCACCCTCTGACTGTTCTACATCCCATACCTCCTCCCAAGCCCCCTGTCTCCAAGAAGATGTCCCCACAACCCACCAAACACCACACATCACCCATCACATACCACCCACCACCTACCACCCACCCAACCAGACCTCTAAACTCCCTGGGGCCTCCAGTCTCCAGAGGTTTAGATGCACCTTCTCTGACTAAACCCCTGGGTTAGCAGCTTCTGTCCATTGTTTGGGTACAAATATCTACATCTGATTCTTACAGCTGCTCATTGGATCTTTCAGAAGGCAGTCATGATAGGTCCCTTTTTGTTAGTACTCTATAGCTTCAATAATAATGTCAGGCCTTGGGACCTCCCCTTAAGCTGAATTCCACTTTGGGCTTGTTGTTGGACCTTCTTTTCCTTAGGCTCTTCTCCATTTCCATCCCTGCAGTTCTTTCAGACAAGAACAATTATGGGTCAGAGTTGACTGTGGGATAACAACCCCCTCCCTCACTTGATGCCATGTCTTCTGCTAAGTTCAGCATTATATCTTTACATTCTGTTGATTTCAAAGAATCAAGGTTTTGAAAGTTCTCTTGAGGTAATCCAGTGGCATAATCAGTTAATGTATGGAATGCATATGAAAACTCCATGAAAAATATAGTCAGTCACTTTCTAGTGTTACTATTGCCAATTCCTACCTATTCTCTCCCTAATATTTTAACAGCTAACTGGAGAAGGATTCAAACTCATTCTAAGTTTGCACCCTTAAAGTTGCAGCTGTTTTGCTAATGAATACGTGTGATTTCTTAGCTATGAAAAAGAAATATATAAAGTAACAGAAAACTCTAAAATGCGATTTTTGTATTCATCAGATATTAAAAAAAATATCTGCTCAAAATGCTTCCCTCAGTAGCACAGTGAATGCATTTCCGTGTTGTATGTCTTGGTCTCTTTAGTTGCACTGACATGTTCTACATAAGATCCTACATTTGCTGAAGATATTGCCTCAAAATATCTGCCTAATCTCATTTATTGAGGAAGAGAAAGAAACATTTTTTCTTAGCAACTCTTTATATGTATGTGTGAAGCACCACCATTTTATATATGACTACTGCTGATATACGTAAGTGTGGCTTCCCCACCCACATCCTTGACTAGAATTCCTTTCCCTTAGCTCCTCTTTTTTTTATTAACCCAAATACTAAATATATGGTAGACTTCCATCTTAGTAACTCAAACACTGCTTCCAAAGTACCTGCCTAAGGCATAACAAAGAGTTTCCTCTTGATACTGGAAAATACAAGTGTTAAACTGGCAATATACTATGTCGAAATAAAATTAAGCATGTCAGAAAAGTCTTTTTTAAAGTTTTGGGTTTTTTGTGTATTTATAAAGCACCGTGTGACACTTTGATAGTTATGTCCGTCGTGGAATGAAAGGAATCAAATTTTTTAGAATATCTGATTATATCAAATACTTGTAATTTATGGAAAAAATTCCTTATTTTGTAGATTTCAACAGTGTCTCAATACTGCTCAGTGCCTTTTATTATACATACCTTCACATTTATTACCCTGTGTTTGTCATTTTCAGACACACTGGCATGGTTTTCTTAAAATCTTCAGTTGTTCTCAGTGAGGCAGTTGGGAATAGATTAGGTATGACTTTAGATGTTGAAATGTAAAATGACATAAAAATGTGAAGAGTAATTTGGTTGAAACCTCATTAGACGAGGTTGTCAAATGCTTAAGAATCATTTGAGACATTAGTTAAGACACAAGCTAGAAACTAAGCAGAGAAGGATTCAGCAGAGTGGATCCTGCCATTTACCATTTAGATAGCTTGGAATAAACCGCCAACTGTCCCTATTGTAATGCCTACATCTCAAAAAATAATGAGGAATCTAGGGGAATGGATTCAATGGCTATTTTTGACTCTAGACACCACTATTTGTAAATAATAAAATAATGATTTTTAGAGCTAAAGATACTAAATTAATTTTTAAGACATCTGTGCTGTCTCAGTAGGGAATACTTGCTTATTTGATGTCAAGTGATATGTTTAGATAGCTTGAAATTTTAATGTGATAAACAGAGAGAAATAAATCTACACACACTAAAATTTAATGTATAACTGTACAGATAGATAGACATCATGATTTGG
The DNA here is from genome assembly GCA_036184795.1 of Tokudaia tokunoshimensis. NCBI lineage: Eukaryota > Metazoa > Chordata > Mammalia > Rodentia > Muridae > Tokudaia > Tokudaia tokunoshimensis. Next base: position 37,151,377 of record BTHU01000004.1, on the reverse strand, counting down.
CCATGCCCTGCAGTAGAGAGTCATAGATCTTATGACATAAAAAAAAAACAGTTTTTCTTTGACTAAAAAATAATGCTAAATAAATAAACTATGAACTGTGTTAATAGCTGTTTAGTGCTATCCTCCATGCCTGTTTGTATTCTCTTAAGAAAACGGAATGAGCAAACATTATGCCATCAGATAATAAGCAAGGTACATCAATACAAAACACTTGGTAAAGAAATTTTAAACTGTATTCATTGAGAAATTATTTCTTGCTTTAGCTTTCAATGATGAATTTCAGGAAATGATAATTATCTCAAGGCACATAGAAATACTGTAATTTTTTAACATTACAGATATAAACAAAGGTGTTGGTAAAATTTTAAGATTATGTACTTGATTTCAAGATCTGTCTTGACAATTAACTATTTCCTCTCTAATTTCAAAAGCAGTCAATGTATATTTAATATTCAAACTATTGTATTCATCAAAAACATAAAATTGTATACACCATGTATACCACTGTACAGAATTGAGAATGATATTTCTATGATTTATATATTAACATTTACACCATTTGTAAAAGCAGTAAATGCTATGCTATTAGCATACAACTGTTGCTAAAATTCTGAAATACTTATAGATCAAATCAAACCATATATAAGTTTTGTTGAGTTTTCATATTGATTGTAACCTTTGTGACTTTCCTCAAAACAATTGTGACGATTAATAATGTAGTTTCTACAATTAACAGAAAGTATCCAATGGCAACAACAAATTTTTGATTTCAGTTTCTAGTGACAGACTTGCATTGGCAAGCACACAACATATCTTTGTTACTATTGTTTGGTTTTTTTTACTGCTTAGAATAGTGCTTAGCAGAGTTGAATACTTTGAAAAATACTTTTCAATTGGGGGAAACATACAGAATTAGGAGGAATACTTCCCAATATGTCTATGTTTTCATGAAATTCTTGCACATTGAAGTACACACTGTGTCCTATAAATATGACCTGTTATTTAGTAGAGTCAATATAGGAATAAGTTCATTAGGACTGGTTTCTATAAGCAGAAAGTACCTCTTGAAATGTTCCAAAACTAATATAAAAAGAACTTTATCTCCTGTACCCTTTGCATCTACTTTATCCCTAAAACCTCAGAGATATTCCCTTTTATCATAATTTATCTTTATTCTTTTACTTGTTTTATTGCTTAATAATTTCATTTATGCATGCAATGTGTATTGAACAAATATACTGGATGTAAACTCTCCACCACTCCTTCCTATGTTCTACCCACCATGTCTTTGCTCAAGTTCATCTGTTCTTTCTTGAAACTCAGTAAGTTCATTCAGTACTGTCCTTAGAGGCATGGGTATTTGACAATTGAATGAAATATGGTTTCTCAGGGTCAAATCCCTGAAGAAAACTGACTCTCCCCTCATCCAGGTCCATTAACTTCTAGAAGCTCTTCAACTACGGTGGAATTTCTTTGACCACTTGTACCTTTTCATGCTAAGTTTCTAAGTATTTATATGGATTGGTCTTGTAAAGATCCAGAAAACACAGTTTTGATGTAGTCATCTTCTATCTCTGGCTCTGATAACCTTTTAACCCTCTTTTATGAGATGATCCCTGAACTCAAGATAGATATCCCATTTAGGGATGAGCTTCCATTCTCTTTTTCTGTACATGCCAACCAGTTGAGAGTCTCTGTGCTAATTGCTATTTACTCCAAATAACTTCTTCTTGGAGAAGGGTTGAAAGACATACATATTGCATATAATAAAATAAGAATAAGTTTAATTCTATGTGCATTTAGCAGAGTAAAACCCTGTAGCCTATGATGTATAACAGGTTTTTAGGCAAGAATTCTGTCTGGAGGAATTGGCCTTAAATCCATTCAAAAAGTTGTGGGACTGGAGTGATGGCTCAGTAGTTTTCAAAAAGTTGTTGGTTACTCTCATAACTCCCCATTACCCCAGTGGGCATTAATTATCTCCAGTGTGCTTGCTTTCCAATCATGCCAGACTCTTGAATGGGTAAGACTGTTGGTCATCCCATCTGCGACATACATAGAACCTGCCAGCATTATGAAAGGTAACTGGTAGAAATGGTGCTTCCTAGGCCATTACCAGTTTGATTTCTCCAAGTTCAATGATTCGAACTTGTGACATCTTCTGCAATAGATTCTTACCATCAAGTTCTCGAGGGTAAATGCAAACCGTGTTAAGAGCCTATCATGTTTGTGGGTCTATGAGAACCCACCAACCAACAACTGAAAAGAGGCAACCTATATCTGACACTGGGCTTTTTATTCAGAGCTTATGGTTTTTGTGAGAAACATTGATCCTATTCCTACCTCTTATGAGATCACTCTATGTAAACTTCCTTTACTTATTCATACATATGTATACAATAGTAGAATTCCATACAACTTTTCTGAAGGTCTTTGGTATTGTTTATTTGTCCCTATATCTTGTCCTTTACCCAACTCCCCAACCTCAAATTGCTTACCTCTTCCTGCTTTATTCTTCCCTTTTGCCATTCATGCCAACCAGGATTGTAACCACCCCTCCATTAACATAACCCTCCTATAACCCTTTACTAGTTTCCTGAAAGAAAATTTACTTTTATAGGAAAATAAAAACAAAATCAAATAATCACAAGCTCTTTGTATGACCAATAGTTTACTTGAACATTTAAGCCTTTAAAACTAGGTGCAAAATATTATTATGCTTTCAGTCCATATATAGTATTAGATCTTAAACTTGAGTCAGTTTTGACAATCCTTCAAATTTGAACAAATAGCAAGAAATAATTGGAATAAACAATACCAGTATGAGGTTTGGTTTGTGTTTTTGTTTTTAGACACTGACTAACTATGCAGCTCAGATGAGCCTCAGACTTAACAGCCTCTGCTTTGCCTCCCAAGTGTTAGGGCTACTGGCATGTAAGTCACAGCAGCATTTCTTAATGAAAAACACAACACACATGAAGAGTATAGACATGATGCTGACTACAAATGCATGGCTTTGGGGTTGGACTGTGGTAGAGGTCTGCACTTATTTTCCTTAAATTAACTCTTGTTGAAATCTCTATCAAGTAGCTAACAGAATAATAAAACTTGGCTCTATTGAATAATAACAAAATGAATACTTAGCTCCAGAAATAAAATATCACTATAAATTCGAATACCCTTTTTCCCAATCCAGTCACTATTTGCGGGGGGGGGGGTCTTCCTTAAAGATCACTGAAATAACTTTGTGTAGAACATTTATAAAATTGTATCCATCATGACTGCTCAACTATCACAATTTCCATGTCTTTTTTTTAGAGATATCACGAGTGCCTCTCTTTCTACAGTTCTCTATGATACTAGCTTCTTAAAATTATTTTTGTAAGTAAAAGAGTTTTTATTAATTTTTAAATTAAAATATAAGTTACATTATTTCCTCCTTTTTCTTTCATCCCTGCCCTAGAGTTGTTTAGGCAGCCATATTGATGAGATTGAATAGGTTTAGCTTCTCTGGCATTTCTAGGAAATGACATTTCACAGCTATGAATTATTGAGAAAAATATACAACCACCACTTTACTAAATCAGTATACATCCTAGCTACATTCTAAACATTAATGCTTCTACCCACAGAGAAGCAAGAAGTCTGTTTCACTTCTTGACAAAAAAAAATAAAGTATCCTTGCAACAGATGGAAACCATTACACAAAAATACAACAAATAGAAATGTTGAGAACATATAACAGTATGCTGCTTAGCCCGAAGTGATGCATCTACAAGAATAGCCTCAACACAGTAAGTCTCAGGGGTCAAAACAGAAGAGGGAGGAAAAAGATTGTAAGAGCCTGGATGGGTTGTACACTCTGATCTTTGACTTTCAGCAAGGACTCTCACATGTGACTTGACTATTCAAATGACGGACTCTGGCAATCCTTCCTTACACGAAAGTTCTAGATTCAAATCACAAACAATGCTCAGAGCTCATTTCGCTTTTAGTTTCTATATTTAACTTAAAAATGTCCCTGTTGAAATCACAACATAATGAATTCTTAACACTTGTTAATATTAAATAAATAAAAACGTCACACTTTACCCAAAGAACATGTTTTCAACTTAAAAAAGAAATTGACTCTGATCCTAGTGTGAGCCTACATGTGGCTGTAGTCCCAGATACTTGGAAAGCTAAGGAAGGATGGCATGATCCAAAAGTTCAAGATCAGTATACTCAATATAATGAGATCCGCATTCTATTTTTATAATGAAATATATAAAAATATTGTCTTCTAGAGAATGTCCTTTATCAGAAAATTTAGAAAACTATGAATTTATATAAATTTTTATAAACCTCAGTTTCATTTTATCTCCTGGTTAATCAAACTAATTTTAGCATTTTGTTTCAGCTGTCTGCTCTGTGTATGAAACACTTCCTTGTCTGATTGTGACCTGGACAAGTTCTATACATCCCCAACCTGCCTGAGGCCTCTCATTGCTACAGTGTTCCTAAGCTTTGAGCACACGCTTATTCTTGGTTCCTCCCAGGCCCTGAGCATCCCATACTTCTGTCCTTTACTTGAAATCTCTGACCTTATAGATTTACTTCCTCTCTTCTTATTTATTGAATTCTGTTGTTTTTTTGTAGATAAAATATTATAGCTTCAAGATCAGAATTGGAAATAATTCAAATGTTTATCATCATTATAGCCCATAAGCCTACAGGTATTATAGAAAACCAGTTTGTAAAGGTATCCTTATACAGGCTTATATCCTTTCTTAAAACTGTTTGTGACAGGCAATTTTAAAAATTAGAAGAATATATGTGGTATAAATTAGCATGATAGTCCTCTTACCACAAATGTAGGAAACGTGACACTACCAGATGGTAGCCTGTGGTCTCTTCATCAACCCAGCTCCCATTGACATTCTTCATAGCATTTTCTCTTTAGATTTTACAGAATTTATAAAAACAATACCACTATTCCATTCACTCAGTGGCAAATAAGCCACACAGCCACAGTAAACTAATAATGCAAGGCTCTCTTCTGAGTTTGGGCTCTTTATCACCCTGGTACTGCTTTCCCTCAACCTCCACATAAAATGTGAGAGCCTATCCTATCAGATTTCACTTTTGTGAAACTGACATTATTTTATTAAATAGTTCTATGGCATTAATTGTTATGCGAACAGTTTTGCTTTGTGCTGGAACCTCAGAAGGCAAGGATACGGGTGTGTGTTGTTCACCTATGTAATCCCCCAAGTCCTGGAATTCAACCTGTATCTAAAGGTGAAAGGATGGAATGGGACTGGTTTTCTGTGCATTTGCTAATGTCAGAAGTTCACTTAGCATTAATGAAAATTTAAACATTTGTCTTCCTTCATTTCATATAAATAAAATGATTAGCTTCAGTTAGGGGAAGCCTAACCCTTTCATTTCTCCTCTCATGTCTTACCCATAAGAAGCACCAAGACTTTGCTTTCTACCTTTCAAATCCTTTTGCATTGTGTGCTACTCTTCATCTTGTCCTCATGTTTTATTTGCTCTCTCAATTCTTCCAGCTGTCCTTTAGTTGAAGGAAAAGTATTGTTTGTGTGTATGTGCATGCGTGTGTATATGCATGCATGAGTGTGTGTGTGTGTGTGTTTGTGTGTGTGTTGTGTGTTTGTGTGTGTGTGTGTGGTGTGGTGTGTGTGTGTTTATGTGGTGGCTGGGCGGCATCACCCACCACCGTGGGTTATCGCCACGCCTTTCAATCTTCCCTGGGAATATCATGATACAAATCCACTGAAATTTTCTCATTTTTAACAATGGTCTTGCAAAATAAGTTAAGATAAATCTGTTGGACTAACATTGAATACTTGCAAGATATCCATAGCATGTCAACTAGTTGATACTATGCATACACCCCTCATCAAGAAAGACAATATTCTTTGTTTCTGCAGTGGTTTAAATATGGCATGGTCTCTACTTCTGTAAAACTATTCTTCATTCTCCATATTCTTAACTGATGGAAATTTTAAAGATAGTAAAATGTGATGTTCTCATACAAGTTTTAAAATGGTTTTTCAAAAGTAAATTAAACAATATTCAGAAAGATATTTCAGAAGGCCAAATGAACTTGAGAAGCAGGAGGTACAGAAATAAATTAAACATAATACATTAATTAACACAAAGCTGAACCCTGTCTTGGTTTTCACCCAGAAAGAAAGATAATTAAAAACAACCCTGTGAAGTATTTTTCATATGACCGAATTACTGAATAGATGTTAAATTAATAATAAAAAAGTATTTGAATATGAGATGTTTAGAATCAATATAAAAGTAATAAAATGCTTATTTTGATGTTGTTATTCTGTATTTAACTCTCTAAATTGATCTTATTTCTCAAACAAGTGCCCAGAGTGCTTAAGTAATTATCACACCATGGATGCTTTAATATATGATGGTCTTACCTTGAGGAATATTTTATGCTTTAGTAATCTTCTTCTCTGAAGCATGACTGGCAAATGCTTTAAATTAAAACAATAAATCTCCATCCTTTACTGATGAACTCTAATATATTTAATATGCACAAACATTTTAGGGATTCATTTTACTCAGAAATAATGCAATATTAATTGTTAAGCCATTCTTTAGGATCACTAAAGACTGATACATGATGACATTTCTTACTACTGTGAGAACACAAGCAAGATAGCTGTTCTGGGAAATGGCTGTTGGTCAATTCTATTAGACTACTCTCTTCTATTCCCTGTACTTCTTAAGGACTTAGTGACTTGGCCAAAATAAGACATACTGATTCCACCCTGTACTGTAGGATATGCTTATGACCGAATTACTGAATAGATGTCAAAATGCTGATATTGCTGTTTCACATTTAAAAACAATTATTTCAAAATTTGTCTCAGCATATGTTAGCAATTGTTAAATCTATATTGAAACATAAAACTCCCAGACTTAAATGTTTTGCCATAATCCAGGTGCTTAAATGAAGTTTTCTATCAGTTTTGGTGCAAAAGTATTATCACTGTTTTCATTCTGTCTTGTTTATAGATATTTATCAGTTTATCATTTGGGTTAATGCCTAATATAAAACAAATATCACCCCAATTTCCAAAATGTAGTTGCTGTTTACTAGGATATAAAACGCCAAAAATATTAGAGTATTTTATCTGTGTTCCTACAGGAATTAGTTCACTGGACATGTCTACACACTGTTAATCAAGAGTGGTAAGGAATTTTCTACTTTTAGTTTCTAAAACTAAATATATAGAAAGTGTCAAAAATTCATCCTTTTATATGCTGCTTAACATTTCCACTAAAGCCACAATGTACAGGCTACCTGTAATTCTGAGTCATCCTGTGCCTGCCACTAATCACTATATATTGCCAAAATTTCCCCAACATGTGCAAGTTTAACACAAAAAAATTGTTATACATGGGAGATTTTTATTATTGATGAAAATCTTTGATGAAAAAGAAAAAGGCAGGATCCAACAAGCTAAGCAGGTGTGTGTCTTTTCATCAAACAGTTCATCTGAATTGCATAATATTTATGCCAAAAGAAAGTTTAAGAACATTGTCATGAGAACTATTCACCTTGATGATGTTTGGTAAATAGATTAGAAGAGAGAGGAATTAGAGGTAGATAAATAAAATGTTATGCTATCAGCCATCCATTCAAAGATATATAAAAAACTTGTATTAGGGTATTATTTTGTTGCTATATTAAACATTACCTGATTATTGTATGTGTAATAAAATATGTAAAGGAAATATGTGCATAATCTGAGGGAATGGAAAAGGCTAAGTTTTCTAGTGTGTCAGGCCAGTGGGATGAAAAACATTCTTTATGAATGAAAAGTGCTGTAGAGGAGGGAAAATAAGAGCAAAGAGTGGGAGTGTTCAACAATTATTGATATGGTATATGAGAGGAAAAATCAGTTGAAGGGTATATTTTAAAAGTCCATTTTTCCTAAAGATAACATGATTACAGTCAGTCCAGTTTTCTAATCTTCCTACCACTTTCTGTAGCTTTAGAAGACTTCACTGTAGCAGAGAGGGCATCGTTAGTTCCAATGTTTGCTTAAGAGTTATTATTATAGTAAATAAAATCATCATGGACAGGTTAAAAAAAATCAATCTTGGAGGCAGGTCTCAGGATTGGGAAATTTACTCTGCTTAGAGAATGATCAGAGTAGATGTAAAGAGCAGCAAAGTGCTCATTGAGGGTCATCAAAGCTCAAATGTATAGGAAGGGCAGACCTTGCAGTAATGACAAAATTTGATCTGTAGCTCTCCAAACTGAATAATATGACCAGTGTTTGAGTCCATGACATAAAATTCAACAACAAACTCAAGAAATAAGGCAAGCATTGAGGAGTGAGGTTGAAAAGAATGTTATTTTATATCTGGCCACTTTGCTGAAGCTGTTTATCAGCTTTAGGAGTTCCTTGGTTGAGTTTTTTGGGTCGCTTAAGTACACTATAATATCATCTGCAAATAGAGATAATTTGACTTCTTCCTTTCCAATTTGTATCCCTTTGACTTCCTTTTGTTGTCTAATTGCTCTAGCTAGAACTTCAAGTACTATATTGAATAAATATGGAGAGGGCAGCCTTGTCTAGTCCCTGATTTTAGTGGGATTGCTTCAAGTTTCTCTCCATTTAGTTTGATGTTGGATACTTTACCAACCCTACATCTGACAGAGGGCTAATATCCAAGATATACAAAGAACACAAGAAGGTAGACTCCAGAGAGCCAAAAAACCCTATTTAAAAAATGGAGTACAGAGTTAAACAAAGAATTTTCACCTGAGGAATATCGAATGGCTGAGAAGCACATAAAGAAATGTTGAACATCCTTAGTCATCAGGGAGATGCAAATCAAAACAACCCTGAGATTTCACCTCATACCAGTCAGAATGTCTTAGACCAAAAATTCAGGAGACAGCAGGTACTGGCTAGGATGTGGAGAAAGAGGAACACTCCTCCACTGCTGGTGGAATTGCAAGCTGGTAAAACCACTCTGGAAATCAGTTTGGCAGTTCCTCAGAAAACTCGGCAAAATACTACCGGAAGGCACAGCTACACCACTCCTGAGCATATACCTAGAGGATTCTCTAGCATGCAATAAGGTCACATGCTACACTATGTTCATAGCAGTGTATTATTTATAATAGCCAGAAGCTGGAAAGAACCGGGATGTCCCTCAACGGAAGAATGGATATAGAAAGTGTGGTATATTTACACTATGGAATACTACTCAGCTATTAAAAACAATGAATTCATGAAATTCTTAGATAAGTGGGTGGAACTGGAATGAGGTGACCCATTCACGAAGGAAACAAATGATATGCACTCACTGATAAGCGAATATTAGCCCAGAAGCTTGGAATACCCAAGAAACAATTCACATATCAAATGATGCCCAAGAAGAAGGAAGGAGAGGCTCCTGGTCCTGGAAAGTCTCAATGCAGCAGTGTAGGGGAATACCAGTACAGGTAGGAGGGAATGGGTTGATTGGGGAACAGAGGGAGGGAAAAGGGCATATGGGACTTTTGGGGAGGGGGATCCAGTAAAGGGGAAATCATTTGAAAGGTAAATAAAGAATATATCTAATAAAAAAGATTTTAAAAAGAAAAGAATGTTACTGTTCTTAAAGAGTAGAGCTTATGGGACTTTCGGGGAGGGAGGAAACGGGAAAGGGGAAGTGATTTGGAATGTAAATTAAAAAAATAAAAAAAAAGAGACTTAAATGGAGCCTAGGAGCAAAAGCTCCAAGTTTGAAGTGCAAGCTAGAAGTTAAATGTTGACATCATCAGCAAATGACATAAAGTAAACAGGTGGTCCTGATCCAGAGGTTAGCAGAGGGCAGGATGAAGGACAAGGAAAGAATGATAAAATTTGACAATGTACTTTAAAGATGTTAAATATTTAAAGGATAAAGGAGGAACGACAAATAACAGAAGTGATGAAAGAGGACACTTAGGCACCTCCAGGAAATGAGTCAAATGCAGTGCTGGAGAAAAGAGACAGAAAAATAAGAGGAAGGAATGGAGGAGGATAAAGGACAAGAAGCAGGAAGAAAAGCAGTAGGAAGAGCAGAAGGAGAGGGTGGGGGAGGAACAAGAGGAAGGGTAAGGGAAGGAACAGGAGGAGGGAGAAGAGCAGGGGGGAAGAGGTAAAAACTGCATGAAGTGACTTAATGTCACAGTGCTTACTACAAATGAGACGGGAAGGACACAGAAATGCTTGAGGACATGCACAAGTGTCTCTGGACAAAAATGAGAATTCTCTAAAGTATTTGTACAATGACCTAAAGAGGCAATATGGGAAGGGAGAAGGAACAAAGTGCTGCATGTTATATCTTAATTGAGTTAAAATAAAGGATACTGATCAAAGATCACATCTAAGTATCCAACATGTTACTACTGGTGTTCAGTATGCCGGTAACAAAAATGAGAATATTTTGATCTTTATCTTCAATAAGAATGATGCTGAAAGAATGAAAATGAAATTTAGCAAGATTTATAGAATCTATAATTTATCTCAGGACTATTAAAAATGAATTATGTTCTTCCAGATTTATGATAGTCAATGAGTAATATAAGAACACATGAAATTGTGCTCTAAACCCAAAGAACTCCTTTATTTTTCATAATACTTTTTATGAAACAGATGATATTAAAATAATTACTTTCAAAGGAAATTGTGGGAAATAACCTTGTTATTTGAGTGTGATTCTGAAAGAAAGTGCAGAAAAGGAGAAGGTTTCAGAGGCCAATATTTTTGATTTTGTCCATAGTAAAGTATTCAAAATAACTAACACATAAGTATGAACTGGTTATAACCTTAAAAATAAGTTGGTAAGACAATAAGCTAAATGACTGTTTAGTGAAATTAAGAATTGATATTCCAACTGTTATATACTAGTTTCATTATTTAGTAACAGGTATAAGTACTTAACTGTATGCTGGTTAGAAATATTAGCCATTTTTAACCGGCTCATTTATGTATAAAGACATTATAGACTGTGTTTTTAACAACCAGTAAGATTTCTTTTGTGTGCTTCTTTACCTGAAGGCTGTGCTACACAATGCTTTCTATGGAACAGGATCTCCTTAAAATCAGGTGTGGGTTGACTTGGGAATTCCACGGTAAACATATTATGTATCATACACAAAAATCCTCAACTTCTTAATACTTTAACTTTGTCCGCTATTGGGGTCAATGGACTTATAAAACTGACATTGAAGAGTGTCAGAACATCTGATGCATCTCTGAAATCTGAGCAGTCATAAATGCCACTACTATATTGAGGATTGAAAGGCCCTTGCTGAAACAATTGTTCACTGCTTAGGTACAGGGAACAAGGAAACTACTGAATGAATGTTGTTGACAAGGGCAATGCTGTGTCAAAGACCCAAATTCCCTAGCCCTGTGATAAATAGTAAAGCATTCCAGGCTGGAATCATAGATATTCTGAAGCCTTTCCTCCTGGTCCATGTGTGGATGTTGACACATGTACAGAGAATGTCCACCATAGCTTTCTCCCACCAGATATTAATAATCTGAAACTATCTTCCCTACAGCTCCTATCAAAGTTAGCTCAACCTTATTTCTTGATTCAGCTGTATGTGCAAATATTGCTTCTTTCCCTCTCCTATGCAATAACCATGCATTAACTCCATATAGATAGATAGATAGATAGATAGATAGATAGATAGATAGATAGATAGATAGATAGATAGATGAGAGAGAGCTAGAGCTAGAGATAGAGACAGAGACAGAGAAAGAGGAGATAGAGATAGAGATAGAGATAGAGATAGAGATAGAGATAGAGATAGAGATAGAGATAGAGATAGAGATCGATACGTAGCTGGATATGAAGATGCTGAGCTTCCAGAGTCGTATGGATTCTTCATCAGAGACAGTCTACCCTACTCAGCTTTTCTGTGTCTGTGTGTCTGTCCTTCCACTATTACCTCAGATTCTGGAACCCTAGTTATGCACTAACAAGGCATTTAGAGGATTATCCAAAGTTAGGCCTAAAATGTACAAAATTTCCTAAAAGTGACAAATGTGAATGTAGTAGTTTATGCATCCATTTATGCACTCTTCTTGCAGGAAGATTTTATTAGCTACTAGTTGTTGTGACAAAATGCCTTACAAAAGCAATTTTAGAAGGTCAGGCAGTGGTGGCACATGCCTTTTTTCCAGCACTCAGGAGACAGTGTTAGGTGAAATTCTGTGAGTTTGAGGCTGGCCTGGTCTATAGAACAAGTTCAAAGACAAACAGGGCTATACAAAGAAACCCTATCTCAACAAAACAGAACAGAACAGAACAAAACAAAAAACAAAAACAAAACAAAACAGAAATGCAAACAAAAATCAAACAAACAAACAAACAAAAAGAGTCAATTTGAGTGATGATAGGATTATTTTGACTTACATAAGGGCAACAGTCAACTATAATTGGGGAGAGGATATTGTGGCAGGAGGCAGATTGGGAAGCAGGAAACACTAAATGATTGTTCTGTTTGCTTTTTCCTTTTTATTCCACAAAACTCTAGCCCTTGGAATAGTACCATTGACATTTAGAGTGGATCTTCAAAACTAAATTAACCCAATATGGGCAATCTCTCAAAGACAAGCTTAGAGATTCACTTCTATGCAAAGTCTGAATCTCATCAAGTTGACAATCAGTAGTATCATAGGGATCTAAATAATTTCAAAGATCCTTAAAATGTTTTTTTAACTAAAATAGGAAGACAAATTAAACGAAGAAAAGTTGGTAGAAAGAAGACAAAAAAAGAAAAAAGAAATAGCAAACGAAACCAAGTATCTGGAGCAAGAGAAACAAAATTAAAGTGCTTACATTAAAGTTAAATTAATATGGGTAATTAGTGGATAAGGAACTGTGGTATTGGTGTGGATATAAAGACTAAGCAAAATTAATGAAAATAAATAGATGAGTTTAAATAAATTTGCCACAAGATAGAAGTTACTATAGATTTTTGTAAAGGTATGAAGGAAGGTAGTGATTCCTATCAAGTCCCATAAAGGCTCATATGTGAATTTTCTTCAGCTTTATATTGCTTTGATTCTGAAAACTATGCATATACTAATCTTAGCTTTATGTGTGTTACTTTGGAATCAGTATCTTCCTCATGTGCTGAGGTATTTACCATCCCATCCCTGATGCATCTTCACATGGGCTGATCTTTCCTACTCTCCACAAGTCAAAGTAGGATTGGATGGAGCTTCCTTGGAGTTCTTGCAAGAGAATGCAAAGATTTAGAGACGCATTTCAGTTTCTGTTCTGTCTCACAGATGCTCATCTGATTCTCTTGAACATTTTAGACTGGACTAAGAATTCATGATAATTCTCAGAAGATCAGACAAATTAGCTCTCTATTAAAGAAAAGTGTCATGATAATCAAAATTACATATTTCCCAGAGAGGAAAGTAAATAAAAGACATTTGAGTACATTAAATAACTAAGAATTCAGCAAAAGTTTTATCTAAACTTATGAAAGGATAATATTCAGTATGAAAAGAAACAGAAATGGGGATAAAACGATAACAAAAATATTTCAATAGATTTTCCTCAAACATGTAAATGGAAGTGTGTGAAGAAGGGAGTGAAAATCAGAGAACATGCAACCACAGCAGCTAATCACCAAGTGGCTACCATGTGACTACAACATTCACAGTCTTCATTTCCCAGAAGAAAGATTATTCTCATTTAAAATGGAACCACAGCCAAGGCAACTCAAAGATTGTCTCACTATAAATTGACACCATCAGAGTTAAGATGAACTTATGCTTTTGACTTCAAATTTAATGTAGTCATACTTTGCCATATATATATATATTAATTTACTAATTCCGAGGAAAGACATTTTCATCACATTCTAAATATTTATATTATAACAATTTGCATATACATCCATGGTTGACATAAAAGGTCATCATTCTCATTTCAAATGGAACAAACTCAAACATGCAAACAAAGGCTAAAAGAGAAGAGAGTAGATCTTATTGAGAGAAAAAGTCAAGGAGATCAGAAAACACCTCTGAAGACTGTAGCTATGCAGTCTGCTGAGGTCATGACAATGAACACTGAAAGAAAGCTCTGAGTAAAGAAGAGATCAGTTTGTTAACTCCTGGTGACCACAGTAGTCAAAATTCACACACAATGAAAATGGGCCTTCATGACTGGGCACTCTGACACACACTTATAGTATGAGTACTTGAAAGGCAGAGGCAGGTGGATCTCTATCAGATCCTGTGCAGACTTGTCTACATAGAGAGTTCCAGGTCAGTACTCAGCCAAGACTACATAGTGAGAACCTGTGTTAAAAAAAGAATACGCAAACATATGCCTCTACATAGAAAGATAATATACGTGACTGACGAAGTTACTGCATGTATAGTGTCAGTTTTCTATTTGTGGAAACAAATTTAATTGAAACTAGAAGAAAAACATACTTCTCATTCATAGAAGTGCACAAAGAGGATAAAAGAGGTGACATTAAATGATGCAATTTTACTTACTAAATATTAATGTAGAAAATCACATTTCAATAAAATCTATTTAAATTGTAGAAAATAATATACAACAATAGTCCAAAAGCTCCTTATTACAAAACCAGAACTACTTAGCATTAGGACATGTTGTAACATCTGCAGACCCTGAGAGAGAGAGAGAGAAAGAATGCAGGAGCGAGTTGGGAACATCTGTCAGTGTCAGCACGTAGCTCCTACTTCTCATTTCCTTTCTAAATCTGGAGTATCTCTTCTTAGGCTTACATGATTTTTATCTCATGAAATTTATGAGATTTTCATTACCGGAAATAACTTTTTAGAGAGTCTTTCTGATCTATTACAATTCACAGATCCCTGAACCTAACACAGAAATTTAACTTTCAAGATATTAATAATTAACCTACATTGCTCATCCAGAATTTCATGATGGGATGATTGTAGAACTTAATTATAAGTAATGACAATTTGTGATTTTTAAATTACATAACATCAGAGAAAACATTCCCATGTATGTGTATTCATTTATGCTATGATATTAAAGTTGTACTCTAGTAGCCAGTTCACAATTGTAATGTCTTATATGTGATTTTAGCTTGCTATTGTTTTCTTTTTATGCTGAGTTTTCCCCCTTAGCTAATTCTTGACTTTAAGATTAAGTATGCACACTTTGGCAACTTCTACAAATGTGGAAAAAAATTGTATTTTCTTTGTAAATAAATAAATATCCAAAATTCCCATTGATAGAGCACCTTCTATATTCAATGGTAAACACAGAAAGTAATAGCTGAACAGTAGAGTTCTATATTTGATATACTGAGTCTATAGCATGAATACTTGCAGAACTACCACAAAAATTTCTTATTTTTAAAGTATATTGAAAAGTATTTGAGTTTGTGATAGTTTAATTAACATACTAGTAGATAAAGCTTAATAAATCAGCTATTCACTCCCCCAGCACTGGGAATCAAATCTGGGGCCCCTTGCATTTTTTCTATGTCTGTTCTGTATCTTCAGCCTTCTTTCTACTTTTCAATGTGAGATAGAATTGTATTAATTTAGCTAGGCTTCCCTTGATCTCACTGTGCTGCTCAGGCTGTCCTTGACTTTGTAATTGTTTTGTCTTCACTTCCTAGATGGCCTCATTATTGAACTGCACTACCCTGTGCAGAAAAATAAATCATTATTTGAACATTTACTATATGATGAATTTTTCCCAAAGCAATGTGTTTAATACAGAACTTTCTGTTGAAAGTCATTAGGATGCTTGCATTAAAAGGATGAAGAGTGTGATCTTCTGGTGTTTAATAATGTCTTTCTATTAATCCCATCCCCAAAGAGCTATGTGGCATGATTTTATGATCATAATCTTTGTCATCCTGACATTCACACTGCAATGCTTTCCAGTATTTATACGTTCTTTATTTGCAAGCATGTAAAAAATAAAAGCTAAAAATGATGGTATTTCTGGGGTTAGAAAATCAGACAAGAAGGATAAAGTCACAGGTGACCAGATGGATAAAATGAAAGTTCATAGAAAACAGCTCAATATGCCTTTTTCTCAAGCTGATATGGACTATTCTATTTAACAGATGACACTGGAGGCTTCAAATCCAACTTAGCAAGTTCAAATAATTAGAATCACATCATTATGTTCTAATCTAGTAAAACAACTATCTAGAAAACAGAAAATAGGTTAAAACCCCTAATTTTTGGAAAAGTACTACAAATTTGAAAACTGAACATCTTCCTAATATATGCATAAGTTAAATAATATCAAGAGAAAGTTAGCAATACTTTTACTTAAATTAAGTTGGAATGAGATATTTTCAAAGCTTGTGGAATGCACAAAGCAAGGTTACAGGGATGGTAGAGCTTGAATCCATATATTAGAAACAATGCAGTTTCTAAAGTTAATTATTAATTAACTACTTAGCTGAATTTTTCCAGAACTATAAAGAAAATCATAAGAAATCCAAATAATTAATAAACTAAAGATTATGGACAAAGCCTATAAAATTTAAAGCTGAATTTATTGCTAGTGTGAAATACAAATGGTAAGGCACTAACCAGACATACTACATACAAAGAAAAGGCACAAACTACTAGTATCATAAATGACAGGACAGGCATCATTACATAACCTTGGAGCTTCAATCAGGAAACAAGTTATTATGAGCATGTCTGTATCCAGAGGTTTTTAAACCATGTGAAATTTGATATGCCAAGATTCAAAGGAACAAGCAAGCAGAAACTGTACATTTATATATTTTAATTAAAAACAATACATTTTTAATTTATATTTATTATTCATGCATGCACAGATGGATAGGTGCCTACGTGACACAGCTCAAGGGTATGCAGCTCAGATGACAACATTCAGGAGATGGTGCTCCCCTCATATGTCTTCTACAAATCAAGCTTGGGCTGTCAGGTTTGTGCAGCAAATGCTATACCCACTGAAATATAACACTGGCCATATATTTCTTTTAAATAATCAGTAATCAACATCCTTCCCAAATAGGAAAATGCTCAACTAGATCTAACAAAACTCAGAAGAAAAAAAATAAAAGAATCCCAGAATCTCTTAGGAAAGAGAAGTAGAAATACATCTTATTGCCTAAAAATAATAATACTAAAAGCAAATAACGGCACCATATGAAAACTAAGAATATCTCTCATAAATAACATTTCAAAATTTCTCCAAATTATTGGAAGACAGACTACAATGATGGTTTTAGTATGCCAAGTGCTTTTAGTTTGGATCTCCTGCACCCACATAAGGCCACATGTGGCACGGTAATGTCTCTGGAGATAGTGACAGGGTGATCTTGGGGCTGTGGGCAACTAATCAAGATAAAATAGCTATGCTCTGATTTGGTGACAAAACCTGCCTCAAAACATAATATAAAGTAGAGAGATAGTTCTGCCTTGCCAGTATAAGTACTTGAATTCAGATCCCCAGAACCCATGTAAAACCAGATGCTATCGTGCTCCTGTGATTCCAATAAGACCACAGTGAAATGGCAAGCCTGTTCAGAAGAATTCCATAAAGCTTGTATACCATATACCCTGTCATGTTCTGCACAAAAAAAAAAAAGATTTTGTCAAAGACCTATATCAGAGGTTGTCTTCTTCCCTCCATATGTATGTATCTCCACTCTACACTTGAATTCACATGTACATGCTACACACAAGACAGGATTAAATATCACTACTATTCAGCATGTGAGCTCTGTTATATATAAACAAGGCATGTCTGACATTTAAAATTAAGTTTATGTAATCTATCACATTGTATACTAAAGAAAACTCATATCAATAGTTATAAAGACAGTTTTATAAAAATCTAAAATCATTAAGATTTTTCATAAAAAAGGGATAGATAGTAAGAACTTAAAATGAATAATGTTAATCTACAAAACATCTTCTGCTAACAACATACTTAATCATGATGAATTAGCAACTCTTCCCTAAGATCAGGATTGCTGCTTTTATCATTTCCCTTTCAAAATTATACTGGAAATTTTCATCAACACAAGATAATAAAAAGAAATTAAAGCTACACAAATTGAGAGGGAAGGAATAAAACAATTTTGTTGTTAAATAACATGAGTTTGTACTAGAGGCTAGACTTGAAAGAGAAAAATATCCAGAAATAACTGAGTATAGTTCTATTTTCAGTGGTTTGCATATACTTCTTATTGTTCATGTGTATGTGTATATGCACCATATCTATACAAGTACCCACTGCAGGCATAAGAGGATATCAGCTCCCCCAGCAAAGTTTTAAAATGCAATGTTACTATACAGAAGTACAACCCTTGTCTAACTACCACTGTTGAACAAATACAATGTGAAGTCTAAAATAGTATTACATTTTACAAAATGATATAATTATATACAAAACAAAATGTGTAGAAGATGTATGTGGAAAAAAGCTACAAAACTCTAATGAAAAGAATGCAAGACTTGGAATATACATCAGCAGCAGAACACCTGCCTTGCAAGTGTGAAGATACAGATCTAAATCTTAGCACTTCAAAGTCGAGATGAGGAGTAAAGAACTAAATATAGATCACTACATGTTCATAGACTGTCACTTTTTAAAGTTGATCTGTAAAAAAAAATACAATTGCCATCATAATTCTATGCAATTAACCTGCAGTGAACAATGAAATGATCTTAAGATTTATTTGTCACGCAAAAGAGAAAGAAGCGATAAAACAATATTGAAGAAGATTTAGTATAAGATTTTTGTAACTAAGACAACAAGGAGTGGTAAAATGAAAAGCATGTCAGTGGGACATAACAGGACCTGGAATTGAACTCACACTATCATTGCTAACTAGTCTTTGACAAAGGACAAATGTCAGTGCAATGGAAAGATACAATCTTCTTGATAAATACTACTATAACAACTGGCCATCTGAACCTCTGGAATGGAATCTAAACACAGATCTTACACATTGTACAATGATGACTCAAATTGGTGAAAGGCCTAAGTGTATAGTGCAAAACTAATGCTCATAGTGATAATATAATCTCAGTTATTTTAGTGGTATAGTTTGAGATTTTCATGCAATAAGAAATATTTTGCTTGTTTCTTCTAAAAGTCAATTGGAATTTTTCTTTAGAACAGCCTCTGCATTTCTCTGTTTGAGAATGTTGGTAATTACTAACTATTTAAAAAATAAATACCTGGTCAGCAAGATATCTCAGTGGGTATAGGAGTTGCTGCACAAACCTGACAACTGGGCTCAATTCCTAGACCCCACTGTGAAAGAACCAACTCCAGAATGTTGACATTTCCCTTCGATATCTACATGTTACCATTTGAACATGCAGTGTTATGTTATTATAAGGTAGAGTCATTGGTCACTTGTCAGGTACTGAGCATATAATCCTCATATAATCACTCATGAGTGAATCTATAACAATAGCCTGAGACATCTGACACTCCTGCCATGGGAGTGCACAGTGAAAACTTGTGTGATTATAAACTAAGAAGCAGGCCACCAGAGTCATCTAACCTGCCAGCATCTTATTTAGGACTGCTTGGCCTCCTAACTCTTAGAAATAAGTACCTATTGTTCATAAGCTACTCAATGTAAAACATGCCTTTACAGAAGCCAGGAGTTTGATGGTGATATTTTAAAACTACCATAATCATTATCTATAAAAATATTTTCATGACACTCCTAGAGGAGCCTGTTATACCACTCCTGAGCATATACCCAGAGGCCTCCCCGGCATGCAATAAGGACACATGCTCCACTACGTTCATAGCAGCCTTATTTATAATAGCCAGAAGCTGGAAAGAACTCAGATGTCCCTCAACGGAGGAATGGATACAGAAAATGTGGTATATTTACAAAATGGAATACTACTCAGCAATTAAAAACAATGAATTCATGAAATTCCTAGGCAAATGGTCAGAACTGGAAAATATCATCCTTAGTGAGGTAACTCAATCACAAAAGATCACACATGGTATGCACTCACTGATAAGTGGATATTAGCCCGGAAGATCGGAATACCCAAGACACAATTCACATATCAATTGATTCCCAAGAAGAAGGGAGGACAGGCCTCTGGTCCTGGAAAGACTGAATGTAGCAGTGTAGAGGAATACCAGGACAGAGAAGCAAGAGGGGGCTGACTGGGGAACAGGGGGAGGGAAGAGGGCTTATGGGACTTTCGGGGAGGGGGGAACCAGGGAAAGGGGAAATCATTTGGAATGTAAATAAAGAATATAGAAAATAAAAGAAAATAAAAAAATAAAGATCCTATACAAAATAAAAAAATAAAAAATATTTTCTACAGTGAAATTGTTTTAAAATTAAAAACAATTTTTCAAAAACACTGTAAACAGGATTAGAAGACAAGTTAGATGTTGAAAAATATTTGCAAAATTTGAATATTTTAAAGACTACATGAGTATATATACATATATATATGTTATAGAAAAATCAGAAATCTAAAATTACTTTAGTTTTTTTTAATTAGCCCAAAATTTGAAAGCTACCAAAATAGCATACATAGATATCAAATATGCATATAAAAATTTCTCTACATATCATGGCTATAGAGTATTATGAAGTAAACCAAGACTAAAATAAATTTGTTATATCCATTAGAATGGTAAATAATTTTATATCTATTTGAATAGTAAAATAAAGGTTGGTGAGTGAAATATCAAGAGCATTCATTCAATGGGAAGAGAAAAACGGTATGGAAGTGAGTTTCCCACTTCATTACAAAGCTCTAGAGAATCCTACATTTGATCCTGTAGTCAGACTCCATGGTACTAACCCAGTAAATTGAAACCTTATATCCACTCAAAATCCACTTATAGAAACTTACCTAACTGTGCTACAACTTGGTGCTAGTCCACAAGTCGTCCAGAATTTAAGTGTGTAAATTGTGGCACATGTGCACACTTGTGCTCTATTCTTCGCTAAGAATACATATCGACTTTATCATGCCAGTCATGGAAACACCTCAATGTCTGCTCCTTACTGAAGAGGCCACTCTAAAAAAGTTACATGCTGCATAATTCCACAAGCATGCCAGTGTGAAAAGAGAAAAAATATTAGGTAAAAACAATAGTGGTTTCAAGGGAAACAGCACACATGGAGTAAGCTTTCACGGTGATGAGATAGTAATGAATGACAGTCATTGCCAAAAGACACTACACATAAAACTCAAAACCTGACAGTGAACCAGGCACTGCAGAAGCCAACACTGTGTCTATACAGCTTCATCGATTCACTTAGATGCAGGATTTTGATGTGTATGAGACAGATTATGTGCTGATTAATTTTATTTACCCAAAACAATTTCAAATAATAAAGTCCACTAAAATCGAGCTCTGTATAAGAACTCCATTTTCTAGCAGTTGTGAGAGCTTGTTGCTGATTGTGAAGATGCGTGTTCGACAAAAGGCCATGCACCTCTCCCCTTGTCTCTCACTTTTCGTCTCTGCTGTGAGTTGACATTGTAACCCTTGAGCTCAATTAGCTGATCCCCAATTTCTGTATTTCTTTTCTATTCAATCTGAATTAAGCAGAATACTGAAGTTTTCTTTTGACATTTCTGTCGATGTTCCACAATATGCATATACCACCACCGTATATCTCGTATGTAAAATGCTTGTTTGTGAGATTGTACTAGATCATCAAAGAAACTGTTGTAAATGTTGCAACTGTCTAACAGGATCTGTTCCCTTGCTCAATGAAACAACAGAAAAAGATGATTTATAGCTTTCCTATTTTCTTCAAAAAAAAAACCAGTAAGGTCATGACTTTTATTCTTATAAAGAATTTATAGTTAGGAAAGCAAGAAGAAATCAAACATGAAGACCACGTGAGAACTAAATTCGAGAGACCTATCTCTGTTGATTATATATGTGGCAAATTTATGTTCTTTATAGACTATTTTATGTGTAGATGTTTGATAGAATATCTTTAAAACCTGACACTATAATTATGTAGAAATAAGTAAGAATATTTGTTGCTTTTACTTTTGGTTCTCCTTTGTAATGTTTTAGGAGCCGACTTTTTTTTTGAGAGGTGATATATCATTCTAGACTTCCTATACTGTGTTTGCCAAAGACTAAACTATTCACTATGAAGAAAAATGTCAAGCATATTTGACACATATACTTAAAGAACTCAATAAACATTACAGTATATATCTCTTTAAATGACCAACTGTACATGATATGTTAGTAAATAGCACTGGATATGCACAGTTACATCTTTTCAGGATTTATTATTTGTGAGAAGTAATTGAATGTGGAGTTGTTGCTAAAGGAGAAATGAACCACAGAAGCCACTCTGATTATCATTATTAAAGGCAAATTCTTCTAAAAGATTATATATGGATTTATGCTAAAGAATTATAAATGATATTGCAATAAACAGCTACATTAAGATATGAAATAAATATAGTTGCCCCAATTTTGCATTTTAAGTTCTAGACAACACAGGGCTGTAGCAAACATATTGGTGAACAAACATGACTTCAAGATGCCATGCCTTAAAATAATAAAATTCCAGTAGTTCATGACTTTGAAGTATCGATTAATTCTGTAAAATAAATAGTAATTTATTTTCAATATTTATTAATTTATTTTAGCAGGCAAATAAACATATGTGTCTCATAGGATATGATGCTTTGAAATACATATACAATACATAATAATTTACATGGATCAAGTATATATACTATGCATATACATACACATAATGTATCACATGATGTATCATTCATATATACATCAATACATATACATACATATACGTGGTCCTTAATATACTTTGAATGAGAATATCAAAAGTCTATATCTTAGCAATTTTCAATAACACAGGTATAATTAACTGTATCCGGTTGTATAGCCATTACCATAAACTTTTACCTCTTGTCTGAAAATGTATTTCTTTAATGACCAACCTCAACCCAGCCTGAGATAACTACCATTCCACTCTCCACTTTTATGTAACATGTGGCTACTTTAGTTTCTCTCACAAGAGAGATCATGTTGTATTTGTCTTTCTATATCTTGTCAAAGCTCATACCTTTGATGCAAAAAAATGGGCTTTTATCTTGCTTTGTAGGTAGGCTAGCAATCCACAGTTATTTTTCATCCATTCATCAATTAGTTTTATGTTTTGACTACTGTGAATTGTCCTGCAGTGATTATGGATGTGTGGATATTTTTCATTGCATCTTTTCCCTAGAGATTCAGAGGCATGATTAGGGAATCACATAGTACTTTTAAATTTTTTGAAGACTCTCCATACTGCATTCCCTAACTGTGCTGACCAACCTTCACAACATGAAGATTTCTCTAGCCTCATCATTCCCAATTCCTTTTAAATAACTGACTTCTTATCGTTGTCAGGTTGATGTCCCTTGTTTTATTTCATGCACATTTTGCTAGTTATCAGGTATATTGACTATTTTAAATACATTCTATACATCTGTGTGTCTTCTTTAGAACAATGTCTCTTCATGCCCTCTGTTAAATTTTAATCAGTTAATTTCTATACTTGGTATTGGTTTGAGTTCTGCTGTGTGTTTTCAATCTAAAATGTTCAACATTGCGTGCATGTGCTAAAGGTTTCTAATTAGTGACCCTGTTTTGGAAGATTGTGAAATCTTCAGATAGTGGCACCTGGCTGATGGCAGCAGGCCCTCTGAGAGTTACAGGTACCCTTGATTCTGGATTTATCTTCTGCTTCATGCCCCAACTATACCCTTCCAGATAGGGTGGACTGAAATCTTCTGGCACTGTGAATCTCTGTTCTCTTTGGAGACTTGAAATTGCGGTCACAGCAATGCTACCATGATAAATATAAATTCATTATTATTTAGGTGCTGATCTTAACACATCTTTGCAAGCTTTCTATTTTTTAACCTTGTCTGTGTACTATTTAATTTGCTGTGCTGTAGCTTTTTTAAATTATGTAATCTGTCTTATCTGTTTTGCTTTTGTTATTTTAGTTGTTATCCAAACAATTAACTGTTCAAACTAATGTCAGGGCACTTAATTTTAGTAGTTTTCTAGTTCTTGTCCTACATTTAAGTACTTAATCAGCTTTTAGCTTCTTTTATACATATTATTGGATGAAGAAAGTAATTTACGTGTGGACATTCAATTGTGCCAGCATTATTTATTGAAGAGCATACCATTGTATACAGGTATTTTGAATACAATGGCATTGAGTGTAGAATTATAAATGGATGTGTGTGTTTTCTCATGCATGCCATTACTTTCTTTATTCTTAAGCTAGTACCACGCTCCTTTTACTACAACAGCATTTTATAGTATACTGGGAAATTATATATTGAGATGTCATCTGCTTTAGTCTTTTTTAAAGACTGAATTGGCTATTAAGGTTCTTCAGTAATTTTATAAGCAAAGTTTACGATTGCTATCTCTAAGTTTGTGAAAACTCTAATTTGGACTTTGATAGGAATTGCATTGAATCTGTAGGTTGCTTTAGATAATGTGGACATTTTAACACTCTTAAATTTTTTCTGATCTGTAAACCCAGGCATCTTTCCATTTTTTTATATCTTCTTCAGTATTTTCCACCAATATTTGCAGTGTCATTTAAAGGTTTTTTTCATGTCTTTGTTGTATTTTGTTCATAAGCATTTCAATGCCTGTGCCAGTTGGATTGTTCTCTTGATTATTTTGGGAGTATTCATTATTATAGTATAGAGCTAGACTATAAAACTGACTTTTGTCTGAGATTTGTGTCCTTCAGTTTTACTTATTCCTTTTTGTAGAGGTCATTGTTAGTGTATAGAAACACATTGTTTTGGTTTTCATTGTGTTTCATACAACTTTGCTAATTAGTTCAAAGAGGGTAGAATTTTCTTTACATACCAGTCTTTGATTTAGATGCCTTTTATAATTTTGCATTGCTTGTTTATTTTAGATAAGATTTTCAGAATGATACTGGTTAAAGATATCCATCAGTGACTTGTCAAGGTAATAGATCCCTTGTATATTTAAGATAAGGCTTCATTTTTTTTTCATGAGGCTTAGTTTTTCTAGAATCAACATGCTATTTGCTACCAGGTATATCCAACTTGGGTCTCAGAGAAGATTGAAATGTAGTTCAAAAACAGACAAATAATATTCAGAACTTGCTTAAAATATTATGAAGGATTTTGGTTTTTTCTTTCATTTTTGTTTTGTTTTATTTTGTTTTATTTTTTAAATTTTTATTGCAGTTTAATTGTGTGGCTCTAAGCTATGAACATTATAGGGGACAAATGATTTCACAAGGTCCAAAGTTTGACATCCTAAACAATACAATTACACAAATACATTTGATTTACTTAATTTAATTCTTCTAAATAAACTAAGTGTCTATAAGAATTAAGCTTGTTGCTTTACCTTCCATTTGTATAAGTAAAATTGAATTGCAACTCTCACCTTTTGTGAG
This sequence comes from Tokudaia tokunoshimensis, assembly GCA_036184795.1. Taxonomy (NCBI): domain Eukaryota; kingdom Metazoa; phylum Chordata; class Mammalia; order Rodentia; family Muridae; genus Tokudaia; species Tokudaia tokunoshimensis. The sequence goes on along the minus strand of BTHU01000004.1, from coordinate 37,125,867 downwards.
GATATAATTAGGAAAAATAAACCCCTTGTCATCAGGTGACTCAGGTTCTCCATTGTATGTACAGCTATATCTACTGGAAAAAAAAGTTAAAATTGCTACTGGAGGGGATAGAGAGTTGTCTCAGTGGTTAAGAATGGTTGTTGTTCTTGTAAAGGCCCTGGGTTCAGTTCTCCAAACCCAAATGGAATCTCACAACCATATGTAACTTTAGTTCCATGAAATCCAATGCCCTCTTCTGATCTCTGCAAACATCAGGCACACACATGGCACACAAATATAGTAAAATATAACTACATATAAATTAAAAATAAAAATTTTAAAGTGCTACTAGACTTATATTTTTAATATCTATTTTAATTATATATATGTGTATATATATATATATATATATATATACATATATATCTTAAGCTTTATAGAATCCATGTGGTATATACAGTACTTTTAAAGATATCATACAATGTAGTTTTTCAAATTATATCTTTTAATCTTTATAAAATTTCTAAATGTTATTGTAATTTTAAATACATATGACTGAATACTTGGGTAGTTTAGATTATCATGAAATAAGTGGCTAGTATCTGCTTTTGAATCCAGGTAAATCGTAAAGTATTACATCTTTCCTAGCCATTACAATATTGAAATTTATTAAAATGCCATCCTGAAAGCTGAGGATAACTTAGAAATAGATATGAATTTGAAGTAGTTAAAATCAGACATTTCTTTTGGTTAAGGTTGTGGGGTGTGTGTGTGTGTGTGTGTGTGTGTGTTACTTTTAAATAATCTACTAAGATATTTCTATGCCATATTTTAAAAATATTTGTTTTCATATTGATTTCAATCATACAAAAGCATCATAATGGTCCATTTTCACCATTTACAATGGTCAGTATGCATGCATGTATTAGACATGTAATTCTGAGAGGAGGCTGGGAATGGAAAACTTAGCAGACCAGCCTTAGTTATATGTACCTAGTAGCTAATTGATGGGGTCTTAGTGAGTCTTCCAGGTTCCTCTGCCTAGTTCAGTGAATGACTGAATATTGCTTCAATTTCTTCTACAAACCTATTATTTTGGTTAAGCACTGAATACAGAAACTTGTATGGCTCCTCCTCTTAAGGAGCTGAAAGCTTAGTAGAGAACAAGACAGAGATAAATATCCACTCTCTAATAAAGCTTCTTCTGCCTTAAGACCTGACAGAAGAGTTGGACCTTGCCAGGAAGGCTTTCCAGGCTTTGCTGGAAAGGTCATATAGAGCCTTGGTACAAGGAATGAAAAAGAGTTGGTCAAGTGAAGAGGGAAAGAAAGTTGTCCTAATATGCCTGGGCCTGTATTTATACTCATATGCTTCTGATTCTTGTTAGTGACTGTCACAAGTAAAAAGATTGCAATTATCAAATAATATCCTTTATGACACTACTGAATGGCTGGGTTCTGACTCTTCGAAAAGACCCACAATAGGGTTATAAAAACAATAAATGCATTTTAAATAATCTTTGTTATATATACTTATTTTACATACACAAAGGGAATTTTTACTGTCCTAGCAAAGAAACAATTAAGCATTTCTTTTGACTTGTATGGTAACTACCATATGCCTTATGAATGTAAAAAAATGTGCATATGCTTTAACCATGTGAAATTTTCTGAATTCTTCATATGCTGCTATCTTTTCTGCTAGTACTTGTTGTCTGTTTTCAAAATTCAAGGAAATATAAGATAATCTATTTCTCTGAAATTCTCAAATAAGACCCATTGTAGGAATAAGATACATGTCTTAATATGCCCATCATTGATCAGTCCTTAGCATAGTAAGCTCAATAAGGCTGTAAAATAGGGAACTAGTCCCTCTCTACTATTATACTGCATTGTTTCATTTTAACTAAAGGCAGAACATATTAGGAAGATGCTTCAATATAAACATGTTATTAAAAAATCTAAAGTTTTACCAAACGATGTAGAATTAAGACTGTGCACTTGTTTCTGAATACACATGTATCTGTGCTGGGATGAAGTACTTAACACGGCCAGTTAATTTTCTTTTGATCCTGTACGTGTGTTCTCTGTTTATGCTTCTGTCTCTTTCTGTTCTCCTTGAGAACTTCTCTGAAGCAGTGGGTGAGCAAGAAAGTACACATTGTTATGCACAAGAATGTGACTTTTAAAAAAGGCAGTTGATATGTAAATGACTTTAAAGTAATGATTGAATGTAAAAATTCCATGAGATGCTAAATAGTACTAGATATTATATAAATAAAACTCCTCAATTTTTCTCGCCTACTCTTATTCTCTGTTTATCCTTTAGATAGATGGCAACTTTCCCTAAATAAACAAAACTTGTGACAAAATGACTTTGATGTTTGTACATAAAGGACTCTAGTGACTCTTGTTACATTAGACACTCAAGACACTCACACATCAAAGAACAAGACCTCTTGAGAAGGTTTTGTAATGAACAGTTCATGAAAAAAACTCACAACTCTAGTAAATTATTTAATAATTGATAGTGGAAATAGACTCTTAATGAAATTTCTATCTTCCTGAAACATGAACTCTGTCCTGATTACCCTTATTATTACCTAATGCTGATGTGTGCAGTTACTTGACAAAACCTAATTTTAAAAATTAAAATAAAATACCAAGTGGTAAGTTTTTCCAATTCTTTTAAAATAAAACTACATAAATAGAAATGAAGAGATGATAGAAACATGTGTTCTGTTCAATACATTTTAATTTGAATTAATATTTATTGGCTTCAGGATAGAGAACTACTGATGTTTGTGATACTTCAATGAAAAGATATTTGCTTTGACTAGTTTTTCATAGAGTCCTCTTAAACCTGGTTAAATTGAGAATTTTTTTTAAAGTCAAGATATTTCACAAATTATTTTTTATAAGATCATACCCTTTAGAAGAAATCTTCAAATACTAGGGCCATTCCATTTTGCAAGCTCTTTTTATTTTATAGACCTGAAGAAATTCAGGATCTAAAGGAAATTAATTTTAGTTGCTTAATGTTCTAGAATCACAAAGCAGAGACTATAAAAATTTATGAATGCCTTTAGCAGAAGCCCATCACCAAAGAACCGGCTTAGCATGATACTCAAGTGTTCATCTGGAAGAATTCTATTAATGACCAGAACCCTAGTCAACCACAATCATCCTTTTCATTTGCTAAGGAAATGATTCATAGCTATCATTCGTTGCTCTTTAATTCTTCCCAGTAAAATTACACTAAGTATTTTCTGTATGTTCCTTTTTTCTTCTTTCTTTCTTATTTTTTTCTTCTTTCACACACAAATTTCAATTGGGATTAAGCTCTTAGAAACCTCTGAAACCTTCTCATTAAATGTTTTTACTTCACCCATTTCTCATGGAGGATTTTTCTTAAACTTTTACTCTATTGTTGATGCTTGCTTTGGAGATACCATTATATCAATTTTACCTATAAATTCAGATACCAAAAATGGGAGTCTACAACAATAATCTTATTGTGGTGTAATTGGAAACACCAGAACCACAGCCTACTGTGACCCAGACATCATAGAAACACATAATAAAATTGCACTATATTATCTTCTTCATGTTTTATCAGAAAAAATCTTGAACAGGTATTTTAATGTATGACCATAAATATGAATATTACACACTTTAACAAATTTGCATTAGGGTGTGGGTTTCAGAAATTTTCTGTGTGCTAGAAAGAAGAGATTTAGAAAAGATAGCAAATTAATAACTTTAAGGAATGAAGCCATTTAATATAATTGAAAACATTCTATAGAAATGTCTGAAGTAGCAATTATTCAATTCTGTCAGTCCAGGAAAACATCCTCTGTAATGGCCAGATTATTGGAGTTCCCTTGCTAATAAGTAGGTCAGACATTAGCTGGAGGCATCTCAAAGCTGCTAAGCATTCATTAACATTATGTGAAACAGGGCTGCTGTAAGAAAACCATACATTTCTAAAGAAGATGCCAGTATATAGATGAGCTTCCTCTTTAGAATAACTATTTCATGCCAGAAACAATTTTGGTTAGAATTTACATGTAAAATGATTTGAGGACTTCCGTCAGGCACTATCTTAAGTCTTGTACAAGCATAAATTCTTCAATGCCTTACATTATTTATAGGTGTGTACTCTTACTTTAACTATCTTGCAGATTAAAGAAATTAAGCGCTTGGAAAAGTATTTGGTTGAATATCATACTTTTAGTTAGCCACGAAGAGACGATATGAACTGAATATGTTCCCCAAGTTCTACTTTGTCCATCTGTCCATTATATGCTCAGTTATCTAATTAAAGTTAAATTGCCCTTGACGTTCAGAAGAAAAAGATATGTTAATATAGCTTGCAAGTCTTACATCTTAAATAACACATAAAGAATTTGAATTTCTGTTCCAAGATCGATAGGTCATTTAATGTCACTATGGTAAAATTGAGACCCCCTGAGCTCTCAGGATCAAATGATACCTTTGTTAGACTGTGCATTTTAGATTTCAAGGAAAAGAACATATGTTCTGAATACAATCTCTGTTCATATCTATTTTCTTCCCATTATTTGGTCTCAAGTGAATCACATTTTCCCACTGACATGTTTCTGATGGCAAAGTGGGAAAGTTCATCCCAGCAATGTAGCTGATTAAAAATTCCCTGCTCTGGCTACATATTTCTTTCCTTGGAAGTTTTATTTTTCACTTTAACATTAATGAAAAATTTATGCTTTACTGCATAATATATAACTGTTTTCATTCCTCATGGTTTTATTTCAAATGAATTTTTAAACAAAATCAAAGCTTGAGAAAGGAGCATTAACTCTTTCTTGTTTGATGCTGTGCTTGCCTTAGTGTAGCTGTAGGAAATACATATATCACTTTGAGAGTAAGAGTTGTGAACACTTAACTGAAATTTCATTAGTTTAGATACCATTCATTTACTTAATATATGCCCAACTTATTGAAATATGACCAGACAGGAAAGACAATATGATTCTGCATACGTACCCATGAAAACTTCAGAACGGCATATGCTCAGCCTATAAAGTAACAGTTTATTGAACTCCTACCCCCACTCCCAACTGAGGAGCCCTTGGTATTTAAAAACTGTGGGGAGAGAATGAGTCAGTCAGTTTTCTTTAAGGGTGTGATTCCAGGCTCCACATCCAAGAATATTTAGGTGACACAAATTGAACTGTATGGAGAGAGTGGGGGAGGGAGCAAAGCTAATCTGAGGAGGTTAGAGAGATGAAGATGGCTTTTGAAGGAAGTTGGGGAAGGAGTGAATCAGATCAAGAAACATGGTATAAAAATCTCAAAGAAATAATTAAAACATTATTTAAAATATCAAAAATTAGAAACAAAGATAAATGGCACATAGCAAGCAGTCATAATTGTTCTGAGTAAAATATTCACACATTCTCTTTAGAAGTTTTATATTTTATAGTCACATTATTCATCAATGAGAAGTAAATGGCTTAATGTTAATATAAAAATTCCTTGTCTTGATTATTTTCTTGTTGGGCATATATCTTGCAAGCAATGAGAGTAAATATTGCAGTATTCACACCACTAAAAATTCTCAACCACAGGGATTAACAGAAGATTCCTATATGTACACGTTGTATGTAGATTCATACAAACATACATATTAATTTAAAGGAAAAAACCAGTCATTATCTTACTTGCATTTATATGGCATATTCAATATTAAGCTCCAAATCTCAGCCTAACATAGTTTTTGATATTATAGTTTCCCACATATGTTATATGGATTGATTACTGGCATCCAATATTTTCACTTGATGTACTTCCTATTTCATAAAGAGGCCAGACCATTTTCAGTGGCTATAACCATTTCATTGTAATCCTAGGATGGTAATATCAATTTGATTTTTTTATAACATGTTATCAGTATTTCTTCTGTGAATTGGCAGAGTAGTTTCCCATGGTTCAAGTATTTTTATGAATTTGAGGTTTAACTTAATAGCCATGATATTCCAGTGGCTCCTGAAAATTTAATTGTTCATTCTCAAAAATAATGTGTGTGATGTCTGACAAAGCACATATTAAAAGTAAGCAATATTGTGTGAAACAAGTGATTAGTGAGGTTAGAAGCAATATAATAAAGATTCATAAGAAGAATTTCTCCACTTTGGAGGAACTTCATAATTATAGAGAAGATGTCAACTGAATTGGAGTTATGGCGAAAACAAGCAAGCTACACCTGCTAAACCATAAGTTAATGAAAATGAAGGCACAGCATACCCTAACTTATGGGACACAATGAAAGCAGTGCTAAGAGGAAAATTCATAGCCCTGAGTGCCGCCAAAAAGAAACGGGAGACAGCATACACTAACAGCTTAATGGCACACCTGAAAGCCCTGGAACAAAAAGAAGCAAATACACCAAAGAGGAGTAGAAGGCAGGAAATCATCAAACTCAGGGCTGAAATCAATCAAGTAGAAACAAATAAAACCATACAAAGAATCAACAAAACGAGGAGTTGGTTCTTTGAGAAAATCAACAAGATAGATAAGCCCTTAGCCAGACTAACCAGAGGGCACAGAGATAGTATCCAAATTAATAAAATCAGAAACGAAAAGGGAGAGATAACAACAGAAACTGAGGAAATTCAAAAAATCATCAGATCCTACTACAAAAACCTGTATTCAACACAACTAGAAAATCTTGAGGAAATGGACAATTTCCTTGACAGATACCAAGTACCAAAATTAAATCAGGATCAAATAGACCATCTAAACCGTCCTATAACCCCTGAAGAAATAGAAGTTGTCATTGGAAGTCTTCCAACCAAAAAAAGCACAGGTCCAGATGGTTTTAGTGCAGAATTCTATCAGACCTTCAAAGAAGACCTAACACCAATACTCTTCAAACTGTTCCACAAAATAGAAACAGAAGGAACACTACCCAACTCGTTCTATGAAGCCACAATTACACTAATACCAAAAGCACACAAAGATCCGACAAAGAAAGAGAATCTCAGGCCAATCTCTCTTATGAATATCGATGCAAAAATACTCAATAAAATTCTTGCCAACCGAATCCAAGAACACATCAAAACGATCATTCACCACGATCAAGTAGGCTTCATCCCAGGGATGCAGGGATGGTTCAATATAAGGAAATCCATCAATGTAATCCACTACATAAACAATCTCAAAGAAAAAAACCACATGGTCATCTCATTAGATGCTGAGAAAGCATTTGACAAAATTCAGCATCCTTTCATGCTAAAGGTCTTGGAAAGATCAGGAATTCAAGGCCCATATCTAAACATAGTAAAAGCAATTTACAGCAAACCAGTAGCCAGCATCAATCTAAACGGAGAGAAACTTGAAGCAATCCCACTAAAATCAGGTACTAGACAAGGCTGCCCTCTCTCTCCATATCTTTTCAATATAGTACTTGAAGTTCTAGCTAGAGCAATTAGACAAGAAAAAGAGGTCAAAGGGATACAAATTGGAAAGGAAGAAGTCAAACTATCACTATTTGCAGACGATATGATAGTATACATAAGCGACCCAAAGAACTCCACCAGAGAACTCCTACAGCTGATAAACGACTTCAGCAAAGTGGCCGGATATAAAATCAACTCAAGCAAGTCAGAAGCCTTCCTATACTCAAAGGATAAGCAGGCTGAGAAAGAAGTAAGAGAAATAATACCCTTTACGATAGCCACAAACCATATTAAGTATCTTGGCGTGACGCTAACCAAACAAGTGAAAGATCTGTATGACAAGAACTTCAAGTCTCTGAAGAAAGAAATTGAAGAAGACCTCGGAAGATGGAAAAATCTGCCATGCTCATGGATTGGCAGGATTAATATAGTAAAAATGAGCATCTTACCAAAAGTAATACACAGATTCAATGCAATCCCCATCAAAATCCCAACTCAATTCTTCATAGAGTTAGAAAGAGCAATTCAAAAATTCATCTGGAATAACAGAAAACCCAGAATAGCTAAAACTATTCTCAAGAGTAAAAGAACCTCTGGGGGAATCAGTATCCCGGACCTCAAGCTGTACTACAGAGCAATAGTGTTAAAAACTGCATGGTATTGGTACAGTAACAGACATGTAGATCAATGGAACAGAATTGAAGACCCAGAAATGAATCCACACTCCTATGGTCACTTGATCTTTGACAAAGGAGCTAAAACCATCCAGTGGAAAAAAGATAGCCTTTTCAACAAATGGTGCTGGCTCAGCTGGAGGTCAACATGCAGAAGAATGCAAATTGACCCATCCTTATCTCCTTGCACTAAGCTCAATTCTAAGTGGATCAAAGATCTCCACATAAAACCAGACACACTGAAACTAATAGAAGGGAAACTAGGGAAGAACCTTGAACATATGGGCACAGGGGAGAATTTCCTGAACAGAACTCCAATAGCTTATACTCTAAGATCAAGAATAGACAAATGGGACCTCATTAAATTACAAAGTTTTTGCAAGGCAAAAGACACCGTCAAAAAGACAAAGCGGCAACCAACTAACTGGGAAATGATCTTTACCAACCTTACATCCGACAGAGGGCTAATATCCAAGATATACAAAGAACTCAAGAAGTTAAACTCCAGAGAGGCAAGTAACCCTATTAAAAAATGGGGTACAGAGCTCCACAAAGAGTTCTCACCTGAAGAATATCTAATGGCTGAGAAGCACCTAAAGAGATGTTCATCATCCTTAGTCATTAGGGAAATGCAAATCAAAACAACCCTGAGATTCCATCTCACACCAGTCAGGATGGCTAAGATCAAAAACACAGGAGACAGCAGTTGTTGGCGAGGATGTGGAGAAAGAGGAACACTCCTCCACTGCTGGTGGAATTGCAGGCTGGTACAACCACTCTGGAAAGCAGTCTGGCGGCTCCTCAGAAAACTGGGCATGACACTTCCGGAGGATCCGGCTATACCACTCCTGGGCATATACCCAGAGACTTTACCTGCATGCAATAAGGACACATGCTCCACTATATTCATAGCAGCCTTATTTATAATAGCCAGAAGCTGGAAAGAACCCAGATGTCCCTCAACGGAGGAATGGATTCAGAAGATGTGGTATATTTACACAATGGAATACTACTCTGCAATTAAAAACAATGAATTCACGAAATTCCTAGGCAAATGGTCAGAACTTGAAAATATCATCCTTAGTGAGGTAACCCAATCACAAAAGATCACACATGGTATGAAGTCACTGATAAGGGGATATTGACCCAGAATCTCAGAATACCCTAGACACAATCAGCATATCAATAGATTTCTAAAAAGATGGAAGGAGAGACCCCTGGTCCTGGAAAGACTGGATGTAGAGGAACGCCAGGACAGAGTAATGAGAGGGGGTTGAACGGAGAAAAGAGGGAGGGAAGGGGGCTTATGGGACTTTCGGGGAGGGAGGAAACGGGAAAGGGGAAGTGATTTGGAATGTAAATTAAAAAAATAAAATAAAATTAAAATAAAAAAAAAAAAAAAAAAAAAAAAAAAAAAAAAAAAAAAAAAAAGAGTAAATATCTACGTGCCCAAGAGGCAAGGACCAAAACAAGGAATATGATGAAGGCACTGACATCATGTAACCATTTATAATCATATAGGTTGAAAACCAATTTTTAGCTAGGAGTTTTTTATATAAGAATTTCATTTTTTTTATTTTCTATAATTTCATATTTACATTCCAAATGATTTCCCCTTTCCCGGTTCCTCCCTCCCCAAAAGTCCCATAAGCCCGCTTCCCTCCCCCTGTTCCCCATTCAACCCCATCTTGCTTCTCTGTCCTCCTGTTCCTCTACATCCATTCTTCCCAGGACCATGAGTCATTCCTTTCATCTTCTTGGAAATCTATTGATAAGTGGATTGTGTCTTGGGTATTCCAGGATTCTGGGTTAATATCCCCTTATCAGTGACTGCATACCATGTGTGTTCTTTTGTGATTGGGTTACCTCACTAAGGATGATATTTTCCAGTTCTGACCATTTGCCTAAGAATTTCGTGAATTCATTGTTTTTAATTGCAGAGTAGTATTCCATTGTGTAAATATACCACATCTTCTGAATCCATTCCTCCGTTGAGGGACATCTGGGTTCTTTCCAGCTTCTGGCTATTATAAATAAGGTTGCTATGAACATAGTGGAGCATGTGTCCTTATTGCATTCAGGGGAAACCTCTGGGTATATGCCCAGGAGTGGTATAACAGGATCCTCCATGAGTGTCATGCTCAGTTTTCTGAGGAACCGCCAGACAGCTTTCCAGAGTGGTTGTACCAGCTTGCAATCCCACCAGCAGTGGAGGAGTGTTCCTCTTTCTCCACATCCTCACCAACATCTGCTGTCTCCTGTGTTTTTGATCTTAGCCATTCTGACTGGTGTGAGGCGGAATCTCAGGGTTATTTTGATTTGCATTTCCCTAATGACTAAGGATGCTGAACATTTCTTTAGGTGCTTCTCATCCATTAGATATTCTTCAGGTGAGAACTCTTTGTTTAGCTCTGTACCCCAAGAATTGACAAATGGGACCTCACAAAATTACAAAGTTTCTGTAAGGCAAAGGACACTGTCAAAAGGACAAAGCGGCAACCAACAAACTGGGAAAAGATCTTTACCAACCCTACATCCGACAGAGGGCTAATATCCAATATATATAAAGAACTCAAGAAGTCAGACTACAGAGAGCCATTAGCTAGGATTTACTCATTACTCATGACAAACCAATGTTATCCTCACTGAAATACGATGTTAGTACCTATATTGTAACCTTTCTGTTCTTCTCCTACTTAGAAAATTAAATTCAGCAATTGTTTATCAGTACCTCCAGGTTCTAAAAGGACTTCACAGAATATGCAATTCAGTTCTTATTCTCTGGATGTTTGTGGTCTAATAAACCATAAACCTTTAAGCAACATGATTGTAAACTATTTCAAAAATGTAATCACACAAATTCATAAATGATTCCATCTGTTTTTTTAAATGTTTCAAGCAGCATATGAATGCCTCAAACTGTGATAGAAGATGTTTTCATTCTACAGTATTTATAAAGTATAGCAAAAACCATCCCTATAGAACATTTGAACCCTTGCAAGTGAACACACACATACATGCATGAATGCATACACATATGCACAGGTATACACAAGCACGTGCACATGCATACACACACACACACACACACACACACACACACAGAATGCCAGGAGCTTAGTCAAGTAGGGAATTTGGAAAGAGACTTTCACTGAGTTTTTTGAGAAACCAAATCTCTTCCTAGCTGAAGCCAGGAAATGCATCATGAACATATTCTCTCACATAGACATAGTCTAAGCTCCTGCCTTTCATTTTTTGGAGCATAAGCTTTTTGACCCTACAGAATAACGGTCAGCTTCTTGATCCTCACTGGTTCCTATTACACACTGTACCATAAATCCCTCTTACTTTTTTTCTAGTGCTAGGCTGCAGATTACCGCAAACTCAGTCAGTTGAACAACCCCTACTTGATGACCTTACCCTGTAACAAATGTCTGGATGGACTCACTGACACAGTATAATCTAGGCATGGTGGGGCATTTGTGGAGTCTAAGCACTCAGAAAATAGAAGCAAGAAAATCAGAAGGTCAAGGCTATATAACTAGTTCAAAACCAGGCTGAAATATAGAAGAATCTGTCCTTAATTTAGTTATTTGTTTTAAATTTTTTGAATATTTTGGGGGTAAACATTAGACAATGTTAACTATTTTATTATGTGAACACTTGTATTGAAAAAGTTAAGATCACTAACAATTTCCTCTCATCTAAATGATGCTATGTCATTTTTCTCAGGGCAAAAGTCGTTTGTTGATACTAAGTGTGTCACCATGGGGCAGCTGGTCAGTTTTGTTTTGTTTTGTTTCTCAAGCCTGCATTATCTAAAGCAACAGCTCAGCCAATGCTTTCTTGAAAATTGTACAGATGACAGGGAAGAGATGAAAATACAAGTTGGAAACATTAAACAGAAATGGTAGGAAGCAGGAAAAATGAGAAATAAGATCGTGACTTCAAGCCCCCAAACCGAGGAGCCACTCTATCTGCTTGCTGAAGAACTGTTTAGAATTGTGTTTCCCTAGTTCTCTGAAAGACTAAAACACTTTTTTAATTTTATTTGTTATTTTATTTATTTACATTTCAAATGTTATCCCCCTTCCCAGTTAAACTGTCTATTCCCTCCCCGGTCCCTCTTCGTCTATGAGGATGTTCCCCTACTCACCCACCCCCTCCTGCCTCAGTGACCCAGTGTAGGGGAATGCTAGAGCACTGAAGTACTGGTTTTAAAAGTACACAGACATGCTTCATTAAGTGTTCTTCCTTTAAGGATCTAATCCGTTACAGTGTTTTCCTACTTAAGCCAAGATATAAAATTTTCACATACTTTTCCTGCTTTAAATTACTGAGTTATTATGATGACATATTCTGGAAACTATTACACAAATAATTCTATTGTATAGCTCAGTAGAATCTTTTAAAATCAGTAGTATGATTGGTCATCAGTTAGAAGTTCTTTGAGAGAGCAGTTCTGGCAGTCTTGATAGACACTGGCTTGAAAGATAAGCTAGCTGGGTTAGCATTATTTTGTAAAAATCACCTTAGAATTCTTTTTTTTTTCCTAAAGATATATTTATTTTATGGAAGGACACTGTAGCTGTCTTCAGACGCACCAGAAGAGGGCATCAGATCACTTTACAGATGGTTGTGAGCCACCATATGGGTGCTGGGATATGAACTCAGGACCTTTGGAAGAGCAGTCAGGTGCTCTTACCCACTGAGCCATCTCTCCAGCCCCACCTTAGAATTCTTGGGAAAGCAGTTCTTAGAGTCCTTAAAATATTTCAAAGACAGAATTTCTATTAATCCAACTTTTGATTTAGATATAACGTGGGAGTAAAGTTTCAGTTTTAATTGCATAAATATTTCTATCTTTTCTTCTTTGAATTTAATTCCATTGTGTTTTTAAAATTCTCAAACTATGTGCATTGTTTCATGTTACATCTCTCTCAAAATGACTATAATCTGACCAACAGGTATTACCTTGTTAAACTGCTTCAGCATAACAGTAACACATACTGGAATCTCTAGGACATTATTTAGTGTTTTGATGGTTATTTAGTGCTACTTCTGGCCTCCTAGTTACCTGCTCATTTTTCTGCATCTTTAACAGGAACACAGCTGCACGCCAATGTGAATTTGACTTAGGCAAGTATTACTACAGCCTTAAAGCACATTTGTGGCTTCCAACAGACACAAGGCAGGTGCAGTACGGTATCTAGGACTCACCGCAGGATGATGCAAAGGAAAGAAGCAGCAGGGCCGCAGACCTGATCTAGTTTGAGACATTTAAACAGTGGTGACAATTTATATCTTCAGGAGACCACATGGATGATACTCTTTTTTTTTAGAGAATGTGCCAGAAATAGCCTGATTGAGATGTTCTCAGTTAATCAAGTAATCAGAAATATGTATCTATGCCTTCTGCAATAAGATGCAATGGTACCATGATTTTAAAAAAAATCCAGACAAGCATTCTTAAGGCCTACACAATCTACTTGCTAAATGTTATGAAGCATGGGAAATGAAAATTAAATACAGTAAATGATAATAGAAAAAAATAATGATGGAAAGGCTAGTGTGTTCCAGCTCAGTACCTTTTTAATACAGTCAGTGTGTATTTGTTTCTAGGGTTAATATTGTTGCTGAATTGTACATGCAAATAAGCTTCATAAAGTCCAGAGGCACTATTGAAATTACTCAGGATACTCATACAGAGTTGTTCTATAGACAGGGTAAGTAAGACTTTAGAGAATGCATTTCTGAATGCTGAGGTCATAGTGTGCCTCTGTGACAAGTTTTGAGCAGGGATACCTGTCTACTGATCTGTTCAGCTATGAGTCTTTGATTTCATTTACAGTTAGCAGTTTTCATCACTAGAGCTGTATGACACCATGAAGTAATTTACACTAAGCCTCTTCATTCTTCATTTTCAGTAATTCTTATTAACCTACTTCCTTTGCATCTCCACATACATTTTTTTAAAAAAAATCTTGTCTTTGTTAACATAGAATCATCATGCTGAGATTTTCAAACATATCCATTGGGGTTGCAGAAATGGTTCAGTGGTTAAGAGTATTCAGTGCTCTTTCTGAGGACCAGAGTCCCATTCCCAGCAACTGTGTTGGGCAGTTCACAACAGCCTATAACAGCAAGTCCAGCGATCTTAAAGACATCTTCTGGAGTCTCTCAATAGTCACATGTATGTAAATGTGTGTGCACAAAAGTAATTTTAAAAAGGTATTTATGAATCTGAGGATAATTGAAATCTGTGAGTCTATGTATTTCACTCATATGAATTTATTAAATTTTCATTATATTTTTTATTTTTATTTATTTGTATACATATTTATATAATTATATATTATTCAGGGATATTGCACTCAGTTGTTTAGTGGACTTATTTTACTATTTGTTGGGTATGTTGTTGTTTATTTTTTCATCCTCCTTAGATTCTTATATACAGTCAGTCAAGGAGTCTTTATTTCTTCCTTTCTGATATTGATGTTCTTCTTTCTTTTATTCCTACATTAGCCAGAGTTCTAGAACATGGTTGAATGAAAGTTATGAGACTGGGCATTCACCATGAGCCTCATTCTGGAAGAAAGCATTCAAACTCCCAACCTCTGATGTTGAATAATGGCATTATGATTAGATATTCTGTCCATCTTAATGAATTTCCCAAGGACAGATCAAATAAAGATGACAAGGAAAGAACTGATAATAACGCTTTCCTACGTTCTTGTGAGATTAGTCTGAATTGAATGAATCTCTCCTCTAGCTGTTCCCTCTGACATCTGTTTCCTCTTCCGTTAAACAGCACAATACCTCCATTCAGGAAATTCACACTTAACATTTTTAGAGACTTAATAATGACAGTGCCTGCATACCTCACAGCACTGTAGCAATTAAAGAAGATACGTCTGTCAAAATATTCACCACATGGTATTCATCTAAGTTTAGCTGTGATTACCATTACTACGACACTTAATAGTGTCAGATGAGATATTCCTGAACACCTGTACTTAGATCAGTTGTGGTTAATGAAGGGAAGGAAAACAATCTTCCTTCTACTCTAAGTGATGATTTACAGTTTCCTGAGAAAGTTTTGGCTGTCAAAATTGACAGAAGTGGATGGTGTGGTACTGCTGTCCAGCAGAGGGGCCAAGGATATTGCCAAGTATTCTACAGTGAACAAGGCTGTCACCCACATAAAATTACAGTGTTGATTAAAGTTCATGGGTTACTAGTGCCAGTGCTAAACAGTTAAGACTGACATAGGTAGATTCTATAAATATATCAAAAGGAGTTTATACTTTATTAGTAGATTGTCATTGTCCCATTACATTATTTTGACCTATACTTACTGTCTCTGTTGGCCTTCTAAAATTTAGAATATACCTCAATTTAGGATATACCCCAATCTAGCCTCCTGCCAGTAATATATTAATTTATTTTTGCTTGGTCAAAATTGAGCTTCTATCCACAGAATAAACACTTGCACAGAGAGACTTTGAGATTAATTACTCTGATACCATAAGTTACTGATAGTTATTACATATATTCAGCAGTTCTTTGTTTTCCTTCCCATTTCGGGTCCCATTTGCTAGTTTTTTCCGAATTCATACTTCTGACTATTTCAGCCACTGCTCAAATTTGATGGCGTTACACTGTTTTTATGGATAAGCTTAAGAAGCAAGCCTAGAAAATGCCCTGCCCATATCTAGAATGCTATTCTCTTTCAATGATTTAATTTGAAACTGAAGACAAACATCATCTATTTTTCCTCATTGATGGAATATAGAAATATATAGAAATAATATAGAAAGTTATTGAGGTAGAAGTGGCAGGGGCAATAACAGAAGAGAATGAAGGATAGGGGAGGGTTGTAGAAGGATAAGATGGGAATATGTTCAAAGTCTATTATTTGTATGTCATATATATATATATATATATATATATATATATATATATATATATATATATATGACAATGTCAAAATGATGTTCATTATTTTGTTTTAAATTACAAACACACCAAAATATACCTTTAAGAATAAGGATGTTGGTGCTGTTGAGATACCTGAAAAGTTATGAGCACTGGCTGCAGGCTTGGGTTGAATTCCTAGCATTCACATGATAAGCCAACAGTCTTCTAGTAACTATGTCTCTAGGATCTGATGCCCTCTTCTAGCATCTTCAGGCACTGTATTCACAAGGGACCCTGACATGCAGGCAAAACACCCATATACATAAAATTTAACAATAAATATTGTTTTAATTGAGGGATATTTTTCTACCCAACAAGTGCTTTCACAAATATCTGCTACAGAGTCTGTCAATAACTGTAAGTCATTTGATTATCCTCATAAGACTATCAAAAGAAAATACATTCATGAGCACTAGGAAAGGAGATGTACTGGATTGTCTCATCAGTTCTTGTGTAAATAGTGTATTTATTCCAGGATATGGAGGAATCAATAAGTCACAGGGATCTCATCTCCAATCAGTCCCCAAAACCTGATACATATTAATACATTGGCGTTTTTCTTTACTAGTATTTTAATAAAAGCTGTTTATACTTTAGTATACAACATGAGGTTTTGCTATTTGCATAATTGTTCATTAGCTAAATCAAACTAATTAGCGTATATCATTTCACATACTTAACTTTTGTGTTGAGAATGTTCTAGTTGCTAGCATTTTCAAATCTATATTTTTTTAACTGTCATAAGTGTGGTATAGAACAGATACATCAGACTTACTTATACTTTAATTTAAGATGTGTATATTTGGACAATATATCAGCAGATAGCACATCAACACTCTATTCAAATGGGTTAGAGAACAAGACCTAATCTTTTGACCACTTACAACTGGAGAGTCTGACATTTTCACAGGGATGGAATGATCCAGAGACAGTCTGCTAAGCAGACATCTATCTGAAGAAGTACAAGGTGAATCATTGCCTTGATCCACAGGCCCTGCTGAAGGACACTGAAAGTCAGGCCACATGAGGAAGCATCAGGTGGCATAGAACCCTATATAGATTCTATCTGTAATACAGAAAAGTATAAAAAACTCTGATGACCAGTTTATTAAAGATGGACTTGGGACATATGTGATAACTATATTATGTCAGAGAACATCAATGTTCAGACTTTTGTTCAAGATTATATATATGACAGTTTGAGTCAGAAATAGAATGAAAACTTACCTAAATGGAACAGTCAGGTTAGAATTCTCTGAATGAAATCAACACAGCTCACCACTAATTTTGGAAATGGTGCCATTGACACCCAGTTATGAAGTACAAGAAAGGTGTATTTCTATATAGTAGGCAACTTTATGGAGAATATGAAGAATAGAGAAAAAAAGAAAAAAAACAACAACATAAATTGTCATGGACTGAGATTCTAATAGATTCTCCACAAAAGGAAGCCTCTTGATGGATTTTGCAGGAGGATTATGTGAAAGTGGGTAGAGAGGAGGACCTCTAATAAGAAAGGCTGAAGAAGTCAGGCACTGGTGGCGCACGTCTTTAATCCCAGCACTTGGGAGGCAGAGGCAGGTGGATTTCTGAGTTTGAGCCCAGCCTGGTCTACAAGAGTGAGTTCCAGGACAGCCATGTCTATACAGAGAAACCCTGTCTTGAAAAACCAAACGAAAAAAAGAAAGTAAGAAAGAAAGAAAGAAAGAAAGAAAGAAAGAAAGAAAGAAAGAAAGAAAGAAAGAAAGAAAGAAAGAAAGGCTGAAGAAAGACTGAGTTGAAAGCAAACTTGCAAAAGATGAATTCAAGCTCTGTACCTCAGTAATATGTAGCAGGCTTTCTTTGCACACTGCAAGAAGTTAGCTATTATAATAAAGTAGGAAAATAGCATCATTTCCTTTGGTCAAGGAATCTGTGGGCAAATTCAATGAGATTGCTGGTTATGCCCTCATGCATGGACAATATTGGTTCTACTTGTGTAAAAAAAAACCAAAAAACAAAAGCAAACAATCTAAATAACACCGATGATCCGTTCTTAAAGATGGACTTGCAACATATAAAGTGATGACTATATTACTTCAGAGAAAGTCAATGTTCTGAATTTTGTTCAGGCTGACCCCTGTGGTTGAATTAGGTGAAAGCTGGAAGGAGCTGAAGAGGAGGGAGACTTCATAGGAGGACCAGCAGTCTCAATTAACCTGGACCCCCAAGATCTCTCAGATGCTGGAACACCAACCAGGAAGCATACACCAGCTGATATGAGGATCCCAACACTTAAACTGCAGAGGACCGCTGGGTCTGGAATTAGTCAGATAAGATGCACCTAACCCTCAAGAGACTGGAGGCCTCAGAGAGTTTAGAGGTTTGGTAGGGTGGGGTGAGGGGTAGGGATATTGTGGAGAGAGGAGGGAGGGGAGGAGGTATGGGAACAGTCAGAGGGTGGACGGGGAGGGGAATAAAATCTGGAGTTTAAAATATAAATGAAGAAAGAAAGAGAGAGAGAGAGAGAGACAGAGACAGAGACAGAGAAATATTACTAGCAAGGCAGTTGAGTCATCAAAACTCAGAAATAGAATAAAAATTTCATATAAATGGAAAAACAACATTTAGAACATGAAAGACTGTTTTATGCCTGGATCAGTGTGGGTTCGGCAACTACCAGGCACTAGAGATTGACTTGCTGTTCGCACTTTGACAGCAACTGACACAGGCAATGGCATCATAAAAACAGGATACTTTAGGAAAGAGCAAGAGGAATGAATCCATTTTCAGAAGATAAATGTTGCAGAAAGGCTCATGTCTATTGTGATCTTTGGCTGAGATTCTGCTTTTCTTCTTATTTCATGGGTAGCATTTTTGGCTATTTGAACCAAATAATGCTATATGATGTTAATGTATACTATAAGGCTATATTGTTTTACAGCTGCCAAGAGGAAACTTTGTAAATCAGTTCTATTAAACATTAGTTTGAAAACAGTACATATTATGCACAGATTCCAACACATCTGAAGCCAAATAGTAGGAAAGGAGATACTATAATCAAGTGGACATGGCTCTCCTAGGAGAATTGAAGCAAATTTTTAATCGTAAATTATTTTTAAAAACAGAATTCTACTTATTCAATAAAAAAGAAGACCCCATTAAGGAAAACATTTGGTAACATTTACAGTGCCAGTTTTTTTTTCTGGAATTTTTCTCTTGGCTGTGTTTGAAAACTCAGGAAACGTGAATATTTTGTGTGTGAGGGGGAAAACAGTGTTTTCCAACAGCTTCATGTAAGTGACACATTTCGAATACATAACAGTGAAGAACAATATTATTTTACTGACTGTTTTCAACAGTCAACGTTTTTCAAACACGAATGGAAAGATTTCTAGATCAAGACTTCCTTTCTCTTTAGATAACAAAGACAAAAAGGAAATGAGTAGATCATCCTAGATACATTTATTATCCAAAAAGAATTAACAGAAATTATGATTCAGATATGTGCTGGGTATCCAGCAGTTCTGGGTCTGTGTGGGTGGATATAAAAGCAGCAGAAGCAAACTGGAAAAAAGAAAAACAATACTGAACCAAGCTTGTAGGTTCTTCAGGCAGCAGCTACCTCACAGCACCTTAAATAAAGCTGGGATAAGCATTAATTGTGTCACCTGAAATAGGCAAAGATTACAAAGAGAAAATATAGAATAATGTGCTAATGACCAGGGGATATATTATTATTATCATCATTGTTAGCATTATTGCAATCTTTACCATCACCACAGTCATTATTTGTATTACTATTTTCAAAAATAACAGTCAATACCAGTACATTTGTCTGCCACAATATTTTGAGAAAATTAATAAGATAAGCTATGTCTTAAGGACTTGTATGTTTCAAAGCTTCTTTCATATCCTGGCATAATGTTAGAGTACATTAAATATTCACTGAGGAAATGAAATTACAGAGCAACTGCATATATGAATCATCTGTAATAAGTCAGCACTGTTCGATAGACACTTCTGGGATGATGGGCATGTTGTGTGTGAGCCAACGTGGAACTGCTAACCTGTGAAGCACACAAAACCCAGCTAGTGAAACAGAAACAGCTGTGTCCATTTCGTTTCATTTAAATGTATAATTGAATGATCTTGTCAAATTATGCTCATTTTTAAAACAATAAAGGAAATAGAAAGGGCTGGTTTCTCTTGTCAGTGAACAGCCATGAATACAGAGATATACGGTACAAGAAAATGATGAGAGTAAGTGACTTGCCCAGTGCTATCGCAGAGATGCATACCATCCCTTCTAATGACATAGGACAATCATGAGAGAGCAGGGACTGGGAACAATGTAATAACTGGAAAATATGAAAATGAGCTATGCAATGCCATCTTCTAGGCATGGCACAGCCAGTGTTACCATGACCTGAAAGCAAGTGTAACTGGCTGTCTACAACAGGTATATATAAGAATGGGTTTATTACTGGTTAACCATGAATCATGGCATTGTGTGTGTGACTGATGGTACTTTCTTTTTCCTTATTGAATCATTGACTACTAATAGATTCTCGCAGTCAGGCCGCCATTGTCTTTAGTGGCTTACCCACTGGGGAGTCACTGGGTTCAATCCTTTAATCTCAACCCCATAATCACACAGATGACCCTTTCTAGAAACTCAGTTGGTCTTAAAATATAAAGTCAAAAAGACAAGAAAGTGGGAAAAGAACTTGAGGGGAGAGGTGATAGGTGTGAGAAGGAGATTACAGATAGTGAGGGGATCTCAGTAATCAGAATGTAGTTGAAACTGTCTACAAGTAAATTTCATATTTTTTTAAATGGACTGACTTCTAATGGACCAAATGGAATGTTTTGTTGACTCTTGCCTAGCCTTTTCTAGCTCTCCTGCGAGCTTGTTTCATTGGGTAGAAATCCAAGGGAAATGTGGTGATACATCTTAGATTGATGGAAAGTAACTGGTCTTCTCTTATGACTTTCAGTGAATAAACATCACTGACTATCTCATAACCATTGCTCGATAGCTACATGAAGTTCATCATAAACAATAGATACATGGACTTAGAGTTCTGGTCTGGCACATAACAACACACATGCACACACACACACACACATACACACATATACACACACACACAAAGCAGACATGTAGCAGAGGATAGCCCTGTCAGGCATCAATGGGGGAAAGGGCCTTGATCTATGAAGGCTTGATGCTCCAGTGAAAGGGAATGCAAGGGCAGGGAGGTGGGAGAGGGTAGGTGAGTGGGGGCACACCCTTATAGAATCAGGGGGAGAGGGGATGGGATGGGGGTTTCTGGGGGGAGAAATCAGGAAAGAGGATAACATTTGAAATATAAATTATATATATATATATATATATATATATATATATATATATATATATATATATATATATATATATATATATATTCCTAAGCTTCAGTCTTTCCACAGGGAAAGAAAGATTATAATCTGTAGGGTACTTAGACACTTATTCACTTTATTCTTAGTCCTAATTGTATTGCTCATAAATAAAATATAAAGCAGAGACTATGAAGAATGTAGTTGCTAAGGATAAGATAATGTATCTGGCGCCATGAGAATACTGAGCCAATATTTTGACTGTTCTTTGTCACTATATGCCACACTTCCTGGTGACAAGATTGTGGACACTTTCTATCAGGCCAGGCAGGATTTGAGCTTCATAGCTAATGTATAAAGAGCAGGATACTTTTTCCCTAACCTCATTTGCTTATTACTATCACAGAGCTTGATACTTAATAATACTTTAAAATAATCATCAATAAAAATCAATCCTTACTGTATAGTTTTCATGTAATTCTTATGTTCAGTCATAGTTACAAACAGAGTATATATAGACTACACAATAAATCAGCAAATATTCCTTGGCTGTATTAGTATTTCCCACCCACACAAAACACATCCAGGTAAATATGTAATCTTTGGAATATATTTAATTAGAAGCAGGATGGATCTATACAAAAAAACTATCAAATTTATATAAATATATATTTTTGTGCTGTATGTGAGTAAGCCTGGAGGAATTAGTGGAAAGGTATATGTGATTTCTGAATGAAAAGATTAAATGTTGCGTGGAAACATAATCCTTTCTCTAAATCCATGGCTGTGGACAATTTCCAAGAATTTTTGAACATTTAGAATGATGAGTTTATCCAATGAAGCAATAAAACATGGTCTAGAGGCTCAATGATTAAACCATTGCAAAACACAATAGAATACATACATAGAACTAGAAAAGACACATTCAGAAGAACCCTTGTGAAAAATGAGATTATAAACTGGGGAAAAGGTAGCCCGCACAGACAAAAGCAGCAGTTTACCATGCCAAAAAATAAATTATAGCTGAGTACAGACGTTGTATGAAATGACACAAAAAAGCAAGATAAACATAGTGTTTATCTTGTACAGAAAAAAGCATACAAAATCTTATACAAGGAGAGCCCATCAACATACACATCTCTAGGATTTTTTTCCTTTTTACCATAATGAGTATCTGAATAACACTGATAAATGCCAAGTGAAAGAAATTTACAGCATATAATCAAAGAATATTTCATAGGGCACTCAGCAAAGAGGCTGTATAAAAAAGCTGACTTCAACTCTAGCCAGAAAACAGAGGACTACATGACTTTAGACTGATTACTTCAGGTAAATATGTTTGCATGAATAGAGTGGGATATGAAAGGAGAGCCTGTAACCAGGCAATAGAATGCTTGCACATAGCAATTGGGTCTTTGAATTTGAAATCCAGCACTTCAAAGTGGAAGAAGTATTATATATGAGACAGAGTAAATGTGACAAATTAATTTAATTAAAATGAAATCATCAGTATATTACCCAAAACACGACAAAGTACTTCATACTTGGTTTACAACATTGAAAGGGCGTAAAATCCTTTCTAGATCATGTCATTTACAGATCTAATCATGTACATTTTCTGTTATGAAAATAGACAACAAATACCTTGGCTTTTATATTGCCTGTCTTTCAAAAGAGAAAGCTTTCCTTGTATTTAGTCATTTAACTCAATCTGACAGATATTCCTCTTATGTATTTTGGCTTTTCCATTTTATCTAGAAAGTTTCACCTTTGCTTTCAGTGTCTTCTTTGTGATTCTAAAGAGTAATTCTCCTACATCTTTATTCAGTGTTGGATTCTCTCTTCATATATTCCATAATTTTTAATATAGGACTCCATAAATTATCTGAGATTTCCTTCCATTATAAATGGTTAGTAGATTATCAGAATATTATTTTTAAAAAGTCAGTCTATCTTCCAAAATCTTAAATGGCATTTAGTTGCACTATATAAATATTTATCCATGGATCTTCTCTAGAATTTATTCTTTCCATTGATCTATGTCTCAAGCTCTCTTCCAGCTTTCCCATTTTTATTGCTATAGACATATGATTTGATCTCTTTGGAGCAAGCGTATTTTCTTCTATGTCAATTTTAGATTAACATATTATGTTCTGTGAACATAATGTTGGAAGTTTTATAAGATCTTATTTAAACAAATAGAGTAAATTAAGAAAAGTACCTTTCTTTTTTTTCTTTTTATTTTATTTTATTTTTTTTAATTTACATTCCAAATCATTTCCCCTTTCCCGTTTCCTCCCTCCCTGAAAGTCCCATAAGCCCCCTTCCCTCCCTCTTTTCTCCATTCAACCCCCTCTCCTTTCTCTGTCCTGGCATTCCCCTACATCCAGTCTTTCCAGGACCAGGGGTCTCTCCTTCCATCTTCTTAGAAATCTATTGATATGCGAATTGTGTCTAGGGTATTCCGAGATTCTGGGTTAATATCCCCTTATCATTGACTGCATACCATGTGTGTTCTTTTGTGATTGGGTTACCTCACTAAGGATGATATTTTCAAGTTCTGACCATTTGCCTAGGAATTTCATGAATTCATTGTTTTTAATTGCAGAGTAGTATTCCATTGTGTAGATATACCACATCTTCTGAATCCATTCCTCCGTTGAGGGACATCTGGGTTCTTTCCAGCTTCTGGCTATTATAAATAAGGCTGCTATGAACATAGTGGAGCATGTGTCCTTATTGCATGCAGGTAAAGCCTCTGGGTATATGTCCAGGAGTGGTATAGCCGGGTACCTTTCTAAAAGCTGAGAATTTCAAATGGGTTTGGGTCTGCTTCTATAATTATCACGTATTGATATAACATATGTAATGTAGGGTTTTTTTTATATAGATGTCACTTTTTTTTCTAAATGCTTTGTCAGTATTTTATTCTATGTTCTTAATGTTGTTATAAATAATTTACACTTCCTTTAAGTTTTCTAGCTGGTTGTTTTATGGTCTATAGGACCACATGATTTTGCAAACCTACAATTTTTCTGAATACTTTTATTATTTTTAATAGCTTTTAGTTAATAACTATAGCCTTTCCTATTAGGTAAGCTCAATTAGTCCTTTTGAAATATTTCAACCTTTATGTACATACATATCTTCTTTACTCCTTCAAACAAGCTTTTTTCATCTATTTATTCACTTTATTTTCTCTCTCTCTCTCTCTCTCTCTCTCTCTCTCTCTCTCTCTCTCTCTCTCTCTCTCTCTCTCTCTCTAATTTTAAGCTCCAGATTTTATTCCCCTCCAAGTCTACCCTCTGACTATTCCACATCCCATACCTGTCTCCACGAGGATGTCCCTACTTTCCACCCCACCAGAAAGCTAAACTCCCTGGGGCCTCCATTCTCTTGAAGGTTAGTTGCATCTTCTCTGACTAAATCCAGACCTGGCAGTCCTCTGCTGTATATGTGTGGGGGCCTCATATCAGCTGGTGTATGCTGCTTGGTTGGTGGTCTAGTGTCTGAGAGATCTCGGAGGTCCAGGTTAGTTGAGGCTGCTGGTCTTCCTATAGGGTCACCCTTAGCTTTTTTCAGCTTTCACCTAATTCAACCACAGGGGTCAGCAGCTGCTGTCCATTGGTTGGGTGCAAGAGTCTGCATCTGACTCTTTCAGCTGCTTGTTGGGTCTTCCAGAGTGCAGTCATGATAGGTCCCTTTTTGCGAGCTCTCCATAGCCTCAGTAATAGTTTCATTTCTTGGCCTTCCCTTAAGCTGGATCCCACTTTGAACCTGTCGCTGGACCTTCTTTTCCTCAGGCTTCTCTCTGTTTCCATCCTTGCAGTTCTTTCATACAGGAACAATTATGGGTCAGAGTTTTGACTGTGGGATGGCAGCCCAATCCCTCACTTGATGCCCTGTCTTTCTGCTGGAGGTAGCCTTTACAATTACCCTCTCTCCAATGTAGGGCCTTTCATCTAAAGTCCCTCTCTTTGAGTCCTGAAGGTCTCTCACCTCCCTTGTCTCTGGTACATTCTAGAGGGTCCTCTCAACTTCCTACCTCCCTAGGTTGCATGTTTCCATTCTTTCTGCTGTCCCTCAGGGCTTAAGTTCTTTCCCCCCACCCAATACCCGATCATGTTCCCCTCTCCATCCGCATCCCCATCCCCATCCCCTTTCCTTCCCAGGTTCCTCCCTCCCTCCTCCTTTGCACCATTATTTTTTCTCTTTGGCTAATATCCACTTGTTAGTGATTACATACCATGCATGTCTTTTTGGGTCTAAGTTATATCACTCAGGATGGCATTTTCTAGTTCCATCCATTTTTAAAGTTGTCAACACATAATAAAGTCAATAACCATTATAAGATATAAAGAAACCATTCAGAGAATATTTTTTCAAAAAACATATTTTATTTGAAAGAAAATGTGGCTGGCATGCCTGCACGTGAGCACGCGCAACCATACACACACACATACACACACACACACACACACCAGAAATTGCTACTCAGTCAAAAACTATGCATGATCCTGTGATTTGCCACATGAAAAATATGCAAAAAAAAATCCTCTCTCTCAGATAACCCAGCAGCTATTATCTCCTTTAATGTTCAGGTTCATGGAAATTACTTACCAAATTTATGTCTCTACTTACCTATAGTGAACAAAAATCAAAACAAAATTTTGTTCCATGTGACTCTATAAGT
This sequence comes from Tokudaia tokunoshimensis, assembly GCA_036184795.1. Lineage (NCBI taxonomy): Eukaryota > Metazoa > Chordata > Mammalia > Rodentia > Muridae > Tokudaia > Tokudaia tokunoshimensis. The sequence goes on along the minus strand of BTHU01000004.1, from coordinate 37,099,745 downwards.
TTATCGTGTGAACCAACATGTTTCCATCTGTTGCCTATATATACCCAGCTCTCTCCACTCTCAGCTCTTTTGGTATGGGATCACCTGTGTAGATGCCCCATGGTGGTTCACTTCTTGCAAAGTTTTCAATATTATATTTATCATACAATATGGCATTATATTTTTTAATTAACCATCAGGTTTTTTTTTATCTCTTTGTCCCCATATCCTTTCACTCAATAGTTACTAATTTTATTCTTCTAGTAATTTAATATGGTCTAGTGTTACCTCTAATTTATTTTTTTTTCTTCGTTGGTAGTTCAGATGTTCTGGATCTATTACAGCTACATTTATCAACTTACATGAAACAAAAAAAAAACATGCTATTCTGTAATTTTACAAAATAAGCTGCTCTTTTCTTTCATGGATCTTCTGTAGATAATAAACTATTTTTAAAAATGCTTTATCTATTAATATTTAAAAAAACATCTTGAAAATTTATTTCAAATCTGTTCACTTGTAAGTAAAATGCAGAATCCACTATTGCTTAAAAACACAACTCAAATACCCTCTTCACCTTTCATGAATGATTATTTCTTTCTTTCAAGGTTTTAGCAACTGGCTTCTATAATATGGTCAAACCATACTACGATGGTGATCTCAGTTGTCAAATTGATGGTTTCTAGTAGTATCTAAGAGACAAAACATTGGCTATGCTTGTGAGGAATTATTTAGAATAACTTAATTGACATTTAGAAAAATAGTCACTTGGGTAACAGCATACCATGAGCTGGGGTAATAGGATAAAATGACAAAGAGGATGGGTGTTGAATGTGAGCATTCACTGGGCTTTGCCTCCTCACTGGCTGCCATGTGATCAGCTGCCTCTTGAACCTGCACCACACCTTCCCTGCTGCGATGCACCATATCCTCTGTAACTGTAATCTAAATTAAATACTTTCTTCTTTAGTTGCCTTTATTAGAATATTGTCACAGCACTATTAAAGTAACAAAGACACATATTAATAACTTCTGACGCAATTATAAAAATGTGTTTTCATTAAAATAGGAGGAAGAGGAGAGGCCACATAACATGAAGTAATAGTTGCAAATTAACTATAGAGAAGGAACCATCTACATGTAAACATACAGAGTGAATACGTTAAGAGTTGGGTGGGACGGGAAAATAGGCTACTCATCCTACAATTGCTCCCTAGGTGACAGGGAAGCAAAACCTTTTCAAAACATTATGCGTGTACCTTACAACATTGAATTGCTGGAAATGTCGTTGGCACATATGAATGAAATTCTATGACAAATCTGCTTGGATATCCAGCAACCCCTGCTAGAAAAACCTCAATCTGTCCAGGACTAATAGCAATTGACACTACTTACTGTTCCATCTGGGTATTAATTAATGTTAATTAAATTAATGGTATTAATCCTGGGCAGAGATTAATGTAGATCCCACTGAAGATGCAATTTTGGGGCCATAGCAACCATGCCAGCACTCTCCCAGCTAGCTAGTGCATGATTTCAGAGAGTAGACCCTCAGAAAAGCAGCACCAAGTCACTTATATGTTCTAAACGCAATGTGTAACCTCTCTCATCCAGACAAATAAAAAATTGAACAACTCAACCTTCTTCAAACGGGAAACATTAACTTGTAGATGTCCTTTCTTATGGGTACTATTTTTACTAACTGATATTCTTAAAAAATACTTAGAGACTGTTCCTGCACTAATATTATCAACTTATATTTAATTTCCTTTACTTTGAGATCTATTAACATCTCAAAGAGATAGTCTACATCTGGTACATTTCTTGCCTAATTTTCTTAACTTGCTGCCTGAGACAATTACCTTTGAGAAAGCTTCCAAGTTGCAGAGCCAGTGTATTTGAATTCAGCCACAGTGATGCTGCTCCATTCTCCCTCATTTTTTATGTCATGCCTCTATTTAATGTTACTTTTTATTTCTCCTTTCCCTCCTATTTCTCAGTTGGTAGATGTTCCTGAAAGTAATATCCTTTGCAGGCCTCTTTCCTCTAATTCGGTATCTTTTACAAGATAATCTCCCATAGGATTGCATCTTAGTCCGCCATAAAAATAAATTCAAGTTCTAGAATTATGTTGTAAAATTTTACACTCTCATAAGCAGTAACCCAATATATGCTATGAAAATAGTTAATTGGTTTGCATTTTGATCCCCACTGGGACTTCAAATTCAAATGTCAGTAAAATTTAACCAGCTGTATGCATATCTCACATTTTGCCACCATGTTGAGTTACTTTTGTTTCCTCAAAGCATATTGTGCTAGGCATAGTATACACACCTGTAATCCCAGCACTAAGAAAAATAAAGCAGAATTATTGCTGGTAATCCTGGACTACAAAGCGTATTCTAGGTGAGTGAAGTAATAAGAAAATAATTAAATGATTAATTAATCAAAGATAAGTAATCACTTTCCCATGCCATACGCATTACAGTTTTGGGGCTTCCTTAATTTTTTTACCTTAATATTAGTTTCTTCTTTGAAACCTCACTCTACCCAAGATGTAATTCATATATCAATAGATTTCCAAGAAGATGGAAGGAGAGACCCCTGGTCCTGGAAAGACTGGATATAGGGGAATGCCAGGACAGAGAAACGAGAGGGGGTTGAATGGGGAACAGAGGGAGGGAAGGGGGCTTATGGAACTTTCAGGGAGGGAGGAAACGGGAAAGGGAAATGATTTGAAATGTAAATAAAATAACTTAGAAAAAAATAAAAAAAATAAAAAAGAAGCCTCACTCTATGTCACTACTCATAATTTAATGTCCTATGCATAAAGGTTCACTCTAAATGGTAATGTCCTGCTAATGCTTGACACAGAATGTGGAAAAGAAAATTCCAGCTGATCTCTGTACTGCAGATATTCCTAGTGTGATCAGTTTTAAGTTGGCCACAGACCACACTGCATTGATCCTGGGAAAAACATGCTCATTCCATCTGGAGAACAAATATGAACAAGGTGACTCCAGGAGAGTCATCACTTACCCCTGTGTGGTACCTCTCCTGCACTTCCTGACTACAGACAGACTAACCCTCATCAGGATTTAAAGTTGACACTTGATGTAACATCAGGGTCAGTGAGGTGAACTGCAGTTGAGTGATGAATGACAGCCCATAGAACCTAAGCTGTTTACGTCTCTGCTGTGTCATTATCAAGGGCAGACTCTGCCAGTGGCCTTTTCTAAGCACCACCTCTCTGAGTCATTCTGAATGTTCACTTGAATATATTATTTGCAGTATCTTCTATCCATGATCCATTGGAAGCACCCCCTAATGTCCATATGTAAGATGGTTTCCTGTTCAATAGCTCCCACACACAAAAAAAAGGTTCTTATCTCCACATCACCACATTATCATATGGCTCCTAGCTTTAACAGGAAAGAAGGTGGGTGTGTGTGTGTGTGTGTGTGTGTGTGTGTGTGTGTGTGTTGGTGGTTACGAAGGGATGTTTATTGATTTTTGCCTTTTCCCAACCCTTCATCTACATGTCTATATCATATGTATATTTTAACTGTCCTCATTCCTTACCTTAAAATGATGATAAATATATGTACTCTACCATCTATAAAACTGGTCACATGTTGGAAAGTGCCTACAGACTGTTCCTCGAAGAATACATATTCTACGTATAAATGGATAAACACCCAATGCAGAGGAAGGTGCAGGAATGACATTTTTCTAGTTTTGTATGTTCACAAAAATCTTTATTTTTTTGAGTAAAATATATTCCAGGTAAAACAAAATCAATGCAGTTAAAAGAAATTTATTCATGAAAAGATTATATTAGCTATCAATCTGTGTGTGTGTGTGTGTGTGTGTGTGTGTGTGTACGTGTGTGTGAATTACTGGTTTGATTCCATGAAAAATACAATTCCCTATTATTTATTTGTAGGCAGATTGATGTTTTCAGTGACAATAGTGAAGACAGTATAAATATATGACTTTCTTGAATTATTTTATATATATACATTATTTATAACATAAGGCTCATATATATTATATATATAATATCTCATATATCTCTGTATATCATTTGATTTGCTTATTTGAATGGTTTATTTGTTAATATAGAATCTTATTATATAGCTTATAACTGTATTAAAATTGTATTGTATTAATGTCCTCTGTCTCCCAGTCTTCCTATCTTTGCCCCACCCAGCACCAGAATTTTGATGTTTCCCACAGTGCTATGCTGTTTGTTCATTCTTTTGATTAAGAAATTTAAGTGTCCATTCATTTGAAGTGAAACTCTGAACATAGAGGGGAAATGTAATAGTTTTTCCTCTAACGGAGATCTTATCCACTAGAAAAAAATTTACATGTTGTCCATGTCAATCACTAATAATTAGCCAAATTTATCCTGGCAATAAATACAGTGACAGATGTCAAGGCTAGATTACTCTAGGGTTCAAGCCAATCACTGAGCCATGACAATTCACTTAGTGGTTCCAAATCAAATATATTAAAATGTCATTGCATAAATAATGGGATATGAAAAGCAAAGTATCATATTTCATAGAAGATATTTAGTTATGAATTCTAAATAATTTTTCTAAACTATGGAATAGGAAGAATGTTGGTATTTCTTATTCTTAAACAAAAAGTTTTTCAGTTATTTGAAATGTTTTGCTGAACATCTTTATATTTTTAGTAACTTCACGTTTATTTTTCCAAATGCATTTTGGAACATAGCTTAAACAAATTAGTAGTTTAGTTTCACTAACTAGCTTATTTTTACATGTCTAGTTACTATACTGATTCTGGCCTGGTGAAACATTGCATTTGATTGATGGTCTGGCTCTCTTTGTTATACCAACTACTTTATAGACAGATGTGGTAATTAGTGGCCAAATATCGTCCACTAAATCCAGTGTGTGCCATCCTTCAATGTTCATAAACAAATGAAATCTTCTATGTTAACATTTTAGAAAAATATATGTGAGAGGGAAACTCAACTTCCCCATAATGTAATCCACGTGGCTAAGGAGTCCATTCTCGAAAATCACTGATGAACAAATATTTTTATTTGACTACGTAAACATGCTATTTGAAGTTGTCTCACATAGGAACTAAATGACATGTTTTATACTCTTCTCTTTCATTAATAACCACAATTTTAACCCAGCATAGCCATGGAAGATCTGTTTGCCTATTTTTGATTAACTTCTTTTAAAATAATCACCTTTAGTATCCCCCACTTGGTACAGTAATACAGTCTGTGTTAGTCTAATGTTTAAAGATACGCATGCCCTGAATCATTTTTTCATATCAATGATGAATATATTCTATCAGTCTTTGAGGTAACATGTAATTCTGATGGTGTTCATGAAACCCCTTGACACCAAGTCAACTCAGCTATTAGGATTGAAATTGTTATGTCAAATCAGCCTCTTTCATCAGGTTTATTTATATTACTACATATCAGACATGCCAAACATTTGGTTTGGTGGCTTAAAGAATCCTTCTATTCTCAGTCAAATAATGCAATCTACTCCCTGGCAGTTAGAATAATGGTTTTCTGTTTGTATAGACTTCTTTGCATCTTCTACTCTTTGAAACTTTGTTGTATGCATTTATTAGCATTATAATTATTTTATTTTGACATGCTGGACAGTCTATCAGTTACACTCTCCAGTCTTAATATTATCAAAATGAAAAAAAATCACTCGATTTTAAAAATAAATTTTAGTAAATATTTGGACATTATGAAGACTACAAAGTTTATATCAAGACTATATAAAGTTTATATAAAGAATAGCCAGAAGCTGGAAAGAGCCCAGATGTCCCTCAACGGAGGAATGGATTCAGAAGATGTGGTATATCTACACAATGGAATACTACTCTGCAATTAAATCAATGAATTCACGAAATTCCTAGGCAAATGGTCAGATCTTGAAAATATCATCCTTAGTGAGGTAACCCAATCACAAAAGAACACACATGGTATGCAGTCACTGATAAGGGGATATTGACCCAGAATCTCGGAATACCCTAGACACAATCCGCATATCAATAGATTTCTAAGAAGATGGAAGGAGAGACCCCTGGTCCTGGAAAGACTGGATGTAGGGGAACGCCAGGACAGAGAAACGAGAGGGGGTTGAATGGAGAAAAGAGGGAGGGAAGGGGGCTTATGGGACTTTCGGGGAGGGAGGAAACGGGAAAGGGGAAATGATTTGGAATGTAAATTAAAAATAAAATAAAATAAAATAAATAATAAAAAAAAAAGATGACTCAAAAAAAAAAAAAGAATCTGAACTCTATATATTGCCCAAATATGTCAATATGGGCATCTTGCATCTCTGAATAGTTATATTAAATTAACAAAAACTATATATTTTTATTTATTTATTTTTTTTGGTTTTTCGAAAAAACTATATATTTGTTAATAATTGTATGCAATTGTTTTCTACAAGTACAATTTGTACTTGTTAATGAGACTGAAACAGTATATCACAAATTATGATATATTTATTTACTTATTAAAAATGGAGAAAAATCAATATAGATTCATATAAATACAATTTTCTCTTCACAGAAGTCTACAATTAATAGCAGCAACATCAAAAGTCCAACAATAGTGCCTCCTAAATTCTAGGTCTGTAGCACCGTTACATTTAAATACTCAATCCACATAACCATATATCAGGTATCTTCCACTGATCTTAGAGGCTCTCTCCCAGGTTACCACACCTCACTTCATTCACAAAACAAAGGGTTGTCTGTTTCAATTCCACCACTTTTCTTATTATTTCCTTTTGCTACAGATTTTCCTCCCATCAGTGTAAACTACCCAGTGTAATTCTTAAGACTGCTGTTTTTCTGCCTCTTATTGTAAACTGATAATAGATTGTTAGAAAGCTAGATAGCCAGGCACTATGGGGTGTGGCAGCCTTGTGAAAACACTTGAATGAATGTTCTTTTTTTAATTGTTTCCCAATTCTACTATATTTGTCTTATAACTAAAGTCTACAAAGTATCTTTTCTCTAAAGTGAGCTTTGGTTACTGGGTCTGATACTGCCAAAAGCAAATGTATCACTGAACTTATGAAGCACCCACCAGTGATTTGACTCCTCCTGGTGACTAATTATTAAAGGGAAAAGATAAGAGTAAGTAACATTTTCAGACTTAGCACATGCTAGGAATGTTCTAGATACTTTATGTACATTAACTAATTTATTCTTTATAAAGCAATGAGTCTTTCTTTTAAATTTTTAAAACTATTTATTTATTTATTGGCTGTGTGTCCGAGTGTAAAATGTGTGTTTGAGAGCTTTTAAGTGTGCATGGTCCATTGCTCAGATGTGGAGGTTAAAGGAAAAATTTTTGAGTGAGACAACTCTCTTTTTCTGCTGTGGATTCCTAGAATCGAACTCGGGTCATCAGGTTTGCACAGCTAATCCATTTCATCAATACTTCTCTTTCTTCTAGGTAAAGGAAAATGGAGGATCACAGTGTTAAATTTCCAGTATAATAGAAGTAAGAGAGAAGAGATGGGAACTCAAAGAGTTAAACTAAAATTTAATTACCATGTTACTTGAAGCTTCTTTTGAAAGGATTCAATTAATTGTTAAACTGCTGATTCTAGAATTAGAGAAAATTCGGGGAAATTAATTCAAACCTGGTACTCATAACAATAGCAAGGGCAACCATAAGAGGATTTACTACACGTGATTATTATTCTTTTCTAAGAATATTCAATGACAACACCCAAGAAAGTAAGTTAGGTAAACAAATATAGATACAGTGTAATTATGGGATATAGAACCTTGGTAACTTAAAGTGAGATTGTGTAAATAAAAAGGGGTCATTGACTAAGTTGAACGGCAGTACTGATCTTATGCTACATACTTCTAGGCGTTATTATTGGTCGTATTTCAAGAAAGAAGTAAGAATACATGCACAGAAGAACAAGATTTTGTTTCAATTATTCCAGTAGCTCTTATTTATGATCTGAGTACCATACTACCTCTACAAAATCACCTTATTGGTCTTAGTTCTCTTAATATTTTTAGTGCTCTGTAAAGTAGTATTTTCTATCGTGAATGAAACCAGCCCAGTAGTCCATCTAACTTACAAGGTGTGGCAAACTTGATTCACAAATCAAGTTGCCTTTAAACCCAACTACAGGTACCTCTGCAATCTATGTACTTAAATCCCTGTGCTAAGCCACAGTAAAAGGGCCCTTCATTATTCAAGCATTTTTTTAGTGTGTGCACACAGTGCTAATAGTTTAAATCCAATAAAAAGTTCTATAGTCAAAATGGTTTTAGAAAAAACTGTGAAATATAGATCTCATCCACATGTAAATTCGTATGAATATATTACATGATGTTTAAAGGCTAGCTAGCATTCAACCACCTCAGGTATGCAAAACTGACAAAAGGCATGCTTTAATATGCAATATTTCCAAGCAAAGAGTTAAGCAAAATAACAGTTAGTGTATAAGGAAAACTGAAGATATGAGACTCCATCTTTGAGTCTTGAGGTTAATGTTATGGAAAATGTCCATGCCCTAGGGCAAATCATTGTTTATTAAAAATAATCATTCAGTCAATAATAGTTCAGGAGACTAGCTTTTCTTGCATCTCACAGTGTGAAGCACAAACTTAGAGTTTTAAGTGCAAACTCTTCAACTAAACATATTGACCAAAGTCAAAGTAGGGATTTCTCTCAGGAACAAATGTACACTTATCTACCACAGGACCAAAGATTGTGGGATAATGATATGAACTGCTCTTATAACGCTTCCTTGGTTTTACATTACAGAACTGTCAAAATTAGTTAAATGAAATCATATGTGTCATGCTGAGACTCAAAGTACAGATCCCACTTGACCACTCCTTATGAGTTTTGATTCTCTGAGTATCAGGAATTGGGGTATTTTTATTTCTAGGAGACTGACTATCTGATTTTATCACAGTTACAACTACTCATGGTACATATATAATATGTACAATCACTGCATTCCCGTCTAGAAAGTTAATTTCCAAACTAACAATAAACATGGAGATTCAGTCCTGGTACCAAACCCTTGCCAAAAGGACAACAGCAAAATTAAGGAAAAGTTTGTCACAGACTGTTCAACTTCAAATGTTCTGTTAAGAACAAACTAAAGTCAGTTATTTTTAACACCTGCCAACCTTGAAGGGCGTATCTGGAAACACTTGTTATTGATTTTCTAATTATGAACAAAATAGTCATTTTATGTTAGAGACAGAGAATCCAGTCTCTCTGTCCTTCCATCATAGGGCGTTGGGTAGTATCTATTCCCTCTCCATCACTGGCTCCTACAAGCCTCATGTGGAAGGATTTTCCTGACCCAAATTTGGTTGTCACTCTGCTGCTGATGCTCTATATGAATGCATTGCTGATCACTCACTAGTGAGGCACAACGCCTAGGAACAAGCCCCCAAAGACTGTTGTATATTTCATAACTATGCATAAGAATGGCAGTTAATTCTTTAGGAGTTTAATTTAAGCCTTTCTGCCGTTTCTAAAAGTAAGTGGGAGAATGAATAGAACAGAATGTTCTCATTTCGCAGAAATAGAATAGCAAACTATATATCAAGAGAGAAATTAGACTGAACAGTCTTTAAAAAGACACATGAGGAGCGGCAAAAGAAAAATGCCCTCTAATAGCTATTTTATCTTTTGGTATTTTGGTTCATTTTCTCATAAAAGAAATATTTGCATTCTGAGTATAGCTAATGATGATAAGAGGATAGGGAAAGTGGCATTTTAACATATGTAAGTATATGATTTCAGCTTGCTAAAATAGTAGTCAACAGCTATCTTGTATACTATATTTTATACTGTAAAGTTCTTCTAATAAACAAATTTTGCATGAAATTTTATCTACTGAAAAAAACCAAACTGGATAATGATACCCATTTCTTTCATCTTTTTAATTCATGTGTAAATTAGTAGAGTAATTATTAATATAGTTTTGATATATTTATAATCTACGAATTAGTACATATGTAAATACATGTGTAGAAAATGACCTTGTGTGCTTTGGTTAAGCCCAGCAATTGATAGTCTATAACGAATGGTCATAGGAAAGGCACTAAGCATGTGTTATACTCTGAACCCCAAAGAAGCAGGTACAGTGTAATATTGCCTGAGCTGTTCTGTAGCTTCTCTTCCTGCCAGATTGCACACAAAGAGAGTCACACTGATAACTGTGGCAGAGAAAAGAAATGTCATATATGACAACCTTTTTTGTTCTGGCTCAGCAGGGCAATAACTTTGGAGGTTATACTTGTATTGTTTATAATTTTGAAGATAATTTTTTTCCAGAGTATGAACGGGGCAGTAGATTAGTAAGAAATCACAAAGTAAGGTATCAGAAGTGCCTGTGTAGAAACTAGTAAAATCAAAATTACCAGTGTCCTATTGAGGGAACTAAGAAAACTGCTAAACAGAAGAGTATGTATGCATGATCAAAAAATAAGTACTATTTGAGGAACATTTGAAGTAGAGAAAAGAAATTTGTAGAAAAAAACAATGCTAGGCCAATCCCAGTGTACGACTTTTGTCTGAAAGTAGAAATAATATAATGTTTCTAGAGCATGTCCAAGATCAACTGATTAGATAGTTCTATGTTAGGTATTAGAGAATTCCAATCCATTGTGGGCAAAGAAAAAAAGGTGAAAAGGAGTATGTGGGAGGAACAAAATTATATAATTTCTTGGATTTTGGAGGGAAAGGAGGCAAGAAAAATATAAGGGGGATGATATCTAGATATAGATATAGATATAGATAATATATATACACACATATATATGTATGAAGATGTATATGTAGATGATGTATATGTATATATCTGATCTGTCTGTTAGTGATTGAGAGATGAACAGCAAAAGGGTCCATCAAACCTCATAAAGGAACAACTGGCACAATTTAAAAATAACTGAAAATAAAATAAATTCATAAAATATCTTAAAGAAGGACATACACTGTAAGCTGTAAATGCAGGGAAGCTGGGAAATAATATTGTCAATAGCAAGGATGAAATCTGGAAGGAATAGAACTTAAAGGATAATTAAATTATTGCATCATTTAATTTACCTCCTTGGGTCACAATGGCAGGACAAGAAAGTTATCATATGTGCACAGACATCCATAATGGGCAATAATAAACATTTGGAAAACCCAGAAACTCCAGAAACTGACACATAAATCAGCAGAGAGGACCTATAAAACAGTAGACCTGAAAATCAGGCTTCCATATACTTTAGAGATCCAGTACTTTGGAACTTAATTTTGTATGAGCTACATTTAAAAAATATGAACTTTTGTAAATATTATGCTTATTCTACATATTTATGTAAATTCCTCATCTCTCTCACATGGAGTAATACACTTGAAGCTGAGAATTATGTGGTCAGTTTCAGAACGTTTTCATAGTAAAATACAAGTCAACCTGAGCTATACAGAAAAATCCTGTCTCAAATGGCAAAAGAAAAAAGGTAAAAAAAATTAATAAATATTAACAAATTAAATAGTAAAGTCATTTGCTTATGAACAAGAGAGTTTAATTTTTGTGAAGTATCTTCCAAGATCTGAAGAATGATTGCAGTTGTCAACAGCTCTTAAGTTTTTGTTAAATGCTTAGAATATAGAATCACTTCATCATTTTGTTAATTCTATAAATGCTAATCTATGAATTAAAGCCTATTTGGGAGAAGGGTAGATTGGTCTCCTGTCCTTTACATAATTATTTACATAAATATTCAGAATATGCATAATATTTGCAAACCTTTATGTTTTTAGAATGTTACTGTAACTTACACAAAAGTAGCTGAATTATAGTGGAGACTTAAGTTCCAAAGTACTGAACCTCTGAAATATATGGTTGATTCTTAAATCCCCTGTCTTATAAAGCTTCTCTCTGCTGATTTCAAGTGTGGATCTCTAGAATTTCTTATTTCTCCAAATGTTTATTGTTATAGATGTCTATGTACCATATAACTTCCTTAGCCTTCCTTTGTGACCCCATGAAATAGTTAAGATGACATTTCAGTAGTTCAGTTGGTAATCTCCATAAAAAGATCAAACATACATCAAATATTGTCTGTCTTTGATTCTGGGTAGATTTCTAGAAGGAAATAGATTCCAGAAATGGAGCTGAATTCTAGAAAATATTGAATTCCTAACCAAGGAGCTTTTTGTGCTCATTTTAAACTCTGGTGAAGGCATGGAGTTGGGGTATTCACGTGCTTGTTGCATGAACATGAATGCATGGGGTTACATACCTGCGTATGTGAGTGCAGAGGCCATTATAAGATGCCGGGTGCTCTTCTTCTGTGCTGTCCACGTTGTAGAATTAGACAGACTCTTTCAGGAAACCAAAAGCTTGTCAGTTGGCCAAGTTCTCTAGCCAGTCAGCTCTTAGGATCCATCTGTGTCAGACTTCTGAATGGATGGTGAAGTTACAGACGAACACAGCCAGTGTGCTAGATCCCTTTCTATCGCTATGATAAACATCAGGACCAAAAGCTGCTTAGAGAAGAAACTCGGCTTAACTATTCCAGATCATAGTCCATCCCTGAGGGAAAACAGGGTTGGAACTCAAGGAAGAAACTTAGAATCAGAAACTGAAGCAGAGACTTTGCAGGAGTGTTGCTTACTAGTTTTGCTCCTCATGGATTAGGACTACCTGCCAACTGGAGGCACTGCCCAGTGTAGTCTGGGATCTCCCACATCAATCATTATTCAAGAAAATGCCCTAGAGACTTGCTTACAGACCAACGTGATAGTGCCATATTCTCAAATAAGGTTCCTTCTTCCTATGCAACCATAACTTGTGTCATATTGAAAAAAAAAAATCTAACAAGCACAACCATGCTGGACCCTTTGCAAACATTCTGGGAAGTCAAAGTAGGGTCTCGTGCTTGCAGAACTTGTACTCATACCAATGAGCCACCCCCTCAACCACTTGCTCATCCTGAGGAAGAATTGATTTATCAATTTCTCCTCAAAGAAATTTCGTTTATTTTATTTGTCTATTGTTTATTTTTTATTTTCTACGTTTTTTTATTTACATTTAAAATCATTTCCCCTTTCCTGTTTCCTCCCTCCCCGAAAGTCCCATAAGCCCCCTTCCTTCCTTCTTTTCCCCATTCAACCCGCTCTTGCTTCTCTGTCTTGGCATTCCCCTACATCCAGTCTTTCCAGGACCAGGGGTCTCTCCTTCCATCTTCCTGGAAATCTATTGATATGCATATTGTGTCTAGGGTATTCTGAGATTCTGGGTTAATATCCCCTTATCAGTGACTGCATACTATGTGTGTTCTTTTGTGATTGGGTTAACACACTAAGGATGATATTTTCAAGTTCTGACCATTTGCCTAGGAAAGAACCCAGATGTCCCTCAACAGAGGAAGGGATTCAGAAGATGTGGTATATTTACACAATGGAATACTACTCTGCAATTAAAAACAATGAATTCAAAGAAATTTCTAATACTAGCTTTCCAATTTCTCCTCAATGAAATCTCTAATAATACCTTTGACCTTTGTCTTGACTCCTGATTAAAAAAATAATAAGCTCTTGAATAAAACATTTTATATTTTATAATCTTGTGTTCATGATCCTACAAATATCTGTTCAGGCATTTTCATTAATTTGGGACACATCTTCTTAAGGCAAATAACTCTCTTGATTAATATCTTCACACTTACCATGGCTATGGTCTGAGTTGAGTACCCTAGTATGGCTTTTGTCAGTAATTATTTAATACAGGATAATGGAATGGATGAATACATGAATGGGTAGTCAAATGAGTGGAATATTCAGCAAGGGCTGCCCAAGATTAAAATATCCATAAAGATATAATGTTTCTCTAAATTTCTACTTCAGTCAGTGCCTATAAGAGTGGCTTAGCCTTGCTAGAATTTTTAATAAATATTTTCTAAAAACTTAATTAAATGCATACAAATATTTTTGTTAATAAGTCATTGCAATATTACTTGATCTAATGATTTCTAATCCAGTTAACCTGTACTTTTGGTGCCCTGTCTCATCAGTCTGTATAGCAGAGTTCCCCAAACATTGTTGTAAGGTTGGAAAGTTTCATTACCTCAGAGATTATGAAATAGAATCAGAGATATTAATCCAACCTGGTTATGTTGAGGGACTAGCTGGGACCATCAGCCCATTAGCATCTGTACCCATATACTTGTAAATTTGTATAGACCATAGGTAATGAAGAATATATGTAGAATATAGAATATAGAAATATAGAATAAAATTTTAAAATAAAATGTGGTAATTTATAAAAGGTTGTAGTTTAAATCTTCAATATCTTTTTAAATTTTAAGTGTAGGCTAGTAATTTTATTTGGACAAGTATAAAATTAGATATAGTCATACAAGTACTCGGGGTTTTGTTGGTTCATTTGTTTTTAAGTAAAGATTCCTTTATATGCACTGAAACTAAAATTTATAAGCAAGTATGCTATGTGTTTTATAATTGGTTTAGTAAATGAAGATGTTATATACCTGAAATATATTTTTGTTTTCTACCTCACTAATATATTTGTAAACATTGATTTTTGAGAATTCTGTACATAAGTTATTTTGTTTAATTCATTCCACTTCACACTCTGCCCCTTCCTGTGTTGCCCCCCTACTTTTTCTCAACCTTGTTAATTATTATTGTTTTACAAACATGCACATTCACATACACACACACATGCGCACATGTGCCTGCATATACGTAAAGGCAATCTGCCGAGTCCAGTTAGTGTTACAGGTATGTATGTTTAGCAATTGCATAACTTATTAGGGATTTAACTCTGAAAAAGCTGATCCTCCCTGTCTTAGCAGCCATTAAATGCATGCAGCTCTTTATCTAGGGGTTGAACCTTGTGAGACATTGCCCATGCACTGTCATTATGAAGGTCTTATTTAGACAAATATGTTGTTAGGATTACATAGGCATAACTTCCTGTTGTCTTAGAGTTACTATTGCTATGATGAAACACTATGATCTAAGCAACCTGGGGAGGGAAGGGTTTAATCAGCTTACAGTTGCACATCACAGATCATCATCAAAGGAAGACAGGCAGGGATTCAAGCAGGACAAGAACCTGGAGCCAAGAGTTGGTGCAGAGGCCATGGAAGAGTGCTGCTTACTGACTTGACCCTTATGATCTGCGTTCTTCTATAATATAGGCCCACCAGTCCAGGAATACCAACGCTCATAATGAGCTCCCCAACATAACTAATTATGAAAATGTCCTACAGGCTTACCTACAGCTGGGTCTTATAGAGGCATTTTCTTGAGCAAGGCTTCCTCCTCTCTGATGATTCTAGCTTATGTTAAGTTGACATTGAAATAGCCAGTGCTCCTGGTTTTTTTTTTTTTTGTTGTTGTTGTTGTTGTTGTTGTTGTTGTTGAAGACACTAACACATAGCAAACCCTTTGGTCCTGACTCTGACAATCTTTCTACACTTCTTCAATGGTATTCATTAAGCTTTAGGCATAGGGTTTGTGATGTAGATGTATTAACTAGGATGGCCACCACACAATAACTTCTGTCTGTATTTTAACCAGTTGTAGGTTTCGGTGATAGTCTTTGTATAGTGCACAAAGAAGCTATGTTTATGAGGGGTGAAACCTATATTTATACTTATCTGTGTGTCTAATGATAAGTATTTAGAAAGTATCTAGGAATTGTATTGGTTTAGGAAAAGGCAGTGGTAGGTTCTCTAATTCTAATGTTTATAAATACTGTATCCACATTATTCATTCATCAGTTGAAGGTCATTTAGATTGACTCCACTTCCTGGCCCTTAGAGGAAGAATGGAAGAGTGGCCCTTAGAGGAATAGAGCAGCAGTGGCTAGGTAAATAGCTATGTGAGACCCGGGCACCTTCAGAGGACTGGAATACGTGTAAGAGGTTAGAGGATTAGAGAACAGACTCATCTGGCTGGGCTAGAGCATCAGGTGTGCTGGTCTGCCTGGTCCTAGAGAATAGGCATAGCATAAGACTTCATGCAACAAAGTCTGGCAGACAGTGGAGCTAAGTAGGACTCTTGTCCTGAGGCAAGATTGAAGATTAGCAGGGTGTGAGTGGGAATTTTTAGACTGAGCTGGAGCACTGGGTTGTGGCCCTAGGCTGGGTGAGGGCTTGGGTGAGTTCTGGAAGCTTAGAGCGGATTCAGCAGGCCAAGAAAAACATGGGGTATGCTGTTCTGGTAGGACCTGGGGGTAGATATAATGTAGGTCTTGATGGGTCCATTTTCTAGATATTGTGAATAGAGTGGCATTAAATATTGATGGGCAAGTATCTGATAGACTGTTGACTCCTTTGGGCACATATCAGGTGTCATAGCTGGGGTAATGGTAGAAGTTCCTGTAGCTCTTTGAAAATTTCCCATATTAATTTCTGTAACAGTTGTGTCAGTATGCAGCCTATCTTTATTATTTTATTATTATTATTATTATTATTATTATTATTATTATTATTATTAATGGGTATTTTATTTATTTACATTTTAAATGTTATCTCCTTTCCCGGTTTCCCCTCTAGAAACGATCTATGCCAATCCCCTGCTTCTATGAGGTGCTAACCAATACACACACACACACACACACACACACACACACACACACTCCAGCCTCCCTGCCCTGACATTCCCCTACACTGGGGCATCGAAGTATGTAGCCTATCTGCAGCAGCTTATGAGCATTCCCTTTTCAGCATATCCTCCTGAGTATTTGTTGCCAGCTGTTCTCTTGATCGCCTGTGATCTGACTGGGGTAAGATGAAATCTCACATTAGTTTTAATCTTTTATTTCCCTAATTGCTGAGATGTTTAACATGTTTATGATGTTTATTAGTTGATTTCCCTCCTTCTTTTGAACACGCTATTCAGATTCATAGCCCATTTTTTTAAAACTGGGCCATGGTTTGTTTTTTTTTTTTTCTTGACTCTTTGCCTATTGAGTTCTTTATCTATTCTTGATGTTAACTATATGTCAGATGTAAAGCTAGAAACAATACTTTTTTATGCTGTGGGCTTGCTTTCACTAAGGTAATTGTTTCTTGGTTGTGACAAACCCACAGACAACGTCATCTTGAATGGAAGAAAGCTTGAAGCAATCCCATTCAAATCAGGAGCAAGACCAAGCTGTCCATTGTCATCTAGTGCTTGAAGCATTAAAAGTCAGACAGGAGGAGAGTAGAGAGATGGCTCAGTGATTAAAAGCACTGACTGCTCTTTCAAAGGTGCAAAGTTTAATTCCCAGCATCCAAATGGTGGCTCACAACCACTGTAATGGGATCTGATGGCTCTTCTAGTATGTCTGAAGACACTCATATAAAATAAATAAATAAATCTTTAAAAAAGAACCAGACAAGAGAAGGAAATTAAATTTAACAAATAAGAAAAAGGATGTCACATTATACTTAGTTGTTGATGATATGACATTATACATTAAAAGGTCCCAATAGTTCACTAGAAAATTTCAATGAATGGTCAGCACTTTCAGCAAAGTGACAGGATACAAAACAAATTATAAAACCAGCAGATTTTCTGTGAAACAATAACAATACAACTGAGAAGAGATGATAGACACACTCCTGGTCACAGTAGCCTGAAACAAAGATCTAGAAATAATCCAAACAAAGGAGGTATAAGACCTCTACAATGAACATTTTGAGTCCCTGTAGAAAGAAACTAAGACACCACAAAATTAAAATGGTTCCCATTCAGTTGTGTTGGCAGAATTAATATTGTAAAAGTGAGTATCCTACCAGAAGCAATTTGCAGATTCAGAACAATCCCAATCAAAATTGTCAATACATTAGTCACAAAAATAGATTAAAAAGAAAATCATAAAATTGATCTGGAACTACAAAAGACCTCGGATAGCCAGAGTAATCCTGAGGAAAAAAAGGGAATTCTAGAGGAATACAACTTTAAAACTGTATTACAGAGTTATAGTAATAAAAACATTATGGTACAGGTGCATGTGTATAGACACACACACACACATATACACACACACATACAGTAAATCATTGGAAGAAAACAGAAGATCAAAACATAAGAATACATGGTTACAAGCTATCCTATATTTGGCAGAGATTTCAAAATACACACTGAAGAAAAGAAAGCATCTTTTTTAATGATGCTGAGAAAGCCAGATGTTTGGGTAGAAGACTGAATATAGCTCCATATCTATCATCCTGCACAAAGTCAATTCCAAATGGATCAAAGAAATGGCTGGAAGAACACCTGGGCAGTATCTTATAAGACAGGAGTTTGGAAAAGGACTTTATGAGCAGGACTCCATTCACTAACACATTAATGCCAATGATTGACACACAGAACCTCATAAAACTAAAAGATAAGACTCTTTAGTGACAATATTACATAACCTTATAATCATTTTACTTTATTTTGAAGCATTTATTTAGAAAGTCTAAATAATCTTTGTTCCTTCATTTCACCATTTATAAAAATAAGTCTCATAATGTATATGTATTTAATAAAGATTGGATTAGCTTGAAAGATTTTTATGCAATTTTTCTTTTAAGTTAATAAACTAAACCAGTTTTTTAAAGCTATTCTACATTTTAGTCTTTGGCTTATGATCATAAGATGAAGTTTTGAATTTTTTTCATTTGTAAAATTAAATTATTCTGTTTATTTATATTCCAAATATTGTTCCTCTTCCCAGTCCCCCTGCCCAGAGTTCTTCACCTCTGACCCTTCCCCTTTGCCTCTGAGAAAGTGCTCCCCCCAACTCCCCTACCTCTTCATCCCCCACCCCCACTCCAGAGCATATGATGAGGTAGGACAAACTGTGGGTCAAATGTTTTGTGGTTGGGTTGGTACCCCAATTCCTCTACTTGAGGCCTTGGGGTTTTTTTTGTTTGTTTGTTTGTTTGTTTGTTTTTAGTCTGAGTTTCTCTGGGTTTCTCTATCATCCTGGCTAGCTTTGAACTCACAGGGATCCCTCTGCCTCTGCATTTGGAGTGCTGAAATTAAAAACATGGGCCACAACTGCCCCATCTCCATTCTTTATTTTATTTTATTTTATTTTATTTTGTTTAGAGTTCAGTCACTGCCCCCCTCCTGGTCACTGGTCACCCCTCCCACAGTTCCTCATCCCATTGCTCCTCCCCCTTGCCTCTGAGAGGGTGCCACTCCCACCAGACTTCCACATTCCCTAGGACCTCAGTCTCTAACTATTAGGCACACCTTAACGCACTAGGGCCTGTCCAGACCAGCCTCTGCTATATTTACACCAGGGGCCTCAGTCGAGTCTGTATATGCTGCCTGGTTGATGGCTCAGTCTCTGGGAGCTCCCAGGGGTCTGGGTTAGTTGAGACTACTGGTCTTCCTATGGGGTCACCCTCCACTTCAGCTTCTTCAATCCTTCCCCTTACTCAACCATAGGGTCTCCAACTTTAGTCCAATGGTGGGGTGTAAGTATCTGCATCTGCCTCAGTCAGCTGCTGGTAAGGCCTCAAAGAAGCCAGCCATTCTAAGTTCCTGTCTACAAACACATCATAAATTCAGTAATAGTGTCAGGCCTTGGTGCCCACCCCATGAAATGGATTCCATGTTGGACCAGATATTGGACCACATTTCCATCAGTCTATTCCCCATTTTTTGTCCTTGTAGCTCTTTTAGACAGGAACAGTTCTGGGTCAGAAATTTTGACTGTGGATCAGTAACATTGTACCTCCACTTGATGCCCTGTCAATCTACTGGAGGTAGAGTCTTCCAGTCCCCTCTCTCTAATGTTCAGGTGTTTGGCTAAGGTCATTCCCATCGAGTCCTGAGAGTCTCTCATCTCCCAGGTCTCTAGTAGTTTCTAGGGGGTCTCCCCCTCCTGCCCCCTGAGGCTCCATTTTTCCATTCATTCTGCTGGCCCTCTGGGTATCTCTCCTGCCCCCACCACCCTGACACCTAACCCTATTTCCCTTTCCCCCTACCCTTCCCCTCTCCAACCTAGGTCCATGCTCCCTCTGCCTCCCTTAATTATTTTCTTCCCCTTTCAAAGTGGGATTGAAGCATCATCCTCACTTGGGTCTTTCTGCATGTTAAATTTCTTCTTGTCGTTAAGTTGTATCCTAGGTATTTTGTAGTTTTTGGCTAATATCCACTTATTAGTGAGTCCTTTAGGGTCTGGGTTACCTCACTCAGGATGATATTTTCCAGTTCCATCCATTTGCCTAAAACATTCATGATGTCCTCGTTCTTATTAGCTGAATTGTATTCCATTGTGTAATTGAACCACTTTTTCTGTATCTTTGATTGAGGGACATATGGGTTGTTTCCAGCTTCTGACTATTACAAATAAGGCTGCTATGAACATAATAAGCACGTGGTATGGTGGGGCATCTTTTGGGTATATGCCCAAGAGTGGTATAGCTGGGTCTTCAGGTAGAACTATTTCCAATTTTCTGAAGAACTGCCAGATTGGTTTCCAGAGTTGTTGTACCAGTTTGTATTCCTATCAGCAACGGAAGAGTGTTCCATTTTCTCCACATCCTCACCAACATGTGCTGTCACCAGAGTTTTTTATCTTAGCCATTCTGATTGGAATAAGGTAGAATCTCAGGGTTGTTTTGATTTGCATTTCCCTGATGACTAAGGCCTTTGAACATTTCTTTAAGTGCTTCTCCATTTTTTTAAAATACTTCTCTGACATTTGAGGGTCTTCTGTTGCGAATTCTCTGTTTAGCTCTGTAGCCTGTTTTTTCAATTGTGTTATTTGGTGTTTTAGAGGTTGACTTATTAAGTTCTCTACATATTTTGGATACTAGTCCTCTAGCAGATGTGGGGTTAATGAAAATTTTTTTCCCAATCTGTAGGTTTCCCATTTGTCCTATTGATGGTATCTTTTGCCATACAGAAGTTTGTCATTTTCATGAAGTCCCATTTGTCGATCATTGATCTTAGAGCCTCAGCTAGAGGTGTTCTATTTAGGAATTTTTCCCTAGTACCAATGAGTTCTAGGCTCTTCCCTACCTCTTTTCTATTAGATTCACTGTATCTGGTTTTATGTTGAGCTCCTTGATCCACTTGGACTTAAGCTTTGTGAAAGGTGATAAATATGGAACTATTTTCATTTTTCTACATAGACTGACAGTTAGACCCATACCATTTATAGAATTTGCTTTCTTTTTTATTCATTGCATATTTTTTACTTCTTTGTCAAAGATCAAGTGTCCATAAGTGTGTAGTTTTATTTCTGGGTCATTATTTCTATTCCATTGATCTACCTGTCTGCCTGTGTGCCAATACCATGAGGTTTTTATCACTATTGCTCTGTAGTACAGCTTGAGGTTAAGGATGGCGATTCCCCCAGAAGTTCTTTTCTTGTTGAGAACTACTTTGGCTATCATGGGTTTTTTTTTTTTCCTAATGAAGTTGAGTATTGCTCTTTCCATGTCTTTGAAGAATTGTGTTGGCATTTTGATGGTGATTGCATGGAATCTATAGATTGCTTTTAGTAAGATGGATATTTTTACTGTTAATCCTATCTATCTATGATCATGGGAGATCTTTCCATTTTCTGAGTTCTTCAATTTCTTTCTTCTGAGACTTAAACTTCTTGTCATAAAGATCTTTCACTTCTTAGTTAGAATTACACCAACATATTTTATATTACTTGTGACTATTGTGAAGGGTGTTGTTGCCCTATATTCTTTCTCAGCCCATTTATCATTTGTATAAAGGAAGGCTACTGATTTGAGTTAATTTCATATCTAGTCAGTTTGCTGAAGTTGTTTTATCAGCTGTAGAAGTTCTCTGGTAGAATATTTGAAGTCACTAATATATACTATCATACACTTTATTCTTTTTTTTAATTTTATTTTATTTTATTTTTTAATTTACATTCCAAATCACTTCCCCTTTCCCGTTTCCTCCCTCCCTGAAAGTCCCACAAGCCCCCTTCCCTCCCTCTCTTCTCCGTTCAACCCCCTCTCATTACTCTGTCCTGGCGTTCCCCTACATCCAGTCTTTCCAGGACCAGGGGTCTCTCATACACTTTATTCTTAAAGCCATCACATACTCTGCTCATGATGCTAGGCTAGGTTACTCTTTTCAAATTTGACTTCTCTAAGATTATCTGATTCATGATTCCCCAATCCATACTCCTCCTCATTCCAACCTTAAACTTCTCCTGCTCTTAGCACAGCAAGTACCAAAGACCACAGCTCAAAAATTACACTTACAAAGAGCAGAGACTGCCAAGGAAATACAAAGAGCATGATGAAACTGCTGAAATTGTTTTTGATAATATGGCAAGGAATTAGTGTTATTTTTTAAGCTTTTTACTTACTTTTAAGATTGCAATTTAATTACATTTCTCCCTTCCCTTTCCTCCCTGCAAAACTGCTCCTCCCTGCAAAACTGCTCCTCTCTGTCCTCTTTCAAATTCATAACCTCTTTGTTTATTAATGGCTATTGCACACATGTATTTGCATATGCACCTATGTTCTTAAATAAAACCTGTTGAGTCCCAAAACTGTTTCTTGCATGTATGTTTTCAGGGCTAGCTGTTTGGCACTGGACAACCAATTAAAGTACTCTTCCCTGAGAGGTTCACCTCTCTCTGATTTTCTCTGTTGCCTGTAGTCCTTCTGTAGGGCTAAGCCTCCCAAGCTTTCCCCCATCCAGTTTGCCTTGTTCCTCAGTGTCCTTATTTAGCTTTTCTGAGTTTAAATGAGCTGGTTCTTTAACCCAAATTGTACCATATTCTCAACATTAGACATTTTCCCAATGCTAAGGAAAAATCGCAGAAGGTGGCTCCAGTGACCTCCACAAATTGTACATTTCTAAGCTATTTGCATTTTCAAGTTCACCTAACCCAAGCTTCAATCTGGTATACAGAAAATGCAGACAAATCGAAACACAAGTCCTCATTAGAAACTAAAGACCACAAATGCTGGCATGAGAGAACTGGAGGTGGATTTAAGCATCATATAATCTGACTGCCTCATTTTATAGATGACAAAGGTACACGGAGAATAAAGTAATAGTTTCCCAAATCCACACTAGTTATTGGTGTGGAAGGATAATAACTCAAAGTCCCCATGGTCCTGATTACTGCTCTGCTCTACCTCATAATAACACACTAATTATGTGTAACTTTTTAAACTTAAAATATGCAACTTTCCCAAGTCTTATCCCTCACTAAAACCAAGTACACAGTTGAAGACTAAGATATCCACTATATTTTTCCATACTCTTCAGAGGTTACCACACTAGGAACTTTGTGATTTTAAAATACATATGAACTCAATGAATTGTGCTTCAATTGTTCATCCTATTAGCCATAAATTAGGCTTGCAAGTGGAGGTCACAGGGATTGTAAAAAGATAAAGACACCTGTTAAAGCCTTTGTACTGTTAGCATCATCGGCATGTTCAGAGATCTGCCTGATTTCCACTTTACTTTAGATTTAGAAGAACGTGAGAAAACTGGAGGCGTAGAAGCTCATCTCAGCAATTTTCCTGTGTGTAATTTAGTAAATTCTAATTCAAGTATGAAATAGGAAATCATTTTGTTAATTACTTGAAAAGCAACTCATAAGCAATCCTGGGAAAAAGTTGTGCTTCCTTGCTAGTGCATTTAACTATGGGCCATTTTCACATTTTTGCATGTGCATTTGTAATTATAATTATTCCCATAAACTATACCACAGCTAGAAATTTTTGCTGATAAAAATATTTCAAAAGAAAAAACTATAAAGCAATGGGTAAGTTTAATAATCTCATTGTTTTACTGCCTAACTATAAATTATTTGAAACTATTCTGCATGAAGAGAATGTTGCTTAAATTGTAAGTAATTACAATTAAAAGTAAGTAACACTAGATAATACTTTTTGTCGAATGTAATATGATGTGATTATTAAGGTAAAAGTGGTTTTTTGCACTGCTACCTAACATTAAGACATTACCAAGAACCCCAAGAGAATCTAACAAAAACATACACAGGTCACCCTGACCAATGTGACCAAACTTGCTTCATTTAAAGTTGGGAATCGAATCGCTTGAGCTGTATAATTTTAATGTCACTTACTTTATGTTAATAGCAGAGTACAATTTCCTACTAATTTACAGTTAATATATTTGTATTTGTAGACAACACTTGAGGTGAGGAATAACAAATTGTAAACTATGCAGTAGTTAAGTTGGTTCATAATTTGAGAGGCAAGGAAATTTTCTGGAACTTTTCAGATCCACATGTAAAATCTCAGAAAGATGTAGGGTCCTTGTATTTGCTCTTTGTAGTTTCCCAGTACAAGTGAAGTAGGCAAACTGAACTTTAAAGTCATGTGCATGTTGACACATTTATGAATTTCTTTCCTTTTTTTTCTTTTAACTGAAAATAGATTCTTCTCTTATACAATATATCCTGACCATAGTTTTCCCTCTCTCCAGTTCCCCCACTCCTGTCCCCTCCATGTCCCCCCATATCCTCCCCATGTTCCTTACCACCACCACTCCTCTTCCCCAAGCCCACTGTCCCTGTTTTCCTTCAAACAAAATATAATAAGACAAGAAAAATTGAGGCTAGACAACGCAACCCTATAGGAGAAAGAGTGCTAAAAGCAAACAAAAGAGTCAAAGGCATACCAGCTCCCATTGTCAAGAGTCCCTCAAAACACCAAGCTAACAGTCATTTTATACTTAAAAGGACCTGCTATAGACCTATGCAGGCCTCCTGCTTGCTGCTATAGTCTCTGTTTGCCCATATGAATCTTTCTGAGTTGATTCAGTAGGCCATGTTCTCTTGGTGTCCTCCATTCCCTCTGACCTATGCAGTCTTTCCTCCCCCTCTTCTATGATATTCTTCCAGCTCTAGGGGGGAAGCTAATGAATACCTCCCATTTAGACCCTTACTCTGCATAATGTCTGGCTGTAGGACTCTGTACATGCTCCTCTCTGCTGCCAGAGGAAGCCTTTCTGATATGAATATAGCAGAAAATCATTAAGAATAATTTCATTGATTTTTTTTTGTCAGTTCCATTTGGTTCTAAACTACATCTCTCCTTCCTGGTTATCCAGGCAATATAGGGCATGACCCTCAAGTTAAACTAGATATTAGTTGGCCACTCCCACAAGTTCTGTGCCATCATTGCCCCAGCACATCTAAAGGGAGGACAAATTGCATGTCAAGGGTATGAAACAGTTCTCGATAATCTTACCAAAAGAAACTGTACTTATGAAGTCAGCCAAACATCAATTCACCTGTAAAAGAATTTAGATTTCTATTTCACACCAGGTGTCTTAGGGGAAAACATGTACATGTAGATTGTTCTCTGTGTCTCTGTCTCTGTCTCTCTTTCTCTCCCTTGTATCCTCCCTCCACCATTTTCCCCCACCTCTCTCTTTCCTTCCTTTTATATTTATATATGTAGGTATTTTATCTGCATGTGTGTCTGCTTATCATATGTGTGCAATGCTCACAAATAACAAAGGAGGTGTCAGATCCTCCGTGACTGGAGTTTAATAGAGTGGTGAGCCACCAATTTGGTAGGAAGCCGACTGGGTCCCATGGAAGAGCAGCCAGTACACTTACCACTGTGCCATCTCTCCAGCTTTGATGCTACTCTTAGTAAATCCATGCTTGGTACTTTTGTTGTAAAGTACACTTACAGGTTTAAATGGTGGTTTGCTCAAATACACCAAAAAGCAAAAACAAAAACAGAAAACAGAAACACAAAACTAGTTTTATTTTCCTCCAATACAGATGCTGCATTTCTCCCTTAACTAATGGACACGAATGCACTTTTTAGTCTTAGGACTCTAAATACTCAGTGTTTTACTAATAACCAGCTGATTTCATTAGTCCTTTAATCAATGCTCATGCTTTCACAAAGAAAGCACCGCCTAATAGTATCTCCTATCTATTAGGTCACCTTCTCTCTCAGCTCCTTCCTGAGTTGACCTCTGAGTACTGAAGAATACAATGAGTCGAATGCACTCTTGCGTGTGCTTGTATCAGAGGAAAATGGGAAAATCTAGAAGTTCAATATTGCTGTGTAATTCCAGATCTTAGCACTCTGAGTGACTGCAAAACCTTTCATTAACAGGTTCTCCACCTTCCCTACTGCCTGCTGGCAACTCCCCAGGCCTCAGGGTTGGCCTTTGATGCTGCCTTACACTCATATCACATGCCACTGAGCGATCTGGATGTTTAAGCCTCATGACCTTCCCCTGACTGACTCTTCACTTTCATGTACTGCAGTGTCTATTGATGTCTGAGTCGCAATGTGGTTCCTCCTTCATGTCTGCTGAGAGTAATATCTGGAGTGTCGCTTATCTCATTTGTCTAGAATAGTTTCTAATTGAACTACCATTATATTTTCATTCCTTTTAAACTTTTTGTCTCATGAATAGTCCCCACTGCATGCATCTATCAACATTGTCTAAAACAGCTACTGATTCTCAACACATTCTTCTCTCTTCCTTGTGAAAAGTAAAAGACTAATATTCAGAGGAGTGAAAGAAAACACACAACTAATTTTTAGAATAGTAACCCAGTCAAGATTGTATTAACTTATAACAAGTAAAATGAAGATAAAATAGCTAAGTCATCAATTTTATACCTATTTTTATATTAAGTGGAATATAAATTTGCTCTCAAAATACTGACAAAAATTGAGGCTGGGAAAGAGCAATATATTCTACTTAACTATAGGTCACATGTGACTTAATAAAATTTAAAAATATTCATCTCTAGAAATAAGTATTAGAGATGATTCTCAAGTTATGCTTATTTTTTAGATCAATTGCCTATGAGTTCTGGCACTCATAAGATCAGAATTACCCAGAGTCTAAAGAGCAATGCTTCTTGAAGATGACACAGGGTAGAAACTGGATGGGTAAAAATAACTTAGCTGTTTCTTAAGGAAATGAAGATTATTATCAAAAGAAAGAAATCAGTTTGCATGCCTGAGCTCTGTGGGATTAGATCTTATTGCTGCAATGTAAAACATAAGAAAATGTCTCCACAGTATGACACCAAAAGAAGAATCCATATTCTCTTCCTACGTTTTCAATGTTACTGATCTCTGTGATGTGTGACTGTTTCTCTTTCACAACCCATTGTGACTATCATGTGACCCTGTGTCCGCTATGGAGTGAGACCATGGGTGTGATCTGAAAATGCTCAGAATCTGCACCTTCCTAAGGATGGTCCTTGTTGGATCTGTATTATGATGAGTAAGATTTTCTTGAAACTCATCAAAACTGTAACCCAAATTAGAACTGTACTAGGTCTGGAGCCCTGGAGCTCTGTGAGACCTCCTCCTGCGCTGGATCTTAAATTTCTGACTATTCCAGAGACAGTGATGTCTGGATCTTATTAGAGAGCCTTGTACACTCCCCACTTCTCCCTCCCATTAGTCAACTTTCTGCCAAATGTCTCTTCAAAACCAAGGGAAAGTTTGCCTTAACTTCATTTATGCACACCTAGCACTTTCTGCCTTAACTAACTCTTCTTGCCTCTGGGCCAAGATACCTAAAATATCTTCACAGTGAAACCCTAAAGGAATATCAATGAAAATATCATGCTATTTGAATCTATGTTTGTATCTCCCCATGTACATCTAGAGATGAGTTCTGTGATTTCATATGAGAACAGAAATGCAAAGAAAATATAAGGTCAGTCCTAAAACATAACAGTGAACAAAATCAAAAGGAGACCTAAGTCTTGAAATCCTATATATTTCAAAAAATATTAGTAAAATCTGGTTCTTTGGTCTCAGTAGCACTGTAACCTCATTATTAATCATAGGAAGCCTACCTTTGATACAAAAAATTTTAACATGTATAAGGAGTCCATTTGGTGTTTTTATTAAT
The DNA here is from genome assembly GCA_036184795.1 of Tokudaia tokunoshimensis. Classification (NCBI taxonomy): domain Eukaryota; kingdom Metazoa; phylum Chordata; class Mammalia; order Rodentia; family Muridae; genus Tokudaia; species Tokudaia tokunoshimensis. Next base: position 37,071,859 of record BTHU01000004.1, on the reverse strand, counting down.
TTGTGAATGATAACTAACTTCCTGACTTTGTGGGATTCTACTTAGAAACAATAGATTAAGAGACTGTAAGGGTCAGGTGGGGAAAGTAGTTCGTGTTTGGAATTTGGTAGGAAGACAGTCTTACATACCCGTTCCCTATTTTAGTAGGCAAAAACCTCTCCTTATAAAAGGTAGAGGGGACTATTATATTTATACAACTTATTTTAAAAGAGCAACTCATATCTTATAATTTAATCAAACATTTAAGGAAGTAGCATTACGTTTTATAAAAATTATAGTCATATTTCCAGATTTCCTGAACTCATGAGATTAGTAGTAATGTTAAGTATTGACTTTAAAACCACAAGTAGGGCCAAGAGAGGTGGTACAGCCTTTAATCCCAGCATTGGCGATGCAGAGGTAGGCTGATCTCTATGAGCTGAGGCTATGCTGGTCTACATAATGAATTCCAGAATAGCCAGGGCTATGCCGAGATATGCTGTAAAAAGAACCAAAAATAAATAAATAACAGATTTATTGTAACTTGTTATGCCATATTTGGTCAATATTCCTGGAAGGTCTGCTCTTTTCTGGAGGAACAATGAGGAGGCTTGGATCTGAGGAAGAGGGGACGGGGGAAGCGGGAGGAACAGAAGGAGAAAAACTGTGGTCATAATCTATTATATGAAAGAAGAATTTTTTTAAAAGTATGTCAAAAGTAAATTTAATTCAGATATATGAAATATAGAGTGTTATCCATAATTCTAAATACAATTTGCATAAATTATAATTTATTTTGAATTTTTCTTCATCTTAAGTACACAATTAATGATTTGGAAGCATTATTTGTTAACTGATAATTGTTCTCTTTATTTCAAACTGAGGTTTATATTCAAAACTAGGAACTGTAAATCAATAACATACTTTTCCATTAATTGTCAAAAATACTTTTTAATGTAAAATGAATGTGGTAGTATACTGACAAATGAAGATGTGAAGAAATCATAATTCATATTCTCCTTATTAATCAGTAATCAAAATTTGCAGTTTTGCATGTCCATCTCTAAATTTATTTTTTAAGTCTACTCTTAGTTTTGCATATTGGTAATAGCTCTCAGCCTACATACTGCTTTAGAAAGACAAGGCTAAGGAAGGGAGATCAGTTGAGATCAGCAGTTCAAGACCACCCTAGGAAACAAACGTGGTCTCAAAATAAAAACAAGAAAATTAACAAATAACTTCCAAATTTTACATGCATGTGGAATCCCTTTTGTGTATCACATTTTATTCATACATTATCCAAAGTAAACATGCATTCTTAAGTAATAACACTTTTATTATAGTAATATTCTGTTGTGGGCATCATCATTTATTTGGTGACTCTTATTTTTAGTATATTCCATCTTAAAATAATCATTTCAGGAAAATTTTTCAAATGTACGTTAAGAGTGTTTTTAATAAACCAATAGTCAAACATAATTGTTGTATCAAAATGTATGCCCTTTAAAATGACCTCGGATATTTCTTCTCAATGAAATATTTTCATTTACCTGCATTTTACCAAATTGAATTGGAGATGCATGAGCCAGAAGTCTTGAACAGCACAGTATGCTCTGCTCATGGGTCAAAGTAGGCAGCAATTAGAAACTTGCTAAAATTCTAATTCATATAATTGACACAGATGTGAGAGATTTTTCACATTTGTTCATTATTTCTCCTGCTTTTATTGATTATTTTTATCTTTAGTCTTTTTTTACACACATCTTAATAAAATACAGGATTTAAATAGTTGATTGAATTAAGTAACTTAAAAGAAGCAACAGGGAGGCTAGGAAGATAGTGTGGTTATTAAAGTGCTTGAGTAAAGGTGGGTTATAGGTACAATTCTCGGGATCTAGAAGGAGGAAAAAGAGCAAGGTATTGTGGTGTGCACCTTTAATCTGAGAACTAAAGATGTGGAAATAGATGGATCTCTGGGATTCATTAGCCTATGTGAGAGGCCAGAAGGAGAATTCTGTGGGGAAAAGAAAGGAAGTAAGAAAGCAAGGTAGGGACAGGAGAGAGAGGGAGGGAGGGGCAGAGGAAAGAAGGAAGGAAATGTCACCTAAAATTGTCCTTTGGCCTCCACATACACCCACACATACATGAATACACCTATATATACATTACATTCACATACATACAGATAGCAGTAATTATATTTTCTATTTCCCATGCCAATGCACAGGTGTGTGTGTATGTGTGTGTGTGTGTTTTTGTGTATGTATGTATGTGTGTGTTTGTGTGTGTGTGTGTGTGTGTGTACAGATATATCACTTAGTAGTAGCTCAGAAATGTAAAAACAAAAACACATAAATCCATGACCCAGGAAATGCATCTTTAAGATCTTTTCTATGCTAATATAGGAAGGGTCAGACACTGTAGTAAGCAGGAATCTTTCCTGAACAAGAGATAATCTTCCTACCACAGTTAAAATGAAGGAAAATACAACATAAAAGTAATGGACAAAACATCTTCTATGCTTTGATAGATTTTGCTAGACTTAACCTGTAAAATTAAAGAGACTTTACTGTAAATACTAGTTACATGTACACTGGGAAGAAGATAGGCATTCACAATCTTGTCAGCTTTTAAAAATATTCAGACTGGCTTTTTAAGGTCTATTTGTATACCACCTGGGGGGAGGAAGTTGGCAAAAGAGAAAGTTAAAGATTTCTAGGGGAAAAGAGCCAATGTTGGGGAAAAAAACCCAAAACTTTAAACATGAAATCGCATTCTTGTGTTTGAAATGCTTCCATCAGACCAAGTCAAGGGGATTCTCATGAAGAAGAATTTTACTCTCTATGCCTGACATCTTCAAGGTTTCCAAAAATTACAAAAATGAATTTTTTTCAGACAGTGGGCATTTTTACTGCAATTTTGAAACATCCCTATGTGGACATACACACAAACACACACACAGACACACACACACTTCTCATTGCTTTTCCAAAGATTTCTACTTATAACTCTCCAGGTAGCTGTTTACTCCTGGCCCCTGGACCATTATCATTCTGACAATTGCTAAACAAGAACCCTAATCTGATTTAGCAGATCTTCTCTGAAATGATTTACCTTGTCATAGCTACAGAGCAGGCTAAATTGGAAAGCAGAATTAATCTGCTTCTCTAAAAGTGAATTCGAGCTTACCATGCAGTCTGCACAGTAATTCAAAACAGCATTGGCACTTCTCCATGCTCAGCCCAAGAACCTTAGTAGGAATACAGCTGGGTGACGTGACGACTTGCATTGAAACTTATTTACTTTGGACACGTGGGCACAGAAGATTCAATTATTTACAACATTTTAGGCTCTTCCCCCACAAACCTACTGAAAGGACCATCTTTGTGACTCTCGTTCCACTTTTATGCAAGATTAGTCTTTTTCTATTTATTTTTTTTAATTTTATTTTATTTTCTAAGTTTTTTGTATTTATATTTAAAATCATTTCCCCTTTCCCGTTTCCTCCCTCCCCAAAAGTTCCATAAGCCCCCTTCCATCCCTCTTTTCCCCATTCAACCCCCTCTCGCTTCTCTGTCTTGGCATTCCCCTACATCCAGTTTTTCCAGGACCAGTGGTCTCTCCTTCCATCTTCTTGGAAATCTATTGATATGCGAATTGTGTCTAGGATATTCTGAGATTCTGGGTCAATATCCCCTTATCAGTGACTGCATACCATGTGTGTTCTTTTGTGATTGGGTTACCTCACTAAGGATGATATTTTCAAGTTCTGACCATTTGCCTAGGAATTTCGTGAATTCATTGTTTTTAATTGCAGAGTAGTATTCCATTGTGTAAATATACCACATCTTCTGAATCCATTCCTCCGTTGAGGGACATCTGGGTTCTTTCCAGCTTCTGGCTATAGGTTTTACCTGCATGCAATAAGGACACATGCTCCACTATGTTCATAGCAGCCTTTTCCTATTTCTTAAGAGTGCAAAAGCCAATTGTTCTTGAATAACCTTTATGACAATTCATAAAACTGATAAGTTGATATTTATGGAATAATTAATAAGCACTTGAAATATTTTTACTATATTCTAGTATTTTCAGTGTAGATAACACAAAGTGTATTTTTAGTTCTTAACAATTTATCTCTTGCACACTGTTCCTAAAACCCAGTTTTGAGTGGTATTCTTACCTTCTTTTGAGCTTGGGTTCTTGTTTTCTTAGTTTTGCAGGTCTACTTGATTCTTCTTTTCTATTTTCTTAAGACAAGAAAACTCCAGCTAAGATCTTAACATGAAAATGTGAAGCAAAGAATAAATAGAAGGGATTTGTAGAGAGAAAAATCAAAAGGTCAAAAAGATTTGAGGGGAAGAAGGATGAAGAAGAGAGATGCTTGAAGACCATGCTTTCTGTTTCTCACTGGAGTCACTGTGGTTACTGTGTACCTAATGGCATTTATCTTTTGATTTTCTTTAATTGAGACAGGATTTCTGTAATCTAGGTTTGCTTAGACCTCATTGTGCAATCCATAGTGGCCATGAAATTCTTCTGTCATTTCTGCCTAGCATTTCTTCCATCTTCTAAGGGCATTTACAAGTTAGAAAGTAGCATGAGTTGAAGGGATGGCTTGGTGGTTCAAAGTATTTGGTACTCTTTCAGAGGACTTGAGTTTATAGTTACCAGTATCCACACTGGGCAGTTCAAACCACCTATGACTACAGCTCCTGAAATCCAGTGTTTTTCTTTTCTACTTTCTGTGAGCACACAGATGGAATAAACACACACACACACACACACACACACACACACACACACACACACACACACAAATAAGACAAGTATGTCTTTTAAAACACTATAAGTAACATTTTGTGCTTTGCCTAAGGTTTTCATCTGCCATATATACAACTGAGGAAAGAGCTACATCTCCCAGGTGCACTCAGTCACAGAGATGAAAGGTCCACTGGTCTGGGACACAGGTGGGAGATCTTGATTTCAAAATCTCTTCTGTATTTAAAATTATATAACTCAGTGGCTCTTAAAACTGGGTTGTTATTTACATAGCAATTTGGAAGCATTTCTACTTCCGTGCCTATACATGTGCCTAGGTATTGCAATTTATTTTTGAAAAGCAACTAAAAAGATATTCAGAGGCAGAATAAAAAATATAAAAAATTAAAGATTTCAAAGTACCTGAAAAGTGAAAAATTCATCTTATGTACTGTGAATATTTACTATAAAAAATTCCAAGTGGATCAAGGACCTCCACATAAAACCAGACACACTGAAACTAATAGAAAGGAAACTAGGGAAGAACCTTGAACATATGGGCACAGGGGAGAATTTCCTGAATAGAACTCCAATAGCTTATGCTCTAAGATCAAGAATAGACAAATGGGACCTCATTAAATTACAAAGTTTTTGCAAGGCAAAAGACACTGTCAAAAAGACAAAGCGGCAACCAACTAACTGGGAAATGATCTTTACCAACCTTACATCCGACAGAGGGCTAATATCCAAGATATACAAAGAACTCAAGAAGTTAAACTCCAGAGAGGCAAGTTACCCTATTAAAAAATGGGGTACAGAGCTAAACAAAGAGTTCTCACCTGAAGAATACCTAATGGCTGAGAAGCACCTAAAGAGATGTTCATCATCCTTAGTCATTAGGGAAATGCAAATCAAAACAACCCTGAGATTCCACCTCACACCAGTCAGAATGTCTAAAATCAAAAACACAGGAGACAGCAGTTGTTGGCAAGGATGTGGAGAAAGAGGAACACTCCTCTACTGCTGGTGGGATTGCAAGCTGGTCCAACCACTCTGTAAAGCAGTCTGGCGGTTCCTCAGAAAGCTGGGCATGACACTCCCGGAGAATCCGGCTATACCACTCCTGGGCATATACCCAGAGGCTTTACCTGCATGCAATAAGGACATATGCTCCATTATGTTCATAGCAGCCTTATTTATAATAGCCAGAAGCTGGAAAGAACCCAGATGTCCCTCAACGGAGGAATGGATTCAGAAGATGTGGTATATTTTCACAATGGAATACTACACTGCAATTAAAAACAATGAATTCATGAAATTCCTAGGCAAATGGTCAGAACTTGAAAATATCATCCTTATTGAGGTAACCCAATCACAAAAGAACACACATGGTATGCAGTCACTGATAAGGGGATATTAACCCAGAATCTCAGAATACCCTAGACACAATTCACATATCAATAGATTTCCAAGAAGATGGAAGGAGAGACCCCTGGTCCTGGAAAGACTGGATGTAGGGGAATGCCAAGACAGAGAAGCAAGAGGGGGTTGAATGGGGAAAAGAGGGAGGGAAGGGGGCTTATGGGACTTTCGGGGAGGGAGGAAATGGGAAAGGGGAAATGATTTTGAATGTAAATAAAAAAACTTAGAAAGTAAAATAAAATTAAAAAAAAATGGACTGATGTATTTTGAGTATAAATCAAATGTACTATAGTATAAACAACAAAATAAGTGTTGTTCAATCCAATATCATTCATTATCTATAATTCAATGTTTATTTACTACACAGAAAATAATTTTTAAAAAATTTATAAGAACTAATAAACATTATTAAACCTAAACTTAGATTTCTTGATTATACATACATACATATACCCACCCATACGCATACACATTACAATATAGTGATCTATATCATATATAGTATATGGTAGCTAATGGTGTTTTATTTTTTAGATTTCTTTTATTAGGATTGAAATACAGAAAGCTCTTAGTATCTTCATTTACATGAGTAACAGAAACATATATAAGTAACATAAATTCATCCAAACTAAACTAATTGGACAAAACAACTACAATTGAAGAGTGTGGTTCCTTCCTCAAAGGATTTGAGAGACAATTTCTAGTATAAAAGAAAAAGTTTGGAGCTAAGGCTGTCCCACAGTCCTCCATACACGAATCCTGCCAGGAGAAAGCTAGTCTCCCAAAAGTACTCTCACTCCTAAGCTCACAGGAGAGACCATCACTTTTGCTCCAATAACTGTCCGAAGAGGGACCTGCCAGGAGCACAGAGGGTACAAGAACAGCAGGGCAGCTGGGGAAAGGATCCTTCAGGTTTCCATCTGCATGATAGAGCTAAAGGTGTTCCACAGCCCTCTGTACCCAAATCCTGTCCAGGAGAGAACTGGTCTCCCCCGGAGTGCTGACACACCTAAGATCACAGGCTCACAGGCCCATAGGAGGGAAAAGCTCCAGTCAGAGACAGGAAGACCAAATAGCACCAGAGACAACCAGATGGTGAGAGGCAAGCACAAGAACCTGAGCGACAGAAACCAAGGTTCCTTGGCATCATCAAAACCCAGTTCTCCCACCACAGCAAATCCTGGATACCCCAACACACTGGAAAAGCAAGATTCAGGTATAAAATAACATCTTATGATGATGATAGAGGACATTAAGAATGACATAAATAACTCACTTAAAGAAATACAGGAGAACAAAGGTAAACAGGCAAAAGCCCTTAAAGAGGAAACACAAAAATTCCTTAAAGAATTGCAGGAAAACACAACCAAACAGGTGAAGTAATTGAACAAAACCATTCAGGATCTAAAAATAGAAATAGAAACAAAAAAGAAATCACAAAGGGAGACAACCCAGAGATAGAAAACCTAGGAAAGAGATAAGGAGTCATAGATACAAGCATCACCAACAGAATACAAGAGATAGAAGAGAGAATTGCAGGTGGAGGAGAAGATACCATAGAAAACATTGACACAATGGTCAAAGAAAAGGCAAAAAGCTCCCAACCCAATACATCCAGGAAATCCAGGACAAAATGAGAGGACCAAACCTAAGGATAATAGGTATAGAAGAGAGCAAGCATTCCCAGTTTAAAGGGCCAGTAAATATCTTCAGCAAAATTATAGAAGAAAACTTTCCTAACCTAAAGAAAGAGATGCCATGAACATACAAGAAGCTTACAGAACTCCAAATAGACTAGACTAGAAAAGAAATTCCTCCTGTCACATAATAATCAAAACACTAAATGCACAAAAAAAGAAAGAATATTAAAACATCAAGGGAAAAGCTCAAGTAACATATAAATGCAGACCTATCAGAATTACACCAGACTTCTCTCCAGAGACTATAAAAGCCAGAAGATCCTTGGAAGATGTCATACAGACCCTAAGGGAACACAAATGGCCGCCTAAGCTACTATACCCAGCAAAACTCATATACCATAGATGGAGAAACCAAGATATTCCATGACAAAACCAAATTTGTACAATATCTTTCCACAAATCCAGGTCTTCAAAGGATTGTAGATGGAAAACGCCAACACAAGGAGGGAAACTACAACCTAGAGAAAGCAAGAAAGTAGTCTTCTTTCAACAAACCCAAAAGAAAATAGCCAAACAAACACAATTCCACCTCTAACAACAAAAATAACAGGAAGCAACAATCACTTTTCTTTAATATCTCTTAACATCAATAAACTCAATTCCCCAATAAAAAGACATAAACTAACAGACTGTCTACATAAACAGGACCCAGCATTTAGAGGCACACAAAACACACCTCAATGAAAAAGATAGAGACTATCTCAGAGTAAAGGGCTAGAAAAAAATTTTCCAAGCAAAGGGTCCCAAGAAACAAGCTGGATTAGCCATTCTAATATGGGATAAAATTGACTTTCAACCAAAAGTTATCGAAAAAGGAAGGAAGCTTCATATACATCAAAAGAAAAAATATACCCAAAAGAACTCTCAATTCTGAACATCTATGCTCCAAATACAAGGACATCCACATTCATCAAAGAAACTTTACTAAAGCTCAAAGCATACATTGTACCTCACACAATAATAGTGGGGGACTTCAGCACCTGACTCTCATCAATAGACAGATCTTGGAAACAGAAATTAAACAGATACACAGTGAAACTAACAGAAGTTATGAACCAAATGGATTTAACAGATATCTATAGAACATTTCATCCTAAAACAAAAGAATATACATTCTTCTCAGCATCTCATGGTACCTTCTCCAAAACTGACAATATATGCAGTCATAAAACAGGCCTCAACAGATACAAGAAGACTGAAATAATCTAATTTACACAATGGAGCACTACTCAGCTATTAAAAACAATGAATCATGAAATTCTTAGGCAAATGGATAGAACTAGAAAGTATCTTCCTAAGTGAGGTAACCCAGTCACAAAAGAACACCCATGGCATGTACTCGCTGAGAAGTGGATATTAACCCAGAAGCTGGGAATACCCAAGACACAATTCACAGACCACATGCAGCTCAGGAAGGAAAATCAAAGTGTGGATGCTTCAGTCCTTCTTTCAAGTTGGAATAAAATACTCAAGGAAGGAAATATGGAGACAAAGTGTGGAGCAGAGACTGAAGGAAAGGCCATCCAGGACTGCCCCACTTGAGGATCCATCTCATATACAGACACCAAACCCAGACACTATTGTAAATGCCAAGAAGTGTTTGCTGAAAGGACCCTGACATAGCTGTCTCCTGAGACCCTCTGCCACAGTCTCACAAATACAGAGCAGATGCTCACAGCCAACCATTGGACTGAGCACAGGGTCCCCAATGGAGGAATTAGAGAAAAAACTGAAGGAACTGAAGGGTTTGCAACCCATAGGAAGAACATCAATATCAACAAACCAGAGCTCCCAGAGCTCCCAGGAACTAAACCACATGGAGAGACCCATGGCTCTATCTGCGTGTGTAGCAAAGGATGGCCTTGTTGGACATCAGTGAGAGGAGAGGATCTTGGTCCTGGGAAGGTTAAATGCCCCAGTGTAGGGAAAAGCCAGGGCAGGAAGGCAGCAGTGGGTGGCTGGGTAGGTAGGGAAGCATCCTCATAGAAGCAGGGGGAGGGGGGATGGGATGGGGGTTTCTGGAGTGGTAACAGGGAAAGGGGATAACATTTGAAATGTAAATAAATAAAATATCCAAGAAAAAAATGGAAAAATGTGCCCCTGACCTTTAAATGTGTTTTCTGTTCATTTGTATGTAAATGAAAGAAGTTATAAATCATTTTTCTTCCTTGATGTTTGAATTATGTAAATTACTTGATGGGTTGAGATTTTATTTTAAGTTGCCTAGTAGTTGATGTTTTGGCTATTGTTAATGACAAATAAGACCAGACTGCAATTTTTTTTTTTTACATATTTTTTTTTCAAATAGAAAACTGGAATAGGTTACTGAGAGTAAATAAGCCGGCAAAGTTTAGAACTTAATTTTCACATTGTAGAAAGAGGGCAAACCAAGAATAGGGATCAATTACATATTGTGTAGATTGTAGAAAAAAACTATGTGATGAGGCATAGGTAGAACATTTTCTGAAGTCTGGTAGTTCAATTGCTTCTCAAGTATGTGTGTAAACATGTTTCTCTAAAAATGTAAATCTGTTTTCTGTATTAAAGACAATGAGAAGAACACCTTTACAAAACATTTTGCCACTTTTATTCTAAGTTTAAAATATACAATAGAAGTAATCTCCATACAGTGAAACTATAATATTCATGTAAAAAAACAAAACAAAACATTCTTCCCAAACTAAAATGAATCTAAGACAAAACTGAGTATAAAATACCATCCAGGATCTAACAAGTAATAACGGTTTTTTTTTAAGTGAAAATAAACAGTGACAACCATCATGAGCTCTTTTATTAGATTATAATTTATTTTTTATATTTATTATATATTTTTTATATTTATATGTGCCTAGAATTATAATCTGGTGCACATGCCATATTAGATCAATGTCTTCATCCCATTTTGTTTTTACATTTGAATATAGTGACTGATCAAAATGAAAATATTATCTAGACTCAAAAATCACAGGCATTACAAATAAATAGCACTTAAACTCTGTCTGTCTAGTTCTCCAATTCTCTTGAATGTGATGCTGTTCTAGTCAAACTTTGCCTTAACCTTTTTCCTAAGAATGAATCCCATGCCTTTATGCAGAACATTTCAAAGTCTGGTTCCTTACTCCTTCTCAGTTCAGTATCTTTTTCTAAGGGTTAACTCGACCCCTTCTTTGGATGGCATTTCTTAGGGTTTTTTTTTCATCTTCTTTTTTATCCCTCATCACTTGCATCTTCTTATATGTATTCTTCACTGGTTTAAAATTGTTATATTTGATATCCAATGTTGATAACCTGTCTAAAGAAAATCAGTTCAAAGTAGTGGATAGCTCATGTTGGAATAATTTAGGGAAAGTGGCCAGGCCAGCTCTCTAAAAAGTTTAAACGTGGTCAGAACCTTGAATAAAATGCAAGGGTGGTTTCAGAGAAGATCCAGAGAGGAAATAGAAACCCTGGATTTAGACACTGTCTGAGCAGAGTGTCAAAATATCTCAGCTGCGAGAGTGTTAGACGAAGAAGTTCCATCGGTGTGCTTGGCAAGCTTGGGAGGAAGCTGGTTTTCAGTATGCAGAAGAACACCAAAAAATAAATAAATAAATAACAGAAAAAGTAGCCCAAGGCCAGGAGGAGGAGTGCTGTGTAGGCTCAGGGAAGTTTGATATTTATCCCCTTTACAGAACTCTAATTCTGATGAAATTTCAAATGCTGTTTGGATTTTCTTGCCTACAGCTTCCTTGGATAAATGTATCAAACAGCTTTGCCATCAAGCAATCCTGATGCTTTATGCCAGTTGCACTGCTTGCTTCTGTCAGTATCTGACTCTCTTACAGGACAGTGCTGTTGCAAACTTCTTCTTAAGCCTCCTATGTATTTGACATGTGCCCCTGTCCTTACCCAGACCAACTCCTTTCTATGCAATAGTGCTTGCAGCCAAAGACTATTCCATATCATTTCCTGGTCAACATCGCATATTAATATTTGATGGCTGTCTTGTCATGTTTTGTAATAAATATATGACCTCAAAAGTAAATCATTCTCTCTTCTCTTCTAAAATTTGACATCAACTTACTTGTCATAGAACCTAAATTTGAAAGTAGTGCAGACTCTCTAGTCATCAGAAACAAGAACATGAAACACAGCCTGTTTAAACCCTGAAATGAAGTATCTGGACCCACACGCACAAAATATTTAATGACCCTTCACACAGTTCTGTGTTTCTTTTTTTTTATTTTCTATATTTTTTTTTGTTTACATTCTGAATGATTTCCCCTTTCCTGGTTCCTCCCTCCCCAAAAGTCCCATAAGCCCCCTTCCCTCCCTCTTTTCTCCGTTCAACCCCCTCTCGCTTCTCTGTCCTGGCGTTCCCCTACATCCAGTCTTTCCAGGACCAGGGGTCTCTCCTTCCATCTTCTTGGAAATCAATTGATATGTGAATTGTGTCTTAGGTATTCCTAGTTTCTAGTTTAATATCCCCTTATCAGTGACTGCATTCCATGTGTGTTCTTTTGTGATTGGGTTACCTCACTAAGGATGATATTTTCCAGTTCTGACCATTTGCCTAGAAATTTCGTGAATTCATTGTTTTTAATTGCAGAATAGTATTCCACTGTGTAAATATACCACATCTGTGATTCAAAATTCCTACCTTTGACAAGATATGACTGAGGACAATATTTAACATGCAGATAACTACAGGGATTATCAACCATCAAATAAAAACACTACTACTCCAAACAAAAAGTTAAAGAAACTAGTTAAAATAGTTAATAAAGAATGTGACATTTAGATACAAACTAAATAATGGTCTTGTCACTAAAGGTCATTTGTGCCTTGATTTAGAAATTTGATCTGAGTGGAACGCTGATTTATCTCTGTTGCTGCTGGAGTGTTGAACTGGAAGCTGAAAGAGAGCGAGAGCGAGAGAGCGAGAGAGAGAGCGAGAGAGAGAGAGAGAGAGAGAGAGAGAGAGCAAGAGAGAGCGAGAGAGCAAGAGAGAGCGAGAGAGCGAGAGCGAGAGAGCCAGAGAGCGAGCGAGCGAGAGAGAGAGAGAGCAAGAGAGAGCGAGAGAGCGAGAGCGAGAGAGCCAGAGAGCGAGCGAGAGAGAGAGAGAGCAAGAGAGAGCGAGAGAGCGAGAGAGAAAGAGAGAGAGAGAGAGTGAGAGAGAGCAAGAGAGAGCGAGAGAGCGAGAGAGAGAGAGAGCGAGAGAGAGAGAGCGAGAGAGCAAGAGAGAGAGAGAGAGATTTAAAATATAGAAGTAAGTTTCGTTTCAAGAAGAAAGAAATATTTTAACTGTAAAGACAAAACAGAGTCCGTGTTTTGAACTAACTTTTAGTGAAAGAATTCAGAGCTGACTCTCTGAAACCTCTAATATGCTAGACATAAACCTCTTCAACTGAGAGATGCTCCATGATGCTGACAGCATTTGTTCTGGCCAGGAGCAGGTCATAGACATTTACTGGTACATGAGTTCTTACTACCAATAACCAGTCAAGCAAAATCACAGGCATCTTTCTTCCAGTGTACTGAGGTGAGCAATGTATGTATTTCATTATTTTCCTTCCCTCTTGGCTAAGTCCTCACAAATCTTAGAGCACTTGGAGACTGAAAATTACCTTAAGCAGAGAAAAAAAATATTTTTTTCTCTTCCTTCCACTCCTTGAGAGATATTGAACTGTTCTTTCCCATTAAGCATAAAATCCATATCACAATTTTTTCAGTTGAATTCTTTTTTATTATTATTATTTTTATTTTCTACATTCTTTATTTACATTCCAAATGATTTCCCCTTTCCCAGTTCCTCCCCTCCCCTAAAGTCCCATAAGCCCTCTTCCCTCCCCCTGTTCCCCATTTGCCTAAGAATTTCATGAATTCATTGTTTTTAATTGCTGAGTAGTATTCCATTGTGTAAGTATACATGGAAAATGTCTCTGATAAAATTGAAGAAATATATAGAAAAACATGTTAAGATTGACTATTTCATGGAAAAATTATACAGATAAAATGGTAGGCATAAAAATATTCCTAAGTTTATTGAAAGTGGAATTATAAACATTTTCTGATAAAATTGAAAATCTACAAGGAAAATATTTCTGATAAAACTCAAGAAATATATAGAAAAACACCTTAAAACTGACTATTTCATGAAAAATTATACAGATAAGATGATAGGCATAAAAATAATCCTAAATTGATTGAAAGTAGAAGTAAAAACATTTTCTGATAAAATTAAAGATTTACATGGAAAATATCTCTGATAAAATTGAAGAAATTTATACAGATAAATTGGTAGGAATTAAAATATTCCTAAGTTGATTGAAAGTAGAATTATAAATATTTTCTGATAAAATTGAAGATTTACATGGAAAATATTTCTGATAAAATTGAAAAAATATATGGAAAAACATTAAAATTGAAGATTATCATGGAAAATTATACAGATAACATGGTAGGCATAAAAGTATTTCTAAGTTGATTGAAAGTGAAATTATAAACATTTTCTGATAAAATTGAAGATTTACATGGAAAATATCTCTGATAAAATTTACGAAATATATAAAAAAAGTGTTAAGATTGAGTATTTCATGGAAAAATAATACAGATAAAATGGTAGGCATAAAAATATTCCAAAGTTTTTTGAAATTGGAATTATAAACACTTTCTGATAAAATTGAAGATCTACAAAGAAAATATTCCTGAAAAAAATTCAAGAAATATATAGAAAAACATGTTAAAACTGACTATTACATGTAAAATTATACAGATAAAATGGAAGGTATAAAAATGTTCCTAAGTTGATTGAAAGTAAAATTATAGACATTGTCTGATAAAACTGAAGATCCACATGGAAAATACTTCTGACAAAATTGAAGAAAAATACAGATAAACATTAAAATTGAAGATTATCATGGACAATTATATCGAAAAAATGGTAGGCACAAAAACATTCCTAAATTGATTGAAAGTGGAACTACAAATACACCCCCCCCGACGAAACCGAAGATCTACATGAAAAACACCTCCAACAAAATCGAAGAAATACACAGAGAAAATGTTAAAATTAAAGATTATCATGGAAAACAATAAAGTCAAAATGGTAGACACAAAAAGCATTACTGAATTGAAAGAGGAGTCACAAACATTTTCTGATAAAAATCAAAGAGCCACATGAAAAACATCTCTGTTAGACTATGTTTTTTGTTGGGGAATTGAGTCTATTGACGTTATAAGATATTAAGGAATAGTGATTGAGGCTTCCTGTTATTTTTGATGTTCTTTTTATGTTTGTGCGGTTACTTTCTTTTGGGTTTTTGGAAAAAGATTACTTTCTTGCTTTCTCTAGGGTGTAGTTTCCCTCCTCATGTTGGCATTTCCCATCTATTATCCTTTGTAGGGCTGGATTTGTGGAAGGATACTGTGTAAATTTGGTTTTATCATGGAATATCTTGGTTTCTCCATCTACGGTAATTGAGAGTTTTGCTGGGTATAGTAGTTTGGGCTGGCATTTGTGTTCTGTATGAGATCTGCCCAGGATCTTCTGGCTTTCATCCTCTCAGGTGACCTTTTTCTCTTACTGCTTTTAATATTCTTTCTTTGTTTAGTGCATTTGGTGTTTTGATTAATATGTGCTAGGAGGACTTTCCGGTCTGGTCCAGTCTGTTTGGAGTTCTATAGGCTTCTTGTATGTTCATGGACATCTCTTTCTTTAGGTTATGGAGGTTTTCTTCTATAATTTTGTTGAAGATATTTACTGGCCCTTTAAGTTGGAAATCTTCACTCTCTTCTATACCTATAATCCTTAGGTTTGGTCTTCTCATTGTGTCCTGGATTTCCTGGATGTTTTGGTTCAGGAGCTTTTTGTATTTTGCTTTTTCTTTAACTGTTGAGTCAATGTTTTCTATGGTATCTTCAGCTCCTGAGATTTTTTTCTTCTATCTCTTGTATTCTGTTGTTGATGCTTTCATCTATGACTCCTGAATTCTTTCCAAGATTTTCTAACTCCAGAGATGTCTCACTTTGTGATTTCTTTCTTGTTTCTACTTCCATTTTTAGATCCTGGATGGTTTTGTTCAGTTCCTTCACTTGTTTGTATGTGTTGTCCTGTAATTCTTTCAGGGATTTTTGTGTTTCCTCTTTAAGGGCCTCTACCTGTTCACCCATGCTCTCCTGTATTTCTTTCAGGGATTTTTTGTGTTTCCTCTTTAAGGGCCTTTACCATTTGACCCATGTTCTCCTGTATTTCTTTAAGGGAGTTATTTATGTCCTTCTTGATGTCCTCTAACAGCATCGTGAGAAGAGACTTTAAATCCAACTCTTGCTTTTCCAGTGTGTTGGGGTATCAAGGATTTGCTGTGGTGGGAGAACTGGGCTCTGATGTTGCCAAGTAGCCTTGGTTTCTGTTGGTAGGGTTCTTGTGCTTGCCTTTCGCCATCTGGTTTTTTCTGGTGTTAGTTGGTCTTGTTGTCTCTAGCTGGAGCTTGCCCCTCTATGGGCCTGTAAACCTGTGTCTGTACTCCTGGGAGACCAACACTCTTCTGGCAGGGTCTGTGCACAGAAGGCTGTGGAGCTGCCTAGTTCCCTGCTGCAAATTGTGGCTGGAAGGGAAGACTCCTGTCCCAGCTGCTCCACTGATCATATGCCCAGTGTGCTCCTAGCTGTACCCCTCCAGAGAGAAGGTGGAGATCTCACCTCTGCCCTCAGAAGTGAAATCGCTGCTGGGAGATCGCTCTCTCCTGGCACGCTAAGCACAGAAGGCTTTGGAGCTGCCTGGATCCCTGCTACAGATGGTGGCTGGAAGGGAAGACTCCTGTCCCAGCTCCATATCACAATTTTCAAAGGTCATTTAAGTCACCAATTTCTACTCAATTTGTACTCCAAGTTTTAACAAAACAAATGGTTACCAGAGCTGTGAGTGTAACTTAGTGCCTTTGCCTAACATTACACGAAAACACAGGTTTAATCCCCACCAATGCAAAACAAAAACTCCCTGATGTACCTAATATAATCTAATTTTCCATTTGTCCATTTCAGGAAACATGTGACCAAGGCTATTTGAAAATATGTTTGAGACTTTTATGTCTTAAAGTATATTTTCTCTATGGGAAATATTATTACTTTCTTAAGAAAATATTACATTCTTGTTCACTTTACCAAGTTCCTGAAATAATGCATATACACTGCTCAGTATAGATCTGACTTTTAAATGCTTACTTATTCAACATTCTATCTCTACAAAATTGTAAAAGAATCTTTTATTTGCCTGATGTAATTGTTATCTCAGAATCTTACTGCTGAATAAGCTCTCCCTTTCCAGTTCTTTCTGAACTATGATTGGCTGCTTTAACTCAACTGTTTTGGCCCAAACCACTCCAAGCTGACTGATTCAAACAGGCTTCTTTCAGCTTCCAACTGAATTGATTCAATTGGCCTTAAACTAATTCTAGCAATCTGTTCTAATCTTCTGGCTCCTTCTTATTCTCTAGCTTATTGGGTCTTCACCTACAACCTACAATCAGCCTCTGTAAAACTGTCCCAATAAAATCGCCTCCTCTCCCTCTCTGCACTGTGCTCTTAGGTTGCCTCTCTTTCCTGTCTGTCTCTTTCCTCATCAGAGTTCGGTATATTCTCTCTGACTCATTCTATCAAATTCATCACTTTCTCTACCACTCATTTAGAAGTCACTTTCAAACATGGCTGCTTCTTTCTACAAACTAATTTTACCTTAAAGATGTGTATCTATTCCAGTCAGATGATTAAAAGGTGTGTGATGTGTCTGCATTCCAGCAAGATCACATAGACCTAGATCTTTGATTGTGACCCCTTTGCCAGAGTAGCTATGTAGCTGGATTAAAATTTTTCTACACATAATTATTGGGGCATTTATGGGCTTACACTGATGTGAGTTCTAATCATATGGACAAAATAAAAGTTTACTAAATTCTGCCTACTTCACTATTGTGCTGTAAATCACAAGTTCTATTAAACAATGGTATGGCATAAGTCCACTCCCAAACTATGGGTATTGCTCAAAAACAGATCCTGGAAGTAGAAACTAAGCGAAATTATGATAGGAATTAAGAAGACTAACATGAAGACAGAAATATGGACAGTGAATATGGCCTCATAATGTCTTAGAGGGGAGTCAAGTGTATATCAGAAACTGAGTTAGAGACTATTCATTTTATATCCTGGGAGAGACTCTGGCTGACTTCTGCATGTGTTCTGAAAACTTGAGTGATGCTAAAAAACCAAACAGATGCTGAACCTTGTGCCACAAATTGTGCAGGACTCTCTAGCAAGATACCAGACCTAGCTATATTCATCTCCCTGTATTTATTTGATTTTGTTTAACTCAGACAGTATTCTAGTTGTCTTTCTCTAAAGCACAGTATGAAGAATAAGGTAATCACCAGAATTTAAAAATAACACGTTGTAGAGCCATTGCCCCTAAGCTCATAGTGGGTGATATTCTGCAGAGATCAGTCCTAGGTGCATTTAACATCTCTGTATGTGATTGATTACAAGCTGGAGAAGGTAGTCATTAAGTTTGCCAAGTACATCACATCATCAGGATGGGCGAGCACCTTGGAAGACAGGATTAGAATTAAAAATGACCTTGGCAGTTTGAAAAATGATTACAAGTAAATGAAATTGAGTTCCCTAGAATCAACTCCACAGCAACATGCCGAAGAGACCTCCAACTGTAGAGATATAAGTTTAAAATGGATGAGGGAATGCAGAACTGGTCACTAACTACCTAGAGAGCCCTCAGTTATACTTTGAGAACATTGTTTCACTGATTAGAAAGCTAGCCTAATTCTGTATTGCACAATTAAGAGAGAGTAATGTATGTTTTATGAAGTGTACTTAATATTTCATTAAATATAATGTAAAATTTTGTTACTGTACAAATGGAATTATAAATTAATAATTAACATTTTAAGTTAATATTTAATTATATAAATTTAAAAGGCTCAAACCCTTGGGACAGGGCCCAAAACTTAGGATGGATAAAATCTACAAGGGTAAAACATAGAAAAATATCTAGGAAATTATAAAACAATCAAAAATGTGGGAGATAAAAAGCTAGTCACTTTCCAAATATAATGAAGATATAGTATTTTAGGGATAAAAATTTTAGTTCCTATATAGAGTTGAAAGTTTCTGAATATCATAAACTGTAGTTTAATAATATTCTTCTATATGGTGGCATCCATCTAGATTGTTAATTTGTAGCTTTATCTGGACACAACAGAGAACATTTACAATCCCAGGATCCAGGAAGGATATAGAATTCATACCAGTTGTTCATTTCCCTACATAAAGATATGCTAATTTTTGAAAATAATGTAAACTGAATAAGCTTTCAAAATGAGTTATTACAATGATATTGTTTTAGCTATTAGAAAGCCATAATGTTCCTTCAAGTCTCTTCTAAAACTGTTTTATAAAATTCTACTATGTTTAATATTTCATATATATAAAGAATTTGTGACATCCTTAACACTGATAACCACATAAAGCCTCTTTTGTGTGAAATAAGGAAAATCGATGTGGAATACTTTCTGTTCTTTCTAGAACTTTGCTAGAAAAAGCTTTTATCCCAGTCCAAGTAAAGAAATTAATTGGTCATGTTCTCATTAACAGTACCTTTTACAGGACTTCTAAAGATGATGGCACAGTACTCCTCAGCATGCAGAAACTCCTTAGAATGGATCTGATCTTTCAATATCAGAACCTTTAAATAAATTAAGGTGCACCATAATTACATGTACAAGTACATCTGTTTGGGTGTGCTCCTGTGATTTTTAACCTATTGTGTTCGTTTAATAAATAGTTTTGGCTATTCTTATGGGTAATTCTAAAAGCATTTTATGGAATGCCTATGCATACATGTAATTCTAAAGGCATTTTATGACATTTCCATGAATATGAGCACCTACAGCTTGCAGCACATTCTGCAACATCCATCTAAACTTGAGTAATTAATTGAGTTTTTGTCACTTGTGTTCTTTAGGTTGCTGCAAAGTCACTTTCCTACAAATTCAATCCTGAAATAGATTCTGCCTATTCATATATTCAAGCAGACAAACAAAGCCAAGCTAGAGAGTGACTTCCACAGTAACAGGAGGTACTACACAGAAAATAGTTTTATAAAACCCCTTTAGCATTTCTCCAGATTCTGAAGAGGTCAGCTGGTGTTCATCATGTTGCTTTCAGCTGTCTCTCTGTGTTACAGGGGATTCTGTCTCTTTTACTATCTCACACCTGGGGAAATAAGAAAAGAAACAGAGCCTAGAAGAAAACAAATTGACATACTTTGAGGCACTACACTTAAAGGCAGAAGGTTTCTCATGGAAATAGTGCAGCAACAAAGTCCAAACCAAACAATGGTTTCCTTAATTTGGTACATACTTAAAAATACTCCACTTTCTGATAGTATTACAAGATTTCAATTTTTTAAAAATATTTGTAATCCATAAATACATGTATTCATGAGGTATAATATGATGACTTAATGCATATACAGATTGTGGAATTTCCAAAATCTAACTTTATTTAAAACCTCACATAGCTATCATTTGCTTGCAGTAAGTACCCTTGAAATTCATTGTTTCTGCAGTCTTGGACCACCCGATACATTGTGGCTATATATACACTCTCCTTGCCATTCATTTTATCCTGGTTCTTGTTTTTACCTTTAACTTTGCCGATTTTAAGAGCATTTCTCTTTTCCTATTCATCCTTCACTTACCACCCAACCTTGGTAACCTCCATCCCACTACTACATATTTGTCTTTTGCACTTAGTTATTTCACAATGGTCTTTGAATCTGCCCATAATATCACCAATAGTAGAATCATGCTTTTATTATCAGGCTGGATATTCCATATCAACATTTAGTCTAAGCTCTGCCCGACAGTTATCTGGCAAGAGCCAGATGTGCCTGACCCACTATTAAATGGACCATTTGTTCTTTCCTCCCTCTTGCTTTTGCTCTCCTGCCCTTCCTCCACTCTTCTTCTTCTTCTCTTCTCCTTCTCCTTTTCTCCTTCTCCTTCTTCTCCTTCTCCTTCTTCTCCGTCTCTTTTTCACCTTCCCTCCTCCTCCTCCTCCTCCTTCTTTCTCTCTCTCTCTCTCTCTCTCTCTCTCTCTCTCTCTCTCTCTCTCTCTCTCTCTCTCTCTCTCTCTCTCTCTCTCTCTCTCTCCCCTCCACCTGTCTCTGTCTTTATTATCCTCTTAACTCCCCTCTCCATGTCCTGAATAAACTCTATACTAAACCTTCCTGTGGCTGGTCCCTCAGGGAGAAGAAATACCTCATCATGGTCCTGCAGAGGTACCCCATTATCCCATACCATACCCTGCCTCCACCAAACATATTTCTGGCTTCCATATTTTTATAAAAAACAACATTCCAGTGTGTGCATGTGTGTGATATTTTTTAATCCGTTGATTCACTGCTGGATGTGGGAGTCCCTGTAGGCATAAAGGCTATCAGTGAAAAAAATTTGCAAAGAGGCAGGATGAAAACTTAGTTCAGCCTGGTTTAATTGGCCTGGATCAAACTTTGGGGATCTGATGCCAGCTGGTTTATTGCTAGCATAGTTAAACACAGTACAATTTGGGAAGATAAAGTTTCCTGATGTAATCTAATTCTTGATGTAAAAGAAGGTATAATTACAAGAAAATTCAATTCAAAATACACGTCATTTCTTCCAAGAAGATGGGATCTAGAGATAGGCTACCTGTATTTGCTTAAGTGCCTTGCGGAAGAGTCTGGCTTGGCCTCAGTCATATAGATAGCATAGAGGTCATTTGTATTACAAGCTACCTGTGGTTCTGGTAATAAGAGCTTGAGGGAGCCCCTGGCTATACAGATATGCAGACCACCAGGATATTAACTACCTCTAATTCCTGGCACTCTGAATGGAAAAAGGGGATTATATGTCCTTTCCTGTGAAAGGACAATTTTAATTGCTTAACATTCCTGGATTTGCACCTAATCTTTAGGTACAAGGACCTTAGTGATCCCAACAGATGAACACTTATATTGTTCCTGAAATTTGGTTCTTGTGAATTATGTTCAGCGACGGCAGAAGTGCATATATTTCTAAAACATACTGATTTCACTTACATTGGGTAAGCACACAAGAAGGAATTAATTCTTTACTATTTTAAGGCTATGTTATTGCTATTGTCCATAATCCTTGCACTAATTTCATTCTGATCAACTTTAAAAAAAGGGTTCTCTTTTCTTTATATTATCAACAACTTCTATCAGTTTTATAAATGCCATTCTAACTGTGAAGTAGTCTCTAAGTGAGGCACTAACTTGTATTCCCCTCTTGTTTGTGACAAAATGCATTTATGTTAGTTGTCATCTATCTGTGTTAGTTTGTGCAATGTGTGAGCCTCTCTGTTTTCCATTTGTAAATTATGTTATTTTTCTTGCTATAGAACTCTTGATGGATATTAGCACATTACATAGTTGGCAAATATTTCCTCCTGTTACAAAGATGATTTACTCGGTCTACTGAGCATTGCCTCTGTGATGAGGAAACAGTTGCTTGATAGATCCTGTCTATTTTTGCCCCTGTTGTATGTGTTTTATAGAGCATAAGCAAGAAATTATTCCTCAAACTAATGTTGTCTAACTTTATTCTGATTTTTTCTGTTTTAGAGTCAGTTTCTAAATTTGTTATGTAACACACTTTAAGTTATGTGTTGAGGTATATATAAGGATTCAACTACAACTGAATTCTTCAGTATGCACATACAGTGTTCCCAACAGTGGTTATTGAAAGAATTGTTTCTCTGTTATATATTCTTGGCACCTTTGTTAAAGATTAATTGAGTACAGGTGTGAGGGTTTATTTCTGGGCTTTTTGCCTTATTTCGTTCATCTATGAGTCTTCTTTAATGCCAATATCATGCGGGTTTGATTGAAATAGTTTTGTAATATGTTTGGATGCCAGAAAGAATAATGGCCCCATCCATTTTTTGCCCAGAATTTATTCTGGCTGTTTTTAGGTCTTTGATGCTTCTTATGAGATTAAGAGACTTCTTCTGTCCTGTGAAAAATGACACTTAAAAATTCTAACAGAAAAAATATCAAATCAGTACCTCATTTTGGTGATGCGTATGTGATGATCATATCAGTCTTTACAGTTTATGAGCACTGAAAATCTTTTCATTCATTTGTTGCTTTCAATGTTTAACAATGTGGTAAAATTTACAGTATACATACCTTTAATTGTTGTAATTAAATTTACTCCCTAGCACTTTTGTGGTATTTTAAAGAATAGCTATTAATACAGTTTTCAAATAGAATTTTTTTATCAGTTCTAACTTTTTGATGATGATGTCTTCAGGGTTTTCTATATATAAGGTCATGCTGTTGACAAATTAAGACATTTCACATCTTTATTTTCTGTTTGGATTTATTTTTCCTAATTGCTTTGGCGCATACTTCCTGGACATAGTGTGAATGGAGATAAAAGCAAACATGTTTGTGTTCACATTTTTTAATATTTTTAAATTTTGGGGTTATGTTCTAATTACAAGATATCTCCCTTCACTTTCCTCCCTCTAACCACCCCCCATATATCTTTCTACAACCTCTTTCAAATTCATAGCTCCTAAAATTTGAAAGAAATCTCTCAGATTTTCACCACTGTATATGATGTAACTTATGGGTTTTATTGACCTGAAGAACCCTACTTAAGTACTCTTTTTGCTTAAACTTTTTTTTAATCGTCGATAATATAAGTATTTGGCATCTTTTGTGAAGATCATATGGTTTCTGACCTTCATTGTGTGGCAAATCAAATTTCTTTACTTGCAAATGTTTGGACAATCTTTATACTCCTGAAATTATTTCTGCTTGATGATAGTAAAAGATCCATTTAATGTAGTGTTAAATAGATTTTATGTCTATATTACATCTATGTTATGTTGAGAATCTATGTCTATATCTACAGCGTATCTTGCCCTATAGATTTCTTGTAGTACAACATACTGGTACTGTAATCACAGCTCCATATGTGATTTGGTTTCATAAAATCTAATTGGAGATATTTTCTCATCCTGAAATTTTCAAAATATTAATTTTGATTGGTGATATTATTTTCTTGGTATCAATAATTCAAAGCCTCTCTACTCCAAGAAAATTGGTTTCTTTGTACAAATAAAAATGAGGACAAACTATGAGATAAATACAGGGAAGAAAGGAGGAAGAAAGAGAGAAGAAAGGAGTGAAGAAGGGGAAGAGAGAAGATACAGAGAGATTAAACTCCAGAGACCTAATTACTATTGCAAGTGGGTGATAAGGATATGTCCCTGCTAATTCCTCAAAGCCTTCAACAAATAATGAATTAAAATTGTAATGACAAAACAGAACTTTATTTTTCAATCAGAAGAAACTGCTACCTGGTAAGATAAGACCTAGTGAATTGGTCACAAATGTGATGCAAGATGGAATCCTTGCACAGTGGGGTTCCTGGTGCCATCATGATTCCTGCATCCTTTACAGTCACATGCTAGACTAGAAAGATAGTACTTAAGGAACATGTGCAACATCTGGCTGAGAGTGGGTGACAGACAAGTGCCTATCCTGAGAGCTGTTGAATCAATAAACAAATTATTCCATGTCAATGATAATTTGATCCAACGATGCCACTTGCTTATGAAATTGAATCTTTAACAAGTATTATCAGAAATGAAAAGTCTAAAGGGAGCAACTTCATATACACTTGTTTGCATGTATACACATATACATACACAAACACACAATCACATATGCACATTTATTCATAAACACACTGGACCTAATATAGCTATCATAAGTGATCCAAACTAAAAATTTTGTTTGACAATTAGGGAACAGGGAAGGTGTGGGGAGGCAAGTGGAGATGGGAAAGTTTTACTGTCACATATAAGAAGCAATAATTCCTATCTTATCTGGATTATTCTTTTTTAAATTTCCAAAGAGTAATACTAAAGATGCATTTTAAATTTTATAAATGGTGGAGGAAAGATGGCTTAGCAGTTAAGAATACTTGCTGCTCTTGCAGACGACTCAGGCTCAGTTACTAACCCCCTTGTGACAACTCACAACCATCTGTAACTCCAGTTCTAGGGGATCCAGAACTGTTTTCTAGCCTACCTGGATACCAGATATGCATATGGTACAAATACATACAAGCACATGCAAAGAACTCATAAACATAAAATAAATACATCATTTTTATTATTAAATTGCATGTGATGCTGTCCCTGAAAGATAGTTTGCTGGGAAAAGAGACTTGCTGTGCAAGACTTTTCAATCTACTTCAATTCCCAGAAACCTGATCTCCACTTGCATGCTGAGTCATACAGATACAAACACACACACACACACACACACACACACACACACCACTTAGTGGAAGGAAAAACTGAAAATAAAATTAAAACCGAACCACTATCTTTTTAATATTAAAAATAGGAACGGACTAAATTTGGCTATGTTTACTATGGGCATTTGAAATGCTTATTTTCACTACTTAAGAGTGAACCATTTTCTGATAAAATTGAAGATTTACATGGAAAATATCTCTGACAAAATTGAAGAAATATATAGAAAACCACGTTAAGATTGACTATTTCATGGAAAAATTACAAAGATAAAATGGTAGGCATAAAAATATTCCTAAGTTGTTTGAAAGTGGAATCATAAACATTTTTTCTGATAAAATTGAAGATCTACAAGGAAAATATTTCTGATAAAATTCAAAAAATATACAGAAAAACACGTTAAAACTGACTATTTCATGGAAAATTATACGATAAAATGGCAGGCATAAAAATATTCCTAAGTTGATTGAAAGTGGAACTATAATTTTACTTTCAATCAACTTAGGAATATTTTTATACCTGCCATTTTATCTGTATAATTTTCCATGATAATCTTCAATTTTAATGTTTTTCTATTTTTTTTCCAATTTTATCAGAAATATTTTCCATGTAAATCTTCAATTTTATCAGAAAATGTTTATAATTCTACTTTCAATCAACTTAGGAATATTTTTTTGCCTATCATTTTATATGTAATTTTCCATGATAATCTTCAATTTTAATGTTATTTTATATATTTCTACAATTTTATTAGAAATATTTCCCATGTAAATCTTCAATTCTATCACAAAATATTTCTACTTCCTTTTTCAATTAATTTAGCAATGTTTTTTATGTCTACCATTTTATTCTTTAATTTTCCATGAAAATTGTCAATCTTAATGTGTTTTTCTATATGCTTCTTCAATTTTGTCAGAAACATTTTCCATGTAAATCTTTAATTTTATCATAAAAGGTTTTTACTTCCTTTTTCAATAAAAAGTAAAAAATAAAAAAAAAATGAACCATATCTTTTCCACAATGCAAAAACCTCCAAATTCTCTCTGCCTACATCGTTATTTTACACAGATGAGACAAAAATGACTGCTTGATAAAGCCAAATCACATATTTACTTATTCCAGTAATCAGAAAATTAACATTCATTTGTCATATCTGGTCTGTGGCCTTCAGTGTGTTGTTGTTTTGTTTTTTTTGTTTTGTTTTTGTGGCCTTTGGACTAATAGTTGTTTGAATTTTTAAATTACTTGAAAATTCTGTAGTGTGCATGACCCCATGTGGATCCTAAAGTATTTCCATTAGCTCTTGGTCTGTATACTCACAGTGTAGTTCCTTTCATGTACAACTTGTGTGGTAAGGAGCAGTCAAAGAAATGATATGGATGAAATGAAACACACAAGCTCTGTTGGCCTGCTAAGACAAAACAGGAGGCACACACTCTGATTCCAATCAGGAAGTGTTAGAATATGCTTCTGATGTGGAGTAGTTGATGGAGTGTCAAAAATGCATCAATATTTTGATATCAAAGAGAAAGAAGCATTTCTGTTTATAAACTAGGCTGGCTCACCAGAAGCCGAATACGTTGACAAACCAAAGCCTTGGCAGTTAGTCAATAAGCAGGAGTAACAACATCAAACTATCTATTCATTTTAACATCCATACATTAACACATATACATAAATAAAGCAGCATTCTATTTTCCAGTGAGTAAGGACTGGTTCTGGGGAAATAATGTAAGCAGCAGCAACAGCCAATTTTTGCAGTGTCATATGGCTCTTTAGGTACATATAGATCACCTAACTTGTGACACTTGTTCCCACTGCTGAATATCTCAGCCTGGCCAAGGCATGTAACTAAGAGCCTATTTTTTCAAAGCACTCAAGAGTTTGTGATCCAGAGTCCTGTAAAAGCCCTGATTAGACAAATGTGCTCCCTGCTTTCGCTGCCCCCCAGCATAGTCCTCTGGGAACTCTATTTATTAGGCTGGACCCTGAGTACACTCAACTATGTTCTCCCTGCTCTGCTGGCTTCCACCCCTTTCCTTACAAATGCATCAGCATCCTTGCCTGGAGAAAACGCTAGGGCTGAATGCAGATTGTGGGTGAAACCTTTGTCTATCAGGAGTCTAGGAATAGATCAGGACACTCAGCACAGCTCTGAATTAAGTAACCTTTCAGCTGTAGGAGACTTGAATCACCCCACCAACCCAGCACACTATTCTTAACTGTTTCTTTGTCAGTATTCTGTGAAATTTTAAAAAGAAAAATGTAAAACTACAACCCTTCAACTTTTTCCTCTTGGTCAATGGAGAAAAGAAAATTTGAAATGCACCCTTAGCTCCATGAGTGCTGCACACAAGACTTTACCACTGTTTCAATATTCACAACCCAGTCACTAAAAAGAGACTCAGCAAGTTATTAAGTATGCATACCTAACTGACAGCCCTATTACACTGAAACTGCAAGTGATATCTACAAGAAATGGAAAAGTTAGCTAACAGGAAAATCACATTTGTTGACCTAATTCAGTAGAAAAGAAACTATTAGCAATGTGGGCAAAATTTCAAATTTGGAAATTATAAAAAGTCTTCACTACTAAAAAAAAGTGATTATATTAAATGAATAACCCATACTTTTTTCTGTGTATGTATATGGACATATTCATGTATGTATGCAGGTGTGTCTGCATGTATATGTCGTGAATGTACAAAACAGAAGTCAATATTGGATGTTTTGCTCTGTGCACCATTTGTGTGCCTGACTCGCTGAAGGTAGGGCATTGGATTCCCTGGAACTGGAGTTACAGATGATTATGAATAGCTGTGTAGGTGATAGAAGTTGAACTAGTGTCCTCTGGAAGAGCAGCCAGTATTCTTAAGCACTGAGCCATCTCTCTAGACCCTTTAAATGTTGTTATTATTATTAATTATCATTATTTTCATCATTTTTATTGTGTGCATGTTTATGTGCATATGTGTTGCCATGTATGTGCCGCAGTGTCTGTGTCAATGTCAGGAAACAATTTTGTGGAGTTGCTTCTCTTCTCCAACCTTTATTTAGATTCCAAGAATCCAATTCATAGTGGAAAGCTTCCATGGCATACCTATTAGCCATGCTGTCATCAAACCTCACCCCTTTTTATAACCATGTTATTTTTTGAGACAAAGTCTCTCTGAGCCCAGAGCTCACCAGTTGGCTGTACCTGCTAGTTCATGGACCCTGGGATCATCTTCTCTTGTCTGTGCTACTCTGTGTTGGGATAGTGATTGAATAAAAAGCTTAAGTCACCTGATGGTGCATTGAACATTGTCCAGGACTCACCAGCTACTGTGAGTGAGTCACAAGGTAAAGAGATACTGGTTACTTCCTGTTATTTCTTTCATTGCTTCTGTTTTGGTGTCCTCCACAATGTAGGTGAAAGATTAATTCTGAGAAATAAATAAGTTTTCTTTTATAAAAGTATAATTCTAGGGTCTGAAGATATAATCCTGTGGTTAAAATGAGGAGCTGTTCTTCAGAGGGCCATGCTGTAATTCCTAGTACCCACATGGTAGCTCACTGTAACTGCAGTTTCAGGGTGTCCATCACTCTCTTCTGCCCTCCATGGGCACAAACACACAAACGGGGAAATGCCTATACAAAAGTAAGTAAGTAAATAAATAAATAATTTTTTATTAGTTTTATTTTTTACAGTCCAGGTGTTACCCTACTCCCTGTCCATACTTTTTTATTATAATGGCTTGAATATGGTTGGTCCAGAGATTGGAATTATTAGGAGGTGTGGCCTTGTTGAAGGAAGTGTGTCACTGTGGGGGTGGTTTTTGAGACCTTCCTCCTAGCTTTCTGGAAGACAGGAGTCTTTTCCTAGCTTCCTTCTGATCAAGATGTAGAACTCTTGGCTCCTCCAGCCCCACACCTACCTAGACACTGACATGCTTCCTGCCTTGATGATAATGTACTGAACATCTGAACCTGTAAGACATCCCCAATTAAACATTGTCCTTTATAAGAGTTGCCTTGGTCATGGTAACTCTTCATAGTAATAAAACCCTAACTAAGACATTTATTATTTTACATGAGCTAGTAATTTTTTTAATATAGTTCTGGAAAGACAAATGTAAAGGAAAATCCTTGTTCCACTAAACTCACTTTCTGGTTTAAGTAAATAGAAAAATGGAGGGGGAGTTGGGAAGAAAGTGGGAAGGAGGAAGGAAAGGAAGGGAGGAAAAGAAAGAGAAAAGAAGGGAAAACTGAGATGACATGATACAGTGATGTAAAAATAGTGGAGTGTTGAATTGGTTGGTTGAAAAAGCTTTCTGTATGAAAATGACAGTCTAGGTGTGTTCTCAGTGTGGAGAATGCCAATCCTTGGAAAGCTGGCAAAATACATTCAAAGGAATGAAACAGCCAAACCTCGGAGACAGGAGGTATTGGGTATATTCTGTAACATGAAACTTTTTCAGCTCAAAGCATGAGAGGTATGAGCTGAAGCCAAGTGATATCTGTGCTTACAGGCAAGAGGGATGAGCTTGAACTTTATGACGCTTATGGATGGTTAGTAGGGCTTTACATATTCAAAACCACTGAAGTACACATATCTGGAATAAGAAAGTGAAAGGAGATGGGGATTTGTACTTGCCCAGGCTACCAATGGTAGAAGGGTAGCAGGGTAAAAATAAGTAAGGAAGAATAGAGAGTTTGTTTGGTTTGAAGTTCAGAGTTCCCACTCTGTAGACTTTCGACTGACATATTGGACAGGAGACCTTATGCTGATCAGTTAGGAAAAGAATAAAAAATGACTGAAGGGTTAGTGCTTTACACGAGGAAGACCATAGAATATGGCCTCACATCTGCTTTTCTTTGCTATCACCTTGTATCTAGGATCTCAGTCTCATGCTGCATGGTAGCTTTCAAGGTCAAGTCTAGGCTGCATCCATCAAGGTCCTCATGATGCCAGTCTCCATCGGCTGTTACAGATGAAACAGCCTTTGTGTGTTTGTCTCTCCTTGCAGTTTTTACAATATTTGCTCTGGCTCCTTCGTGTTTACAGCTATTGCCCTTGCCAGAATTTGAGGAGGTGTGACTTCCCTCCCACTCAAATGCACTAGCACAAATGCCTAGTTAGTTCACGATGCAGTCTTCTCCCCCATGCTGTTCTCGGGAACTTTCTCAACCTCTTTCATCTATGTGAGACAAAACTATCTTCAAATAATATTTCTACATCAAAGAGAAAATCTGCAAATGCCAAAAGCATATCAGGTTGCTTCCCTGTTCTCTAATTTAACATTTCATATCAGTTCTCTGCTCCTAACTTCCACCCAGAGCTAAATCACTGTGCATCTGCGGTTTTAACCCAGATCATTAACCAATGGCCCATGCATATAGTATACTTAGTTTAGATATTTTATTTTTCTGTACAAATTATTTGTTGTGTCAGTTTTTCTTCTACGTACAAATACATTTAATGAGAGCATATTCTTTGTTGAGTGAAGTTGCACACATGTGTGTACACACACAAACCACATATCTCTCAATTTGTGGTTCATAGAAACACATTTTAATTATCAAAAAGATATCTCATCATTTTCCTCTTGTTCAACATTAAAGAAACTCCCTTCCTTGTCTGTTTCATTTTCTTTTTTATCCTTTAGTAAATAGTAAAGCCAGTGTTTTGAGCCATTCTTGCAATTGCACCTGATCCTCAAAACTGACAGCCTTTCCTGGTTATTATTTGACTAGAATCAGCCAGGATGTCATTGTTACCTTTCTGTTCTT
The DNA here is from genome assembly GCA_036184795.1 of Tokudaia tokunoshimensis. Lineage (NCBI taxonomy): Eukaryota > Metazoa > Chordata > Mammalia > Rodentia > Muridae > Tokudaia > Tokudaia tokunoshimensis. The sequence goes on along the minus strand of BTHU01000004.1, from coordinate 37,040,840 downwards.
TCAGAATTCTTGTTCCATGATTCCTGAATCCATGTGCTAGGAAAGTAGAAATTGAAATCTCTTGTACATTTTCAAAAGTGAACAAATTAGACCATATTTTGGGAACCAAGTTAACTATGAAGCTAATCTACCAATGAAAATATAATTGATGTTATGAATGGTGTACAAATCACACGGCTTCTCTTATATCTACTAGTGTGCCAATCTTGACAGGTTGCATGTGGTAATCTAGAAATGAAGCTATATCTATAGTTAGTCATATGTAGGAAGAGACAGAATGATTATTGTAACTATTTTGAAGAGGAGAATGAAATTCACCAAAAGAAATAAATTAAGACAATAAACATTGGGTTCTACAAACTTAACATATTTGTTAGAGATGTCTCACTCTAATGAGTATCCAAACTTTTATATGGAAAGATTATACATAAAATACCATAGAAATAGAGAAAGACTAATTTGGTAACTAATGGTTACAAATTTAAAAAATTAAATCTATTTTATATTGTTCGGAAATAAGGCTAGAAAGATATATGTCAGAGATTACAAATTAGATAAATTCATAAAAGTAGATTTTTTTTGCTGAAAAAAATCAAACTTAGATTTGTGCTCTTTTTTTGTCTTCTAACTAGCTCCTATTTTAAGTAATAAAAAGTGGGTAGGTACTACTGAGAGGTGTAAAGCCATTGTGGGCTTGATGCTTTACATAGGGCACCATTGCATACTGCTTCATTTTCTTCAGTTCAGAGTCTTTTAATGATCCACTTCGTACAAGGATTATGGGAAGTAGAAAGCTGAGAAAGCCAATTCACAACTGTTCGTATTCATTAGTGTGACTCGATGTCTTGTCTTGGCAACAATTATGAACATAAGACTGTTTATGGAAAAATGCTTTCTCGGATTTATGCAGCAAGGCTTCTATATGTCTCTGTTGTGTTAACATATAGATAGATGATAGATAGATAGATAGATAGATAGATAGATAGATAGATAGATAGATAGATAGATAGATAGATAGGCAGACAGAAAGATAGAGGATATGTAGATAGATAGATAGATAGATAGATAGATAGATAGATAGATAGATAGATAGATAGATAGATGTTATAGATACACACACATATTCATCATGTTTTCTTTGGATGTGAAATCAGACTGAGTTTAATGAGTTTGTTAGCTTACAAACACACAAAAAAGTGAAAAGTGCTACCCTGTGGGTAGGCTCCACAATGGAGTTGAAAATGTTTTTCTTGAGAGAATAATTTTGTTCCATTGACCAGGTGTAAAAGTAACTTTTATTTGCCAGTTGTAATTGTTGCCTTGGAGGTTTACTGCTGAAAAGGTCACAATCTAGGTCTTTCTGAACTCTGGCTGGCTTGTTCCATTCAACTATTCTGGCTCAAAACTCCTCTCCAAGCTGAATGACTCAAACTGGCTTCTCTTGGCTTCTCTCTGAATTGATGTGCTTGGACAAACTGCCTCTGAATTCCATGAACTGAACGGCACTCACAGCATGAACCAAATGGAACTGAGTGGAACTGAACAGAACTGCACAAACTCAACTGCATTCAATTGAACTGCACCAAACTACATTGAACTGAACTCAAATGAACTTCATTACATTAACTTAACTCAAATTAACTGCATTCACTGAACTGCCCTCAGTTCCTGACTCATTCTGTGCTGCTCTTAAGTAGACTCTTTCTGGTGCTGTTCTCCTGAGAGTTGGGTGTATCCTCTCTCAGACTCATTCTGTCAAATCTTTCTCTGATTCATCACTTTGTAAATTAGATATCATTGTTTCGGAGTAAAGGTGTGTACTAAGGATGTACTTGTATTCCAGCTGCATGGCATAGACCTAGGTTTCTGGATGTGATCCCTTTCTAGCGTAGCCATATCCTCTGCAGCCAGGCTGGCATCAAACTCATGATCTTCCCTTGGTCTCTCCAGCAGCTAGAATGACATGCATGCCCCAACAGTCCTGTCCTTATTTTTTATTAATCATTATACACGTGAATATCCTTTTTGAAAAGAAATGGCAGAACTAGGAAACGATATGAACCAAAATAGATTCATAAGAATAGAGGTTTACATTTTAAGATGGGTATGTGCATATATGCCTCTTCCTTTCCTGCCTCTCTTTCTCCCCCTTGACTTCTCCCTCCCCTCCTTCCCCCTCCCACCTCTGTGTGTTTGTGTGTGTGCACGCATGGGTGTTTGATTTTAAAACAAAGAATAATGTTTATTCGTTCTTCCTCTTTTTTTTACTTTTTTTAAATCTAAATGCAATAAGGACAATGTTTTTACAATAAAATGGATATTAAAAACAATCTCAGGGAATATTGTTACATGGCCTCTGTACTAGTTCTTTTACAGTAAACTTGATAGCTCCAGAAAGTACCTATGGATGCTTATTGCAGAGATACTGGAGGAAGGAGGTATATTTTATAAAAGGAACCTTTTACATTGTGTTCTAAACACTTTTCTTGATTGCAGCATCTCAAGTGCAGTTTTCAATGAAGCATAATATCTAGGCCTTAAAATACTCACCCTCAAATGATAGTCATAGTGTTTGATGAAATCTATTCCAGTTTCTCTAATAGGAATAACAGATCACTCATAAATATAAAGTAAATAGTGTAATAGACAAGCAGAAAATTAAATACATAAATTGCAGGGAAAACTACAGATACACTATGACAGAATCCATGTATATGAATTAATTTAATAACAACAGAGAGCTTTGCTTACAAGTAACAGTCAAGCCATAAAATTAGAGATGGAAGAAGTCATCTATTCTGAGGGGAAAATATGTATGCAGTCCATGACTTAGGGCCTATAGTTAGCATGAGGTTTTGAAAAATTTTAGTCATACTGATGATAGAAACTTCAGTTATAGCATAGTTAGTGCTACATGTGAAATCTGATACAAATATGTATGAAGTTCATTTAAAATTCTTGATGTTTATGACATGATGAAAATTGTACTGTGAAACCATATATACCAAGCTATTTCCAATTTCAGATTAAATTTGCACCTTTATTGATTCCAAGGCTTGCGTTTCTATTACTAATGGAAAAATCAAAACATTAAAAAGTTAATAATAATAGCTATATTACATAAATTCTTTACTGTATCAATTACTTAGGCATTTCATACCATATCAAACAATGTCTTAGTACATTGATAAAGCACCATGTGTTCATTATTCTACAGGCTGGGATAAGATCAGCTGGTCCTGAAAGTTCCTCTTCTTTGTAATAAGAGGAACTTATTAATAAGATTTACAGGGTGTCATTGCTGGGTTACAATCATTGATCGAGGACAGTGACTAGGGTGGTCCTTTTACAGGTGTTAAAGACTCATCTGGGATATGTGGAATAACTGTCATTCTGCATATGGGCTATCTCCGAATCTTCAGAACTCAGTGATCTCAGGGTTTCTAAAGGACATAACTGAATTGATCATGGCTCCTAAAGCCATATCCTGAAAGTATGTTTGTGTGCAATGTACTAGTGAATTTTCTTATCATTGTAATGAAAAACCTGATGCTAAGAAATTTAAGAGAGAAAAGACTTATTATACTTCACAGTTTCATACTAGAGAAGGTGTGGCCATGGGACAAATTCCTGTCTTTAGTATCAGAAGTTTGTATCAAGGCTTGATCACATCTCCAGACCTGGAAGCAGATGTCAGGTCAATCTGGGCCAGTTGTAACTCTTGAGCCTCCTATCTGTATCTATCACCATGCTCCATGTTCAAACAAGTTGCATAATTTCTTAAAAGGACATCACCAGTTGATACCAAGTATTCAAACACAGGAGTCAATGTGAAATATTTCACATTCAAACTCTCACACATGCTTGGTATTGCTTCAATATTCTATTAATTAAAACCAGTGTCATTTCTTTATACATTAAATTGGTAGTAGAGTATGAACAGCACTTCGCTTTAAATATTTATTTTATTTTGTTTATCAGTATTATTTGTGTGTGTGTGTGTGTGTGTGTGTGTGCATGTGTGTGTGGACATCTTTGTGGAGTTGGTTCCCGCTTTTCACCTGTCTGTTGATCAAAATTGTGTTATCAGGCTTGCATCATTGGATGGCAAGTCCTGAACTATCTTGCCAACCAAACATTTCCCTTTTCAAGGAAAAAAATACTAATGCAATATTTAAAAAAAAACAATTTATATGGTAATAAAAGAAATTTTTCTCATATTTTGAAGTATACCTTTAAATTTTTAGAATGCTTCTTATCATATGAAAATACATTGTATGTATTAGTACCATTTTTAAAATATTGTTTGATTCTGGGAAAATTGCTTTGTATTTCTTGCATTACAGATTTGCTGTCCTCCATAATTCATATAATTTCTCTTCTTTAAATAAAAATAGGCAAGAATAATCAATGTGATTAATGCCAAGGCAATTATAACTTGTCTTCACTCTAATATAACAGTATTTGTGAAAAATCATGCCATGAATTTGAGTTAGCAAAGTGATATGGAATATTGTGTTAATTAAAAGCTTATTCAAATTATCATTATTTAGTAGTTTATCCAATTGCATTCCCTTACATTAGCTAAGAAATATTAGTTGGTTACACAGAAGATTTGTTACAAATGCTTTGTAGCTGTAGTGTTATTTAAGCTGTAAAATCAAGATCCTTGTGTTATGGAAAAGAAAGTTGAACATAGTCATTATGACATGGGTCATGGGTATACTGGTTGTCTTGGTTTATGCATTAGAGTGATTAATTATTGGTGTAATGTAAGAATACAGGTTTCTACATCAAATGGTATTAGAAATTAAAGTCAAATTGGCCACTTCTAAAAAAAACCTGAATTCTATTTCACATTTAAAAAATCTGAATTATTAGATACATCTATACAGGATTAGATGTATTCCAGCTTTTAAAATGAGACTTTTGATATACTACATTTTTTAAAGTTGTGAACATATCATATTACTACATTTTGGTCAATAGAAACTATTGCTTTACTACTGTTTTATGAAAGAACAATTGTTAATTGTGGGACAGAAACTGAGAGACTATGAGGATACCTACATAACCTTAGCATAGAATGGAAAAATATAAGAGACCTCAAATTACAAAATGGTTAAGAAAACTGGAAACAAGAGTCATCTGTGCTTCAAAGTAGTTATAGGGGTGGTTCCAATAGTTCACTTTTAAATCTCCTGTTAGATTAGAGGGGACACAAGTAAATGCCAAACCCAGACACTAAATCAACATCATCTCTTAGCCCAGAGCACATAGCATCCCAGAGATCCTTCCTCGCTCTCATTTCGCTCAGATCTCTGTAAGTTGGTGGACATCCTTATCTACCGACAGCACACATCATTCCACAAAGCATTCATAAACATCCATATACTGTGAGTCCTACAACACTTCATCAAAGAATGAGCTCTTGCTTTACAGATAAGACAGTTTCAATAGATAGGAGAAAGGGACTTTCACAGAGTTAAACAAAAAGATTTAAATGAGGTAACAGGAGCGAAACAAAGGTGTCATGCTAGTTCCATAATTCTCTTTTCTTTATAGAGTCAATAAGAACAACTAATGGCAGTCAGTGGTGGCACATGTCTTTAGTTCCAGCACTAGGGTGGCTTAGGCAGACTGGTTGACAGAGTGAGTTTTGGGATAGCCAGGGCTACACAGAGAAACCCTCTCTCAACAACAGCAATAACTACAAAGCACTAGGAACTGAAACTCCACTTAATGTAATGACTGGTTAGAAAGAACAACTAATAGGTAACAGCTAATGGTGCAGAATTGCCTGTTTACAAATGTAGCAAATTGTGACATTGTCTGACCTTGAAGTTCTGAACTTCAGTGAGCAAACTAAGATGCACGACGACTGAAGGATGAGTTTGATCATGAAATACTTTTTTTTTTACTACTTCTATGTACTTTCCACAGCACTAGGATTTAGGTCTTAAGGTGCTGCCCACTGATGCTTTGAAATCCTATGATACTTTATGAGCTAAACTGCTGCAAGTTGCAGCTTGGGTCTAGGATGTAGGCTTTCCAGTGTATTTGGTGTTGATTCACTTTTCAGACTGGACTCTGAGGCTAGAACCATTTTAGAGAATGCTCTACAAGTTTTACCTTAAACATAAGGAACAGAAGAAACACCAATTAAATAGATCTAATCTTTAAATGACTCCAAATGTAATTGGTGAGTACTCAAAGAGTAATGGAAATGATTTTGACAAGTTTGTTAGCAAACCTTGATCTAATGAACATTGAACAATTTATATTCCATGTAAGTATTTATATATTTGTGTATTTTGATGAAACTTCAATAGTGTATCTGATTATTGGGTACTATTATAAAGTATTTAGGCTTTGAACTATGAACTAGATTTTGCCCTAATGGCTTGAAGGCATGTTGTAGATACAGCAAGTGACCAGAACAGGGAATACTGTTTTCTTTAGGGGAGTTTTGAGAGTTCTATTGAGATGTTAGTGACTGAATCTTATTGCTGGTGTCCCAACAAGGCATCTCTAGCTGTCATATTAAATGAATACTATTGATTTCAGTTATGTCAGTTGTTTTTCTGGTAGTGAACACATAAATGTACCTCAATTACAGTTGTGTTCAGAACTTAGTTCTAGTTCTCATTGCTGTATTTTAAATAGATGCATAAATTGCACTTGGGAATATTTAACATTGTATATAGAAACTAGAATAAGGAAAATAAGGTTACAAATTAGAAAGACTTCTAATCTTTTCAAATTCTGTTGTATTCATGAAATAAAATTAGTAAAAACATAGTTGTAGTTTAAATTATGTCTGCTGTGTATAATGGGAAACAATGTTTTGCTACATATAAATAACCATGAAAGTGTATTTAAGATTTTTTTCATACTATAAGAATCCCTTTATTACAACAAATCTGAATTGATTGCCTATCTTTGTTATTTACAATGTAGTCACATACCCAAGGCTGGTACAGCTTTTTAAAGTAAAGTTTCCCAAATTTTATCAACTAACAGTCAGTTTATGGCTTCTAGTCAAATGTATGTTTATACCCTTCAAGAATAAAATGTAGGAGGTTGATGGAAAGAAATACTAGTCATTAAGAGCTTTCGCTGATGTTTGGTTTCTTACACTTACATGGGAGTTCACAGCCATCTTTAAATTCATTCCAAGGAATCCTCTTCCCTTTTTGGCTTCCACATGCACCATGCATGCACACAATATACATATGTACATGCAAACAAAACATATATAATCACAAAATAAAATTAAGTATATCTCAAAAGAAAAGCCAAAAATACAACCAGGAATACAATTTGAATGTTAGCATCTACCACGGAAGCTGTTTCTATTCTCTATACTAAAAATAGATTTAAAACATCTCTCCCTTACAGAGGAGCTGCAATATACCATTTTAAAATGATACTCTGTGTGGGAAGATCATGAGCTAGCAATTTTGCAAAACTTATGTTGGGTTGTTGCTGGATTTTCTTTCCAGATGCAGGTGATGTATAATATTCAATCAATGACCATAGAGCAATCAAGATCAATTGCTTTGATTTGAGACCAAATAAGACCCTGGATACTTCCTATGATGTAATGAGTGTCAGAGTCAGATCTCACATAAGAAGCTGTACTCTACACCTAAGCAGGAAATGACCTTACCTACCACAGGCCTTGAGAACCACTCTTCTTCTAGTGCCAAGATATTAAGGCAAGCCTAGAAACAAAGAGCATGACTCAGCCAGGCCCCCTTCCATAGGGATGGATTCAGAGCTGAGTCACTGAACATTAGATTGCAGAATGAAGGCACTGTGAGTTCCTGACCTATTCCCACAAGGAAATGGGTGAATAACAAGCTCAACCAAGCAATGGTGGCAGGGATTTCTCTAAAGGAAAACTGGCCTAGGCCTAAAGTAATACTGTGTTTTATCCTTAGTATGTCTCACTACCAAAGTAACAATTGTTAATATACCACACTGCATTTGAGAATATAGAGTGAATCCTCCTGCTTTTCATTTATATTATTATAAAGGACTCCAGAACTCCTTCTTCTGACCTGAGAAAGCCTGGCAGGTTGTAGGTTCTGTTTGAGAACAACAAATCTCAGTTTAACAATCCCATTTACCTGACCCCTAAGACCAAATAGAGTCTCATTCTATTCCAGCAGGGATACCCTTGATCTTTGGGTATCACCTTTCTCATAAATCTTAGACTGCAAAGAGGAACATTGGTGTGCAGCCATGCTTACTCAGCCGTGCCTGTATCATCCTATAGCCCATCCAGCCCATTTTGTTATACAACTGACTTGGACTTTAAGATTGTCAGCCCTTCCAGGAGACACAATGTTTATCGTTTTCAAATGGTAAAGCCTGAGAGGGCACGAAAGAATCACACTCAACAATTTAGTCTTTCCACATCTATGTGTCTGTCCTACATTTCTCTGACAAAGTTGAATCCCTTTGTAATGATAGTATACTAGACATCTCTCTTGGATATTTGTTTTATTAATTATAAATCAGACCAAGTCCCTGTAAATTAATTATGATCCATTGCCAGTTTCCCACTCACACTTGATATTGTAGATAGACTTCCAGGTGAATAGTAGTTAATATATTCAACATAATGTCAGTCTAGTAATATAACAAGATTATATTATGCAAATAAATTATATCGTGGGAAAATATTTTATATAAATAATTGTTGTAGATATCCAAAAAGAATTGGAAACAAAGCAAAATTTTCCATGGTTAGAAAGGACAGACAAGCAATATGACCTGCAATGCCTTTCCTTCTAATGAGGTGAAGACTAAGCTCTAGCCTCCAAAGACCGTGTCCTAAATACCTTGACATTGGCTGTAATAAAATGATGATTCTATTTTTTACTAAGCTGTTATATTAGTGATGGTTGTATTGTTCTGCTACTCATATTTTGTGAAATTCTGAAAATAGCTATCCATTGTTGTTTGACTTATGGAAATTTCTCCCATCATTAATGGCCTTGAAAGTGTAGCTATTAGCAAAGTGAATTGAGCAATTTGTCCTACTGGAATTAGAATTCTTTTTAAAAACCACAGTTTCAAGCTTTGGACTGATGCATCGATTTGCTTGAATTCGTCTAAAATAATGGCAACCACTAATACTTCAAGTCAAGTAGAAATTTTTCTGCTTAGGAAGTATGCCCATATCCGGGGCTGGTTTTAAGCCTGCTGCCATAACCCGTCATACTCACAACTTATTCTCTGAAAGTTGGGGAAATTATATTGCTTTGTTACTCTAAATTTATTTGTATTTGGGAATCATGATGGGTTCTGTCTGTATTGCCCTTGGTTCACAACAGGAAACTTTGTGTGACACTTCTACTTTCCACCTCAGCCACACACTATTCCCATCCTGGTCAGCTTTGTTCCTCCTTTGATCTCTCCTATTTTCTTTCTTTTAAACAAGTCATTTATTTCTTCCTGGGTATGCAGCATTTAAAAACATCTTGTAATTAGTAAGTATTGGGTTAAGTGGCAGCAAGCAAAATGCAAGTGAATCAAACTGACTTGAATTTAATGGGCTGAACTGTCCTAGGATGAGATAAAATTGAATCCATAAGATAAAATTGAATCCATGAGATAAAAGGGAATCCTGTGTCTGCTCACTGACTTGTCCTTGTGGAAATCTGCTATTCATACTTACTGTGAGCCCTAAATTTGTCTCCATGATTACATTTGTTAAGGTTTTATTTTTTATTTTTTAATGATTTTATTTGTTTATTTATTTATTTATTTAATGTATGTGAGTGCATTGCTGCTATTATCAGACACACCAGAAAAGGGCATCAGATCCCATTACAGATGGTTGTGAGCCACCATGTAGTTTCTGGAAATTGAACTAAGGAACCTCTGGAAGAGCAGTTAGTGCTCTTAACCACTGAGCCATCTCTCTGTCCCCTAAGCTTTTATTTTATTAAAAAAAAAAAAGCCTAGTACCCTATTACAAAAATATCTTTCTAAAGAAGAAGATCTAGCTCTTATTTTTCACTTTGTTAGAACTGAGTGAATATTATTTTTCCAAGAACTACTTTCTCAAACCTCTTCTAAGTGATGGACATGTACTGTGAATGATAACTAATATAAATATGATACCCCTGCAAGAGAGGATTTCAGTAAAAACAGAGAGGCCATACTGACTATAGCTGTGAGGTCCCTAGCATATCTAGGGAAGGCTACGGAGCTTTATTTTCTAGATATTTTCAAGAGACCAGCCTGGAGGATGTGTGACTGATCTACATTTAATGCAGTTGAAGGATGGCATTTAAGCCCAGTTGTTCTTCATGAGCATGTTACTAGCCCTCCTTCAATCTAAAGAAAGTTTTCTTTTGTCCACCAAGGGTTTGTAAACCATTATCAGAACATGCCACAAAGGAGAAATCACTGTGATCACTCCACTGTTTTCCCCCACAGTTCCACTTAACTGTCTTCCTGAAGACTGTATCCTGTGTGATTATTCTGTACCCTCTCTATCTACCTTGACCAAGGATCCTCAATAACTCACTCACTACCTCTGTGGTCATTTAAAGACACAGACCTTTAGGGAGGCCTAAATCCCTGCCAGATATGTCCATTGTATTCCATGAATGCCTTTCCTCTCTCCCTTTTGTTCTTACTGGTAGTTAATCAACCATTACTCTTCAAACTTTCCCCTATTATTTCATTACACCAAGAAGTACTCAGGGTTCCGTCCTATAAACGATACACCAGACACTAGGGAGACCGAAGAGTCTCCAAGCTCCCAGCAGGAAGTGAGAAAATAAAACTTTGATATTGACACAGCAGAGGATCAGGAAGGACATTACCTCCTTGGAAATGTGATTGTTGTACTTTTCCCTAGAAGCTGCCCTCAGCCAAGAAATACTTCATCTCCCTCTACAGGAATCAGAGTTGAATTAATCTGTATTTAGCCTGGGACTCCCTCTCAGTTTCTCGGGAATGGGTGAAGATGCCTTCACTCTAGGAGGAAACCAAGGGACCAATTTAAAGTAATTGTGATTTTCACAGAGATAAGCTTTGCATCTGGGTGCTGGGAAGTCTCTCCTCCTACTTCATTCCTTTCTCAGTCAGCACAAATAAGAAGCACCTTGTCTTTCTGCTAAAATTAAACATGTTATTCTTGAAGATTCTCATAGTTTTAAGACATCTTAAGTGTCATCTATAAGCCTAGCATGCCCCCCGACACAAACACACACACACACACACACAAAACAAAACAAAGCCTCATGTAGTTTTCTCTTTATCCTAAGCCAGGTTTCTTATTTGAAAGGAATTATTTAGTTACTGAATCATTCCAACTATAAAGGCTTCCGTAGGCAGAAAACAACTTAAATTGTATTATGTTGCCATATCAAACAGTCTTATGAATCAGAATGAAATTCAATTTTTGTTTTTAGTAGAACTGTAAATATTATGTTAATAATAACAATTTGATAATCCATTATGCATAAATGTATTTGTTTAGCTAATGACAGCAAAGGATATGTACAAAGAGAGAATGCTGCATTCCTATCTAGGAGTTACTTTTCTGTTTTTACTTATAAATATATGTAGCCCAACATTCAATTTTTATTTCATTTGTATATACATACTTGTTTTTACCTTCAACCAAGTTTAGGCAAAAAACTGAACCTACAAGGAGTGACATTTTGAGTTTCTTCTGTCATTGCTATTTATCTAAGTTTAGTTTTGGATTTCTAAACTTGCCTCTCATTGCCTAACCCTTCCTACCCTATTTAGGCATTGAACAGATCTCCATTTGCCAACAGGAGCTATATCACTGTCTAGGTTGTTAGACATTGTGTTGTTGACGTCTCTCAAATATATAAAAGCACACTTGAAATCTTAAAACACAAAACAAAAATATATTTTAAAATATTTTGAAACAATTTATACCAAATAGGTCTTGTATTATTTGGAGTTCTCTAAAGGAACAGAACTGATTGAATGGGTGTTTATATTTAAAGGGTTTATGGATACTGTTCAGGCAGTGCAACAGTGGTCACATCACACTTACAAAAGGCTGAGAATCTGGTAATTGTTTAGTCCAGGAGGCTGGATGTCTCAGCAGTACTAATCCAGACCTGAAGTCATAATGAGTTCCTGCAGAGCTGCTAATTAGAATCCCTAACAATTTTGTTCTAATACTGGCAAACGAGTGGCCCAGGACTAGGAGAGAAGAGCATGCTGGTGAAAGTGAAAGCAAGCAGACAAAAAGTCAACTTTTCCTGTCCATTTCCATTTATCTGAGGTGCTAACAGAAGGTGCCGCCCAGATTTAGAGTGGATCTTCCTACTTCAAATATTCTGAGCAAGAAGATTTCTCACAGGAGTGCCTAACAGCTTGTGGGATTTTTTTTTTGTTCCCAGATGCAGTCAAGTTGACAACCAAGATTAGCTATCATATTATAATCCAATGATTTTTAAGAAATAGATAAAGCTATTTGCCCTTCTACAAATGTTAATTTTATATTTTCCTACTTAGTGCCCTACCAAAAATCACACACACACACACACACACACACACACACACACACACACACACACTATATTCTTTCAAAATTTCCCTCTCTTCAATTCATAAAAAATTTTCTAAAGGAAGTCAAGTTATTTTACTCCAAGTAACAAATAATGAATATTCTCAGAGAGACTTAGTCAACAATTAAATTCACAGTAAGATTAAAAAAATAATTAAAAGGAGACGCCTTCTGAGAATCATTCTCAACAGAAAAGTTCAAAGCTGGGAAGTCCTAATGTGATAAGAGATACAAACTGAATCCTAGGAAGATGTTATGAAACATGTTTCCAGTGACAACTGTTTCACATCTAACTCTCTCCTCTGTAAGAGTCTGCTTTTTTTTCTGATATTTGCTGGAAAGGATCCGAGTCACTACCGGGTATAGCCAAGGGAAAAGCTGGAGAAGTGACCAGCCAATGGTTGCATACTTTGGAAACCATCAGAAGCATGTTCTGTGCAAAATTTTTCAAACACATCATGTAGAGGAACTTTAATCTGGCAAGATAGCTGCTCTGGCAAGGGATCATATCCAGACATAGCCTCGATTACAGTATGATCTGGCTGGAATACAGAGGCATCCTTAGTACACACCTGTAATATCTAACCATCAAGATAAGGTAAATTTGTAGAAGAAAGCAGCTATGGTTAAAAATGACATCAAATTGAGTGGCAAACAAAGTGACAAATCACATAAAGATTTGACAGAATGAGTCAGAGATAGAATATGCCTAACTCACAGAGAATAGCAAAAGGAAGAGAGGCTATTTATACCAAATATGTCTTGTATTATTTGGAGTCCTCTAAAGGAACAATAAGAGAGAGAGAGAAAGGGAGCATGTGTTGTGGGTTAGTTTTACTGGGACAGTTTACAGAGACAAGTTACAGAGAAAACAAGCTAGACACAGGTGAAGAGAGAGTGAACCAGAGAGTGAGAAGGAACCTGAAGATTATGACATATTGCCAAAGTTCGTAAGAGTTTAGACAGAGCAAATCTGAAGCCAGGAGAAGCTGGAATGAATCAGTCAGCCTGGAAGATTAGATTGTATGGAGGCTAGGAGCTTCCAGGCATAGTTATAACAGAGAAGAAAATACTCTGGGCTCAGCCAAAGCCATGTAGTCACATAGCTGGAGTATATCTCTCACTATCTCGAGAAAGTGAAAACAAAATTTACAACACCAGGCAGACTTCATTGAGGTATGAGCTACAGCACAGGGGTTGGTCTTCATAGATCTCAGAACTCAATTCTATTTGCAGAGCTATAAGTTTTGATAAAGATGCATTAGCTCAGTTGCTTAGGGAGTCAAGGATTATAAGCAGGTGATAGAGTTTCACTGCGTTCTATTTCTTCAGCTATAAAATGAAAGTAGTAATGCCTACATGGAAAGAATCTGACACTCTTAAATATAACTTATGTATAACTTGTGAAAAGATCCAGTTAAGAACAGTCCTTTAATGAAAGGGCACTAATAACATGCTGAGTATTAGGGAGTCTACTCTATGAAGAGGAAACAAACATGCTTGTATAATCTTTTGGAACTTATAAAGCAATTTCTCCCCAATCTTTCTTTTCTAAGTCTGTGAGGCTGAGGGAAGAAATAAGTTCAGTGCTGTCAATATTATAGAAGTAATTAAATTGGGTTAGGTGTCTTCTCTGAAGTTTCAGGGGGAAAAAAATCTAACAGTCAAGAAGCTGGATACAGAGCTCAAAGTTCAACCCTCAAAGTCTTTCTTACAAGTCCATTCACTGCTCTACCTAGACCAGCTCGAGGATAGCAGCGTGCAAACAGTCTTCAACATGTCTTCAGCATCGTTTACACATGACTCCCCTGCTTTCTTCCTGTGCCTATCCAACTGAAAGCAAGTATTCATGATTGGATGGGTTCCAGAAAGTTCAGGAAAAGTTTGTAGTGCATTTTCCTACTTGACAAAGTTTCAATTTTCAGTGCCTCTAGCAGATGTGATTCAGTTGTTGTTCATATCTCTTCTGCACATTTCTCTGCAAACCTCTCGCTTGCTCACAGTGTGCTTTTGGTCATCATCATTGCCCTGGTTAGCTCAAAATCCTACTCACTACTATTTTTATCCTCTCATAAAAACAAGCAAAATCAAAAACAGAATTATAGAAACAGTAGACATAGTTCTGTAATTGTGAAGATATTTCAGAAAGGGAAGGGAATATTGATGGATTAAAAAAAAAACCCAAAAAAACAGGCAGCATACACCACCTGATATGAGGCCCCAGACAGCACAGGACTGCCAGGTCTGGACTCAGTCAGAGAAGATGCACCTAGCCCTCAAGAGATTAGAGAGAGGCCCCAGGGAGTGGATAGGTCTGGTGGGGTGGGAAGATGGGGACATCCTCAAGGAGACAGAGGGGAAGTATGGGATGTGGAACACAGGGTGGACCAGAAGGGAGATAAAATCAGAACAGTAAAAAATAAGATTAAATAAAATTTTAAAAAACTTTTAACTGACCTACCAAAAATAAATAAATAAAACTTAAATTAACTCAAAAACTAACTAAATAAATAGAGTTTAAAATTGTATAAGAGGAAGTAGTGATGAATTTCTGACTGTCCCACCTGCATCGCCTCTATACAAAGAGATTCTACTTCAGACCAACATCCCAAATGGTTCTAACTTTTTAATCTTGGCCTTTTTCAATTTAAAGAAATCTTATCTCCTTCCTTATCATTAGCCTTAAAGACCAAACTTTTGCAGATGAGAAATCAAAGGGTAAAGAGATACCAGGGTAGACTTATTTCTAAAATGTTTAAAGAATAGCAATTAATCTTGTTGTACCAAGATTCCCTAATCCTTATACAGTGTTAAAGAAAATCTTTTGCCAACTGAATGCTACTAAAGTTACAAGAAAAATTCTGCGAGGTAATTTAAATTCCTCACATCAGTTTAAATTTCCAGTTACTTGGTACACAGCCATGATCTCTTAAGCAAAGAAAGAATGATACGCCATTAGAAAAAAAAATGCACTTTTGCCAAGGACAGGCCTCTCTCAACACTCTTGAGTTCAGTTTAAAAAACACCCAAAGAATGTGATTATAAAAGGTGATTCTGCATGACATAACGCAATTCCCTCAAGTGATTTAGCTATCAGAAAAGATCATTCATAATATTTGAAGCACTGAAAGAAATAATTATTTGGTTCAAATTAATTTTACAGTTCTTTGGTTGAGGGTTTGATTATAAAATGTCTCTGTGATCTAAGTCTGAAAAAAATTGAAAGGTAGTTATTCTTTTTAAGAGGAGCTTTGTTTTTTTTTTCAATGATATTGTTTTCAAATTTCAACTCACAAAAACACAAGTTTCTAATTTCCAAGGTAAAATTAGTTATTCTAACCAATTTAAAAAAAAAATAAGTGTCACTGTCTTAAAAATAAATACAGAAGTTCAGAAGAGATCGTTCATTATTTAGGAGCACAGACTGCTCTTCCAGAGGGCCCTACCCTACAATTCCAGCTCCAGAAATAGGATTCATTGTTCTCATCTCTCCTTTGAAGGCACCACACTCATGTGTAAATCCCACATAGGCATAACATTGCAATAAAAAATAATAAAATAATTTTAAAACAATAAGTAACAATGGTGAGAGCGCTGCTGGCAATTCCATCGGGATGAGGTAAGGCACCGTGATTGGGCAGCTTGCAGTGGCTGAATGTGAAAACTGTGATTATCCCTTATAAAGAGACTCAGCTTTCAAATGAACCATCCTGGCTTCACATAACACCACAGATACAATGTGCAAGAAATGTGTCTCCAGGCAACAGCTGACTGTTCAGGATTGCATCTGGGACAAGAGATCCAACCGGGGTCCACAGACGGATGAGCACCGTTTCAGAAGTCCCAGCAGTCAGTAGACAGGTCACCTAAATGCAAATCTGCGGACAAGGAACAGATCACCTAGAAGTCAGATACGTGGATTCATGACCCCTGTGGGAAACTGACACAGCCAGCAGTGATGAAAGCAATTTTTAAAACACTGAAATGTAAACAATGGAGTGGGTGGGTTGGTGAGTAGGGGAAGGGGGGGGCGGGATGGGATAGGGTGACTTTGGAGGGGAAACCAGGAAAGGGGATAACATTTGAGATGTAAATAAAAATTATCTAATAAAAAGAAAAACAATCAAATAAATGTAGGAAGACTTAAAGGACTGAGCAGTAAGTACAGCGGGAGCCTGGGCACCTGACCAGGAGCAAATCAAAGCAGATGCAATTTGACTCACATACCTATAAACTTTCCATGCTCTTATATCTCCATGCCTGCTACATTACCAATCCTGATTACCAGCTAAGGTTCCCTGCTAAATGACTGGGTGTCTGCACAGAGCCATTCACAGTTAGGAATACCCCCGGTTTTCCTACAATTCTGAAAAATCTGTAAACGTGGTAATATCCAGCAAGCAGTTCAATGAACGACTGATAATAAACTACCAGTCAGGATGGCTAAGATCAAAAACACAGGAGACAGCAGTTGTTGGCAAGGATGTGGAGAAAGAGGAACACTCCTCCACTGCTGGTGGAATTGCAGGCTGGTACAACCACTCTGGAAAGCAGTCTGGCGGTTCCTCAGAAAACTGGGCATGACACTCCCGGAGGATCCAGCTATACCACTCCTGGGCATATACCCAGAGACTTTACCTGCATGCAATAAGTACACATGCTCCACTATGTTCATAGCAGCCTTATTTATAATAGCCAGAAGCTGGAAAGAACCCAGATGTCCCTCAACGGAGGAATGGATTCAGAAGATGTGGTATATCTACACAATGGAATACTACTCTGCAATTAAAAACAATGAATTCACGAAATTCCTAGGCAAATGGTCAGAACTTGAAAATATCATTCTTAGTGAGGTAACCCAATCACAAAAGAACACACATGGTATGCAGTCACTGATAAGGGGATATTGACCCAGAATCTCGGAATACCCTAGACACAATCCGCATATCAATAGATTTCTAAAAAGAGGGAAGGAGAGACCCCTGGTCCTGGAAAGACTGGATGTAGGGGAACGCCAGGACAGAGTAACGAGAGGGGGTTGAATGGAGAAAAGAGGGAGGGAAGGGGGCTTATGGGACTTTCGGGGAGGGAGGAAATGGGAAAGGGGAAGTGATTTGGAATGTAAATTAAAAAAATAAAATAAAATAAAAAAAACTTTTAAAAAAAAGTCAAGAAACTAAATTGACCCATCCTTATCTCCTTGCACTAAGCTCAATTCCAAGTGGATCAAGGACCTCCACATAAAACCAGACACACTGAAACTAATAGAAAGGAAACTGGGGAAGAACCTTGAACATATGGGCACAGGGGAGAACTTCCTGAACAGAACTCCAATAGCTTATGCTCTAAGATCAAGAATAGACAAATGGGACCTCATTAAATTACAAAGTTTTTGCAAGGCAAAAGACACTGTCAAAAAGACAAAGCGGCAACCAACTAACTGGGAAATGATCTTTACCAACCCTACATCCAACAGAGGGCTAATATCCAATATATACAAAGAACTCAAGAAGTTAAACTCCAGAGAGGCAAGTAACCCTATTAAAAAATGGGGTACAGAGCTAAACAAAGAGTTCTCACCTGAAGAATATCTAATGGTTGAGAAGCACCTAAAGAGATGTTCATCATCCTTAGTCATTAGGGAAATGCAAATCAAAACAACCCTGAGATTCCATCTCACACCAGTCAGAATGGCTAAGATCAAAAACACAGGAGACAGCAGTTGTTGGCAAGGATGTGGAGAAAGAGGAACACTCCTCCACTGCTGGTGGAATTGCAAGCTGGTACAATCACTCTGGAAAGCAGTCTGGTGGTTCTTCAGAAAACTGGGCATGACACTCCCGGAGGATCCGGCTATACCACTCCTGGGCATATACCCAGAGGCTTTACCTGCATGCAATAAGGACACATGCTCCACTATGTTCATAGCAGCCTTATTTATAATAGCCAGAAGCTGGAAAGAACCCAGATGTCCCTCAGCAGAGGAATGGATTCAGAAGATGTGATATATCTACACAATGGAATACTAATCTGCAATTAAAAACAATGAATTCATGAAATTCCTAGGCAAATGGTCAGAACTTGAAAATATCATTCTTAGTGAGGTAACCCAATCACAAAAGAACACACATGGTATGCAGTCACTGATAAGGGGATATTAACCCAGAATCTCTCGGAATACCCTAGACACAATTCGCATATCAATAGATTTCTAAGAAGATGGAAGGAGAGACCCCTGGTCCTAGAAAGACTGGATGTAGGGGAACGCCAGGACAGAGAAACGAGAGGGGGTTGAATGGGGAAAAGAGGGAGGGAAGGGGGCTTATGGGACTTTCGGGGAGGGAGGAAATGGGAAAGGGGAAATGATTTGGAATGTAAATAAAAAAAACTTAGAAAAAAAAAGAAACTATAATAGTTGCCACTATCATCTACCAGAGCATAGGAATGCTACATGAAATATACCTACTTTATCATGGGAAAACCAATTCATGGATAACTGTGTAAACTCAGCCTGATGATACTGTACACAAGAGAGAACATGGGCTTGAATACCCGAAGATGGACTTTGGGTCATGAATGTTACAATGTGCTGATTGTGAAACCTCAGCCACCACGCATGTGCATACGACTAGAATGAGCCCATGTGTTTGTTTCAGTTCCAGTCATCCATACGTTCATTCCAGAACTCCAAGAGGTAAACACTGATAATGTGCCCAAAGATTTTTCATCTGCATCTTGCACAGGGCATTCATAACATCGAACACTTACATTTAAAATACACAGAAGCATTTTGTTCTCTGTCTCTGCAGAAAATCATTATAACTTATTAAGTAAACAGCTTACATTCCAAGTGTATTCGTACAATTAAGAGACCATCACAATGGAATAATTACAGCTCTATTGAACCAACTGTCTAATAGCTGTGTGATGGAGCCTTTGTTCCTTTATTTATTTTACAAAGAAGAAGAAATTAAGACACCAAAAATTAACCATGCTAAAGTTAAAGAGAGACAGAAATAAAGCCCTGAAATAATAATGAAGAAAAGCCTTTCAAATGTCTATTTGACCAGTGAAAATTCAAAATAAAGCCCAAGCTCTGCCAGTCGCCTGTGAGTTATATTAAACATCCATATTCCTATAAATCTTCCACATAATTTGAATTGTCCATTGAAAAACATAAATATCCACCCTTTAAAAATATGGCTACACTGATGTGATGTTGTATAGAGTGTTCAACAAATGTGCAGTTAAATGTGTGGGTTTTTTCGGTTTTTTTTTCTTTTTTTTTATTTTCTATATTTTTTATTTACATTCCCAATGATTTCCCCTTTCCCGGTTCCCCCCGTCCCCGAAAGTTCCATAAGCCCTCTTCCCTCCCCCTGTTCCCCAATCAACCCCCTCCTGCTTCTCCGTCCTGGTATTCCCCTATACTGCTACATCCAGTCTTTCCAGGACCAGAGGTCTCTCCTTCCTTCTTCTTAGAAATCAATTGTTATGTGAATTGTGTCTTGGGTATTCCGAGCTTCTGGGTTAATATCCCCTGCATACCATGTGTGTTCTTTTGTGATTGGGTTACTTCACTAAGGATGATTTTTTCCAGTTCTGACCATTTGCCTAAGAATTTCATGAATCCATTGTTTTTAATTACAGCGTAGTATTCCATTGTGTAAATATAGCACATCTTCTGTATCCATTCCTCCAGAGCAAAGATCTAAATATGTTTTAGGGTAATTAATACCCATATCTAGCACAAATTTCAAATTCTTTAAGAGTTATCCACTTAAAAGTAATAATTTTGCTCATAATTTGAATGAATAAAACACAATTATCAATTCTGTCTATTCTGTCCTTTTTAAATAACAAATCCATGATTTTTCTGTAACCTAGCCATCCTCAGGGGAATCTCCTTTTGTTGGTGGACATTTGCAACAATGTATTTGCACATGTGCAATTCTATGAACTAAGTTTCTTCCGGTGTTTTCTATAAAATGTTAAAAGTTATCAGCTTCCCACTGTCTACCCATGCCTATGACCTACTCTTCATACTAGTGTCGTGAGAATTCTACACTACTAGTCTCTGCCTATGGGGTAATACTCATCCACATGGGTTTCTGTAATACGTGTTTGCTAGGTATGTCTGTGTTCCATGTATTTCTGCTGAAACAAAGATACTAGATTTAAAATGGAAGCCCTTTAATAGGAAGTTCTCTATTTGTCTTTGTAGATTCAAGCAGCAAGTACCTGATTTTCAACAGGTATTTAGTTCTTCTTAGAAACTTGGTTAAATGTTTACCTGAAGTGCCAAGTTGACCATCTCTCATATTTTTCTTTTGTGTGCCTAATGATCATATTTTTAATACAACTGTTCAATCAAAGCAGGTCGTTTGGAGCTTTATGGAGTTCAGTCTTTGAACTCTTATTTTCCTTTGTCATCAATTAACAAGCTAAGTTTGCTGTCAAAATGTTTATGGACATCTGAAATTACATTACCCAAAAAAATTACATTACCCCATAATAAAATCGGACTGGGAAAGAGACCATGCTCTAACCTAAAACAGATTTTGGAGAGGTCATTACCCGAGTAATTGTTCTGTCTAACAGACTTGTGAAGTCTGTGAAATATGACAGAAAGGGAACGAGTAGAGTAGCCAATGGGGAAAGGCCACAGCCTCCTAGGCTCATATCTTTCTAAGGCTTTCAGTCTTCACCATGGAGTATTAATGTGGGAACATGGCCCCAGACAGATGAATGTGACTTACAAGTATCTTAAATCAACAAATAATAACACAATGTTTATTAAGTATGTAGTGTGCTGAGCATATGATGTTCCATTTTTTATTATTTTCACAAAGCTATCCTCTGTCTGTGTTTTATGGGTGCAGAAACAGAGGAACAAAAGATGCAATAATTTTCCCAAGGTCCCCCGTCTCCAAATTAAAAAAAAAAAAAGCCAATGTTAATAGCAGGTAGAGTGACACAGAGGTGCTGGGTATTTCTAGACACCATCCTCCCAAATGTAAATGTATCAAAGAAAATGCATCAGAGGATGACATTTGTGAAGTGTTCTACCCATGTTAATGATCTCTTGAGTATAAAACCTGACTCCGGACATAACAATATCCTCATATGTGTTCACAATCATTATGACTAGTCTCAACTCGCACATTAGGATGCCACAATTACCATTTGCCAAGTGATTATTTAATAGGATGTTAAATGATGTTTTTCACATAGTAATTGTATACAAAATGTTTTACACGGAAACAATGCTGACCACTTTTTCACAATTTTATTATTCAATTAAAAAGTTATTCCTTTACTACATTATATCAAGATGACTTTACATGCCACACTTTCTCCAATAACTTTATGTAAAATACATATTTCATTTGAACTATAATGATTCAAATATGTTTAAATACTATGTATTGTCAAACCTATATAAGAGGTCATATTTTCTACTGCTAGTTTGTTTCTTTAAAATCTACTGACTTATTTGCATATAGTATTTGCCAAGAGATGAGCAGGAAAGAAACATCTTTTATGTTACTGTTGTCCTAGCATTTTATAGGAAATACCAAAAGTGAAAAAAATTACAGGACAAAAAGATGACTGAAAATCATTCCTCATTCTAAGGGTAATATTCACTTATAGGTGACAGTCATTTTGCCTGTTCCACAGATGTGCACTTTGAAGGTTATGTTTATTTGTACTGAATATTAACAGTGATGGCATGATTCCAATATGAAACCATAAACACAAATTACTTGGAGGTTAAAGAACTCCACCAATAATACTAATTCACCTCTAAGCTGATAGAGCCCTCAAAAGTAACAATGGTTCCCAATAGCATCTCTCAACCAGCATCATACTTCTTTTAGCTAATTAAGGATTTTCAAAAACCTGTAGAAAACTATTACAATGTTTTCAAGTTCATGAAATTTTGTCTAAACAAATAGATGATACAGATGTGAATATAGGTGTACTGACCTAAAGATGCTGAGGGTGGACATAGTAGAAACCAAGCATTGAATGAACTTCAGAACAAAATCATGTAGAATTTCACAGATGCAAAGATATTATGTTGTATTTCCTTAATCCTAAACCAATAATCCTTATCTCTTAATGTTACAAAGTATTAGTGGTCAAGGTCACACACTGAATATTCCCTACTGCAAGGAAAAGTATGCTGTCTGAATGTCCCTTTAAATTTATCATAAAAAATTTGCTAAGGGCCTTCCAAGAAGGAAAAGCAGAATAGATTGATTGTATAGGTGGTTTTAGGGGTTAGTGATTTCTCTTTCACCTCTCTGGACCTCAATTACTTCAGAGGCTTACGACCTGCTTCATGATAGCAGAGCAAAGAAAATTCATTGAGAAAAATCTGAGAATGTAATATTCCTTCTCAAAACTGAATTAATGTTTTTGAATAGGGCTCAGTACCTATAAAACCTTCCTGTCTCCTCAACCTTGATGAAGCCATGTAAACTCTCTAGATCATATCTTTAATCAGATAGAAAAAACCCACAAGTTTTAAATATGCTTCCAGGGATTCTAGCAAGAGAGGCTTAAATTAAAAATAATAAAGGGGTGGAAATGGAGAGAGAGAGACAAAGGCAGAGTAATGTATTCAGTGACTTTAAAATGAATTATTCATGAAAATAATTGTTTTAAAATAAAATTGCATGTAGGAAGATATACAGAGAAGAAAAAGATGAAACACATTTTAAAGTTTATGTTTTTTTATTTCTTTGAAAATTTTGTACTGCATATGGTGTGTTTTGATCTGTTCAGTTTTAAAAGAAAAAAATTTTGACTCTTATATTTGCTGCATTATAGAGTGAATGTCAAGCCAAAACTTTATTCTCAATAATTGTTCTCTAAAGCTTTGAGTAAGAATAGCTGTGAATGGTAATGGAAGAACATATTTCTTAAATAATTCCACAAGAGTAATAGATCATTGCAGTATATAACTTATAGAAATGTAGTCTAGGAAGTCATGGTAAGTTGATAGATCATTAGATTCACTTACTGTCTGTAACAACAACGACACATACATTGTGAAGTCATTTCCTGTTATCTATTAGAATTTCATTTATAAGCCTCCATCCAACAGCTGACAAAGTGAAGACCTTTTATTTTTGTTGGCTGTCTCACCTTTGTGTTATACTTTGCCAACTTTGAATTCAGTTTGTATCCCTTTGGAAAAAAAAAACATACTAGGAAAGGACTCTGATCTGATAATTTACAGTCACAGAAAAAGAAGATGTTGAGTCTGCAACAATGGTCTTGATTTGATGAGTTTGCACTTTCCTGTTCTACTTTACTATTATCTGAAAGAAGCATACTTACCCCCTTTTGGCCCTGTGTTTGCCACACAAAGCAAATGGCCACTGAGAAGGTTGTGTGTAGATATAAATGGCAGTGTTGTGTTAACAAATAGGACCAAAGTTGGAGAGATTAAAATACAATTATCCATGTATCTGAGAACTATTGTCAGTTGCTACTGATATGTCTAGTATTTTTCTGTAAGTTTTCACATACTCTCAACTGAAAACAAAACTATCCACCAGGTGGTAGCATCAACTGGGTGCTCAGATGAAGAGAGCAAGTATTCAGTCAATAAACCATGTCATTTGAACTCAAGGACTCTACAGGGAGATGCATATACCTGCAAGTTTAAACAAGGTGAATAAGCTATCTTTCATTTGGTGGCAGTCACTTAAATTATAAGTGGAAAAAACTGTTACATTTTGAAAGTGATCTTGTATTGGTGAATCAGCTCCACAATACTGTAAAGACAAACACCATTCCCTCATCATTAAACCTCAGGGAAAGTCACAGGATTTCCACCAGAGCAAGCATTCTTCTGCATTCCCATAGCCACCCCAGTGATGGAGATACAACTCAAAATACAGAATCCAGAAGAACAGAATATTTTCCCAGACAATTAAGACTTTGAATTAGTCAGTATTCTCTAGGATAACAGAACTTATAGAATAAATACATATGTGTATATATGTAGTAAAATGAATATATCTAGTATCTTGATGTATAGAATGTATATATAAATAATCACTATTCCTTAATCTCTCCTAATATCAATGGTCTCAATTCCCCAATAAAAAGACATAGACTAACAGATTGGATATGTAAACAGGACCCAGCACCTTGCTGCATGCAGGAAACGTACCTCAGTGTCAAAGACAAACACTACCTCAGAGTAAAAGGCTGGAAAACAATCTTACAAGCAAATGGTCCCAGGAAATGAGCCAGAGTAGCCATCCTAATATCAGATAAAATTGACTTTCAACCTAAAGTCATCAAAAAAGACATGGAAGGACACTACACACTGGTCGAAGGAAAAATCCACCAAGAAGAACTCTCAATTCTGAACATCTATGCTCCAAATGCAAGGGCACCCTCATTCGTAAAAGAAGCTTTACTAAAGCTAAAAGCACACATCGCACCTCACATAATAATAGTGGGTCACTTCAATACCCCACTCTCTGAAATGAATCATTCAGGAAAGCAGAAACTAAGCAGGGATACAGTGAAACTAATTGAAGCCTTAAACCAAATGGAACTAACAGATATATATAGAACATTTCATCCTAAAGTAAAAGAATATACCTTCTTCTCAGCACCTCATGGTACCTTCTCCAAAATCAACCATATAATTCATCACAAAATAGACCTCAACAGATTTAAGAAGATCGAACTAATCCCATGCCTCCTATCAGATCACTATGGAATAAGGGTGGTCTAAAATAGCAACAAAAACAACAGAAAGCCCACATACATGTGGAAGCTGAACAAAGCTCTACTCAATGATAACTTGGTCAAGGAGGAAATAAAGAAAGAAATCAAAGACTTTCTAAAATTTAATGAAAATGAAGGCACAACATACCCTAATTTATGTGACACAATGAAAGCAGTGCTAAGAGGAAAATTCATAGCCCTGAGTGCCTCCAAAAAAAAAAAAAAAAGAAACAGAAGAGAGTATACACTAGCAGCTTTATGGCACACCTGAAAGCCCTGAAACAAAAATAAGCAGATACACTCAAGAAGAGTACAGTAACAGACATGTAGATCAATGGAACAGAATTGAAGACCCAGAAATGAATCCACACTCTTATGGTCACTTGATCTTTGACAAAGGAGCTAAAACCATCCAGTGGAAAAAAGATAGCCTTTTCAACAAATGGTGCTGGCTCAGCTGGAGGTCAACACGCAGAAGAATGCAAATTGACCCATCCTTATCTCCTTGCACTAAGCTCAATTCTAAGTGGATCAAAGATCTCCACATAAAACCAGACACACTGAAACTAATAGAAGGGAAACTAGGGAAGAACCTTGAACATATGGGCACAGGGGAGAATTTCCTGAACAGAACTCCAATAGCTTATGCTCTAAGATCAAGAATAGACAAATGGGACCTCATTAAATTACAAAGTTTTGCAAGGCAAAAGACACTGTCAAAAAGACAAAGCGGCAACCAACTAACTGGGAAATGATCTTTACCAACCTTACATCCGACAGAGGGCTAATATCCAAGATATACAAAGAACTCAAGAAGTTAAACTCCAGAGAGGCAAGTAACCCTATTAAAAAATGGGGTACAGAGCTACACAAAGAGTTCTCACCTGAAGAATACCTAATGGCTGAGAAGCACCTAAAGAGATGTTCATCATCCTTAGTCATTAGGGAAATGCAAATCAAAACAACCCTGAGATTCCATCTCACACCAGTCAGGATGGCTAAGATCAAAAACACAGGAGACAGCAGTTGTTGGCGAGGATGTGGAGAAAAAGGAACACTCCTCCACTGCTGGTGGAATTGCAGGCTGGTACAACCACTCTGGAAAGCAGTCTGGCGGTTCCTCAGAAAACTGGGCATGACACTCCCGGAGGATCCGGCTATACCACTCCTGGGCATATACCCAGAGACTTTACCTGCATGCAATAAGGACACATGCTCCACTATGTTCATAGCAGCCTTATTTATAATAGCCAGAAGCTGGAAAGAACCCAGATGTCCCTCAACGGAGGAATGGATTCAGAAGATGTGGTATATCTACACAATGGAATACTACTGTGCAATTAAAAACAATGAATTCACGAAATTCCTAGGCAAATGGTCAGAACTTGAAAATATCATCCTTAGTGAGGTAACCCAATCACAAAAGAACACACATGGTATGCAGTCACTGATAAGGGGATATTGACCCAGAATCTCGGAATACCCTAGACACAATCCGCATATCAATAGATTTCTAAAAAGATGGAAGGAGAGACCCCTGGTCCTGGAAAGACTGGATGTAGGGGAACGCCAGGACAGAGTAACGAGAGGGGGTTGAATGGAGAAAAGAGGGAGGGAAGGGGGCTTATGGGACTTTCGGAGAGGGAGGAAACGGGAAAGGGGAAGTGATTTGGAATGTAAATTAAAAAAATAAAATAAAATAAAATTAAAAAAAAAAAAAAAAAGAAAGAAATTGGAAAAAAAAAAAAATAAAATAAAATAAAATAAAATATTAAAAACTCTTTAAAAAAAAACCATACAAAGAATCAACAAAACGAGGAGTTGGTTCTTTGAGAAAATCAACAAGATAGATAAGCCCTTAGCCAGACTAACCAGAGGACACAGAGACAGTATCCAAATTAACAAAATCAGAAAGGAAAAGGGAGATATAACAGAAACTGAAGAAATTCAAAAAAATAGTAAGATCCTATTACAAAAGCCTGTATTCAACACAACTAGAAAATCTGGAGGAAATGGACAATTTCCTAGACCGATATCAAATACCAAAATTAAATCGGGATCAAATAGACCATCTAAACCATCCTTTAACCCCTGAAGAAATAGAAGTGGTCATTGGAAGTCTTCCAAACAAAAAAGCACAGGTCCAGATGGTTTTAGTGCAAAATTCTATGAGACCCTCAAAGAAGACCTAACGCCAATACTCTTCAAACTATTCCACAAAATAGAAACAGAAGGAACACTACCCAACTCGTTCTATGAAGCAACAATTACGCTAATACCAAAAGTACACAAAGATCCAACAAAGAAAGAGAATCTCAGACCAATTTCTCTTATGAATATCGATGCAAAAATACTCAATAAAATTCTTGCCAACTGAATCCAAGAACACATCAAAACGATCATTCACCACGATCAAGTAGGCTTCATCCCAGGGATGCAGGGATGGTTCAATATAAGGAAGTCCATCAATGTAATCCACTACATAAACAGTCTTAAAGAAAAAAACCACATGGTCATTTCATTAGATGCTGAAAAACCATTTTACAAAATTCAGCATCCTTTCATGTTAAAAGTCTTGGAAAGATCAGGAATTCGGGGACCATATCTAAACATAGTAAAAGCAATTTACAGCAAACCGGTAGCCAACATCAATTTAAATGGATAGAAACTTGAAGCAATCACACTAAAATCAGAGTCTAGACAATGCTGCCCTCTCTCTCCATATCTTTTCAATATAGTACTTGAAGTTCTAGCTAGAGCAATTAGACAATAAAATGAGGTCAAAGGGATACAATTTGGATAGGAAGAAGTCAAACTATCACTATTTGCAGATGATATGATAGTATATTTAAGTGACCCAAAGAACTCCACCAGAGAACTCCTACAGCTGATAAACAACTTCAGCAAAGAGGCAGGATATAAAATCAACTCAAGCGAATCAGTAGACTTCCTATACTCAAAGGATAAGCAGGTTGAGAAAGAAATAAGAGAAATGATACCCTTCACGATAGCCACAAACAATATAAAGTATCTTGGTGTGACTCTAACCAAACAAGTGAAAAAGATCTGTATGACAAGAATTTCAAGTCTCTGAAGAAAGAAATAGAAGAAGACCTCAGAAGATGGGAAAATCTTCCATGCTCATGGATTGGCAGAATTA
This sequence comes from Tokudaia tokunoshimensis, assembly GCA_036184795.1. Taxonomy (NCBI): domain Eukaryota; kingdom Metazoa; phylum Chordata; class Mammalia; order Rodentia; family Muridae; genus Tokudaia; species Tokudaia tokunoshimensis. The sequence continues at coordinate 37,012,338 of BTHU01000004.1, read as the reverse complement.
ATATAGTAAAAATGATGATCTTGCCAAAAGCAATCTACAGATTCAATGCAATCCCCATAAAAATCCCAACTGATTTCTTCATAGAGTTAGAAAGAGCAGTTCAAAAATTCATCTGGAATAACAGAAAACCCGGGATAGCTAAAACTATTCTCAACAGTAAAAGAACTTCTGGGGGAATCAGTATCCCAGACCTCAAGCTATACTACAGAGCAATAGTGTTAAAAACTGTGTGGTATTGGTACAGTGACAGGCTGTAGATCAATGGAACAGAATTGAAGACCCAGAAATGAATCCACACTCCTATGGTCACTTGATCTTTGACAAAGGAGCTAAAACCATCCAGAGGAAAAAAAATAGCCTTTTCAACAAATGGTGCTGGTTCGACTGGAGGTCAACATGCAGAAGAATGCAAATCGATCCATTCTTATCTCCTTGTACTAAGCTCAATTCCAAGTGGATCAAGGACCTCCCTATAAAACCAGACACACTGAAACTAATAGAAAGGAAACTAGGGAAGAACTTTGAACAAATGGGCACAGGGGAAAATTTCCTGAACAGAACACCAATAGCTTATGTTCTAAGATCAAGAATTGACAAACGGGACCTCATAAAATTGCAAGGTTTCTATAAGGCAAAGGTAACTGTCAAAAGGACAAAGTGGCAGCCAACAAACTGGGAAAAGATCTTTACCAACCCTACATCCGACAGAGGGCTAATATCCAATATATACAAAGAACTCAAGAAGTTAGACTCCAGAGAGCCAAATAACCCTATTAAAAAATGGGGTACAGAGCTAAACAAAGAGTTCTCACCTGAAGCATATCTAAGGACTGAGAAGCACTTAAAGAAATGTTCAACATCCTTAGTCATTAGGGAAATGCAAATCAAAACAACCCTGAGATTCCACCTCACACCAGTCAGAATGGCTAAGATCAAAAACACAGGAGACAGCAGTTGTTGGTGAGGATGTGGAGAAAGAGGAACACTCCTCCACTGCTGGTGGGATTGCAAGCTGGTACAACCACTCTGGAAAGCAGTCTGGCGGTTCCTCAGAAAACTGGGCATGACTCTCCCAGAGTATCCTGTTATACCACTCCTGGGCATATACCCAGAGGCTTTACCTGCATGCAATAAGGACACATGCTCCACTATGTTCATAGCAGCCTTATTTATAATAGCCAGAAACTGGAAAGAACCCAGATGTCCCTCAATGGAGGAATGGATTCAGAAGTTGTGGTATATTTACACAATGGAATACTACTCTGCAATTAAAAACAATGAATTCACGAAATTCGTAGGCAAATGATCAGAACTGGAAAATATCATCCTTAGTGAGGTAACCAATCACAAAAGAACACACATGGTATGCAGTCACTGATAAGGGGATATTAACCCAGAATCTCAGAATACCCAAGACACAATTCACATATCAATAGATTTCCAAGAAGATGGAAGGAGAGACCCCTGGTCCTAGAAAGACTGGATGTAGGGGAATACCAGGACAGAGAAGAGAGAGGGGGTTAAATGGGGAACAGTGGGAGGGAAGAGGGCTTATGGGACTTTCGGGGAGGGAGGAACTGGGATAGGGGAAATCATTCAGAATGTAAATAAGAAAAATATAGAAAATAAAAATTAAAAAAAGAATGTATGTGTGTGTGTGTGTGTGTGTGTGTATGGGATATATTAGAATGACTTTTAGGCTGCAGTCCAGCAAATATAACAATGTCTAGCTATGAAAAGAAAGTAAACGTTCAGTCCACAAGGCAGGATGTCTCTGTTGGTCTTCAGTGTATGCTAGAATCACAAAGTATGTTCCAATACCAACAAAGGATTTGATGTGCTAGCAAGGTGAGGGCAAGCAGGCAAAAAGCAAAAGCTTCCTTCTTCTGTCTTTTGTATAGGCTTCCAGCAGAAAGTGTGGCCTAGATTAAAGGTGTATCTTCTCCTGTAATGACCCTGATCAATGTTACATGTTTCCATCTCTACCTCAAAATCCATAGTAGATGTGGATTCACCCACTTCAAACCAAGCAAAAATAATCTGTCCCGGGTATATCCTTCATTTGTGAATTGTAGTTCATTCCAAATATAGTCAAAGTCACAATCAAGAATAGCCATCAACAGGCTTCAAGAGACCAGGAAGATCAAGTTAGGTAAGACAATCTATGGGAAGGAGGGTACAGGAGCTTGTGTCTCTGGGGCTATCTTACAAACAGCTTCTTTTGACAAAAGTCTTTTTCTACTCCATTTGAAATATGAGTTTCTTGAGAGCATGGGACAGAAAGAGGCAGTTCTACTTCCGAAGTTTAACTTCTGAGCTAAAGATTAGTAGCCTTTCCCTGGGTGGTTAACACTCAAAATGCTCAATCCTTTGTCTTGGGTCTTTGCTGAAGCAGATCAGACTCATTACAAAATTTCTGTGGACTGTTCCCGTACATGCACTGCCCAACCTCCAGGGATATAAATAAGTGCCTAAGAAGCTGCCTGCCCCATCATCAAACCCACTGCCCACTTCTGTAAAACAAAAGACCATCTCAGCAATCATGTGCTAGCTGTATTACTTTAAACAAAGTTATGAGTATTATTAATCAGTTGTAAATGCTAATAAAAAATCAAATGAGGCTAAGTTATAAAACCTAAAATGATATAAATAAACCTGTTTCATAGCAAATGAACACTTGATTTTCCTCACCATCTATAACTATAACTATCATCATTTCATAGTAAAACAACGGCCACAATGAACTAAATAAATAAATAAAAATAAAGGAAAATATTTGCAGGAAAAGAGAAGCATACACGCTATGCACTATAGATGTTCAATATCAGTAAATTCAAAATGATGGTTCTGTTTATTAATAAAATATTACAGAATTTTAAAAATATCTTCCTTAAAAAGCTGTTATGAAATCCAGAAACTAATATAAGCATTTCCAAGTTGCAAAAAGTAAATTATCCCCTTTCCATTTCTTTATTGACATCTGTCTGAACACTACAGATCAGGGCAGGAATTGTTCATGTTTGACATGAGACACTTTATACAGACACAAACATCCAGTGAGAACTGGCCTCAAACATCCAGTGAGAATTTGCCTCAAACTTAGTTATTTCAAGAGTGACTCACAGAATAAGCAAATGCCAAGAGCCACTGGCTAAATCCTGTTAAACTTCTGCAACTCTTCAATATCTTTAAATCAGAAGAACCTGATGGAAATAAAGCCCTCTTATTTTGAATCTATAAGTCATAAAATGACATCAGTTTTATCTGATAAATCAACTTTAATGATGGAAGATGGTATTAAAATTATGCACTTTTCAATTAAACTATTTGTCATAGTTGACTAATTTCACTGGCTTAAAGACACCAACACTTCTTATTCTCAATATTTGAAAATATTGAAATCCTCTTATGTATAGGAGATCAAAGTCAAGGTTGGCATGTCCTCTATCACTCTGTCCCCTGTTGAGTTCTAGTTCCAGGTTCCTTAACATGCTAAGTAACTGTCCAGCAGCTCCAGTCTGTTGAAGCAAGCTCTTTCCCTTAAAAATCAGAGCCTCCCTGAACAATGCTCTACTCAATGATAACTTGGTCAAGGTGGAAATAAAGAAAGAAATCAAAGACTTTTTGAAAGTTAACGAAAATGAAGGCACAACATACCCTAACTTATGGGACACAATGAAAGCAGTGCTAAGAGGAAAATTCATAGCCCTGAGTGCCGCCAAAAAGAAACGGGAGACAGCATACACTAACAGCTTAATGGCACACCTGAAAGCCCTGGAACAAAAAGAAGCAAATACACCAAAGAGGAGTAGAAGGCAGGAAATCATCAAACTCAGGGCTGAAATCAATCAAGTAGAAACAAATAAAACCATACAAAGAATCAACAAAACGAGGAGTTGGTTCTTTGAGAAAATCAACAAGATAGATAAGCCCTTAGCCAGACTAACCAGAGGGCACAGAGATAGTATCCAAATTAATAAAATCAGAAACGAAAAGGGAGAGATAACAACAGAAACTGAGGAAATTCAAAAAATCATCAGATCCTACTACAAAAACCTGTATTCAACACAACTAGAAAATCTTGAGGAAATGGACAATTTCCTTGACAGATACCAAGTACCAAAATTAAATCAGGATCAAATAGACCATCTAAACCGTCCTATAACCCCTGAAGAAATAGAAGTTGTCATTGGAAGTCTTCCAACCAAAAAAAGCACAGGTACAGATGGTTTTAGTGCAGAATTCTATCAGACCTTCAAAGAAGACCTAACACCAATACTCTTCAAACTGTTCCACAAAATAGAAACAGAAGGAACACTACCCAACTCGTTCTATGAAGCCACAATTACACTAATACCAAAAGCACACAAAGATCCGACAAAGAAAGAGAATCTCAGGCCAATCTCTCTTATGAATATCGATGCAAAAATACTCAATAAAATTCTTGCCAACCGAATCCAAGAACACATCAAAACGATCATTCACCACGATCAAGTAGGCTTCATCCCAGGGATGCAGGGATGGTTCAATATAAGGAAATCCATCAATGTAATCCACTACATAAACAATCTCAAAGAAAAAAACCACATGGTCATCTCATTAGATGCTGAGAAAGCATTTGACAAAATTCAGCATCCTTTCATGCTAAAGGTCTTGGAAAGATCAGGAATTCAAGGCCCATATCTAAACATAGTAAAAGCAATTTACAGCAAACCAGTAGCCAGCATCAATCTAAATGGAGAGAAACTTGAAGCAATCCCACTAAAATCAGGGACTAGACAAGGCTGCCCTCTCTCTCCATATCTTTTCAATATAGTACTTGAAGTTCTAGCTAGAGCAATTAGACAACAAAAAGAGGTCAAAGGGATACAAATTGGAAAGGAAGAAGTCAAACTATCACTATTTGCAGACGATATGATAGTATACATAAGCGACCCAAAGAACTCCACCAGAGAACTCCTACAGCTGATAAACGACTTCAGCAAAGTGGCCGGATATAAAATCAACTCAAGCAAGTCAGAAGCCTTCCTATACTCAAAGGATAAGCAGGCTGAGAAAGAAGTAAGAGAAATAATACCCTTTACGATAGCCACAAACCATATTAAGTATCTTGGCGTGACGCTAACCAAACAAGTGAAAGATCTGTATGACAAGAACTTCAAGTCTCTGAAGAAAGAAATTGAAGAAGACCTCAGAAGATGGAAAAATCTGCCATGCTCATGGATTGGCAGGATTAATATAGTAAAAATGAGCATCTTACCAAAAGTAATACACAGATTCAATGCAATCCCCATCAAAATCCCAACTCAATTCTTCATAGAGTTAGAAAGAGCAATTCAAAAATTCATCTGGAATAACAGAAAACCCAGAATAGCTAAAACTATTCTCAAGAGTAAAAGAACCTCTGGGGGAATCAGTATCCCGGACCTCAAGCTGTACTACAGAGCAATAGTGTTAAAAACTGCATGGTATTGGTACAGTAACAGACATGTAGATCAATGGAACAGAATTGAAGACCCAGAAATGAATCCACACTCCTATGGTCACTTGATCTTTGACAAAGGAGCTAAAACCATCCAGTGGAAAAAAGATAGCCTTTTCAACAAATGGTGCTGGCTCAGCTGGAGGTCAACATGCAGAAGAATGCAAATTGACCCATCCTTATCTCCTTGCACTAAGCTCAATTCCAGGTGGATTAAGGACCTCCACATAAAACCAGACACACTGAAACTAATAGAAGGGAAACTAGGGAAGAACCTTGAACATATGGGCACAGGGGAGAATTTCCTGAACAGAACTCCAATAGCTTATACTCTAAGATCAAGAATAGACAAATGGGACCTCATTAAATTACAAAGTTTTTGCAAGGCAAAAGACACCGTCAAAAAGACAAAGCGGCAACCAACTAACTGGGAAATGATCTTTACCAACCTTACATCCGACAGAGGGCTAATATCCAAGATATACAAAGAACTCAAGAAGTTAAACTCCAGAGAGGCAAGTAACCCTATTAAAAAATGGGGTACAGAGCTACACAAAGAGTTCTCACCTGAAGAATATCTAATGGCTGAGAAGCACCTAAAGAGATGTTCATCATCCTTAGTCATTAGGGAAATGCAAATCAAAACAACCCTGAGATTCCATCTCACACCAGTCAGGATGGCTAAGATCAAAAACACAGGAGACAGCAGTTGTTGGCGAGGATGTGGAGAAAGAGGAACAGTCCTCCACTGCTGGTGGAATTGCAGGCTGGTACAACCACTCTGGAAAGCAGTCTGGCGGCTCCTCAGAAAACTGGGCATGACACTTCCGGAGGATCCGGCTATACCACTCCTGGGCATATACCCAGAGACTTTACCTGCATGCAATAAGGACACATGCTCCACTATATTCATAGCAGCCTTATTTATAATAGCCAGAAGCTGGAAAGAACCCAGATGTCCCTCAACGGAGGAATGGATTCAGAAGATGTGGTATATTTACACAATGGAATACTACTCTGCAATTAAAAACAATGAATTCACGAAATTCCTAGGCAAATGGTCAGAACTTGAAAATATCATCCTTAGTGAGGTAACCCAATCACAAAAGATCACACATGGTATGAAGTCACTGATAAGGGGATATTGACCCAGAATCTCAGAATACCCTAGACACAATCAGCATATCAATAGATTTCTAAAAAGATGGAAGGAGAGACCCCTGGTCCTGGAAAGACTGGATGTAGGGGAACGCCAGGACAGAGTAATGAGAGGGGGTTGAACAGAGAAAAGAGGGAGGGAAGGGGGCTTATGGGACTTTCGGGGAGGGAGGAAACGGGAAAGGGGAAGTGATTTGGAATGTAAATTAAAAAAATAAAATTAAATTAAATTAAAAAAAAATAAAAATAAAAAAAAAAATCAGAGCCTCCTTTCCTTCAATTTTCACTCAGGCCAATGGTTTGACTTGAATCACCTACTTATGGAGGCAAAGGGTGTTTTCAACCCAGATTGGCCTAAGACCAAAGCCTCATATTCACACACCAAAAAACTGCAAACACCAGAGAAAAAAATGAACTTCTAAGCATAGACCAAGTTTGCTTCTCTGATTCATAAATTTTGTAGTATGCAATTTGGGACATAGCTAATGGAATTCTGGCAACATGGACTGACTACTGATCATGCAAGACTTATTCCTACAGTTAGCACCCTCACCACTTTCTTCAGCTTACTCCCAAAGAAAGATAGCTTTATCACAGACAAATACATTGTCAAGTCTGTCTGTCTATCAGAAAATTAACACTTCAGAAATCATTAACATGTCCACACTGGGTGTCAGATAGCAAAACGGAGAACAAGTTCTAATCTCTTTTGTTAACTATTAACTAAGAAATGTCTGTGATACAGCTATACTTAGTAAAATGGTTACAAAATTCAGAACTCCATGTGTCCTTGCTCACAAAAGTAATTTACTCCCACCTCCTTACAAGCCTTCTGAATGTTCACAAACACACCCCAAAGCCCAAAGCATAGTCCATGTACACACAAATTTGTGAGCAACTGTCTTTAGCTTTACTTGTCATATTCTACAGTCATGTTGTATCCTCATTTTTTTTACATTTTTATTTCTTTTAATGTGCAACTATGAGCAGGGACAGTTGCCTGCCATAATTCATACATGGAGGTCAAATGACAAATCTGTCAAGTTTCTTCTTCTCTTCTAAATGTGGGTCCTGAGGACCAATCTCCAGTCAATAGGATTAACAGCAAACATCTTTACTCAGTAAGCCATCTTGCCAGCCCTGTAGCTTCCATTTTAAAGCAATTAAAATGAACACTTTCAATGCCAAGGATTCCTAAGAAGCAGAAAGATACCTCTGTGATAATAGTGGATAATAGTTATGCACACCTTGATTGCATAGTTAGGAAGAGAAAGAGAGACAGGCCCTAGTTTTCATCACTTTCTAACTTTCTAAAATGAAATAACTTTGCAAGTGTTATCATTGTGATCATGAGTGGGTTCCTATCAAAGTGTGTTCTATCTGCATCGCTATTCTGCTGTTACTGATCACAGCTAACTCCCACAGCGTTTCTCCTTACCATTTTGTGATGCTTTGTTAGAGCTCTTTGGTCAAGGTCTAGTAACTGAGAATGCATTTTGAAAAGTTTGTTATTTTCAACTCTGGATTTGGTTTCTGTTCACCAGGAGTTAGGAGTCTGATCAGACTCTTAATTCCCAAAGATTTTCATGCTTTTGCTCCTATCCCTCGTCTATTTATTCAGACCTGTATAAGTCTATAAAATAGAGGCAATTTTGGTTTCCAATTTATGTTCTTTATTCCGGTTTCCCTTTTCTTCCTATGGTTAAATCAAAGCAGCAAAAACCTATACTTGTTGGAGGGAGTAAACAAGTCCAGCTCCGCTGTAGCACAGAGGCCCATGCAGGCATGTGCACTTTGTTGGTACCAAGGATTTCATTCAGAGCAGGCCTCAGTTGGCTATGACATGAAGAAAGGCAACAATATTTTTAGAGATTTGTTTTCTTTTTTTTTTAGATTTATTTATTTATTTTATGTATATGAGTGCTCTATCTGCATGTATACCTGCATGCCAGAAGAGGACATCAGAACACACCAAAGATGGTTATGAGTCATAATGTGGTTCCTGAGGATTGAACTCAGCACCTCTGGAAGAGCAGACAGTGTTCTTAACCACCGAGCCATTTCTGCATCTTCAGAAGGTATAATTGACAGTTCAGTTGTTACCCTTTACCCTAGAGGCTATTTTTTACTCATTCATTCATTCATTTTATTAAATATAACAATATAAACTATAATCAAATTTAAAAATCATGTCACATTGAAGTTGGACAAGACAAACCAACAGAAGAAAATAATCCAAGAGAAAACACAAGAATCAGTAACCCATTCATTCCCACACCCAAGTATTCCATAAAAACACTAAACCAGAAGCCATATTATATCCACAGAGGACCTGGGGCAGACCTGGGCAGACCCTGTGCAGGCTGCTTCAATCTCTGTAAGTTCATAAGAGCTTTGCTCATGCTGGTTTAGAGGGACTGTTTTCTTAGTGTTCTTATCCCCTCTGGCTCTCATGCCCATTCTTCCTTCTCTTCCACAGGGTTCTCTGAGCTCTGTAAAAAGGGATTTGATGGTGACATCCAATTTATAGCTGAGTATCCCAATGTTTCCAACTCTGTGCCTAATGTCTGGCTGGCTGTTCCCATCTGCTGCAAGAGGAAGCTTCTTTGATGATGTCTGAACAAGGCACTTAACTAGAGTATAACAATCTATATTCATTGTACTATATACTCATTCAGACTCATTGCATCACTACATGTTTTTAAAGAGCAGTAGTATTTACCCTAGGTCCCTGGGATACTTAACTTAAGTTCTTGGATATGGTTTTCATCTCATGGAGTGGGACTTAAATCCAATCAAATATAAGTTGGTTTCTCACACAAGCTTTGTGCTACCATTTCCCTAGCATATCTTGCATGCAGGGCACCATTGTAGATCAAAGAGCCTATGTTTAACTTGGTGTTCATGTTTCTCTTTTGAGATCATGCGGAGTATCTTCCTATACTGAAGATGCTGAAACATAGGAGTGATGCTTCTATGTAGACACCAGCTCAACCTCTCCATGTTCAATAAATTGTGTAGGTGTTTTTTTTTCAACAATGGGCCCTTGCTGTCAGTTTGTGGAGAACAGTCTATGGTCTTGAGAACAGTCTTGGCTGTTTGGGGAGTCACATGGGAACCCTTTGGCCAACAACTCAATTAGATGTAACTAAAAGCAGGCTCTGTAAGCATTGTCTGGTAGCAGAAGATGTCCACAAGGGACTCTGTCTTCTCCATTATGTGACAATTACACTTAGATCACATTCAGATATCTATATATTTTAGAATGTTTCTACCATATTAGATTTACCTACTAATCCTTAAATGTTCCTTGATTTTAACTGTCCTTTCTACAACTATCTCCTCCACTTGGGCCTTCCATTACAGAACCCCCTGCCTGTTCATTCATAATATCTATTCTGTTTCCCTTTCCTAACTAGATCTCTATTACCCCTAGTTTTTTATATATACCCTCTGTGATTTCCTTGATTGTAGCTTGGTTATCACCAACCTAACAGTTAATAATAACATATAATAATAACATACAAGTGAATACATGCAAAAATTGTGTTTCTGGGTCTGGGATACCTAACTAAAGAGTTTTTTCATATTTCCATCAATTTGCCTGCAAATTTCATATCATTTTTTTAATGACAGAGTAATATCTAATTCTGTAAATGTACCACATTTTCTTTATTCATTCTTCTGTTGAGGAACATCTAACTTGCTTGAGATTTCTAGCAGCTTCTTTGACAAAGGTGATTTGTGTCTTCTGTGATTCTTAATAACTTATTAAACATTTGAATTAATAACTTATTAAACAATTTGAATTCCCAAATTTGTATGTTATTAATTGAGAAAAGCTTTTGAAATATTCTATTTGTGCTATGGGTCATTTCTGGCTAATGATAAAAGCTGAGTTTAGGAATTTTCCTTCTGTTTCTAATAATACTAGAGTACTTCCTCACTAGAGATACTATATTTCTCAGGCACAAAGCTAACTCTTGTTATGTTAAGGAAAGGAAGTGGAGAGATCTTGAATGTGCTCTAGTTATAGAGGGAAGGGCCAAGATAATTTAACATTTAACATTTAAAATCCTTTTCACAAGATGATACAAAGTCTGGAGGTTGAATGTGATCTCCTTTATGTGCACTGAACACACTTTTAAATAGCTGCTTTCCACAGTACATAAGTATGGTTTTGCTTCTGATTTAAGAAGTTCCTTTAACATGTCTTTGTGCAGTGTTATTTCTGGCCTTTAAGGACATTTTAGAAACAACGACTATATCCTTTAGATTACATAGACTTTCAAAAAATGCAGTTTACCAAAATTGCATACACCTATTCACAGACACTTCCAGAATGGCAGAACTGCAATTTAAGGGTTTTAAAATACAAACAACAAATTAATTCACTAAGCTTTTCATCATAGAATTTATTATTGGCCTGATAGTTGTTAGTTCCCCTCCTTAAGGGTAAAGATAAAGGTTTACCTTACTAGTCTTTTTTTATATTTTTCTCAGTGTCCTGTACATATGAAGCCCTAGTAGAACATTTTAATACCTGTTTGTTAAATGAATAACTGCACTATTTTAACCTAACTTAATTGCCTGTATTACTTTGCTTCCTATTATGGCTACAGTTCTATAAAGGGCACTTTATTGATGGTCTGTGTATGTCTGAATACATCTCGATTAACAGCAGAAATTTAAATTTTAATCGATGCTGCTTCACTTTGGAGCATGGGGAGATGAAGGTCACAGCACAAGGTTTTGCTACATGTTAATCTTTACCTATGTAATGAATTGAGCCATTAATATTTAACTAGTACTTCCTACAGTGCATGAAGTATGCACTGGATACAGAGAAATGAATATTTTAAAATATTTCAGATGAGGTTTTTGTTTTCAGGAAACTTTAGTCTAGCTGCCTTGTTCTCCTTACCTAAAACCGCTTTATTGTTACTATTTAAGACTCTTATAGAGGAATGGCATACTTGATCATGTTCACATTGAGCTTAGTGCACACCATACCTTAAGCTCAAGAAGGATGAGTACATGTAACATTGTTCCATTGCAACAGAAGATTTCAGAAGCCACCATGTGAATGTCCTTGCATTTCAGCCCTGTCAGCACATCAGTAAGTCACAAAGAGTGACAACAATCTTATCCTGATCTTAAGACAAAGATCCAGTGTTACCAGAGCCAAGAACTAATAAACACACACACACACACACACTCACACACACACAATTACAAATCCTTCCTCCCATTACTCCCTCACCATCTATCTCCTCAGAGAAGTTAGAGTACTACCCCACCCTGGAGCATCAGTTCCCAGCAGGACTAAGCTCCTCCTCTCCCACTGAAGCTCAACCGGGCAGTCCAGGTACTCTTTACCCCAATCTGCATGCCCCATATCCCAAGATCACCAGCAATCTAAAGAGTTTTGACAGAAACAAAGACTCTCAGAAATAAGTCACCTTCCTTTTAATATATAATAATCAATATTATGTGAGAGTATCTGAGGCAACCAAGCTCACATATCTGTCATGGGACTTTTAATATAAAAATGCATATTTGTACATAGAATAGGTAAAAGCTCCTTTTAACAGACTATATATAACAGGTTTGCATTTTCCAAAGAAAATTTTAGCACTATCTCTCCCCATCTCCCATCTCATACTGCTGCTCTATCAAGAAGGGGAGTCTGTTTCTGTGCATCCTTCAATATGGGTGGACCCTGTAGTCCCTGTGGTTCAGAGAACCAATGTTGTCCTAACTCTTGTCTTAGTAGTTTGTCCAGGTGATTCTTCCTTCTGCCCTCTGAAGAACAACTGGCTGTAATAATGCACACATTTGGTTCCCTAAGTGTTAGACTGGTCTAATTGTGCTACACTGCAATACATATTGAGAGTGCCAGCTAACCTGGAGCCATACTTTTCCCAATGCTTCTGCCTTGTGCTTCTTCTCCCTGTAAATGCAACAATAGTGACTGAAAACACCTTGGTTTTTTAAAGCAAAATACTTCTGGTGTTTCATCATATTGATGCTGTGAGTTTTTAAAGTTCCACACTAACTTTAAAGTATCTTTCATATGTTTTTACCACTCATCTGAAAAATAATTCCTGGGAAATCGTTGTCTGTATACAGAAAGTTTTTGTTTTATTTGATTATTTGTGTATTGATTTAGGACTTTATCTTTGTTAGTTTTAAATAGAATGTTTGAGGGGTTTGTTTTTTAAAGCCAGCGTGTCCCTATACAACTTAGGTAGGCTTCAAACTCTGATGGTTAATCTTAGTCTCCCAGAGCACTATGACTGAGCACATGCCACAATTCCTGACAAACGGTCATGGATTTTGAACACTCTGTCATATGAATTTTCAAACATAAATTCTCTTACATTTTAAAATATTATCTCCAGTTTGTTACAGCCAGGTATTTGCAATTGATTGGTTGATTGATAATTGATTTCTTGGGGAGGGAGGGGCGGGCAGAGATCCTTTTGCCCCCAGATTTTGCTATAATTATGAAAGTAATACATACGTTATTGTTCTCTATTTCTATAATCTGTAGACAGAGCAAAGAATCCTTTGAATAGTTATTTCCCAATGCAAGTATTAAATATGTGTAATGTCATCTCCCTATGAACTCATCAATAAAATAAAATAAATAAAATAGATAGACAATAAAATAGATTCTTCACTGGTAATCATGCAGAGTGATTTCTACTAAGCATTTTGGAGAGAGTATGTGAGTTAATAAATATTTTTCAAATGATAGTTTCAATTATAATTTGATAGCAAATACCTCTCTTTCCACATTCTATTTTATATAATAATTACATATATTTGTAAGTATATAAAAATACATATATTTAATAAAAATTATCACAAATGCTTTACTTTCAAGTCAAGTTTCACACCATATAGTATAATACATGTGAAAATGAGGTTCTATTTATCTTTTGAGTATGTATGTAAGTATATGTGTGTATGTTGTGGGAGTCTGTTTGAGAGTTTAAATGTTTCTAGAGACACATTTCAAGAGATTCTGAAGGGTTGCTTTTATACTTTAATCTATTATATGAGACGACAATAATCACCCATATTTGAAAATTATGGCTAGAATCCCACAGAGAGGAAAAATAACCTGCTTAAAATATAAAGAAAATTTTACCCAAATACATCAGAATATCTATATCTATTACCATCTGGCAAATACTCTCTTGATACTAAATTATGTTACAAAATATGAAACTGCTAATGAGATTGCAATTTTCATGCCAGTAGTTGAAAATAACTTTAGAAAACTCAGTAAACTACAAAAGAATTAAATAAAAAAATTGCATAGTGTTATCAAGATAAGGCCTCCTCAACAATGCGTTATTCATGAAGTAATACAAAGTTCTAATCACAAAGTGCTAAAGTTCAAATATATATGTTTATCTGTAGACTGAATTTGGGTAGAGAATATCACACTGTACTTGCTAAGAAACACCATGACTCTAAGCACTGTGACACTCAAACATTGGGTTATGGCTAAGAATCAAGGTCTGTAAAAGCTGGGGCATCATGGAGATGAATTCACCCCCAGAGTCTCCAGCAGGAATGCAACTCTGCAAATTATTTGAGATTTCTGACCCCAGGAACTACAACTTAATAAATTTATAGTGCTTGAAAACGCTAAATTGTGGTAATTTGTTTTATCAGCAACAGTAAGCATTTTCCCCCCTGTGTGCTTTGCTGTGCTCAAGAATTCCATAGCTCACTTCTCTGTACTGGAGCTGGCAAAAGAGAAAGTGATGAGCTGTAAATATCTTTGTGAATCTATTTAACAGTCTAATTATAATTTTTCTTTTTTTTTTCATCATTTTCATTCTCCCTCACTTTTCTACGTGATTTCACATCAGCTTTCATTTCAATTGTATCCAACAAAAATGGGACAATGCTTGCAGAACAACACACAACCCTTTATGTATTAGTTGCTCTTCTATTACTGTGATTAAGCAGCATGGCCAAGACCACTTGAAGGGGAGGGAAAAAGAGTATGTTTTGTATTTAGAGGGTTGGAATTCATGATGGTAGGGATAGCAGGTGGCAGCTCTAGTGACTGGAACTGGAAACTGGTGTCTCCAATCTCAATCTGCAACCAGAACAAGGAGAGCTAAGAGGGAAGAACTATGGCTTTTGGAACCTCAAAGCTTCACCTCACCGACACATTCTTCCAGGAAGGCCACACCTCCACAGCCTCCTTAAACAGTATCAACAATGGGGACCACAAATTCAAATGCCTAAGACTTATGAAGGATATTTCATTCAAACCACTACACTTTAGTTATTTTCTGAGATAATGAATTGTGTGTGTGTGTGTGTGTGTGTGTGTGTGTGTGTGTGTGTGTGTGTTAATAAATCATACCTTAAACAGCTGGTTACTTGAAGGTAGGATGCCTAAGGTATGAGTAAACAGTTTCCTTAAACACCAGAAGGAAATACAGCCCAAGCACGCCAGCACAGTGACTCAATGGATAAAGCCACTTACTACCAAGCCTGACGACTGGGGTTCCAGCTCACAGACTCACATAGTGGGAAGAGAGAACTCTTAAGTTGTCCTGGGACTTCCACATACCTGCACTCATGACACATGCACTCACACATAAATAAATAAAAATGAATTTTAAAATAAGTCAAAACAGGACTAAAATTTCACCTTTATTACTCAAAGGCGAAAGGGCTAAGACAGAGTTGATAGCTTATATTTTTGGAAGGGGTTTGATGCTTCAGACTGAAACTCAGATGAAAAATCTACAGTCGCATATAGAAGAAAAGCCAGGCTCTTTTATCTGTCAGAGTCTTATGGGTTATAAGGAAAAGTCAGACACATTCAACGTGTTATCTTGGTTTTAGCAGACAGATAGCTCTCATATTCTCCCAAGGGCATAGAGAAGGAAGAAATGAAGAGGGATCAGAAGTGTTGTTCTAACTTCTAGATATGTATAGAGATCCCAGAAAAAGAAAGTCAATGCATTTCTCACTAATTAGATTCTGAAATTCTTCCCCACACACCTACTCTGTGGTCTTTTCTATTTTAATTTCTGTAAACTCATTATTTGATTATGATATTAAGGACAGTTTTTAAAATGTACTTTATAATAAAATATACTGCCCTGCTACTCACGGTCACTGGTGACCTTGTCTCTTACTCATATATTTCTTGGTAGTAATTATAATTCTTCATGTTATTACATGAGATAACTTTTTCCCTCCCTGGATGATTTCCTTGTAGTTGGTTTCCCAGAGGTGCTCAGAATATCTTTTTTGCTTTTGGTCTTCTGAACAGTACTATGCTAAGTCATTGTCTAATGGGAGCAATGAAAATGTCCCATGTAGCTTTTTAATGAATCATAACTGCTGGATAAGTCTCATCCATCATCTTGCAAATATCATCGGGATTAATGCTTCCTGAAGTGTCCTCTGCCCACACTGAAGCTACCTCTATCAATCACTGTAACTCAATCTCCCTGTAGTGTATTCCCCAAAGTTCAAATTTTTGTGCAAGCAAAATATAATTGTACTTTTCAGTCATCTGAACCTTAAAACATTTTTAATGTGTATGTGAATGTTTGTCTGAGTGTGCATGTGTGTGTGTGACTTGAACATGGAGATCCAAGGCCAATATAAGAAATCTTCCTGGATTGCTTCTCCACCTTATTTAAGTCAAGATCTTCACCTGCAGGATTAGTCTTGTTAACAACCTTGCTCTGGATATTCTTGTCTTTCCCACCAAGGCTAGAATTAACGGTGGGTAAACACGCCACATAGCCTTTACATGGGTTTGGGGGATACAATCCCTAGCCTTATTTAATGACAAGTGATTTATGTTTTGACTCATCTCCCCTGCACCTCACTTAAACTTTTTAAGAATGTCAGAACAAAACAAATTCCTGGAGAAATTTTAGTGTTATTAGTTTCCATTGCCTAGTGGAGGAGTTCTGTGCATCACCAGCTTAAAAAACACCTACTTACTCTCTCAGAGATTTGGTGGTCTGAAGTCTAGAAGTAATGTTCTTGGTTTCCTCTTTGAGTTCCACAAGGTATAAACACCACATGTCACTCTAGAGCTGCAGTTCACAGCTGGGTTTGGGTGCTCATACTAGCGTACTGGTTGACTGTAGGATCATCTCCTATAGTGAATGGTAGGCTGGAGTCTCCACTGTCTCTCTCACTGTCCATTAAGTATCACATTTAGGTTTTGGAACTTCCATTTTCATTCTGTCTTATCCAGGGTTTCTATTCCTACACAAACATCATGATCAAGAATCAAGTTGGGGAGGAAAGGGTTTATTCAGCTTACACTTCCACGTTGCTGTTCTTCACAAAAGGAAGTCAAGACTGGAACTCAAGCAGGTCAGGAAGAAGGGGCTGATGCAGAGGCCATGGAGGGATGTTCCTTACTGGCTTGCTTCCCCTGGCTTGTTCAGCCTGCTCTCTTATAGAACCCAAGACTACCAGCCCAGTGATGGCACCATCCACAAGGGGCCCTCCTTGCCTGGATCGCTAATTGAGAAAATGCCTTACAGCCGGATCTCATGGAGGCATTTCCTCAAACTCAAACTCCTTTCCCTGTGATAACGCCAGCTTGTGTCAATTTGACACACAAAACCAGCCAGTACACATTCAGAAGTTCTCACACTGCGGTCTGATTTCTCCCAAACCAGCAAGTATACAAGCCATTAAGAAATGTCTGCTTTTAAAAGTTTCAATTAGATTAATCTTTAAAATAATGTCCCTCTGGTGTTCTTTCATCAAATTTGCTGTTGTTTATTGTTTTTTTTCCTCAGAAAACATTACCCTAAGTAGCCCAGAATGTCCTTGAACTCCATATATTTCTGCTCCAGCCCCCAGAATGTTTGGATTACAGGTGCTAAACACCACACCTACTTGGTAATCTCTTTTGCTTCAAGTCAACTCCACCATAGAACTGAAAATAAACATAGGAATCTTAATTCTACCTTAGTTACGGTTTTGTCATTATGCTGTGTGTGAATATCAAGAACTTAAGAAATGAAGGGCACTGTAGAGTTCTACCTGAAAAATACTGTTGATTTCTAATGACAGAAAGCCTGCTTATACCAATTATTTTCCATTATTTTTAAGTCAGTCCTTTATTTTTAAAAACACTATGTTCACTGAATTGTGATAAAACCTTTAGAATTTTCTAAAACACCTAAGAAGGATTTACTAATTTATTAAAAGCGAAAATAAATTAGGAAAGAAAGTTGGGTACTAAGAATCAGGCAAATGTGGGCAAGTGTCCAGTTTCTACTTCCAAATGATAATAAACACTGGGAAATTAGCAAAATAGATAGGGAGCCCTCTCAGTTAGCTTCCTCTGTGAAATGGCAGCTGTAATTCCTTTCCTTGGAAGACCAGTGTCCTAATAGTGCCCTAATAAAAATTGTTGTCAACGTCTCCTGTTCTGCTTTCTTTTCCTTTGTTTTTTCTGATTCTACTTGCATTTTATTTAGATGCAAACACCACCAAAACAAAAAAAAAAATTTATCTTATAGAAAAGAATTTTTAAAAAACCCACACTTTGTTCTCAATGATCTTCAGTGACCTCACAATTTATTTCTATTGCCAGCCACTTGCTTGGCAAAGAGCTGCTGGTCTGAGCTGTTGTTCTCTCAAGTGCTTATTATAGAAATCACATGCACCAACACATTGATCAGTAGAATAATAAATTACATGCTTAGGCCACTAGCACCAAACTCGGTGCACTTTAAAAATTGATTATGGGAAGAGATTTATTTTTACTGTTTTGTGCAAGCAATTAACGTGATCTACTTTCCTCTTTCATGGTTTTAAGACTCTTCTAAGCCTAATACAGTGTTTTTAGCTGACTTTCTCTTGATACCAAGTACATCTTCAGTGATCCAAATTTGTTCACTCCCTGGTTTTTTTGTTTTTATTTTTGTTTTTGTTTTTTTTTTAAATGATTCCAAATTCTTACCGTTTTAATTAATGACTTAGAAAATCTTCCAGGTGCTTCTCAAATTATTTTTGGCTTTTTGCTTAGCATTTACTTTAAGCTCTTACATGTTGCTTTACCAGCTCTGGGTTTTTCTTCACTTTGGGAAATGCCTGACTTTGTGACTTTGTGCTGGCTTTGGCTAGCTTTGTCTTCACTTACTTATATTAGCACTGCCACTCGATCATGCAAGATTTATGGGCAACTTATTTTCTTGGAGATACATTGTGTTGCTTTAAAAATATTTCAGGATTTCCCAACAGGGACGATAATGGGCAGTTTCTGAATAATTTAGATCAAGTCAGTTTTGAAGTTTCTTCCTTTCGTTTTTGTTACTGAGTGCTGCTGTTCTGACAGACACACTGAGTTCCCCACACTTTCATTAGAATGTTGAATACACTCATGGAAAATCGCTGCCTCCAAATTTGCTATTCATCTGAACACTGCTTTGAACTAAAACTTCATCTGGAAGTTCTAAGGAAGTTTTAAACTTAGAAAGTCATTTATCAAACCTAAAACACTGCTACAAACATCTGTTTGATTTAGGTCTCTACAAATTCTTCATGAATAGAATTGGGGATGCATCGTTATTATCAAGCTTAGCTTTGCTTGCTAATGAATTTTGCCTTTAATAACATACCCATCTAAGTGATTCTCATTGCCATAGTATGTTTCTCAGTATCTATATTTTTAAATATGTTATACTTGCCTATCAACATTTTATTTATTTTACTTGTCTGGTAATATTTTTATCCTGGGTTCAACCAAGATTTAAACATGAAAATTGTGACTTTAGCATTAATGAATTTAATTTCTAAATATATCAACAAGTTCAAGGGAAGCAAAAGATAACTCAAGAGGAACACTAGAAAACATAAACAGAGGGGATAGTTGTTAGTAGGATGTAAACACAGCTATATGCCAAGCACCGTACAACGAGTGAACATTTGTGAAATATATAGCTAGTTCATGGCCACCATGGGGCTGAAATCTTGGAAATAAGCAACCTAACATCATTTTCTTCCCCCTACTTCCAGTTTCTTTCTTACAATCACCGCTGCTATGAAGCAAAAGAACCTAGTGGGGCATACGGGGTTAATCCCTGAAGTATGCTGTGCCCATTATCAACAGGAAGGGTGGAAAGATAGCCTGGAAGGACAAACTGATGACATAAAGCAAAATTACATTAGGATTACATCTCAGTTCCTTCTTTAAAGTTGCTGCTTAAGAACAACTTATGACACTAATCAACTAATTTTCCCAAAGCTTGGCTCCAAAGAAATAGCCACTATCAGAATAGTTTGCCATGCATTCCGTACCATTTTGGCTTCTTAAATTTGTTTGGAAATATTCTTACATTAAGATACAATTTGATTTCACCTGCACAAGAAGCCGTGCACAAAACTCACAGGATGAAATGTCATATGTACATTCCCAAGTTTCAAGAATAAGGAGAATAAAAGAAAATAGCAATGAGCATGATGTGGTAGCTCATGCCTATGATCCAAGCACTCATACCAATAATGCAGGAAGATCACTAAGTTCAGCGCCAGTCTGAGCTATATACCAAGGCTCTGCCCCCAAAGTAAATAGAAGAAGAGAAAAGGAGAGGGGAGGGAATGGGAAGGAGGAGAGGAAAGGAAAGGAGAGAATATAATATTAATAAAATCAAATTCAGTTAAAATTTGAATATGAATATGATCAAAATAGATTATATCACATTATCAAAGACAATAAAAAAACAGTAGTTAACAGAATTTCTTGACAAGGCAGGCATGGTGGTGCATACCTTTAAACCCAGCACTCAGGAGGTAGAGGTAGGCAGATCTCTAAATTTGTAGCCAGCATGTCCAATCCAGCCAGGGAGATATAGAAACTCTGTCTCAATCAATCAATCAATCAATCAATCAATGAAATTTTTCAAAAATATGTTATCTGAAATTCTAGTACAAGACCTTCCCATGTCTTCCTTCTATCAGCTTCCTTGTTTTCATTAACACCGATACTATAGTATTATGTGTGTTCTTTGTTTCTAACATTTTACAATGACAGTAAGAGAAGAGGGTGTGGAAAATGAATCCCTTTCATCTTAGCACTTTAGTCTCCTTCTTTGCTTTACTTTCATAGTATCTATTACAGTCTCATCAATGTGCTCATTCAAACAATTTTTTCAGTTCTTTACCATTTGAGATATAATAAAAGTCTCCAATGACAGCAAAATCGCTTACCTAAGAGCCTAAAATCTCCACCAACGGATTTCTTTTTATAGAGTTTTATTTCCAGAAAGTTAGATTAAGTAAAGAAACATGTATTGACACACTCACTAAACAGCATCAGGGACATCAGGCAAAAGAAGCCCATCAATGCTCAGATGAACGTTTTATTGCTTAGAATAGTCAAAGGCTTGAATTTTAAATGATGCAGTTTACTCTAAGTCTTATATTCACCTATTTCTTGTTATGAATAAAAAGCAGAGGTACACAGAAATTACTTTAAAAAAAAACTCTCCCCAGTAGCTGAGATGTATTCTTTTATCTGAACACAAGGCCTTCTATGATTTTTGAAGTCAGCAAGTAACCAAGCAGTCTTGGATGAATACACAGACTGGTAAATATGTAGAAAGGAAAAGACTCCGGATATGTTGAGAAATACCATCAAGGTCTAAAAATGCAACTATGAAGCTGTAACATGGCAGGATAGGAAATTTGACATAACAATCAGAAATTCACAGGAGCAATATGCAAATTACAAACACCTTATCTCTTATCTCTCATACTATCAGTCCAGTCTATGTGTTAATGATTTGCTAACAAGAAAACACACAATTATTCTCTGATGTTTTTCTTTTGATATGATCATACATTTCCACTGTACAAAGGTGATCATATAATCTTTTTATAGATGTTGGATAATTCGATTATCACAGTATCACTCCAAGAATTCAGCTGTAATAGAGTTTCCATTTATAAAGGAGGAAAAACTTCTAGAGCTCTTAAATAATGTATCCCAAAATTAAACAACAACAAGTGTCAGACCCAGAAGTTAACAACTGGAGAACAGGCACAGAGGCTTTAGCTTGTCACCTACACTAGAGATGTACACTGTCACTCAGAAAAACATATCACATTATACTCAGTCTATACCCCTATACTGTCTACATAGTCTATGAGCAACTGGGCCATAGCAGTTACTCTCCTGTCAATTTAAAATAAAATAGCAGACTGTTTAATATGTTCAGATATATGTTAGACATGAAACAGCACTAAATGTGGACCCCTTCTTTGGCTGCCTTTGTAAAACATATCCCAAGCAAGATAAAGCATTGAAAATAAATTCCAGCCATCAGTCATCTGCTGCAGGCACATGCCTCATACATCCTTAGGGAACAGAGAACATCTGTAGCAGCCACATGCCCCAAGGCCTGGTGTCAAAGCCCGAAGGGAATAGGGTGCTCCTCACCAAGGCTGGTCATGCAGAACACCCATACTAGAAACAGACTCTGTAAGCCTGATTTCCTCCAATGTGTTCATGTTCCTGCTACTAGTCTGCAACATCAGTGTTGGCATAAGAAAAGAAAGTTTAAATTCTAACTTGCTGTCTGTAAGCAGGATAGGATATTTTATTCATTTCTTTGAAAACATGAGAAGGTCAAGGTACAAAATAAAATAATTATTAAAACTTTAATTTCACTTCTTTCTCATTTTATTAAAATTTGTTCCTGTCATACCTAAAGGGCTTAATGATAATCTAAATGTGGTCCTTACACATTGCTTGGAATTTACAGATGAAGCCTGAGTTTGTTTGTCATGAGCTTGTTATTTTTATAATTGTCATTTTGTAGTAAGGAATAATGAAGTGCATCCCAAAGGCATATACTGGAAAAGAACAGTGGGGAAAATATGGAGCTCTGAATGACTTAGGTCATGCCCTATTTTTATGCAAGCACACTACCCTTGAACCTATGCTAGCCCTAAATCCATGTTTCTAATCATGTTTCTACAACTTCCAGTTTGCATGACAGTACTTATTACTGTGTAAGTACCTAGCACATAAGTCCTGGCTAAATTTGTCAAATCTGTAGTTACTCAGATTTGGTCCATTTGCAAGCAGAAAAGAAAAAAAAAACAAATGCAAAAACACCAAAAAACAAAACCCCAAAATAAAAAACAATAGTTCCTTTCAATAAGCACAAAAACTCATAGACAGAATTTGCCACACATCCAACCATTTGTAAGATCAGTTAGCAATCATATAAACACAGTGGGTACATGCTTCATGGATCTTCATTGCGTTCTGACTTTGATATCCTGTACACATAACATGATGTGCACATTTGCCTGTATTCTGAGTCAGTTCAGTGTTAATGCCAATTGATTGAACAAATGACAGTTTGGTGGGATGAGCCTGGTTTAGGTATTTGAAGGATAGTCAGAGGAATGTTCTTTTTAGAAAGCATTTTTAGCTAAATAAGCAAATATTTACTTCAGTAGAAAAATAAAAGTTTACAATTTTTTTAAACACCATCACAAACATACCCCAATTTTTCTAACCTTAAATATAGGCTTCATCTTTCCAAAGAATGAGTGCAGCATTGAACATTAGTTCCAGTTGGTGCTCACATTTCTCTACTATACTGATTCAGTGTATCAAACCTTCAAATGATTCAAGTCAGAGTACCCAGTAATGTTAATAATTCATCTTTAAAGATATTCTTAACTATCAATAGGACAAAAATGTATGTTTTCTTTTAATTTCAAACATCAAGTCTTTTATCTGCAACTGATCACTAATAGAAGCAGAGTTTTATCAATAATCAAATTTTCAAGTTGATTATTAAAGAGGACATCGGAACTTAACATCTGAATGTAAATCTTACTTGAAATGTTTTAATTTCTAGAAGTTATATTCAACAAATCAATTTTAAAAATTATAAATTCTCATATACTCAATACCAAAAATGAGAGGGAAATGAATCCTGATCAAAGACAGTGAAAAATATTTCTTTACATATAGCTCATGAAATTTCTACATTTATGGTTAGAAAATTTGAGACATTTGTGATGACTTTTTAAAAAATTATATGCTTTTATTTTTCTACTGAAGTAAATATGTTGTTATTTAACTAAAAATTTTTTCCACAAAGAACATTCATCTGGCCATCCCTCAAATACCTAAATCAGGCTCATCCTGTCTAACTGTCACATACATAGCTCATGAAATTTCTGATGTATAACACTATTGAATTCTTGAATTAGTGCTTTCATATGTTAAAACAATGAGGTACAAATTGGACCTAAGATGTGAAAAACTATATTATCTTTTACTTAGCAATTACATTAAAACAGACTCATGAGAAATTAATGGATGCTATATACATGATCTAATGTGACAGTGTGATTTAATTGGATCACTGAGATCTTAGACAAGAATCATTATGAAGTACAACATATCAAACAGGTGCACAGCATTTAGCATCTTCCATCCTTTCCTGGACCAGTATTTTGTTATCTAAACATTGTTCCTCTTCCATAAGCACCTAAGTGACCTATGATATTTACTTCCTTTCCTGTCAAGGGCTCTATGTGAGAAAGACAGCATTAAACTATTTAATAATTTTCAATGATATTGAGAACAGCTAGAGCTTAACTACAGATTAATCTAAAAGATAATTCGAAGGCTAAGGATGTAGTTTAAGCAGAGTTGTTGCCAAGTATTCATGAGACAGAGACAGAGACACAGCATTTCATACAGCAGGAAAAAAGGGAGTTAGAGAAGTGGAATGGAGAGAGAGAGAGAGAGAATTGTACAAAGAAGGTTTCCTAGTTTAAAATGTATCTAAGCCTGTAAACTTCTAAATACTACTAGACTACTAGTAGATATTAAGCATCTACTATAGACAGGTATTTGCTAGAGATTTGTTACAGAAATCTCTTCCTAGAGTCATCTTCACATTTTAATCTTTGGAAGACAATTAGACAGAAGAAAGAATGAACCAGTGATTCCTCCCAGAGAGAAGAAGCATCTATTCACCCCAGATAGGATACCAAGGACAGATCAGAGAGAGCAGAAAAATTCCACCTGAGTCTAGATTAACAAGCTAGTGATTTTACTGGTTACATAAAAAAGTATGAGTGAGGAGTTACCTATAAGAAATGTGGTTTTTCTTTTTCTTTTTATATAAATTTTATTTTCTAAGTTTTTTTATTTACATTCCAAATCATTTCCCCTTTCCAGTTTCCTCCCTCCCCAAAAGTCCCATAAGCCCCCTTCCCTCCCTCTTTTCCCCATTCAACCCCCTCTCGCTTCTCTGTCCTGGCGTTCCCCTACATCCAGTCTTTCCAGGACCAGGGGTCTCTCCTTCCATCTTCTTAGAAATCTATTGATATGAGAATTATGTCTAGGGTATTCCGAGATTCTGGGTTAATATCTCCTTATCAGTGACTGCATACCATGTGTGTTCTTTTGTGATTGGTTACCTCACTAAGAATGATATTTTCAAGTTCTGACCACTTGCCTAGGAATTTCGTGAATTCATTGTTTTTAATTGCAGAGTAGTATTCCATTGTGTAAATATACCACATCTTCTGAATCCATTCCTCCGTTGAGGGACATCTGGGTTCTTTCCAGCTTCTGGCTATTATAAATAAGGCTGCTAAGAACATAGTGGAGCATGTGTCCTTATTGCATGCAGGTAAAGCCTCTGGGTATATGCCCAGGAGTGGTATAGCCGGATCCTCCGGGAGTGTCAAAGACAGCTGCAACATTGTAAAGGCCACATGAGCATGGATGACACCTCATGAGAGCTGCATCCCCCACAGGAGAAAGACTCAGTCATGCTCCCCAGTATTTACTACTAACAGATCTTTGGGAATAGGTGTCTTGTTAATCTTGTAAGTTTTAGGAACTTCCTTAAACTGTGAGTTTTATATCCTGAGTTTTATAAGCCTTCCTTATCCTTCCAGATTTTATACATTCTATTTCAAGAGATATTACTACCCAATACCAAGACATGTTAGAGCTCAAACTTAAGATTCTACTACTTACTTGAATACTTCTCTGTGGGAAACTTTTCATGAAATAGAATGTCACATGGCATGCATTCAGAAAATGGTGGTCGTACTTGTGGTGGTAATATACAAAAGGATACTAGCAACAGAGTAGAGCTTGTTTGTTCCCAGAAGGCCCCAGGGCAGGACCTTCTGACTTCCAAGAAACAAAAGTCAGGAATCTATCTAAGCAAGAACATCAAGCATGGAAAAGAAGTGAAAGGGTTTAATTCTCAGGGAATTTCTATAAAAGGCAAAAATCTTTTCATATACACTTGATTTGAAAATCATGGAATTTGGAGTCCTGATATAACAAAGAACACAGAAGAAATGCATTTGTTCCAAACTGTCATTAAAAAAAAACAGTGTCTCAGGATCACAAGAGAAAGCCAACTACATGAATGACTCCCTTAATGTATGTGGGATGGTGGTCATGGTTTAGGTTTCCGTGAGCTGGTAAATGACCTGAAAGCTTGTGAATCCATTAGCACAGTGGCTGATACACAACAAATACTAGAGGTTAATATGACACCCCAACCTAAAATTTACTTTTAAGTGTTTACCAAAATGTTCTTAAAATGCAAACTAATTCACACAATGCTATTGCAAAAAAATTTTTTTTAAAGTATGCTCTTGTAGTCACCTAGTTATACTGTTTGTATTATGGGATACTCTACAAAGACAGGAAATTTTTAAGAATTAAACTAGGGCTTTACCACCACACAGTTAACGAAACCTATATTAGGCATTAGCTAGGGTTAGGTCCATCCTCTGCTATGATACCACCCCCATTCGAGTAGTTCTCTGGTTCATCTACTCATGCAAAACTAAGATTATTACATTGGAAAGTTCATATCTAAAATTCTTTCTGAGATAAATGTCTCCTAGATACCAGTGAACCTTTGAAAGATGCTTATCTACTACTTTAAACAAAAAAAAAAAATACTTTCCTACTTCTATCTCAGGCCAAGCTCCTTTCTAAGTGTTTTAAATGTGTAATCTCATTTTGTCTTACCAATAGCACTGTGGCATAGCCAACTGTCTCTTTCTTTGTTCACTTTTCAGATAAGAAATGCAATTCTTGTGGAAATTTATTAAGAAACTTATTTAAGGTTAAAAGATAAGAGTCAGGCCTCAGTGGGAGAGGGTGTGCCTAGCCTTGCAGAGACTTGATGTACCAGGATGGAGGGATCAGGAGACCTCCACTTGCTCAGAGGAGAAGGGGTGGGGGATAGAGGAGAATATGGGAGGGGGTGGTGAGAGGGATGTAAAGTGAACAAGTAAAAATAAAATAAAATAAAATAAAATAATAAACAGTCAGAGAGATGGAAGCAGCCTTTTCTACAAGGAAACTGTATACTATTGCCAATCTTCCTACCCCTTATGCCTCAGGACCTCTAGCTGTGCACATAATACACATTGCAGTATTATCTATCAGCTTCTGCCAGGTGATGCCTGGTAAACTGAGAATGCAAGAGTCTTTCATTTCATGAGGAAGTAACTGTATAGGCAGCTACAATAGAGATCAGAGATGACTTAGAGATGCGATGAGGGATTGGAGAAATGTCCAAGTCTGTCAGTTGTTTGTTGTATAAGCAAGAGGACCTCAATTCAAAAATGCCATCCAATGCACACACCCCTCCCCTTGCTGTCCCAGGCCAGTGTGGTAGAGTACAGCTGTAATCCTAGTACTAAAGAGGCAGAGGCAGGAAACTTGAGTCTTCCTGGCCAACTAGTATATATACATATATATATATATATATATATATATATATATATATATATATATATATGTATATATATGTATGTATATATATATGTATATATTTATATATGTATATATATATATGTATATATATATATATATGTATATATATATATCTTAAAAAATTGTAAAAAAAATATACCACAAGAGTTGGATAAGTGATAGTCAGTCCTACATGTATACAGAGATACAAGGTCAAGAGTACTACAACCTTGTTATTTTGTGTATTTAAAATTATTTAAATCAGATATAATCACATATAAATTATTTGAGCTGATACATGAGACATTTACTATTATCACATAGCAGAACATGAATATCATACCCAAATTGATATGAATTAGACAAAATTGCCATTTTTTAAAAAAAAATTTGGTAGGGAATGAACAAATAATATTTATCTAGAAAAGTCTGAAAGGACAATTGCAGTTCCTTGTTGCTCCATTAAGGACACAAATCATCTAAATTTGTTTATGATTACAACCATTTAATTATGATGGGGAGTGAATATATTTATCATGTTAAGGACTTTTTCTTAAATACAAGTTGTCACTGGTTACACTGACTTTTAAAGTGTGTTTTTATTTATAATGCATCTGGATAAAGCATTTTTATGAACTCACATGGGTTCCTCCCATTTATTTTCAGCATTCTTCTTTAGAGTTAGCAAAGTGGTTGGGAAATAAGAAAAATGGCCACTGCTCCACTGATAGCAGCATACCTCCCACACCAGTCAGGTTAGACCCAATCCATCAGACCAAACAGGCTGTATGTGCTCACTTGAACTGGCTGCTTCATTTATTTTTGGTGATATGATGTTGGACGAGAGTTATTTAATAGTCTTTCTAAATGTACCTCTGTCTCTTCAATCAAATATATAGCTCCTACATCTTTGTACTTATATTTTCCTTGTGGCATCACTAATAGCTACAGCAGCCCATGTCCAAGTTCTCGGTACAATGAAGTACTTCTTCATAAGATACTCTGGTTCTCGGAACAACTTGTCACATCCTTAACACCCAGAGACTAAATTCCCAAAACATCAAGGGAAGGTCTCCCACTGCACTCATCCATCTTTCCCACTTTATAAAGTGCATACTAGTGTGCAGTTAGACAGCGCAGAGACAATAAGTCTGATACCCTCTAACCCATGCTTCTATAAGCAATCTTGATTAAACTTACAGGGTCACCAAAACATAACTATAAAGATATGAGAGTAAAAAGAGGAGGTGACTACGACCAAAAGACATTAAGCACTTGTAGTAAAATGTCAAAGAAGTCACATGTCCTTTGTTGCACTAATATTCCGAAGCCATCATCTTCTTGCTTCATTCACACTGTGAATTTACACTATCAGCCAAAGTCATTTCAATGCACCCCAACTTAATCTGCTTCAGCCGCGCTGGCCACTTTCCTGACTTCTCCAGGTTGGGGCTATAATATTCCATACATGCTGATGAAACAAAATAACCCAGATATGTACTTATATAACAGGATCTTCTCTCTCACTGTTAGAGCTGGCAGTTGTGGGTTGCAAATGGTTGTCCTTTACTACATACCCTGATATTCTACTGTGCCAGGGGCACCCCTTTGCTCTCTCCCTCCCTGTAAGGAAGAAGTTCTCTGAATTAAAATCTCACCTATAATCTTATTTTACTCCATGAAAGAATTATCTCCAAATAGAGTCATATGATGGATCAGTATGTAGAGTCTACAAAAATATAATCCAGTCCACAGTAGAGTCTCTGTATTTATTGCCGACCTTCCCCTGAATTTCCTTAAGACTTCTTGTGGTTCACGGGTTTCCTTATTTTTTTGCTGAGATATGTATTCCTCAGCAAGGCTTTTCACAGTAAGTTAAAAGCACTAACTTTCCTCTACCCATGGTAGCCATTGTCCATTTGCTTTGCGTCTATGTGACATTCTTCTCATTCTGCAGATGTAGAAGTCAGAACACAGAAAAGCTCAATAATGTGTCAGGTTCAGAACCCAGATATCTGGTTTTCTTGGATTTCAAATTCTAACTTCTTAAAGCTACAGGCTACTTCCCTTTGTGGTCACAAATGCCCCATTATCCTGCTCACAAGTACTTTCCTATGAACAGCTTTATGTTAACTATCTCACCATCAGGAAGAAGAAAAGGAAAGAGTTATTAACTCAAAATCTGACTGGCACTCCCATAATATGATGAGACCTATGGGTATAGGTTATTAACATGTCATGTCAGGGAGTGTTGTCCTATAAGTTGGGACAGAGCTCTGCTCTATTATTCTGTGCATGTTGTGATGAATTCTGTAATGTACCATAAATAGGAATGAACAGTCTATTAATATGTGCATGGCCAAATGAAGTCACACAAGTTCTCCAATCAGTATTTTCCTCTAGTTCTACTCTAATAGTTCATCACATGACCCTTTCCTTGAGTGTACAATGGTAACACCAATATTTGGAAACAGGTCAAATGAATTTGGGGATGTCTAAAATGTCTTGAGTACAAAATCAAAATAGTTCTTTTAATGGAGGCTATCTGATGACTGTCTATTAGGTTTTTATTTATCTCTATTCCCCTCCTTTAAAATTTCCTCTGAAAGTTGTAATCAATTTTGTCATTCTTAGTTCAATAAAAAAAAATTAGTGATTTTCACAAGTCTCCTTATTTATATATGAAAGCTTATACTCTTTCACCTTGGAGGTCTAAAAAGGGCAGTGAAAGACTAAGGAAAGAAAGAAGAAAAGGAAGAAAGAAAGAAAGAAAGAAAGAAAGAAAGAAAGAAAGAAAGAAAGAAAGAAAGAAAGAAAGAAAGAAAGAAAGAAAGAAAAAGAGTTTTACATACAGAAAGCCTAGCTACAATATGATTTGTTTTTCACATTTCTTTCACATAGGTCTATGGTCGGACATTAGAGACCAATAACTCCCTACTTGTATGGGACCAACATTCCCTTTGATTTTGTAACATGTCTTTCTATTCAAAATGAAGAGCTCTGCCTCTCCAGTGAGACTTTTTCCTCCCTGGAGATTTCTATGTGTCATTTTTACTCTGAGACCGGTGTTTAATGATAGATAGATGATAGATAGATAGATAGATAGATAGATAGATAGATAGATAGATAGATAGATAGATAGATAGATAGATAGAAAGATAGATACATAGATAGATACATAGATAGATAGATACATAGATAGATGCATAGATAGATACATAGAAGATACATAGATAGATACATAGATAGATACATAGATATATAGATATATATTTTAATTTTCAAAGGCCTTCCAGTATACTAGAGAGAATGGAATGAAAGATCCCTCCCAAGTATTTGCTAAACTGATTAGTTCAGAATAGAATAATCTCTATTTGAGGCCCCAAAGATAAAATAAATATTGTGCTTCTATTTTTTTTAATTAGGTATATTCTTTATTTACATTTCAAATGATTTCCCTCTTACTGGTTCCCCCCCTCCCCAAAAGTCCAATACACCCTCTTCCCTCCCCCTGCTCCCCAACCAACCCACTCCCGCCTCCCCTTCCTGGTATTCCCCTACACTGCCACATTAAGCCCTTCCAGGACCAGGCGCCTCTCCTTCCTTCTTCTTGAATGGTAGAAGGTAAGAGAAAAATGCTTACAGAGTCTGAGGGCTTACCTTTCTCCATTAGTCAGGGTTCTCTAGAGGAACAAAACTAATAAAACAAACACACACACACACACACACACACACAGTTTGTTAGGGTAGCTTAAAGTCTGTGACCAGTTAGTTCACCTATGGCTGTCTATCAATTAGAAGTATAAGGAGAGACCCCCTGGTCCTGGAAAGACTGGATGTAGGGGAACGCCAGGACAGAGTAACGAGAGGGGGTTGAATGGAGAAAAGAGGGAGGGAAGGGGGCTTATGGGACTTTCGGGGAGGGAGGAAACGGGAAAGGGGAAGTGATTTGGAATGTAAATTAAAAAAAAATAAAATAAATAATAAAAATTAAAAAAAAAAAGAATCTAGTAGTTCTTCAATCCATGAGCCTGGATGTTTCAGCTGGTCTTCAGTATACACCATCATCCCAAGGGAGGAGGTTGTAATGCCAACAAAAAAAAATGGGTTTGCAAGGGCAAGCAGACAAAGAGCAAGAGTTTCCTGCCTCTTTATACAGGCTACCACCAGAGGGGTGGCCTAGATTGAAGATGGATTTCCCACTTCAAAACATCAAGATTATAAAGGTAGATCTTCCTACTTCAAATTTCTTTAGAAAAATCCCCCATAGATATATTCAGACACTTGGGTTTTAGTTACCTTCAGCTGTAGTAAAGTTGAAAACTAAGAATAGCCATCCCACTTGCCTCTGAAGACACTGAACCAATGTGCAAATGTAATAGCTCATGTTATTGAATTTTACTTCATGTCAAATATTTTTCTAAGTGCTTTGTATGTACACAGGAGCTGTAGAACACTACGAAACGTCCACTGTGGTAGCAATGCTGCTTATTTTGTTTGTCACCATCCCATGAACTTTACTCACTGGAGATAACTGACTGCTGTTTGGATGATAATTTAGCAGGTTCATCCTTTGAAAAATCATTTGCAGCCATTGGACTTCAGTTGACTTTCTGATGTAGAAATAGAACCAGGTACAACCTCTGACCTGCATTAAGCAATCAACAGTGTGTCTTGACTATCTACCTGGCTCTCAATATGCTGGTTTCTATTTGCTCCTCTCAAAGTATAAGGACAGTTGTACATCTGGTAGTTTGTTGGCCTTCTGTAGGATTAGCAGAAGTTCAGAGTTGACACTGCCTCTCCAAGACAGATGAATGGGCCCTTGAGAGAATATATTGAACTTACCTCCATTTAGCTGCCTTTTCCTGCGTGTTCTCCTCTGAATAGTGATTCAGATGGTATTTATCATCATGGGATTTCCCTTCTGACTTTTACTATGAAGTCCTCTCATTCCTAATTCTGTGAGGTTCTTAGTCCAATGCATGCATACAGGAGAATGGCCACTGCCCAGACCACTGCCCTGTTCTAGTTACTCAGCCATGGCATGCACGATTCTATAGAAGAGGATATAACTCCATAACAGCAGAATTGGAGCTCCATCCTCACAACCTACCTACTGTGTGTTTCAATATCTTTCAAACACAAATCTTCTACCTCAATTTTGAAAAGTACATTTCATTAGTGAGTACATTTAAAATTTCTTGGACCCTTAAAAGTTTATGTTTTATATAGGACCTTACATGCAAGTTCTTGAGGTGGAACAAAGGGAAGCTCCAAGCTAGTTTTCCCCAAAGAACTCTCTTCAGCAATTCCAGTCTCCTTCCCATTCCCAGGTTGCTTTATGTCTGTGGAATAAGTTTGATGACTTTGTAAATCTGCAGAGTTAGAGACAGATAGATTGGCCTCATCATACGAAAACCATGGGAAAAAAGAACTCAGTTAAAGAATTGCCTCCTCCACTGTGTCCTACGGGTATGTCTTTAGGATATTTTCTTTATTGCCAGTTGATGGAAAGGGCCCAGGCCTCTAGGCAGGGTGTGATCACTAGATAGGAAGTACTGTGTTGCATAAGGAGGTATCTGAAAATGAGTCTGGAAGCAAGCCAGTCACCAGCATTCCTCTAGAGTCTTTGCTTTATTTGTTCCTGCTCCATGTTCTTGCTTGAATTTATTCCATGACTTCCCTCAGTGATGGACTGTGACTTGCAAGTGTAAGCTAAATAAAATCCTTCCTTCCCAAGTTGCTTTTGGTACCAGGAATAGAAATCTAATGAGAATGGCTTGGTCTATTCTATCATCATATTAACATATGCTATATATGCTATATAAATAATTCTATTATAGTACCTTGCTTTGTGGGTATTAACTCATTTGATTCCAAGAACAGGTTTAGACAATAAAAATTATTTACAGGTACAGATATATAAAGTGTGAGCTGGGCTGCACCATTAGGTTTAGTGAGAGAGTTACTCTGTAAATAAAGAGTGGAAGAAGAACTCAGAGGTAGACATTCCAGTTGCAGAGCTAGTGCTATTCAACAATAGGGGCTATCATGTTTGGTACTCTACTGTGTGCAGAGGAAATAAACACAGAACAAAGCAAAGCTAAGAAAATGTCCTGAGATAGAATTAGACCTTTCTTGAAACTAGGTAATAAAATAACTTAATGTAACTTAAGTTTGGATAGAGTTACGTGAAAATAGCTCAATGTACCTTGCAAAAATATAGAAATATCCCATATTGTTTCTAACAAAAATTATACCTTAAATTTGTCTCTAGCTACTTACCTGTGTTAGAACTGTGACTACTTCATTGATTTAGTAAAACTGTTTAAAAGAATCTTCTATTGTCAGGTGTAATTTCTTGTACTTCCATTCACACTTGAATGCATCCAAGCAGTTACATGGCCACAATGCTATGAAAATATTTCTTTTTGTCAGGTACTGGCAGAGCCTCTCAGGAGACAGCTATATCAAGCTCCTGTCAGCAAGCATTTGTTGGCATTCACAATAGTGTCTCCAGTACCTGACAAATTCAGAGGTGAATGCTCTCAGCCAACCATCAAACTGAACACAAGGTCCCCAATGAAGGAGCTAGAGAAAGGACCAAAGGAGCTGAAGGGGTTTTCAGCCCATAGGAAGAACAACAATATGAACCAACCAGTAACCCCAGAGCTCCCAGGAACTAAACCACCAACCAAAGAGTACACATGGAGGGACCCATGGCTCCAGCTGCATATGTAGCAGAGGATGGCCTTGTTGGACATCAAAGGGAAGAGAGACCCTTGGTCCTGAGAAGGCTCAATGTCCCAGTATAGGGGAATGCTGGAACAGGGAAGCAGGAGTGGGTGGGTTGATTGAGCAGGGGGAGGGGGGATGGGATAGGGGGTTTTTGGGAGGAGAAACCAGGAAAGAGGATAACATCTGAAATGTAAACAAAGAAAATATCTAATAAAAAAGGAAGAAAAAATGTATATAGATATATAAATATCTCTCTCTATATATAAATATATATACATATATATATATTTAAAAAGAAAAAAATGAAAATATTTCTAAAGGGGTGCGTGTTTACTAGGGCCTCATGATGTCTATCTGCAAAAGCTTAGCAGCTCTCCTTTGGGAGTACTGCTGGCTCTGAAGTCCTGATGTCCCACAATGTTGGTTTTCCTCCTACTTCACTGTGTGTGTGTTGGTTTTCCTCCTACTTCACTGTGTGTGCCTCCATGAATTTTATAGGGTCTCATTTGTCTTTCCTTTGACTATGACGTGCTTCCAAGATGAGCTACAAACTCAGTCTATCCTAACTACTCCCATCCATCCTTGAAATGCAAAGTTTTCCTTAATGACTTCCAGATTCATAACTCTGACTTGGACTGATGCCTAAACTGAGCTGAACTGCAACTCCTGCTGTTTGCATTCTCAACATCTCCACTTAGATATCCAGCAGGATCTTTTATAGTTACCATATTCAAAACCCTATGAATATATACACTCTTCATAACCAGTTCCTCTATTTCTCTGTCCCAGTTTAAGAAATAGTATGGCATTCTTCTTGTTCAACAAACTTCAGGCTTCACTTCAGCACCTTTCACCCACATCTCCGTAGTATAAACTATTAGACTCACTTGCCGATTCTAATATGGTAATTCCCTAAAATGCCTTCTTTACTTCCATCCTGTTGCTCTCAACAAGTTATTGTTTGCATACACACGAGAGCAATAGTTTTAAACCAAATGACAACAATCTTTGCATGAAATTCCCAGCACTTTCTAGCCAAGAGGGAAGTTCCAGGTCACCCATGGTTTGCAGTTTTTTCATTTCCCTTGATCTACCCTCCACACTGTAGCTACCATACTCTAGTGTAGACACTCTGACCTCCATATTGTTTCTCATGTACACAGGATGCCCTGTGAGTATACATCACAGATATAAAATGCTCTCTAAAAGGTTAAATGCCGAGACAGAGAAGCGTGAGGAGGTTGAATGGGGAAAAGAGGGAGGGAAGGGGGCTTATGGGACTTTCGGGGAGGGAGGAAATGGGAAAGGGGAAATGATTTTGAATGTAAATAAAAATATAACAAATAAAAAATGTAAAAAAAAAGGTTAAATCATGGCCTTTCATTTTACAATACAGCTGAGTGTAAGTCACTGATTTATGAATAAAGAGCCAATTATAATACTATTCAAATCACCATGCTTTTCTTGACTAATAACAAGTTTAATTCTTTTAACTTCTGAAAATCTTATAAAAATGAACATTGTTCTTCCTAAATGGCCTTTTTTTTCACATTGGAAAGGTTTTTTACTTGGGAAACAAAATATGGAAATGAACCCAAGTCTAACTAATATTAGTGCAACATAATCACATGCATACCTGTATAATGAATAATGTTATTGTAAATACTCTGCTTCTTAACAAACACTATTAATTTCATTTGAATACATGATGCATTTTAACAGAGTTTAAATTTTTCCTCGATTTAATGCTACTTAAACAACATTGAGTATGTCCTTTCTTCTTCAATTTTAAAATAATGTTGCATGGATTATGCTTCTGTTCCTTTTGCTTCTACCATTTTATTTAGGAAAAAAATATAAAACAGTACCAGTAACTCAAAAGTTCTGGAATGTCATAGAATTATGCAAGCTAAGATACATCCCATATATGTGTGTCTTCTAATATCCAGTGCCTTTCCTTCCATTGTGTGGCTTCCAGAGGCTACAAAAAATTGATGGATATATCCACCCCCCCAAAAAAAAAGTTAAAACTGAAAAGTGTGTAAATGTGAGTCTTCAGTTGACTGTAAAAAGGATATATTACTTAATGGAAGCATGAAAGAAGGAACAGTAGTAAGCAATAAATCTCAGATTAATTATACGTATGCAATGAGGTGTGGAGCTGATATAAATGCATAGAACTGCTTTCCTGAAGCATGATAATTATGTGCTTTTCAGTACTAGACTGTAAATTTTAAGCATTTGTATGGAAGGACATGATTTTCTTTTTATTAGTCAATGCAAAACAACTCTGTTCTATTCCAAGCCTATTAGATCTCTATCCTTGGGTCTTTTATTTATTGGTTTCTCAAAGATCTGTTTTATATTTTGTCTTACAATCAGAAGTATACCTCAAATGTTGAAATATTTGAAACTTCTGAATAGCAAATCTTCAAATTCACAATTATCTTCTAAATGATGCAGGAAATGTCATTTCTAGTGGCAAAATCAATATGTATTTTGATTCATTAGGAAAGTAAATAATGGCTATTTCTCACATCTCTTCAGATTCTTTTTTACCAGTGTGCATTGTGATGCCTGGCCCGAAGCACTGCTATATTTAGTTCTAATGGAGCACTCTTAAATTGCTTATTTTGTGTTTACTAAAGTCAGCCTGTTTGTTACCATGGAAACTTCGACAGTGCTCTAGCTAACTGTTTTATTAGATGAATTGAAGATACAGCTGAAGACTGGAGGTGCAGCAAATCATTCTTGAAACATGTTTTTTTTTAAAAGCATCTGTAAACTGTGGGCTACCATTATATAAAACTTGACATTATATTAAGGTCTATTCTATTCCAAATTTTGGGAGGGTACCAGTATTTGGAAATTTAAATTATAATTAGCACATTGGTTTCTCTAAAGTACAAGGAGTACTGCTCTAAAGTAACTCAGTTCTGAAGAAATTAGAAGCCATTGGAACAGCTTAACACATAGTAAGTACTTGTTCAGTCTCTTCCCTCCAAACCCTTCATCCTCCATCTGTAGCAGCAGCAGCAGCAGAAGCAGCAGCAGAAGCAGAAGCAGAAGCAGAAGCAGCAACAGCTTCTTTTTTTCATCTCAGGTTGCATGAGCAATGATGCAAGAAGGAAAGGGCTTTATTCACTCCTCCATTTGCTTGCAGAAGAATCTATATATTATGTCACTAATGAGTGTCAGCACCTTGTGGTTCTTATAGATGCTGAGCTCTTGGTGCAAACTTTGTGGTCTCTGCCCATCCTTTTGTTCCTAGTTTCCAGGTGTTCAACATTTTCTCATGATCCACCAAAAGTCTCTGGTCAACCTAACCTTCATACACTTCTTTCAATTTTGACATTGCTACATAATTCTCCTCAATATATTCTCAACTGCTCTCCACAAAATGAGACTAATCATGATACATGTTACCACATGAGAGATCAAGACCCTATTCTGAAGTTTTTGAATTATTAAGTGACTGAAATAAACCCATAGCTTGTGAGATTTCTCTCCCTTTGACTAGATGGAGCAAATATTCAGATGATAAGGATGAAAGAGAGCTGTTTGAAGGGTCAACTCCAAGAAATCTGACAGAAGCAAGAGGTTTAAAAAAATTAAACTTCTCAAAACTGTCCTCTATAGATCATGAATGGCAAAGATTGTGTAGGTGGATCAACATTAGTAGCTAGCAGCCACACAGGAAAATTAATACAATAACACATACAATTTCTGTTTTCCTAACAAATTATAACCAAATAAAAGCATTATCTTTAGATGCCACATTTTTTTCACTTATTGCAACACATTTGATAGCCAGTAATTTACTATGTCCAAGAAATTAAGGAAAAAGAGAACTTTTGAATTCCAAAATCATAATGCTATGAGATGAGCATCTCTTCACTGTTTATAGAAGTCTATTTCATATAGACACAGATTTAATGCAAATATGTAGGACATGGCTGATAGTGTTTTCTAGAATCTTAAAAATATTTTCATATATTAGCTATTAATGTTATTGGTAAAAGTTAAGGAGGTTTGATATTGTTCCATGATATAGTAGTAAGTGAATTACACTGTATACTCTTTATGTGTGTATATATATATATATATAATGCATAAAAGGTAAATTATTTTGTTGAATATCAGAGATTATTTCAGCCAAATTTCTATAGGAATACATTTCCATTTTATTCTTACTGGTAGTTCACATGGAAGGTATATTTTTGATCTGATATTTATCTTTCCTCTTCTTAGGTTCCACTTTTATTTGTAACACTCACATAATCCCAGTAAAGAACCAAGAGGGTGTGGCTATGATGTTCATCATTAATTTTGAGTATGTGACGGATGAAGACAATGCTGCCACACCAGAGAGAGTCAACCCAATATTGCCAGTCAAAACTGTAAACCGTAAGTAAAAGGCCACATCTCCATAGTCACGGCATTCCTCTGCTTCTGTAGTCACTTGAATGTCAGTTCTTAAAATGTATTCACAAAGGAAATATAAACTTTTATACCAGAAAGACATAGCTGATGCTATTATTCTTTGACACTTTACAAAATTTATCATCCTCTTTGAAAGTCATATAACTTGTGTATAGCATCATGTATTTTTATCAATGCTTTTTTTTTTAAGAACAACATCAATGGGAGGAGAGGCCCTTGGTCCTGTGAAGACTCAATGGCCCAGTGTAGGGGAATGCCAGGGCAGGGAAACAGGAGTGTGTGACGGGGAAAACACCTTCATGGAAGCAAGGGAGGGGGAATGGGATAGGGGATTTCCAGAGGGGAAACCAGGAAAGTGGATAACATTTGAAATGTAAATAAATAAAACTCTCCATAAAAAAAATAAAAAAGAACAGGGTCATCTTGTGTAGCTGTAAATGGCCCCTGAACTGAGTATGTAAACCAGGTTGGCCCTTCTTCCAAAGTACTGAAATGAAAGGTATGCTCCAACATGCTTCGTAGTTTATCAATACTTTTCTGAAAACACTTAAGTTGTTTTCAAACATTAGATATTAGAAATAATACTCCATATGAGGTGCACAAAGAATTTGTATTGCTTGATAAACTATTAGCTTATACATTTAAAAATACTATCTCAGTTAGCTTAAAATAAGCCTATGAAAGACGCTTTAAAAATATACTTCAGATAACTTTATACTGGTTATCTATATAAAGCAAAGTAGTTCACAGAGTTAGAGGATATGTTTGTTTCGTTTAATACTTTTCCAACTCCATCTCTTGTACTTGAATTCATGACATAATGAATCTTCTCTCTTTTACTGTTGCATTTTAAAACAAATTTTAAGACTTGTCTTAATTGTATCACTTCATAGTGTTTGACGTTTACTTTTTGAGACTCTTTGGGAAGTTATACTTCCTTTTCCTTGATTACAGCTCTACTGAGAATGCATGTTTATTGACAGAATTGATTGTTTTCTATTGTGCTGACATAGTCTGTGTTGATCTACTCCATTTTATTGTGTTGATGTTTGGTTGTCTCCATCTACATATACCTCTTTTTATATTTGGTAACACTTTTGTATTTCTAATAGTTATTTTATACAATAGTTTACTAGATGTCACATATCTGCCACTACATAGTTTGTTGAATTTATAGATTTGGTCCTGATTCTTTTTTTTTTTTAATTTAATTTTATTTTATTTTTTTAATTTACATTCCAAATCACTTCCCCTTTCCCGTTTCCTCCCTCCCCGAAAGTCCCATAAGCCCCCTTCCCTCCCTCTTTTCTCCGTTCAACCCCCTCTCATTACTCTGTCCTGGCGTTCCCCTACATCCAGTCTTTCCAGGACCAGGGGTCTCTCCTTCCATCTTTTTAGAAATCTATTGATATGCTGATTGTGTCTAGGGTATTCTGAGATTCTGGGTCAATATCCCCTTATCAGTGACTTCATACCATGTGTGATCTTTTGTGATTGGGTTACCTCACTAAGGATGATATTTTCAAGGTCCTGATTCTTAATTTTTACTCATCATGGATTCCTTACTTCAAGCAAGAAGACAATTATCTCAAAGATCTTGTTCTGCCCTTCCCACCATATAATTTTAATTAATAATGTATTTCTTTTAACTTGTCATTGTGTTCCTAAATATCTTTAGTAGTCAGCTATTAGACTTAATTAGTTTTGATTATCTCATTTTCTTCTTCCTGCCCAATGCCCTTTTTTTCTGGTGTTAGTGTCTAGTTTGTCAGTTATGGGAACTTTTAAATTTCTCTTTTTTTGTTTTCATCTTAAATTCTGTTTTGTTTTGGGTTTTTTTTTTTGGTTTCCATATATATTTTCCTCTTTTTTATTGGTTAT
Source organism: Tokudaia tokunoshimensis (assembly GCA_036184795.1). Taxonomy (NCBI): domain Eukaryota; kingdom Metazoa; phylum Chordata; class Mammalia; order Rodentia; family Muridae; genus Tokudaia; species Tokudaia tokunoshimensis. Next base: position 36,971,830 of record BTHU01000004.1, on the reverse strand, counting down.
TTTATTTCAAGTCTTGCCTCCCTTCACAGTTCCCCCTCCACAAATCTCCCATCCCATCCCCCCTGCCTTTTGCTTCTATGAAGATGCTCCCTCACTCACTGCTCTAGCACCTCCCTACACTGGAGCATCAAGCCTCCACAGGAACAAGTACCTCCACTTCCAATGATGCCAGATACCACAATCCTCTGCTACATATGTAGCTGAAGCCGTAGATTCCCTCCATGTGTACTCTTTGGTTGGTGGTTTAGTCCCTGGGAGCTCTGGTTAGTTGATATTGTTGTTCTTCCTATGGGTTTGCGAAGCCTTCAGCTCCTTAATTCCTTCCCCCTAGTTCTTCCATTGGGGTCCCTGGACTCAGTCTGATGGTTGGCTGTGAGTATCTGTATTAGTCAGGTTCTGGCAGAGTCTCTCAAGGGACAGCTATATCAGGCTCCTGTCAACAAGAGCTTCTTGGTGTCAACAATAGTGTAGGGTTTGGTTCTTCAGACAGGATGGATCACTAGGAGGGGCAGTCTCTGGATGGCCTTCCCTACAGTCTCTGCTCCATTTTTTTACTTCTAGTAAATTTGGTTTTGTTTTTAATTTTATTTAATCTTCTTTTTTTACACTCCAGATTTTATCCCCCTCCCAGTCTTCTCTCTGACTGTTCCACATCCTATACCTCCTCCCCCACTTTGTCTCCTCACCCCTGCTCCACCCAACCTCTAAACTCCCTGGGGCCTCCAGTCTCTTGAGAGTCAGTCTCTCTCTGACGGAACCCAGACCTGGCGGTCTTCTGCTGTATACATGTGGAGGGGTTTATGCTGCCTGGTTGGTGGTCCAATGTCTGAGCAATCTCGGGTCCAGATTAATTGAGACTGCTCGTCCTCCGTCCTCCTACAGGGTCACCCTCCTCCTCAGCTTCTTCCAGTTTTTCCCTAATTCAATCACAGGGGTCAACAGCTTCTGTATAATCAATATTCACACAATATTCCTCAGTTTTCCCATAACTTACTAAATAAGATTTATTCTTGCAAAGTGTTTTAAGAACACTTTTTTATTTAACATGGTAGTAGTTTGAATGATAAATGTCCTCCAAAGCCCTGAGTATTTAAATATTAAGTCATCAGTTGGTAGTGCTAATCCGGGTAAGTTTAGGTATATGGCCATTCCAGAGTAAATATGTTTTGGGTGATAAGCTTTGAGAATTTAAAGACTCAGGCCATTTCTAGTTTACTTTCTTTACTTTGCGCTTGTGGTTCAAAATTTGAGCTTGTTCCTCCAGCTGCCAGGCCTGTTTCCTTCCCTTCATGATCAACTATTATCCTGCTAGTACCATGATCCTGAATAATCCTATCCTCCTATAAGTTGCCATCGTCATGGTATTTTCTCACAACAATAAAAGAGCGACAAATAAAGACACTATTCTTCTGTATAAAGTTTATATATACAAAACCATGCTTCAAAAAGCCTGTGCTGACAGTCTTGCTCAAACTTAGAAGGGGCATTATGTATATAAGTATAAGGGCCAGAGATTGATATTAGTACCTTTTTTCTGTGACTCTCTATGTTATTTTTAAGATCAGGTCTCCCCCTAGACCTGGGCCTTGCTGGGTATTATTAACAAACTCCAAGAACTCTTGTTTCTGCCTCCACAATGTTGAGATCACAACCTGCACTAATACAGCCAGCTTTGCATGTATTTGTGTTTTATCATTTCTCTCTCTCTCTCTCTCTCTCTCTCTCTCTCTCTCTCTCTCTCTCTCTCTCTCTCTCTCTGTGTGTGTGTGTGTGTGTGTGTGTGTGTGATGTGATCATCTGTGTGTGCTTAAATGCCCATGCCCACCTGTTTCTTACAAAGCTTCTAGGATTCAGAATTCAAGTCTTCAAGCCTACACAAGAATTTATTCATAAAGCCATTTCCCTAGCTCTTACATCTAGATTTTTCACACGGGTCTGGGGATAGATCTCAAGCACTCATTTATATGTGTTTGTGTGTGTGTGTGTGTGTGTGTGTAGTTCACTGAATGAGCCATCATCCTAAGTCCACTAGCAAACTCTTGACATTATAATTCAGCACTGTTATCTACAAAGTTCAAGCTCAACAATCACATATAGATTCTTTTTTATTTTACACACACACATATGTGCACACAAACACACACACACACACACACACACACACACACACACATCACTACCAACACCTCAACCTAAAAACAAAGCATAATGCTTTATGGCATGTTTTGTTTCATATGGAGTTTTATTCATTGTTATCCTGGCTGCGTTAATCTTGTGGTCCATGAGTGGCAGCAAGTTTCTCCCTGTAAGTATAAACCTAAGCTTCATACTAAATCGAACAATTAAACATTTATTATAGTATCAAATAACTTCCTTTGCCAAATCTAAAAATCAGTATAAATTTAATTTTTCTCTTAAAGCAAAGAAGGAATAAATATATTAATGTAATATAATACCAATATCCTGAATTTTTACCCTCAAAAATACCACATTTGAGAAATTTCTGGAAAAAAAATCAGTAATTCTTCAATTTTCCAAAATATATATTGAAACAAATTAGGCTACAATAAAAACATTTAATCCTAAAATTGTGCCTTTAAGGTGATATCCACTTCAATTTATATTCTCTACTTCTCCCATTCAATCACTTCTGAATGGTCTATAAGAGTAAATTTCAGTGACATCAACCTCTATCTGCCATGAATATCTGTATTTGTGAATATCCACGAACATTAGGTTGCCTACATAAGGAATGAATACCTACTTTATTATTTTTAACCATCTTCTCAAATATTTCATTTTCCTAATGGAATAGTGTCTGGTATAGACTTTCATCTGAACTACATTTCCTTTAGACAGGAACAATTCAGGGTTAAAATTTGTGAGATGGGTAGGTGGTTCCATCCTTCAAATGGATATGGTCCCATACCGTAGCAGAGTGTAGGATTTAGAAAAAAAAAGATAATGTATTCATTTAAAACTGAAATACAAATGTTGAATTGAATTGATACCTTGGGGGAGGGTTATTTTATTTATTTACATTTCAAATGTTGATCCCCTTCCTGGTTTCCACTCCCTAAAGCTCCTAGCCCATTCCCCCTCCTCTGCCTCTGTAAGGGTGCTCCCTAATCCACCCATCCACTCCTACCTCACCTTCCTAGCATCCACCTATGCTGGGGCATGGATCCTGCATAAGAGGCCTTCCTCCCATTGATGTCAGATAAGGCGATCCTTTCCTACATATACAGCTGGAACCTAAGGTCTTTCCATGTATGCTTTTTGGTTGGTGGTTTAGTCCCTGGGAACTCTGGAAAGTCCAGTTAGTTAATATTGTTGTTCTTCCTATGGGGTTGCAATCCCCTTCAGCTCCTTCATTGCTTCCCTTAACTTTTCCATTGGGGTCCTCATGCTCAGTCCAATGGTTGGCTGCAAGCATCCACATCTGTATTGGTCAAGTGTTGATAGAGCCTCTCAGAGGACAGCTATACCAGGCTCCTGTCAGCAAGAGCTTCCTGCAATCAGCAAGTGACTGGGTTTGGTATCTGCAGATGGGATGGATTCATAGGTAGGCCAGTCTCTGGATGGCCCTTCCTTCAGTCTCTGTTCCACTCTTTTTCCCTACATTTCCTTTAGACAGGAACAATTCAGGGTTAAAATTTGTGAGATGGGTAGGTGGTTCCATCCTTCAAATGGATATGGTCTCTACAGGTTCTATCTTCCCTTCTTGGATATTTTGGCTAATGTCATCCCTATTAGTTCCTGGGAACCTCTTGCTTCCCTGGTACTTGTGACCTTCTAGACACCTTGGTTTCTTAAATAGAAAGAATTGTACATAACACCTCCCAGAATTCAAACATGGGCCGGGCGGTGGTGGCACACGCCTTTAATCCCAGCACTTGGGAGGCAGAGGCAGGAGGATTTCTGAGTTCGAGGCCAGCCTGGTCTACAAAGTGAGTTCCAGGACAGCCAGGGCTACACAGAGAAACCCTGTCTCAAAAAAACCAAAAAAAAAAAAAAAAATCAAACAAACATGGTCTGTGGCATTTTATGTTCAGTTAGTCTCTGGCATCTCATGGTAAAGTCCTGGCAAAGCCAGTAGAGATTCTGCCCCTTATCTTGTGACTATGTGTGGTTCCCCTATGGTATCGCTGTCACCCACACAGGAAATCACTGAAGAGAGCAAAAGACATGCAGATACAGTTGTTTCTATGACTTTTCAAAGTCTGATTATTTACAGCCACTACACTGGTTTCACTCACACCCTTTTGCCATTTTGTCTTCCATTTCCTTTAATGTTATGTCAGACTTTGAGTAATTGATTATTAAATCGAGCAGAAAAGTTCAAAGGACCAAGATTTTGCTTGATAACATTGCATATTATATCTCATCTCTGACAAACCTTAATGATTTATTCCTTTGAGAGTAAAATTTTACTGTCAGTACAAAATAATGACTTTGGCTCTTTCAAACATCTTTTGACAGAGAGACAGCAAAAAAGGAAGCCATGAAAGAAGTGGGGAAGGGTAGGAGGAAGGAAAGAAGGAAGGAAGGAAGGAAGGAAGGAAGGAAGGAAGGAAGGAAGGAAGCAAGGAAGGAAGCAAGGAAGGAAGGAAGGAAGGAAGGAAGGAAAGAAGATAGTAGTTGGATAGTTTTCTGCTTGATTTAACAAGCAGATCTCTTTGGAAAAACACATGTTGTTACAGGGAGCCCACTAGAGATGTCTACTCAAGCAGTTTGTAGCCAATTAAAACTCTTCATACCAGCCAGGTGGAACTTAAGTGTAGCCTGACCATTTAGGGCAAGGGACTTTGAAAGTAAAAGCAACATCCTGGCATATTCCTCTGCATCTGCCGGAGGAGATTTTGTACAAGCAAGCAGTTAAACAGCTGGAACATTTGCACAAGTAGACAGTTTAGTAGGAGCTAAGATAAGTTAACTAGGACATCTTAACTTTGGGTTCCTAGAATAGAATTAGATAATTTTCCTTCAAACTTTCCATCAAAAAGATAAAATTCTAGTTAAACCTGAAAAGACCTCAACAAAATTCCGAGATGGTTGAACCTCTATACTTCTTGATCTAATACAATGTTAACTCCCAACATAGATTGTTAGTTTGAAGCATACAATCCAATTGCCAACATGTGGGTCAATAAAAGTAGCCAAAAAAGTGTAGTTACACTTACATATATGATAAGTACACTAAAACACATTTAAAACTCATATTTTCCTTTTGTCAATGTTTAATTTCTTATGAAAATATGGTACATATAATTATGAGGTAAAGAATGAAAGCAGAGGAGATAAAAGGAGAAAACTGTCCATTTTATCAAAGATACATGTTTCTGTAAAATATTTGTCTTCTTAAAAGTGCAGATTTCATTAAATTGAGATTATTAAGGAAAAGAAACAATGCTATCTATACAATAGAAAAGAGATGTTATAAAAGGAGAGACTTCTTATGGAGTAGAGTAATAAACATTCTCAGGAAAAAATACTAACTTTAGATTCTGGAGCTCTAACATATGAAAAGTAAGCATATCTCCAGAATAAGTAAATTTTCAATGAGTATGCCTATCAAATTAGCAGATATTGTACAATGGATTCATTTAATGAATCAATGTCAATAATAATAAAATACAAAGTTAATTTTTTTCCTTTAGGTATTGTATGTAAAATAATCTTAAAAATTGAAATTATAGAGTTTGCTAAAACTTTAGTAAGAACATTCACAAATCTAAAATTGAACAAAATTCTTGATTGTGATAATCTCAATAGTCACCTTGATGTGAACTAGAATCCACTAGGAGATGGGTCTTGGACACATCTGGAGCATATTATTCCTGTATTATCTACATTAGGTTAATTAAGGTGAGGAGACCTGCCCACTGTAGGCGGCATCATTACCTGAGATAGGATCTGGACTACCTAAAAGGGGAAAACGAGCTGACCACATACACTCAAGTGCTGTCTGCTTTCAGTTTACACATGATGTCCCATCATTTAAGACAGTGATTGAAAAGTGAGCCCTAATAAATCTTTTTATTCTTAACTAACTTTTATCAGGGTATTTTGTCTTAGCAACAAGAAAATGAACTAATATAATATCCAAGCAAAATTTAAAGCATATATTTTTATCTTGTTTGATCAGATCTTAAAGTTTCTCTAACATTTATCTACCAGACAAATCTCAAACATTTAGACTCCTTCATCAATGTAATCCTGGGAGTCTAAATTTAAATCTACATCACTCACTGTCAAATTGATGTATTGAGTTTATGCCATAATTTGGGTATATTTTCTAAGAAACTACTAGCTCTAGTTAGGTTCTCTTCATTCTTAGAAAAAATATCAAAGAGTACACATGGAAGGACCCATGGCTCCAGCTACACATGTAGCCCAGAATGGCCTTTTCAGATATCAATGAGAGGAGAGGCCATTGGTCAGTGTAGGGGAATATCAGGTCAGGAAAGTAAGCAGGGGGAAGGGAGATAGGAAAGGGGATTTTCGGAGGGATAACTAGGAAAGGAGATGCCATTTGAAATGTAAATAAAGCAAATACCTAATTAAAAAAGAAAAGAATTTGCATGTCATCAGCAGGATGCCAGGACAGAGAGGGGGTTGAATGGGGAAAAGAGGGAGGGAAGGGGCTTATGGGACCTTCGGGGAGGGAGGAAACTGGAAAGGGAAAATGATTTGGAATGTAAATAAAAAACTTAGAAAATAAATAAAAGGGGAAAAAAAGAAAAGAAAAATATCTGATCAAGATATTAATTGACTACACATCTCAAATCTCTATTTGAGATGCTTTTTTTACTTTTCTGATTCTCTCCCATTTCTCCCATTACCAGGAGAAGGCACTTCCAACCTTGTCTATCGTTCTTATGACTGACCTCAAATCAATTCCTGTGTTGCACCAAAGAAAACTTTTCTTCTTGTGCCCACAGCTGAGGTGGAGGAGGCCATTGAGTGGAAATTCCTCAGCAACTATAGGCCACCTCCTGCTGACAAATCCTAAGTGAAACTTACAGAATCCCCTAAGGATCTGTACCATCCTGCTCCTTCAAAACCATCCTCCCCAGTGTCTCCCTCCCATGCCAATGTTTTCTCCTGGCTCCTTCCTCTGTTGCTCATACTCAAGCTGCTAAGAATAAATAGCCTGCATTTCAACAGACACATTTTGTTTATATCACATCATGTTTTTTTAAAAGTTTTAATTAGTTGACTTTCTTGCCAACATTTGAAAATTGGATATTGCACATTAAAATTAGGATATCTGGTTGTCTCTCTTCTGAGTATCTAGCTGCACACCCCAAATGTTCCTTATAAGTCAGCACAGAATACTAGCCATCCTTTTGACAGGGCCTTAGTTATTCTATTCACTGAGCTCAGCACACATTTCCTTAAGTTTCATATGTACTTGGGTTTTCTTGGTTTCTGTTATTTGTCTCTTGCTGTAGGTATTTGAGCTACACATGTACCACTCTTTCCACATTTCCCTTCATTCCACAGAGCAGCCTAGCTGGGCTCTCTATATTTACAATTTATATAGGTGAGTTAGATACCCTTCTTGTCTTCTTTTTACTTCTTGTCTCTCTCACTCAGAATCATTTGATCATCATGGATGTTGTCATTAACTTAACTAATCATCCAAGCTTTTTCTTCCATTGAATCCTCTCTTTTTCAATCAAAAGATTGGACCAAATACATTTATCATGTCTTTCAATCTCTCTCTCTCTTATATCCCAGTACAATTATTCTACTCAGAGCTCTAGCACACCTTATTTGAGCTAATTTAATAGTTTCATTATTGTAATTTCTTCTTCCAGCTTCTTTTCTCCAGTAGTATATGAAACACTGCTGAACGGAGATTACAATAGTCTGCTGTTTCTCTCCTTTACAATATCTTTCTGTTGCCTAAAATATAAAACTCCAAATTACTATACGTATGCAATACAAAGATCTAAATCAAAGTAGCTACCATGATTTTGTCAGCTTCATCTTCTATGGCTCCTCATATTTTGTAGAGTTTAACTGAAATAGCCTTTGTCATGTGTTGTCTAGTAGGATGTTGTCATTTTTGTAACATATCTACTTCAAAAGACTCTTTCCTGTGGAAATTCCACCTCATGGAAGCAGATCTACATGGTCATGCTCCTGTGGGAACATAACACTTCATACACTAGTCTTCTGTCACATTGAGTACATCTGTTTGCCCAGTAAGCCATAATAAAAAATAGACATATTACAATCCTAACTTTTAAATAATATACACAAACAGCTCTTCCTGTTCTCCTCCTTCCACAGTACCTTTGCATAAGATTCTATCTGTACCTGAAACATTGTTTATCTCATTCTCTTGCCTGCCACCTAATTGGTCAAGTGGCTATCAAAATGCATTTCATCAGAGATACATTCTATGCATAATCACTTTAAATCAAGTGCTATACTCATGATATTCAACATAACTCATAGATTGTGATAAATTCAGACTCGGGAATAATTCTATTATTGATGTCCTTCACCTCTCCTTCAAAGTAATATTCATAACTTGTAAACATCTATTTACTTTCCCTCAAAATTTTTATGTCAAACTTATTCCTTTATTATAGACGTTCTCAGTCTTTCTTACCTAATGTATATCATAAAAGTAGTCCCCAAGATTAATTTGAGCATTGCTGAATGTATCATGGGGAAAATGTTTCATAGAACCTAGAGAATATTTAGAGCAGGAATTCCCAAACTGAGGGGTACACTAGAACATGCCCCCCTTAGATCCATGCCATATCAGAGTGTCTTCCAAACCCATTGAGTCAAAGTCCTGTAGAGTATCTTTTCTGAGAGCAGTTAGATACTTTCGATAGGCAGGGAGGGCAAGGTAATATATATATATATATACACACACACACACACACACACACACACACACACACACACACACACTAAAATGAATTTGAAAAGTCTGTACTAAAAGAGAGATGGGGGCTGTAGGAAATTAAAGAATATTAACCTGATTTAATGTAGCCAGAGACCCTTAAGCTCAATTTCAAAGAAGCAACATGTTCTTTCTTAAATCTCTACAAATCCTTTACCAATAGTAAGTATCGATGTGTGTTTGTGCAACGAAAATACATGCATCTGTTTTTAACATGAAACGATTAATTTATTTTCCACTGGTAGGACATCAAGATTGCTCTGGTCACAACTCTTTACATGGTAAGATCAGTACTATGAAATGTACAACATGCTTGAAAATGCAAATTTTTGACCTCTGCATCAGAACTGTTGACTCAGAAACACAATACTCTGTGTGTATCAAACACATCATTCTGGTACCATGGTTAGTTAACTAATACTCAAGTAAAATAATTTTAAGTGAAATCAAATGTAAGTCATGTAATAAAATGACCTCAAATGTTTATTTTGACAATTTTCAGAAGTGAACTTTTTCACCTAATCATCTTAAAAAGATCCCATTATTTTTTAAAATGATTAACATTGTATCTTCTGGGGCAAATTTTACTATTATTCTTATCGAAAGTTTAAGTTATCCTAAAAGCTTCAACTGAAACTAAATTTATACATATTATACATACAAAATACCATTTGATAATTTAGGCACTTGTCTGTCTAATTTAAGCCACTAAAACCATATTCATATGTTTTGGACTCACTCAAGATAATTAACACATAAAACATACATTCGTCTCAACAACTATATTACCGCCTCAAATTTGTGCCTTTTTTCTGACCCCAAGCAAGTAAGAAACAAAGAAATGTTCTATGTATTTCATTTGCAGAAAGGCTTCCACTATGCTTTTACTAGTCTCCACTGGAGCTGAAAGTCATTCTTTAATTCAACTATGAGAAGCTGCAATTTTGATAAAGAATTCCCTAACCAGAACACATTACTATAGAAACCATCTGTTATTCAGTGGAATTCAATTAAAGGTTTTACAATGTAACTAATGTTTATTTTCATCTTTCCTTTGAAAGTGTCTTCTTTAAGGATTACATTTAATATAGAAAAAAAGGGAGCCATGACATTGTTGCAAAAACAAATAGAGAAGAACTTTAATTAAATTTTGCTGTAGTTTCCCTATTATATAGACAAAAACATATATCTAAGTTCAATGGAAGACCTTTTGATTGGAAAAAAAATATGTACTTTGTTAAGATTAGATGTTGATCAACCTCCAGGTCAGCAAAAGCATACCTTCATAGGGGCTCCTTGTGAGCACCCTATGGAATATTTTGTTACCTAGCAACATGAAAATCAGGGACAGTCTATAGTCATACAGCTTTTGGGAAACAGGACTATTTCTCATTCATGTTTTGAACATTCTATTTAGAGCTCCCATCAGCATGATGGCTATGTGACCACCCAGAATCAATATAAGTTAAGATGTTATCACTTCCAGGAGACCTGAATTGATTCTTTAACTTGGCATTTGAAGAGGGGGGAAATGTATATATACCTGAGAGAGACTAAATAGCAGTATAGTAAAACCATGCTCTTATTGATTTAGTGGTTATTTTAAGCACACGGAGATCTAATTAAAGCATATGCAATGTTGGTGTGTTCCGTTCATTCTCCGTATCTCCTTACTGAACGATTTTAACCTTGAGTGGTTAAAAGCAGTCCATCTCATTACCCTGTCTTCTTGCTTATCTCCCTTGTCTGAAGCTGTTTACTGCCTCCTTTGCTGTCAGGATGATGTGGACAGACACCAGCAGCAATTTTAATATGTTCAGAGAGGAGTGTGGTGCCGCAGCTGCTGCTGCTGTAACTGTTCTCAGGCCTTGCTGCAGCCCTACCTGCCCCTTGACCCTCACACAGCATTCTGAGACTCACATTACTCCAAGATCCCAATTTGTAGTAATTTGTAGAAAGAGCTCACTGCTCTTTCTTTTGTAAGGTCGTGGGTTTTCGTTTGGTTGGTTGATTGATTTGGTTTGGTTTGGTTTTTCCTAGTGTCACCCGTCTTTATTAATCACATCTACTCCTTTAAAGGACCCCATTATTAACTTCAGCTTTAATGCCTAAGAGTGGACTCTGAGATCTGGGGAAATGTTTTATTTTGCTTTAACAACTAGTACCAAGACCACACTGACTATACTGGTCCATATATCATTCATTATTCAGGATAGTTGATTGATCAGTGCTGAGCACATATTGAAAATTATTTTTCCCAATCTAACTGCTGATGAAAAATTTCCTTGTCAATATTCTGACTTGTTCTCACATCCCCTCAATAACTTAATATACCACATCTCTCACTTAGCAGTAGGTAAAAACTCATCTCTTTTCAAGGTGCTTCTATCACATGTCTCTCCATAAAAAGAAAAAGCAGATTGATGTGTCAGTCATTTTCTGTTTCTCCCATCAAATTTGATCTTTTACTGTATTTGCTTGGATTAAATTCATGTCCCTCCATATATCCATCCTAGTTGAGCTAGAGAACTGTTCACACTGGCTTTAAGGCTTTCAATTCAAGTGTTAGGTGTATGAATATCCTGAATTTACAGAAACCCATTCATTTCTTACATTCAATAATTGATAATAGAATTCATTTATGACAACCTTTTTTTTTCAGAACAAAATGTGGACTCTTTTTTCTCCCTCTTCATACTGAACACTTTGCTCTTGATTGTGATAGCAAAAATGCTGAAAGTAATGAATTTTCACCCACACCAAACAGCCCTTTGGGAGGTCTGACTATCCTATTCATTGGCAGGAATGGACTTACACAGGGTTATGATCTTTCCCAAGGGATGATTACAGTCCGTGTCTGGGTGATGGAGAGATACAAGAGGCTTCAAATGAGCGGCAGAGAGTTTAAGATCACACTGGAGTGCTGAAGTCGCAAGTCTTAACTTAGTATATGGAGGTTAGGAGGAAGCTAAAAATGAATTAAGGCCTGAGAGCAATCTACCAACAGCAGCAGTTCTAAGCTGGAACCAAGCTCCACCTCCAAATCCTCCCTGAAAATTCAGCTGAAGCTACAGGTCCATTTAGACAAGTGACTTTAGCTCTTCTCAGTCCCTCCTGACAGTTAGCTCCTGAGTACATTCCCATGAAAATATTTATACAATCTTTCTTTCTCTTTCTCTCTTTCTTCTTCTTTTCTTTCTTTCTTTCTTTCTTTCTTTTTTCCTTTCTTTCTTTTCTTTTGTTTTTCTTCCTTCCTTCCCTCCCTCCCTTCCTTCCTTCCCTCTGTTCTTTTCTGTTTTTTTATTTGTTGGCTTGAGGCAGGGTTTCTCTATGTGGCCCCAATTGTCCTGGAACTCACTTTATAGACCAGGCAGGCCTCGAACCCACAGAGATTCACCTGTATCCAGAGCTGGGATTAGAGGGTTGCTTCACCACTGTCCAGCAACAGTCTGTTTTTCTATGATGCAGTCTAACCCACCACAATCCTTCACTAAGGGAAATCTACACTGGCAGCTTTCACTACTCTCTGCCCCACTCTCAAGATCCTCGCCACACCCCCGGGATGCTCTCCATTTTCATAACCATTTACACTTAAGAATATCTCCTCTTGGCGCGTAACTCAACTGGAAACAATCAGGCAAGAGATACATACTTTCAAGCCACATACCGGCTTTTTGTTATAAAAGTTATTAGATTTTCAATGTACTAAAAGTTTATAAAATGATAATAAATGGAATGAAGGAAACAAGAACTTGCTGTTGCAAAAAAAAAAAATCGATGGTTAAAAGCTAGGTGAACCCAACCAGGCAGCATACACCAACTGATATGAGGCCCCTGACACACACATACAGCAGAGGACTGCCGGGTCTGGACTTAGTGAGAGAAGATGCACCTAGCCCTCAAAAGACTTGGGGACCCAGGGAGTGGGGAGGCCTGGCAGGTGGAGGGGGGAGGACATCCTCTTGGAGATGGGAAAGGAGGAATGGTTTGAAGAACTGTCAGAAAGCAGACCAGGAGGGAGATAACAACTAGACTGTAAAAAGATTAAAGATAATTTAAAAAAAAATGGTGGCCATTTTTGTAAGAATATTCATTTTCCCCAAGAAAGATTGTTTCCAATCTTTGTAGCCACTAGTACCACTTGTTGCTTAAATTATGTGTTCAAACTAAATTATATCCATGGAAGCAGTTTATAGGTGTTTTTCTTTATTTCTGACAATGTATGAGTTATGAAAAAATATTGAGTTTTTTCTTATTTCGGATTTACTATTTGAGTAGACATGAGACGAAATAGAATCTAATTATTCAAGTAAGAAAGTAAGTTTAATATAATCTGAAGAATTAACAAGATGTTTTGCAGAGTTAAAAGCCACAACATTTACACTTATCTATGTTTTACGTTCTATCCCTTAAGGAAGTATAGTGGAGCACAAATTTCTCAATGTGCATTCTTTCCGCATGAACTACATGGAGACAACTAAATCTGTAATTCAATACAACATGGTCATCTGAACCCAGTGGTGCAGAAAAGACCATCTGTACCACCTTGGATGTGACTAAAATGCAGCAGCAGAATAAATGCCTGTGCGATCATTAATTTAAGAGAGCTACTGGGTTTTCTTTAGAAGGAGGGAGTCATGTAACAGATGAAACATGAGTAAAAGTAGGCATTCAGCGCATTGTAATAAAACTTGCAAAATTGATTTGTAAACTGTAACTCAATTTCTTGTGCATTAAAAACTAATCAAATGACTTTGATGCAGCTCACTGATTTTTAACTTGGCAATTTGTGCAAGCATATAAAAACGGTTAGTAGAAATATGTAAAAATGCTTTCAAAACCCTTATAGTCTTCCACCCATATTTAATCTTATTTGTGCAGATTGCTTGGACTCGTCTTTGTATATTAATCCACAATGTAATGTTCAATACACTTAAATTATGTCGTAATATTTTACCAGGAAAATAAATCCTATTTCAATTATTTTTAGCATTGCTAACTACTAGACTACAGGTGAAAAGTTGGCATAATAAATTAGCCTGCTTAATTCTAAATTGTTCTCCAACAAGCATTTTATCTATATTCTCTAGATGATGAAGTGCATCAGAACTCTTCTGTGTAAACTTAACAATAAAAATGGAAGCAATTTAAATCGTGTCTAAAAGGGTGAAATTGATAATAAGATTTGGTCAGGTAGACAGGGCATAGTATAAAGTTCCCATAATTTGTTTAGTTCTACTCAATTGTAAATTACATAAGAGTCAACACAGTTCCAGGACGCTAAGATTACACAACTATAATGACCAGAGTAATTATAGATTCTAATCCAAAAATACATTATAAACTCAGTTTATTCTGTATTTGTGCAACTCTATTTGCCATATTCAGGCATCTTGTCAGAACTGAGGCAAAAGAAACGGGGCCTTTCTTACACAGTGGGTAGAAAAAATGTTAATCAGGAAATCACTGTGGGTATTATTATCTTATGTGGTGAAAACCGTGAATAGATGTCAACCTGGTTCAGAGGGAAGGAAAATCCTCTCTGAGGAAGCTAATCTGGGCTCTACCTAAAGGAAAAACCAATAAGCAAAAGGAGGAGATCTTACAGAAAAGAACCCTGAATCTGAAAGAAGCACAGGCCTCCGAAGGAGTGAAAAAGTCATAATGGCCGGATTCTAGGAGGCAAGAGGAGATCTAAAGAGTAGGGTAGAGATTGTGTGCATTTACTAAGAAATTATGGAGGGAGATGAGAATAGTCTACTTCATGCAATGTGAATGTTTTAAAATAGAAAACTCATAGTCTTTAGGCATTGATCAGAACTGCTGGTAATGTAAAAGTGACCACCATCCTATGGCAAGAAATCACTTCAACTATTCACTAGAATGAAGGAAAGCAATAAGATGGGGAAAAAAGTATAAACATCAAAAAGATGATTGAAAGTGAAGTGAATGCAGTCAGGAGGTTATTGTTGTGGGTTATAGTGGATGGGGGGGGGTATCAGATAACAGTATTGAGGATAACCCTCGAGTCTCAGACTTATCCAACTAGGAAGATTGCAATGTCATTTGCTCTGAAAAATGGCTGACTTTGAAGGTCTGTATATACTAAGAATCTGGGGTACCTTGCAACAATCTAAGAGGGAACATTGCCACCATTAGATATGCAGGTTTAGTATTTGGAATAGAAATCTGGGCTGGAGATTAAAGTGATTGGATTAAGAAGAGGATTAAAAATATGTGGATGGATAACACCATTCACTAAGTATTGTTTCAAAATGTATAAAAGCTCTTGAGTGTGTAGTGCTGTTTTCTTGTGATTTAGAACCATCTTCAATGGATTGAGAAGTTCATGCAATATAAAACCACAATGTCCATGGTGGCTGCTTTCCATGATTTTTAAAGAAGAAAACAAGATGGAAAATACTGTTCTCTACAGACATGAGCTAAATACCCAGAATGACAGTAAACACCTCTGCAGACCTGGATGCCTCTGCTAGAATTACAAGTTTCAAATCGGGGGTTTTCTTGGAAACATTAGAGAATCTTTGACTAACAGATTACTGTCTAAGAGCTCTCAGCTTTTTGCTTTCTTTGAGGATGGAAGTTTACTTGTTTTATTACCTTTTAATTTCTATTTTAAAAGACATCCTTAAGGCAACAATAGATGCAAATAAAAAGGATGTGAATGCTATGCGCCTTCTTTGCTTTCAGCCTCCTCACTGAAAGTCCACAGTACAAGTTCAGATTGTTTTTTCATGTTTTCCTCTGTTGTCATCCAATTTATATGAACAAATACATTTTGGGGTTTTTAAATAATGTAAATATACAAAGTCAAAATTTAAGTTATGCCCCACCTGAAGATCCACATATACTGTCACCAAACCCAGACACTACTGTGGATACTAACAAGCACTTGCTGACAGGAGCCTGATAAAGCTGTCTCCTGAGAGGCTCTACCAGTACCCAAAAAATACAGAGGTGGATGCTCACATCCAGCCATTGAACTGAGCACAAGGTCCCCAAAGGAGGAGCTAGAAAAAGGATCCAAAGAGCTGAAGGAGCTTGCAGTACCCCCAGAGCTCCCAGGGACTAAACCACCAACCAAAGAGTACACACAGAGGGACCCATAGCTCCAGTCGCATATGTAGCAGAGAATGACCTTGTAGGACATCAATGGGAGGAGAGACCCTTGACCCTGAGAAGGCTGGATGCCCCAGTATAGGTGAATACCAGGACAGGGAAGCAGGAGTGGATGGGCTGGTGAGCAGGGGGAATGGGGGGTTGGCATAGAGTGTTTTTGGAGGGGAAACCAGAAAGGGGATAACATTTGAAATATAAATAAAGAAAATATCTAATAAAAAAAGAATACATTTGAACAACTTTTCATTAAAGTATGCAAATTTTCTAGCATCTCAAGCCTCCCATAATACAGTATAATATGCTATAGGTTTTGCAACCAATCTCCTTTTAATAAAAATTCACTTGGTTTCTGCTTCCTTGTCTTTGAATCTTAAATATAAAAAATGCTGTGTCAAGTGAAATGTGACCTTTCTTTCTCATTTCAGTAGATAACTTCCCAAAGGGTCTGCAGGAATTTGCAATCCCACCAACAAACCCCCATAGTAGTTATGATAAATTTTGTGTTCTCTACCCACCCCCCACCCCCCATTTTCTGCTAAACTGAAGGGAGAAAAGATAATTTTTGTCTATTTTAATTTACAGATCTACTACTAGTATGTTTATTTTGCTAATATTTTAATACTGGATTTTTTAATTTCTATTTATTCAGCTACCATTTAAATTCATTATATTTAATTGCAATTGAATTCATTACAATTAAATTTAAATAATATTCACTCAATTGTTTGTATTTGGCTAGTTTTCAATGCATCATTCACTCTGATGTAAGTGTACTATCGCACATCACATTCTTAGATTTTGGAACAACAACAAATGTGACAACTTATAAGTAAATAAATGAACAAACAAATAAATAAATTCTTATCTTCACATCTCTTGGGCAGTCTATAACTTTTCAATACTTCCAGGTGTATTGAGAAACTGTTGGTATACAATCTATCTGCCTTTTTACTACCCAAACTTAACTGTTTTACAGAATTGTTAAAGACAAAATACTATTTTGTTACAATACTATTAAATTACAATTACAGTTACAATACTGTTAATTAAAATGCTACTAAAGACATCTTCGAGTGTATCAAGCCCACTTCAAGCTTATGTCTTTCTCTGCTACTATCAATACCTTTGCCATCTCTTATATACCCATTCGTTCCTCTGTCTAACCCTTGATATAAGATGTTGGCTCTATTTGTACCTATAAATTGTATTATTTGCTGAATATATGTTTTTAATCTGTAAAAGTTAAAGGTCCTGTGTCATGTAAATAATGTTTTCATGTCATTGGGGTGTTTTCTAATTATCAAAAGCAAAATATGTGTGTGTGTGTTTGTGTGTGTATAAAATTGTTTCTTAGAGTTTTTTTTACAATATTTCTTATTTAAGAAGAATTAAGTATAGATTAACAGTTATTTTATATGGCATTTGAATGTGAGTTGATTATTCTTATTATTTTTAAAGTATATATTCATGATGTGAGAATACTCTTTTCTGTCTTCCTTTGTAGGGAAACTTTTTGGGTTCAAATTCCCTGGTCTGAGAGTTCTAACATACAGAAAGCAGTCCTTGCCACAGGAGGACCCGGATGTTGTAGTCATCGATTCTTCTAAACACAGCGATGACTCTGTGGCCATGAAGCACTTTAAGTCTCCCACGAAAGAAAGTTGCAGTCCCTCTGAAGCAGATGATACGAAAGCCTTGATACAGCCTAGCCAGTGTTCTCCCTTAGTGAACATATCAGGACCTCTGGACCATTCCTCTCCCAAAAGGCAATGGGACCGCCTCTACCCTGACATGCTGCAGTCAAGTTCCCAACTAACACACTCCAGGTCAAGGGAAAGCCTCTGTAGCATACGGAGGGCATCTTCGGTTCATGATATAGAAGGGTTCAGTGTCCACCCCAAGAACATATTTAGAGATCGACATGCCAGTGAAGGTATGTAACATGGAAAGATTTTTAACTGGGTAATGGTAGTTTATTTTTACATTGCTTCAAAACTGAACAGTAATCTGTTTCTTCACAGAAGAAATGTGATTAAAGCTATTAAAAACATGAATCTTGCATTAAGAATTTTTTTTCTCTCTTTGAACCCTAGTGAGTAATTTGGTTTCTTCTGGCTTCTTTATCAGTGTTTCTGAAACAGTGGAACCATTATCAGCCTGCTTCCTGGTGTGTTAATTAATTAATCCCTAATTTAAGATATGATTAGGAGATGAATTCTATCATCTTAAGCATAATTAATTTTCTTGGGTTTAGCAAATAATCATACCCTGGAAGAAAGAGCAGTGTGCCCTCGATGGACTGTGTCATTGACCATCAGTTGTGGGAGACAGGTGGGAAGAGCAGGGTAGGTTAGTGTGAAACCTACTGGGCAGTTTGGAAAGCAGAGTCAGAATTTATTTTCTATCTAGCCTTGTTCACATTCCTAAATTAGCCAGAGTGAAAGGTGTGCTTTGAAAGTCACCAAGGAAGCAATCTATCTTTAGCATGATAATGGGTAACATTGTTTGAGTAGTTAGGATGCGTGAAGCAGTGCTTCTCATTGAAATCTCATAGGAATTCTGTAGGTTAGGGACCAGCTTTAAACTCCATTTGTAGATACAAAAACATACCCCAGGGCAGGCAAGAAGGGAACAGAGTTACTCAACAATGAGGCTCCTATGGCCTCACTGCTCCAAAGGCTTCAACTCAACCAGCAATTAGTCTCCTTCTATTCTGATCCAGTTGACTCCACCTTCAGGAAAGTTGGCTGAGACCAAGGAGCCTCACTGGATACTCAGACTTACTTTTCCAACCCTTGCAGAATTAGACTCTTGAAGGGTCTGCAATCCTTTCCCAGAATCCTCATTCCTTCAAATGTCTTTGGCCACCTCAGCTGTTGTTAGCTGTCTTTTCAAAAACATAAATCTGCTCATGAGGGTCCTTACTCCAGCATTCTAATCATTATACTAAATGAGCAAAGTTACTTTTTAGCTATCTTGGAGATTGCTCACACCAAGATGATTTGCTAATTCATGCAACCATACCATACATATCACTATTTTATTCTGTCTAAAATCCTCTTCGCTGTTCATTCCCTGTTCATAGTTATCACTGCAAGCACTGTTTTCTCCCTTTCCAAACCAGAGGATTCAAATGATTTCCTGAATGACATGAAACTTTAGTTTTCAAAAGTAGTGCACATTTTAACATTTATTCTGCAGTTACCAACACATACAGCTATAGAGGTGTACAGAGAGAGAGAGAGAGAGAGAGAGAGAGAGAGAGAGAGAGAGAGAGAGAGAGAGAGAGAGAAAGAAAGAGAAAGATAGAGGTGAGACAGAGATGAGATAGAGATAGATACAGATATAGATAGATCAATGATGGTTGCATATGGAAACATATAAGATAGCATCATGGTAGGCAGTCTTGTACCTGTAGTTCTCCAGACGTAGTACCCAGCCCAGTGTACTACTTATGACAGATAATCAATACTATTGCCTTGGCATTGAGAGATCCAGGCACATGAATCATATTCCAATATCATACTAATAAGGATATAATGAGCTCCTTCCTCCACATACATTGATTTAAGTCAAAGTCTTAGTATTGAGTCATGTGGGGGAATCTTTCTAAAGGGCACAGTGAAGTAGAAAAGACAGAAGAGCCAAAAGAAAAGAAGTTGGCAGGGGTGTGAGGGAGGATTTCAAAGAGAGATAAGAAACAGAAACTGTCTCAGAATAGGAAGAAGAGTTTGGAATAAGACAAATCACAGAAACAACATTACAAGAGTAATTAGCATAGCATATCCACTTTAATCTTTGGTCTGAGAAGAGTAAAAAGAAAAATAAAATCAATGACAATTCCCAAGCTAGATAATTATGCTCCAGACCACCTAGGAATAATGGGTTCAATATTTTCTGACCAAGCGAAACCTGTATAACTGGATGTTTGAACAAAGCATCCTATGATGAATTGCAATAAATTCAGTGCTGTTTCAAATGCACAGCATATGGTTTAGTTTGTCCCTGCCAGTTAGTATACTCATCTTTAGCAAGCATACTGAATCTTCAGAGTTTTCCGATAGGAAACCGAGTTTAGGGTAATAAATTTGGAAAATCAAACTTCTCCTACTCAGTACATCCTGCATGCTTTGCCTGTGTTTCGATAGAATTTATTAGTACTGCATATGGAGTTTTATATCTGTTGTGTTCCTCATGGTACACCATTATTAACACAATTATAAGAAAGAACGACTTGGTATTTTTAGATTTCTCAGTGCAAGAACTGTATATAGATGGATGCTTAATAAAAAGATTATTCTTCATCCTCCTCTCTTCTTTGGGCTAAGCAGTTCTCAGTGAAGTACCACTGTCATGCCAATAACTCACAGAACATTCACTACAGTACTTCAGTTGCAAAATGATCTTACTTTAAAAAAGCCACTGACGAGCTTAGAAGGAATTACCATTCCTGGGGCTATATAACTCTATATACTTGAGAAATGGAAGACAAGTCAGAGTAGACAGAAGAAGACCTTCACTGTTGATTTTAGTTTTATGAGAATCCTTGAAAAGGATTAAGATATAAAACCCTAGAGGCACCAGAGTCGGAGTTGAGAAGTTCTCAATCAAACACAGTACCATCCTCTTACGTACTCTATCTTTACAGTACTAAAAATATTTTGTGGGTACATTAGTAGTTAATATTTTACATAATCCTCTTATTTCTATTGGAAAGTACCTTGGAAATTTCCTTCCTAAGGCACATATTACAGAGAACTGTCAGTCTTTTTGGAGATCTGTTCCAAGTTAACATTGTGAAAATTTAGTAAAAATGTAGTATTATAAAAAGGAAGGTTAAAAAAATAGAAATGGAAAATATAAGCTTCAATTAGTTTATCATGATATTCAAGAAACATGAAATTAGTCTGCCAAAATACTACGAAAGAGTCTAACTGTTCTGCTTTCCACGCTTTATATCAGCTGGTACTAGAGATACCACCATCAATATATGATGCTAGGTATTTTGTACTTTAACTTTGGAACAATTTTAGCCATTCAATTAATCAATACATAAATGTATTAAATAAAACCACTGATGGTCATAGAAGAAATAACAAAGAGCTATCAGCTCATCTCAGTGTTAAGTTTCCCATTCTTCCCATGGCAAAGCTTCACTAACTATGCTAACTCCGCTGCCATTTGTCTTTATAGCATCTAGGTTTAGTGAGTAAGCGTGCTTGTGTGTGTGCATGTGTGCATGCTTGTGTGTGTGCATGTAAGTGAGTGTGTGTGTATGTGCGTGTGTGTCTGTGTGTGTGTGTGTGTGTGTGTGTGTGTGTGTGTGCACGTGTGCGTGTATGGCATTCTATTAGTAGTTTTCAGTAGTGCTGGGATCAAACCAGGGCCACAGAAATGTTCATCAAACTAACCTCCAGCTCCGTTTTATAAATTTTTCTAACCATTTGCAAAGCAATACTACTTTATTAATGATTTTAGGCCACTCTCAGGGTGAAATTATTTCTGTGTAACCAAGATCTTGTCAATGCTCCTTTTTTGTGATTTGTTAAAAGAGAGGAGAAAAATGCCATTACAAGTCACATTTTATTCACATACTTCTGACCAAGGCAATGTCTCCTGTAACAATTCCATAAACCATAGTATTGAAATTACTTTCAATATGCTTTAAAGCAATTATGCAGTATACCTAGACTTTGAATATGCATAGTGATGAGATAGATGGCAACAAATGTATACATTTCTCAAACTTTATATACGTGAATGTTTTTTTATGATTTCATTTATTTTAAGCTTCTGTATTTCAAAGTTAGTAATACATATTAATACATATTTTCAGTACCACATAGGAAATATTTAGATTTCTACTCTCAAAATAAATCTGAAAACACTCTATGCCAAGATTTTAAAACAGCCTGTTTTAATATAAACAAATTTATAAACATTCTACATTTTATGCTGCACAGTGAAAATGCAAAAATTTTTTGCACAATAAAGCCTCTCATTGATATATTTTGCCTAAGAATAATTTATTCAATACTGTTTGATATTTTTTAAGGGACACAGTAAAGAACAGATAAGCATAAGGGGACAGTTAATACAACTGCTCCAAACTATGCAAACTGGATTAGTAATCCATTGTCTTAGAAACTTTTTTCCATACTAACATGCTAAGGTTTGATTACATAGAAAAATACTTGACATACAAGATGTCATGTGGTTTTCCTTTGACTTGTTATAAGCTACAGTTGAAGAGACATAATAATTGGCTTTTGACAAGGTTGTAAGTTAACCCAGTTGCCAGCAACTATGTAGATCTTTCCCCAAAATGCTATAATTTAAAAATCTGTAACTTACAACTGTTTAAATTAAGTGACATGAGTATTTCACTTCTTTATAATGTTAATTATGGCTGATAATTGCATTTTACTTGTTAATGCTTTATAACATTTATAAACCATAAACTTTGGTTTTTCGGACTGTTTC
This sequence comes from Tokudaia tokunoshimensis, assembly GCA_036184795.1. Taxonomy (NCBI): domain Eukaryota; kingdom Metazoa; phylum Chordata; class Mammalia; order Rodentia; family Muridae; genus Tokudaia; species Tokudaia tokunoshimensis. The sequence continues at coordinate 36,949,275 of BTHU01000004.1, read as the reverse complement.
TACTAAGCTAGTTTGGTGTGCTTAACATAATTTTAGTCTTCTTTTTTTATATTTCTCTCTCTTTTATCCTCATATGCTCAAAACAGACAATGGTCGAAATGTCAAAGGTAATGTATAAGCTCAAATTTCACCATCTGGTGCTTACAGAACCCTCTACTTGGCATGTTAAGTTGCCTGCTGTATGCCCTGTTGATGCCACATCTCCTTGCTGCCCTCAGCTACTCCAGGTGTCTGGTGGAGACATCATGGCTTGGTTTTGCTGGAGACATGATTACTTTCTCTGCTGTGCCATCAAAGTGATGATGAAAGCCTTTTTGTCCTAAAAAAAAAAAAAAAAAGTAATGTTTGACAGTGAACCCTTCCTAAATATTTGAAAAGAAATGAGTATCGAGATGAATATATACAATGTGAAAGAAGAACATGATCTGTTTCAGGGACTTTGTTTTCTCTTGAGTACAGGATTAAATAAAATGATCGGAGAGCGCTATAACAGAATCACTTCACTTGTTCCTCTTTTGTTTCCTTAAAACTAGTTTCACGTTCCTGGATGGCAGGGGGTATGGTTTTAAGCTTACTGTAGTAGTATACTGTGCCTGCATGACAGTCATTCTCTATTTTTCCTCTATTATATTTCAATTCCTTTAAATTGTATTCTATCTTATTCTAACCCCTGGCATGGTTTACAGCTACCACAGGGTATTATTGAACTGGGAGATATTCTGGATAAATTTGGATTTGGCTAAATACTTAAACTCCAATTCTATTTTGGCTACCAAAGTGGATGCAAGGATCAAAATGTTTGGCTTGATTTTTGGCCGTGCATGCTGCTGTGGGTGTGTAAATGGTGACAGTGATCCATCTTCTGCATGTATGTTGCATGAACATGTCTCCACCAGTAACCATCATTACTCAGAACTACTGTCTTGGCCTCTTCTTTATGTCACTAGTAATCTGACCACTGTGGGGTTCTGTGTATAGACTTCTTAATTGTTTTCCTAATTAATTTGAAACTGCCATTGCTGATGAATGAGTAGGACTGGAGACTGTAGATGATGTATGATCAGAATCACGGTATAATTTGGAAATAGGTGAGATTGTGAGACCCTTTTTCCTTACCTTGTCTATCATTTTGTAAACACTTCCAGAAAGGTCTGTGCAGGAGACCTCCAATAGTGAGATAGGATTTTATCTACATGACTATTCTGTCCTTGGTCGGTCCATTGTGACTTTTAAAAGGGAGAAGCTGATTCCAGCTGTGGGTGGTAGTTTTATTTGACAATTCAGAGTGAATACTCAAAAAGAATATAAAGTCTTGATGTCTGCTTGTTCCCTGGAAATATTAATGCATAAGATTAGTAAGTGAGTAGATATTGATTTTCCAGTGATACTTTTTAAAAAAAAAAAACTAAAATGAGAAGTGAAGCCAGTTTGATTGAAGTCATTTAAAAATTAGGCTGTACCCAAAATAGTGGTCCAGTGATAAGGCTATAAGTTCAGTGATAGATAGACCACTTATATGTGAGAGCCCTGATTGAATCTGGAGCAACCAAAGAAAGAAGGCAGCAGGGGTAGGAGAGAAAGGAAGAAAGAGAGGAAGAAAGAGAAAAAAAACCTAGCACCAATCATCGACTTGTCCAAAATAAAGCCATTTTATTTAAATTATATTAACTATTATATTAAACCAATCTTTATTTTCAATCTCTCTGTTTTATAATAGAAATCCCAGTCACGTGATCGAAACGTTTTATGTGTACGTGTGTGCATATATTTCAAATGCACATCCGTTTTACAACTACCATTCTCATAAAACTACAAATAAAAACAAGACAATCCATCAAGTGTGCTTGTAATGTAAATTAATGCTGACTCTAAGCCTTAATAGGTAAAATATTATATAATGGAAAAATATATCTCTATACTGCTTTGAGAACAGAATGTATCATTACAATTGAAGACCACCCTAGAAAATAGCATGTATAACCTTTATATGTAGGTAAAGGATTTGCAGAATTGTCTGATTACTCCCCCTTAAAGCTCCGATGCTGCCTAATTCCTCTGCACATGGAGTACAAACATCTTTATTTTCAGAAGAAGTCATACGTTAACTATCTTGGGAAGTCTGTTTTAATTCCCATTTCACAAAGAACTAGTACCAGCCTAAATTCTTCATCCCTCCATCTGTACCCAGTGGACAGAGATACATTCTCTGGCTGCTAGAACTCACCAGCAAAAGAGAGCAAACTAGCGCTCAGCCTTTTCTTCCAAAACTAAATGATTTCCACCCAACTTTTTTCTTCAGGTCAATTCTGTTTCCCTTCAATGAGTTTCCTTAGTACTCTGACACCTTAAACAACAGTTAAGTGTTAGTTTTAGAAACTGTAACCCCTGTTGAAGGAGAAAAGCTACTTCATACAAATTGCATACTATATGTAATAGTAGAATTTGAGGCAATATCTCTAGAACATGGAAAGGATTTCTAATATTACTTCAGAAATCCCCAAATCACCTCACACCCAGCGGTTTGCTTATCTGCTCTACATTCTAATTCATAGAGACAATGTTTACTCTGCTCACCCTATTTAGTAAGTCATTGATAAAGTTGTGCCACTAGATTGTTTTTAAGAGCCCATATCTCTATTCCACTCTTATGAGTTTCCAACCAGTCCATGATATTATTCTGTGTCAGAAACCAAACTGCTCTCAAGATTGGTAAGAACGTTCAGCCCCACTATAGCCAGGAAACCTGTGGGGAAAGAGAGAGAGAGAGAGAGAGAGAGAGAGAGAGAGAGAGAGAGAGAGAGAGAGAGAGAATTTGACAGAATTTGTTTTTCACACACTGCATTGGCCATTACCCAGAAGCCTTTGACCTCATCAGGATTTGCAAATTGATTCTTAGTGGTGGCAGTCTGCTCTGGCAAGTTATGTGTAGCACGCGCACTGGAATAGAATTTGTAGCTACTGAAGCCAAATAACTTGATGAGTACTTCTTATGTACTTTTCTGAGTGCTGTAACACTTACTGGTTCCTGCTTATTCACAGGGTTCTTTGGCAAAGCTTCATTGCTAATGCTACATTGACATTTTCTCTAATGTTAATATGTCTTAGGAATCCATTTCATTAAATTTATCAAAATAAACTCATTGTCCTAAGAAATACAGTAAAGGTTCAACAAGATAGCAAAGGCACTTGCTGCCAGAAAAATGCGGACGTGATAACTGGAGATTGAGTCCAAGAAACCATATTATACCATGTAAAGAGAGAACCAATTCCATGCAACTGTCCTATGGTGTTAATATGTACATGCCTTGACATTTGTGCCCGTAAATACATCACACACACACACACACACACACCACCGCCACCACCACCACCACCACAAACAACAACAAAAATAAATAAACAAGACATTATCTTAGCCAGATAAATTTAAATAGTCTCATCATATACATTTCAAGTGTTTTAAAATCTAAGTCTTCTTACTTTGCTGAATCTCTGACCATAGTTTGAAAACATAGCTTATTCTACGTCACTAAGTACTTGTAATCAAGTGGTTGGTGTAGTCCGCCTGACCACCTGCTTTCCCTCTTCTGATCACACAGGGGCACACTCACATTGTCATCCCTTTTGTCACCCACCCTCAAAGAAAGCCAGTCTCCTGATACACTTTTGAATCCTCTGTTCCCTTCCACTGAATCTACCATTTCCCTTTATTTCTTCCTGCTCCTTCTCTTTAAATTAATTCACTTTGTTTTTCAGGCTAATCTCCTTTCTTTCATTAGAATCCCAAATCCCATCTGTTCATGATCATTGTCAGGGAGGCTGCCTATCACCTCTAAGTCCTCAGCCAAGGCCTCTCTGAATGTAGACCTAGGAGGTAGGAAAACTTATGTTTTAATCTCTGGTTGTTGACTCATACCCTTTGACCTCATATCCTGTCAGCTTAAGTTTAGAACTGGTGAGAAAGGTATTGTTAATTCCTGCCTTAAAGCACTGAGAATTTACATTCCATTGGAATTTGTATAGAATTCAGAGAAATATGAGAACCATATTTTTGCAGAAGCGAAAGGAATTCTAGGTGGAAATATTTGACTCGAAGTCAAGAGAAAGAACACTGAACTTTGCTATACAAGAGAAAATAAGCTTGAAATGCCTTATCTGATTAGGGGTATATAAACTATTTTAAATATATTGTTATGCTGAACTCATTAAATATATTCATCCAAAATAAAGTTTTCATTAATTCTTTCAAGCCAAAAGTCCAAAACCAATAAACAGAAATAATTGAGTAGGAGATTGTTTTCAGTATTATATGAAAGAAGTTAAAATTGGGATGGTAAAGAGGTTGCAAGTCCAGGGCTACACCTGAGTAAGACATTTTATCAAACAGTTCTCAGCTCTAGCTGACCCAATAATCCTTTTCCCACAAGTATTTTATTTTACTAACTTGATGTCCTGAAATGGAATTCAGAGCTTGTTAACCATTTCTAAAATAATAGCAAAATTCTCTAACTTTAATATATAGGATTCACAAAGGCAAACAAAGCAGTTTATAATCAAATAATATATATCATTTGAATATAAATATACTGATGACATAACTCAGTAGAAAAGTTGGCTTTCAAGAAGCTAGGGACATGATTGACTGTCCCATATAAAACGAATAAGGCGAGAGAGCAGCCATATTGAATAATAATAAATTGAGATTTAACAAAAATTTTGAGTGTTTAAATACTCAGCATAATAAGAAACCAAGAGAACCTGAAAGGGATCCTAGGACGTGTGATATTCTTACAAAGTGTCTTTCACTTTAAGCATTCTTTAAAAATTATTCTCTAAATGATCTAATAACAATGAATTGGACAGAAGGTAGACACATCACTGAATGTGAAGGTGTATCTTTATCTTCATGTTAAAAAACTATTTGGAAACCACATGCTTTGCTAAGAATGAGAAAAGGTGTTGGCAAGATGAATCTTCAGGTAAAGTACTTACTCCACCAGAGTAGTGACCAGAGTTGGATCCCCTCACATTACAAGAACACATGCACAAGCAAATGCACACACACATGCTCACAAGTACACACACACACACACACAAGAAAAATTAATTAAAAATTAAAAATAAATAAATAATTAGTAATGTCGGTACAAATGCACATCAAAGCACTTTAGAGAAGTTTTGGATGTTCTCTAATGTCTTAGCAAACTGACGCCAAAAACCATGTCAGACGTTTAGTATTTAGGGTGCAGTATTCTTTCATGTAAAGTACATTATGATGATGATGTAAAATACTTTAAAAGGCATTTGACTCAGAACCTTAGTGTAATTCCTATAATTACCTGGAAATTTAATATTTGCTCCCAGTTATCAAAGAATACTCAAGGGTCTTATTTTACAAACTTACACATGGCGGGTGTAGACACAGACTGTCACCAGACCTCTAAGATTTTGTGGGAGTCACTCAAATGCTACAAAGATTGCAATTCTATACAACATATATTTTTTAAATATTGACATACACTAATGCAATTATGTGAGGTCATTGAAGCCATGTTTAATCTCCCATGTTCATTATAGGTGTAGCTCTAGAAATTTAACATTACTGCAACCCTACAAAGTATATTATGCTGCTTTATTGGGAATATATTAGAGATTCAGATCATTATAAGAACCTTTGAACACATTCACTGGGTTGTCAAAGTGAAAATCAGAAATGTGGCACTTGAATATTTTCATCTTTATGACAGCCAGTAGGCACCCTGATGAACATCCCTTTGGGGTGATAGTTCATACTCTGTACCATAAATATAACTAATTCTATAGAGTGACCAGAACTAGCCATAAGGATAATAAAACAACACTAACATATTTTGCTGGTCTATTTACATCCTAGATCAGTTACACAGACTTTCCTACAGAAGTACAACATGAGGGAGTGTGCTCCAGAAATAATTTCAAATTGAAAAGGTGGAATTTAATGAATTTAATACAATTTCATTCTGTGCCTGAATGTTACCACTTGTGACTTTTATTCATAACCCTAAGTACAGATGAATTACCCAGGGAAAGAAAATATAGCATTGTAGTTAGAAAGAAGACAACAAATGGCTAAGGAGCTTGAAGTCCTAGGGCAAGGTAACAATTTCAACCAATGTGCCTGAAATGTAGACAAAAAATATGCAAAACGGGAACATGCCCATCTGAAAAAAATATTATAAAAATAAGTAGGAACAGAAGGTGGAGACTTTGACAAGGACATGGAAAATAAAATTTCTGTTAAAAGATTTGAATAATGTGATACCTTTTTGGGTCCTATTTAAATCTGTAGTTTATAGCTAAGAGAATATCCTTATGTGAGTAATTACACTCATGAAAACACTCAATAGCATTCTTTGATTAAATGGACTAGGTCCTCATCATGGAGGAAATAAAGCCAGCAGGGAAAAATGCAACTGTTAACTATAAGTATTTTTAATTATTTCAAATTTTATAACTTTATTAGTAGAAATTTCTTAGCATTATGTCAGACCTGAATGGAGTTATTTGAACCCAAAATACAGTGTAAGAATCAATAATTTTTTGTTCTTTTGAGACAGTGTCTCACAATGTTGCTCTCTCTGGTCTAGATGTATTGTACAGATCATACTGGCCTCCAATTCAGAGAGATCCACCTGCCTCTACCTCCCAAGTTCTGTGAATAAAGGCATAAATGATCACTCCCATATTTTTGTTATAATTTTTATTTTTTAAGATTATAATAAAATAACATTCTCCCTCCCTTTTCTGTAACCACCACTTTACTATGAGTCAATTTTTAATTTTATGGCTCTGGAGAGATAACACCAGAGCAGGCAGTTCAATCTTGGCATAATGTAATAAGCACCAAGAAATTTCTGCCCTGCCCAGGAAGGAGGAAAGCCCAAGAACCACCTGTTTCTACCCCTTGATAGTCTTGAGATCTACTTGCTTCAAACATCAGCCTTTAGCATTAATTGGAGGCACCAGAGGATCACGGTGGTAGAGTAAGTTTCAAATCAAAACATGGCCAGAAGAACTGAAGGAGAGTCTTCCTACCCTGCTCTCTCAATCAAAAATTCACTGTGTAACACTAGTGCTCTTTGAAATTTTAAATGATTCTTCATGATGCTAACTTTTAAGAATGATAACATGGAGTAAGCAACGAATCCAGCACATAAGAACTCCAGACTATTTCTTGGCACCACAAAGAGCAAACAGTAGATGCATGCCTGAAGAATATGGCATTGGTTAGACTCCTCGCCTTCAACAAGGTAACCAGAGGACCTTGTCCTTCTCTTAGGCATGTTTCTAAGAATAGAATGCTGATGGTGATTGGAGCCTTTCAACTCAAACATGCTCTGTTTCCTAACTACGGTCCTATCTACTTTTAAGTTGTGTTTGCCGTAGCAACATTCTTGTGTAGTCTAGTTATATGATTTTTTCTATTTTGAAAAATGTAACTTAAAATAAAATAAAACATTTCAAGATTCCCCCAAAAGAACCTTGAAGATTTCAACAGAGAATTAGAGCAGGCCAGTGCCGCAAGGGCACATTGCCATCTTCAACTTCATCTAGGTAAAAATCTTGTAGTAACTCTGGGGATCATTTCATATAAGTAGTAGAAGACCTGAAGAAAGCAAGTAGCCTGCCACTGCTCAGTCACATGTGGAAGATAGTAAGTTAAACCAGGGATATGTAAAGTAAACAGTTATAGTTTTATGAGCAACCTGATTTAAACCTGGCCAGTGCTTCCCGAAATAACCCCCAGGATGGGAAACAAAACCCATGGGAAACATTTATGGAAGAATCCAGCCAATAGCAGGACACGAAGGGCTTTTTGTTTGTTTGAAATGCGTTTTTCTATGTTTTCTTTTTCTTCTTCTAGCCCTTAATAAAAGAAGCCAACTCATAGCAGAAGCTGACATTTGCACTTCTAGTACCAAAAATTTCCCTCTGGTTCTCACGTGTCCTACTATGTGGCAAAAGGTGTTTACATATAAGCTGACTGCACTTTATCACGGGAATCACACCAGTCATGGATCATTAGCAAGGCATTCAAGACCATCTTTTTTTTATTTTTTATTTTTTCTATTTCTTCTGTACACTGTTATTACAACAAATATTTTTCCATTTTCCTAGGACCTTTTAATCATATCAAGTCAAGCCTGCTGGGATCCACATCGGACTCAAACCTCAACAAATACAGCACCATTAACAAGATCCCACAACTCACTCTGAATTTTTCAGATGTCAAAACTGAAAAAAAGAATACATCCCCTCCTTCTTCAGACAAAACTATTATTGCACCCAAGGTTAAAGAAAGGACACACAATGTGACAGAGAAAGTAACCCAGGTAAGATGTTATTTTACTATACATTTCGACTGCAAGGTGTGCTATTTTCTGTACCACGAAGCATATTTTTCTCTCTGATAAATAGCAGGAAGACATTTATCTCAATACCATGAGATATTGAAAAACTCCTAAGGAAATAGATTATCAAAGCTAGCTACAATAATTTTTGTCTGTTACTAGATTGACCAAATCTGAACTAATGGTATTGTTTATTGCTCTGAGGTAATTACTGAGCTATTCATCAGACTTGGACATTTATTGACTTTCGGTCTACACTTACATTATAAAGCATTTTTAAAGAAATGTAACAGATGTGTATATTGGAATTTTAGAGGTTTAATTGGGATTTCCTCCTAACCGTGACCTTTCCTTTTGCACTGACTCCATTAAATTGAACTGATAGAAAGGAGAGCTGTCTGAGATGACAAAACATTAATGTGAAACAATGCATCTCACAGCAACAATATTTTTATCATTTTTCAAATAAATATTGCAACCTAAATTACTATAAAGAGGCACTGTCCAAATGTCCTGTCGCAAGAAGAGATACAAAGGATTTGTACTTATTATGTCCAAATACCTGCCTAAGCAGTACCTAGCTTTTGCTTACAGTGCACTTACAATGTTAGGAATTCATTGCTCTAAAATTGTTAAGTAAGCAACTCCTCTACAAACAATTTAGTTAGTATATTTGCCCAGCAAGTCTTTGTATAAACAGCCCACAATAAAAAAGGTAAATTTGACCTCAGCCCCTATTCTAAGCACTGGAAATTTTGAATTAATAAAGACCTTTTTCTGAATTGTAATTACCATAGGAAGTACTGCATTGTTACTTACACAAAACCTCTTACTACCTGAGATATGTATAGCAACACTGTGCATTTATTATGGTTGAAAGGGACCAACTTGTATTTGTTAAAAATGAGAAAATATGCAAGTCATTTTTGATAGCATCCCTAGAATGTACTTTCATATTTGTATGGTAATGAAGAACTCTACTATTGGTCTTTCCTTCTTCCTAACTATCATAAGTAAATTCAATATAATAGAGTAACTGTTCCATTATTATTATTCTTATTGTATTGATATCATCTTGGTAGCTTTGAATTTACTTGCAACTTTTATCTATCTCTTTAAAATTCCTTTATAAGTAGTAACTAATTTGGAGATATATAGAAACAAAGAGACTTACTCACTGATAAGTGGATATTAGCCGAGAAGCTTGGAATACCCAAGATATAATTCGCAGACCACATGAATCTCAAGAAGAAGACCAAACTGTGGTCCTTCTTAGAAGGGGGAACAAAATACCCATGGGAAGAGATATAGAGACAAAATATAGAACAGAGACTGAAGGAAAGGCCATCCAGAGACTGCCCCACCTGGGAATCCACCCCATATACAGTTACCAAACCCAGACACTATTATGGATGCCAACAAGTACTTGTTGACAGGACCCTGATATAGCTGTCTCCTGAGAAGCTCTGCCAGTGCCTGACAAATACAGAGGTGGATGCTCTCAGACAGCCATTACATTGAGTACAGGATCCCCAATGGAGGAGCTAGAGAAAGGATCTAAGGAGCTGAAAGGGTTTGCAGCCCCATAGGAAGAACAACAATATGAACCAACCAGTACCACCAGAGCTCCCCAGGACTTAATCACCAACCAAAGAGTACACATGAGTGACCCACGGCTCCAGCCACATATGTAGTAAAGGATGACATTGATGTCGGACATCAGTGGGAGGAGAGGACCTTGGTCCTGTAAAGACTTGTTGCCCCAGTATAGGGGAATTCCAGGACAGGGAATTATGGATTTAAGATCTGGTTCCTCCTCCTGCACAAGCAAGACAACTTGAATTTGATCCCCCAAGGCCACATAAAGGAGAGAACCAACTCCAAGAAGTTGTTTTCTGAGCTCCATCTGTTGCTGTGGCATGTGTGTGTCCACCCCTATACATATCATACATTCATATAATAATAATAAATAAATAATTTAACAATATTTGATTTCTTTATTGAAACATTTGTGCATATATATACCTTGACTATACTCATCCCTAATCCTTTCTCCAATTCCACTGAAACCCTCTCAATACCTCCAAGCTTCGTGTTGTAGTAGTAGTAGTAGTAGTAGTAGTAGTAGTAATATACCCATTGATTCCATTTAATGCCATCCATATGCTCATGGGTATGAGGTAACCCACTAGGGCATGGGCAATCTACCACTGACGACATCTCCATAGTGATTGCCCTTCATCTAGCAGGAATCAGCTGCCAATAGCTCTTCAGTTCTTCATGCTGATCTTGATCTTGTGTAGGTCATCATAGCAACTCTGAATTCAACTGTACAAGAACCATGTTATATCCATAGGCCATTATTTCGCAGTGTTCCTCCCCACCATCCAATTCTTACATCTTTTCTACAATATCCCCTGAACCTCTGCTTGGGGTTTAATATATTGCTCTCAGTTACTTGTTCTTAGCACTTTGAACAAGCATGGTCTCATTAGACTCTACCCACTGTGATTGAGAAGCATTTGGTGGGTTGGAGAAATGGATCAACAATTAAGAGCATGTATTGCTTTTCCAAAGAACCTGAGTTTGGTTCACAACAGCCTATTCAGGTTGCATACAACCACCTGTAACTCCAGCTCCAGAGGACCCCAGATTTTCTTCTAGCTTCCATAAGCACTGCACAATATGTATGTACTTCCTTACTTCCCATACTTATACACATAATTAAAAATAAAAATAGCAGCACAAATGCCTAAACACACACACACACATAACTCATGTAGTTAGAAAACGAGACTTTTAAGTATTTATTACGTCATTAGTGTGTAGTCTTCATAGTTTAAAGACTATGAAATGGCTTCTGGGTCCTATTCTGTTATCACACAGAGATGTCTGTGCCTTCATCCAGCACCAAATCTGCAAGTGATATCAACTTGGACTTCCCAGTCTTCAGAATTAATAACACTAAAATTGAATAAATTCACATTGTTTATATGCTATTCAGTTACCAGTATTTTATATAATAGCAGTCCAAACAGAGAAAATACTTGTCACTCAATGCATCTGAAGCCAACAAAAGGGTTCATCTTTCCAAAAATTTGGACTATACCCCTCTTGCTTCCAAATTTCCCCAGGGAAAAGCAGGAACAGGCTTCTAAAGAGAGCTAGGAGTTTATCATGGGCACCTTCTTATAAAGGACCATGTTTTATAATAATAACTTCCAGGAAATGCCAAGAAGTTGTGGAAGAAAGGAGGACTCAAAGTGGCAATGGCCCTAATTCGGAACAGTTCTACATTGGCACTTAGTAACAAGTCTTTATTGTCTACATGCCAAGGCAAACAAGGCAAAGATCAAATATAAAAACATTACCCACCAATATACAGCCTAATACTGCACTAAAATACCCCGGGACTATCCTATGACTCTGAAACTATCCTGGTGTTTGGGGAGTTTCTTACCCATATATGTCTTTGAAATTTACATATTCATTTGATGCAACATCTTCTGTCTTCCTGTCACTAAAATGAACTGGGTAATGAGCTAAGTCTTTATTTCCTTAGTTAATCTTGGGGAAAGTCTGTGTCAGAAGATGATCAATATATAGGTTTTGTCCAATTGGGTTTTTTCTTTTTTCTTTTTTTTTTTTTTTGGTCAATCTTGTGTGTTAATAGATTTGCATAAGGTGCTTTCTTCAGAGAAGCCAAGCTTTTGTCCACTAATAATTCAAAGGCAGATTTTAAATATTCCCTAGCAAACCAACAATAGAGCAGGCATCACGAGACTGTGACATAAATGGGGGGGGGACAGTATTGTCCTTGCTGTTTGTCTCCAAGTCTCCTCTACACAATGAATTAGAATTAACTGCTTAGTTGTTTTTCTTTCCAGTTACCTCTGCAGAAGAGGACCTATTGATACCCACTCCATTATCCATTTTTTTTCATGAAGTTATTGACCCATTGTACAAGAATTTGCTGAAAAGTATACAATGTAATGTCCTGGGAATTTAGATTTATATGAAATATCCTTACCTTGGAGAAGAAGCAGGCAAGTCTATTACACAGGTGTTATAAGGCAGTTTGAAAAATTATATCACAGGCACAGACAAGATACAGAGGGTTTTAGGAAAGGAACCCTTCCCTGTGTTGAGACTGAGGGATGATAGTTAAGCAATGTGGCCTGTTAGCCTAGTTACGAAGCTCGAGAAGCTTCTGATGTGAAGTTTTGGAATAAGAATCTGGAATGTGTCGTATGTAAAAGCGAAACGATGGGATGGAGGATGATTGCTCGTGTCACTAGTGCTTAGCATAATGATTGGCAGAGCTGAGAAGTGAAGGAGCAGACTTTACTCACTGTGTTTCGTAGCCAGGCTTTATTCTTCTTGACTTTGCTCATCACCTGAGGAAAGCAAGATCCCCAGATACCCCCTGATTCTAGTAATGATCACAGATGGTGATCTAGTGGTAAAAACCTTCTAGCCTCAAGCATCCATATGATTCCCAAAGAAAAAAAGGACCCTGGTCACCTGTATGGGTGTGGTGATCATCCATGTAGTAAAACATAGTTCTTTGATGAGAACAACCCACAAATATGTAGTGGAGTCTAAGATACCGTGCTGAAGGACCACCAAACAGCAGAGGCTCATCACAAGGATGAAGATAAGCAATTAACAGTATAACTGATACTGAAATGGACATAAAATATAAATAAGTTAAGTTCTAGGAAAATTTTAAAACATAGAAGTATAAAACCCAGAATCAATGGTATAATACCAAAACATGTAGTAGAATTCCATAAGGGAATTATACCAAGTATGCCAACAGAGGGTACTATTAACTAATTGGAGAACCATTACATAACAGTATAGAATAATACCATAGGGAACGCCAGGACTGAGAAGCGAGAGGGGGTTGAATGGGGAAAAGAGGGAGGGAAGGGGGCTTATGGGACTTTTGGTGAGGGAGGAAACGGGAAAGGGGAAATGATTTGGATTGTAAATTTAAAAAAAACTTAGAAAATAAAGATTAAAAAAAAAAGCAAATATGATAAACACTATAACATAACTTTCAGTAACTAAAGAGAGTCTCCAGTCCCCTTCAAATCAAATTTGATCAAAATGTTGGTTGTTTATGAAGAATTTCTGATGATCTTAATGGAAATCCCCATAGATGTTATCAGAAAATAAGATGCAAGATGCTACCTAAATGAATGAGGACATGGTCATCTAGAGAAAGCATGAATTTTATTATTAGTTCTCAAGAGTTTCTTTGTAGATCTACTGAAGAAAATTAGATTTAACTAACACCAAAAAATTTAAGTCACAATAAAGAAATTTGTCAATGTTTAAAAGTGCATATAATCACCAGGCACAGGCCTTTAATTGCCAGCACTGGGGAGACAAAGACAGGCAAACCTGGTCTACAGCCAGTGGATCTCTGTGAATTGTAGTCTAGCATGAACTACAGAGTGATTTCAGAACAGCCACAGCTATGTAGAGAGACCCTGCTCGAAAAAAGACAAGAATAAAAAACATTCTTGCAATGTTTAAATCATCTTTGTAGATTTTAAGCCAAAGTAGATTTCTAGTGTTCAACAGTCACTGTATGTTATTGGTATGAAAGTAAAAGTTATGGTAAATTTAATAATAGCTGACAATGATCAATAGTTTGCTATTTAAGAGACTCTGATAAACTGTTTATGGTTAACCAAGTTTAATCTACATAGTAGCTAGTTAGCAGTATTATCATGCTCATTTCATAAGGGAGATGAAAGAATTTGTATAGGACACATAGTGAAATATAAAAGTCCCCTTCCACCCAAGGTCATCTGACTCTCTAAGTGACTGCCTCAGTTTCTAAACTGCATCCCATGATTCTATTATTTCTATTTTTGCATGCTGAATCTAGTCAGAAGCCATCATGGCAGTTGCATATGCTTTAAATGTGTCTTCATGGCTGAGTTTCATACTTAGAATATTAAGAACTCAGACAGGTGAGGCTACAGAAACAGGGACAGAACACTGGATGCTTTCTCTTAGTCTTTAAGACACCTTGACAAAGAAGCTCATTTCCATCCTCCCTTGCTGAATGAAGTTCACGTTCATCTGTTCAGGCTATGTTTCTATCAGGATCGTAGTTTTTAGGATTTTGTTTATGTTGCTATAGTTACCAGGAAACTGAGGTGACAATGGTATTACTGACAGAAAACGAGCTCAAAGACGAAAGCATATTACTTTTTATTGAAATTTGTACAATAAAAAATTATGCCTAATATTTTCACTCTAAACCAATGAATTCAAAGGAACTATTTATAATTTAGCATGATTTATAATGGGGGGATTTTAATGCTAACATTAATCTAACATTAATTTAACACTGTTAGCCAATACTTTCAAAATTATCATCTTGGGATATGCCATACAAAATTTTTTAACACATTTGACATTCTCTCACTTCATCTAAATACTAAACTTTCATCAATTATAGTCTTTTTTTATAAAAAGAAAATCTTGCATACAGAACTACACATTAAAAGTCATTTTGTATACATCACTATTTTTCAATAATGCTGTTAAGTTAAAATTACATTAATTCAAGATTCTGATTCCCAACACTATTTTAACAATGATTCTTTATCATTTGAGGTTATAAAATAAAAGATTCACAATACTTTTGCCACATGATTAATGTGTTTTTTCTAAACTCCTTTTTGTATCTAAATAGATTTAAAGATCATGTAAGCTTCGACAGAACTCAACAGATCATCTTGAACTGCCAGAAATAGCAATAATCATAAAATGACAAATTAAATTTGAAATGCAACACAGGAGGAAAAATTGCTTCTGAATACTGCCAATTGATATGACATTTGTTTTGCATCCATTTTCTTTCAGTTATTTATAGAATACCATCAACTTTGGCTAAGCATAACAGAAAACCCCCATCCAATATTTTCTCCATATTCTGGGCATGGTTGATAAACTACTTGTATAAATGCACATTGAAATGAAAACAGTATATCTGGACTTTGCAGGAAAGCATAAAGCACATTGAACAGAGATTCAGCATTTGGAGTACTTATTAAGTGTAAGCCAGTGTTAGGTGCTATGGCTACTTCAGAAATAAAAGTGATGCTTTCCTTTTGCATTTGAGTTCATTCAAAACCTTGATACTGAAAAATACGATTAGGATTTCAAGCTTTTTCTCATAGTAAATATATTCTACAGTTTAAATAATGATGAAGTATAGAACAAAAGCAACTAAATATTTTATTAGTAATGATCTTCTGTAAGTATGCACTGTATTATACATACACTAAATATAAATAAGGCTGTTATTATTTTTAAAAGCAAAGATGAAAAATTTTTAAAGCAGCAAATTAATTTAGTTTATTTTCATTAGATCCTGTATTTATGCCTAACAACACTCAATAATATATATCCTAACAAAATAGGTCTTCATTTTTGGAAAAGTACTTTATCTCAGTATTCACATTTATGCAGTTTTGATAATGAAGGAATAATACTTCCTTATGAAACCTTGGAAACCACTGGATAACAGTCATAGCTTTTGGTAAAGCATTCATGTATAACTGCTCAAAAGAAAAAAAAAGCAAACTCCTGTTTGGTATTTTATATTCACAGAATTAAAAGGAAGAAAAAAAAATAATGTCATCCTCTTTAGAAGTTGGGTCAGCAAAAGGATACACACACACACACACACACACACACACATGAATGGTCTGGAAAAATTGGCAAAAATAACTTAGCTCAGGGTTCATAGCAATTGCCTGGTTGTCATAGCAACTGAGGCACAGACAAAAGTGGATCTGTTGCCAAGATGGTTCAGTTCTTCTATCCCCTTCTGCCCTCCAGTTAGCCTGAGCTTTGAGATGAAAGTCAGACCCTAGAACAGAAAGGAAGTGCAGAGGCAGCGCCCTCTGCTCATTTGCCCTTGTAACATAGGGATTTTGACAAGCACAGTTCAAAGAGAATTACCTAATGAGAGGAGGAGAGCAGGCCAAGCAGTTGGTTTTCCATGTTTTATAGGATGGGAACTAAGCTAAGAATTATTATCAGCTGAGAACATCCCAGAGTATAGATAGTATTTCCAAACACATAGTCTAATGACTCAAAATGTTAGGTGGCCATGAACTATTCTTTGATTTAAAATGTGAATCCACATACAGAAATGTGTTTAAGTTTAAATTAGGAGAGTAAAACAATTGAAGTAGGAAGTATATTGGTGATCCTGGTATTAATATAGCTTTCTCCTAGTTCTATTTCTCTCTATTGTAAAACTCTCATTTCCAGGAGAAAACTTTATGATGAGATCAGAGTTACCTCCAAACTTAACTGTTGCTGAAGAATTCATTAAAAAACAGATAATTTAAAATTTACAGAAATTTAAACTTTTGTCTGACCCAGAATTTTTTTTGACATTTTTGTGTCAATGAAATCATATAGAATACCTCTACCTGCCTCTCTGTATATCTTTCTCCCTTATGTACATTTAATGGTCATGGGAGCCTGAAGATTCTTAATTCTAAAGAAGCTTTATCTTCTTTGTAACATCCACTTCCATATTATTAAAATATGACAAGCTTGAGAAACACAGGCATAGCCCACCCTTTTATTCTACAGTTGAAATTGAAGAAAAGAGAATCTAACAGAGTCATGCATTTTGTGTGTCTTACATTGTTTTGAGCAGTTTACCTCTTCCTGTGGTCCTCAATGAAATGGATGAGCCACACAACCTTGTGATATTGCTCTTACGACATCTCTGAATAAAAATGAAAAGACACATCAGTTCTCATTTCAGTAACCCTGTGTGCATTATATGTCTAGAGACAACTGCAGAGATGCTGGTGCCACAAGCCCCTCTAAGAAGCCTAGGATAACTTGCCTATGTCTGAGTTCTGAACTGTCTTCCCCAAGATAGTAGTCTCACATTCTTTGGATACACAAAACCATTTCCTTCTCTGACTTAAATATTACTGTTACCGGTGCATGTGTGTTTGAAATCGATTTCTGTAGATGCTGTTATGTAGAAAGGGATAATGGACTAGGTGACACAAAGCAATACATAGAGGAACCAGAGTCTTAAACCTCTTTATGAGAAGACCATGGTGACAGCTGACCTGCTGGCTACAGAGGATAGAGAGATGACTCCCTCCTTCTGTGTCCACTTCTCTATTCAGTGATAAGTGTTGATGGTACTAAAAGTGTCATTTTAATAATCTTGCTATATGTGAATGGATTGTGGTATGATGTATTTTCTACTCCAGCTTGTCTTCATTCCTCATTTGTTGGTCTACCATTTATTTTCCAAGGTGGCCAAAAGATTAAATGCAAAATAACCATTCATCAGGTCTAGTCCTTTGTATCTGTGGATCTTTGTTGTATATGAGATGCAGTCTATATAACAAGTCCACATACCACATCAGGAGCAAGTTTAGGGCAGAGTACTGAAACCGAGTAATATTGAGAAAACAGAATCCAAAGAGAAATCAAATGAAAGCAATAAAAACACCATTGCAGCTTCTTTGACCACCAGCTGTCACCTCAGCTGTACCACACTGTTTTAAAAAGGTAAACTGTCCTCTGTAAATTGTACCTATAGCTATATCTCCATTGATCGTGAAATTCCACTGAAAATCAGTGCTTTCTCACCCTTAGATTTTCTACCTGAAAACACCTGATGTGCTTAAAATTCCATTCTCTCTTCCACTCTCTCTTCCTCCTCCATTTCTTCCTTACTTTTCTCGCTCTCATCAGATACTAATAAATCACCTTATCTTTTAAATAAAGACTTCTCTTTGTCCCACACACTTGAACAAATGCCTCGTGGTAATCATGATGATGCCTTTAGCTTTAGTAACTGATCAGCATGGCTATGAGAATTCAGTACAGTTAACTGAAAAGGCATCTTGCAAAGCAAAGCTTGAGTATAACTTCCTTCTGGTCAACACAAACTATTATTTGAAAATAAGTGGATATTGTCCACATGTCAATTGTGACTTTGCATATTATATGTGTTCTGTAACATGATTTATTTAATTATTGGTTTTATATGTCATATATCCTCATTCCAATCAACAGTTATGAGGTCAGGAGACTAAAGTTTCAACCAAGTAATATGAAAAAGAAAGAATCAATATCAATTTTTATATTTGGTTATCTGCAATGAACATAAATAGGCTACTGACAGTGTTCATGATATTCTGAGTATCTTCCTAAAAACTGATTCTTCAAAGTGAATGTGCATTAGAAACAAAATTACTCCTTAGCATCACTAGGGGAGAAAGGAGAGTCACGGGTGGAGTGGAGTGGATGCAGTCCTTCATTTTGGGTCCTTTTCCATTTGGAACCCTCCTCACAGCTTTCTGTTTAAATTCAAGGGAATAAATTCTGAAGTGGGTTCCTCGGTTCCCTTTTCTTTCATTGAGTGATCTTCTTTGGCACAACTCACTGCCAAGAAGAGAATCACCCCACACCATACAAATAAATTAGTTTAATATCCACATCTGTTTCCCACCCACTAGAAATACTAAATTAGCTGACTGAAAGAACTGTAAAATTCAAGAATGAAATTTGAGATTATAGTTGAGAAATTGCCATTCATTCTATAACATTCTACTTTCATTTCCTTAGTTTATAAAAACTTAATTCCTTATTAATTAAGATCCCATCTCCCTCCTCAGCCCCAGAGAATAAATTCAGAACATAATTACTGGTGCATAACAGGACCTGGAATTTTCAGTTACAACAGGTGAAAATTAACTTGCTAATAGTCGGAATGTAATTATATTCAGTTGGCATTTAGCATTCAGAATATGTCCCCGAAAATATCAAGTACAGATGTTAAAATTAATAGTGAAACTGTTTTAGACATATAGCTATCCAGTACAGGAAGGAAAGACTCCAAATGAATCTGTAAAGATTAGTAGAACCTTCTTCCGAAACACTTTCAATTTCCCAGGGTTTGGTAGCCATAGGAAACGCCACATCAGTAATACTGTTCTCTCCTCTTGCTCTGCTTTAATGCTTAGCCTGAGTGACCTGGTGCACCTTGAATCTAGCTCAACCAGGAAACTTAACGTGGCTGTTCCCAAGTATCAGCATTGTTTGCACCCCTTATTCCCAACACAACTATTTTTTTATAATAGATTAACTCCTTTATTTAAACTTTTTATAACTTTTACCTGCTTGAGCTCACTTTAATGTATCATGTAGAATCAACTCTTCTTGTGGTCCTGAAAAACAATCTAATGTATATGCATGCTGAAGAGGACTCTTATATCTATCTCACCTCAGAGTGTTCTTACGTGACCCAGGCTGTCTTTCTTGCCTGTCACTATTCTCTGGCTCCTTGTCAGCAAGCATGTAGGGTGGTCCAGCAGTCCCCTTTGCCCTTTGTCTTGATGATGAGATGACTATGACCTCGAGTTTTGTTTATTGTTAGGTTAACAACAGCACGTCCTTCTTTCTATCAAATCTGCCCTCATTCTGAGGTTTAGAACCAAGTGCATTTGGCAAGCTTCAGAGTTTGTACCAAAGTTCCAGTGTCCAAAGACAATTTTCTTTTGATTTTATATCTTATACAACTTATATCGATGATATGCTATATCTATTTGTAGATGGCTAGACGGTGATGATGATTGGAAATAAACAGGTAAATACACGGATGAAATCATATTAGGTAATTTATCTGTATTTATATACATGCTGAATTATTCATTTCCATATCTATACCTTGAGATATAGGATTATAATTTGGGGACAACCTAATTTTGGGGTGCTATTACTTTTTAATTTTTTTAATTTTTGAGATTATAATCTAATTACATTATATTTATCCCTTCACTTTCTTCACTCCAGACCAGCAGTTATCAACCTGTGTCTCAAATGAACCCTTTCATAGGGGTCAGATATCAGATAGACTACATATCAGATATCTACATTACGACTCAAAATCATAGCAGAATTACAATTGTAAAGCAGCAATGAAATGATTTTATGCTTGGGGGTCACCACAACATGAGGACTTGTATTAAAGGGTCACAGCATTAGAAAGGTGGAGAACCACTGTTGTAAATTCTTTGACATATTCCTTAACTCACTTGCCTTTCAAGATCATGGTCTCTTTTTTTTTCATTTATTGCTATTGCATGCACATGTACACACACACACATACACATACACATGCATGCATGCAAATATGTACACACAAAAAACATACACACTCACTTACACAAAATATGTTTCTAGATATAAACTGCTAAGTCTATAAAATGCTACCTGTATATATGCTTTCAAGTCTGATCATTTGGCACTGGACAATCAATTGTTTTTCTATGGGGAAGGCCACCTCTCCTGTACTCAGGTTTCTTTAGTTGTCTGTAGTTCTTTGTATAGGATTGAGGCCTTGTGAAAACCTCTGTCAAGTTTGTTATAATACTTTTTAAACATATAGCCCAAACAACTCAATATAGTACTCATTTATCGAAGAATAATTAAAGTAACTACAGTGTCATAGTACATAGTATAGTCTTGACAATCATGGGAAAGTATAAAGGTGAAGTAATAAAATCATATTTCCATTCATTTAATCTTTACTAAATTATAAGTAGACTCAATAAGACACATATAATTTAGTTCTACTGATTACTTTATTGATTCTGTCCTAACTTTCTTCTTGTTACCAGTGAGGAGAGCCAGAAAGTTAGGACAGACACTCTTCTTTATAAGCATTTTAGATAAACATATTTTGAGGAGAATAGTAGGCTAAGCCTCCAGTTCTTTTCATTATCAAATGTATGATTCAAGACCAACAATCCTCTTCATTGTCCATTCTATCTTATATTTCTAAGTTGTATGATAGTATAAAATCTTCCCCATTATAGACACTCAATGAATCATTAGTTTCAATTCCTGAGCAAAACAGATTCTAGCTGTCTCTAGAGTGCTCTCCCAACAAGGTGTTTTGTTGTAAATGTTACAGTGGTGTGACAAACCACTGGCATCTAATTGACTACATGAAAATAGAAAGAGCAATAAAACATATGACCAAGTAAAGCAAAATTAGACTTTGACAAACAGAGTGGACTCTCATGAACAGACAGGAAAATTTAGTCTAGCATGCCAGAGGAAGTGGTATTCACAGTGAACCATGAAGAAGGGAAGAAGATGAAAGACACCAGCAGCCCCTTGTAGGTCTCAGCAGGGAGAATTCAAAACTGATACTAGCACAGAGAGTTTCAAAATGAGTGATTGGAGGTACTATGGAAAAAAGTAGCAAATGACAGCTACTCCTTGGACCAAGTATCTATTTCTGATCTCCTGTTTTCTTCTCTGGTACTCATACAACACCTTGCTCTACAAAATAGCACTCTACAATGTTGATTTTCCTCTCCAACAGATCCTGTCCTTACACACGGCCTCCTGATAGATTATATAAATGTCTTAAAGTAACTTGATGAATGTAAGTGTACTTTCTATTCCTCTTTATTTCATTACTTCTTTGAGAACATCATACAATTTGATCTTATTCAGTCTCTGGGTCCTCCAAGATCCATTCCTAATCCACCACCTTTGTATACTCAGTTACGTTTTTTTGTTGTTGTTTGTTTTTGTTTCTAAGACCATTTAGTTCAACTAGCACCTTCCATCATCTAGTATCTATCAGTTGCCAATAGCTTCTCAGCTAGGGATAGGACCTCATACTCATCTCCTCTTTCCAGGCTGGGATTTTGTCTGGCTTCCCATTGTAATTTAAAAAACAAATCCGACTCTGCCATCTTTGCTCCAGTGGCCAGGTAGTTGGGACAGCCAGGCTCGGAGACAGACAGGCATAATATCGCTTGGGTATCAGGCAGCTTGTGTGTAACCTGGTCCAAGAGCTGGGCAGATCTGCAGTAACCAGCGTGCCAGCCCTGCTGTGGGACTTCTGCCCTGCAGAGGGACGCCCCCTCCCCTCCCTCTGGAAGAGATCACACACCCCTGCACAGGGCGGGAGCCTCTGCTCCGAGAATCCACTACGCTGACCCTTTGTGCAGGGACTCCCCAGTATAACATCACTTGGGGCAAGGCACATCAGGGCTCGAAATTCACTCAAGAGCAGGGCAGGCCCCAGAAATCAATGCCAGGGGAATGCCAGTAATCCAGGGGGGCCAGAAATAGCTTTGAAAGGTCACAGGAGGTCCAACCAACAGCCAGTAACAGCAGGACCAACTAACACCAGAGGTAACCAGAAGGCAAAAGGGAAACGTAGGAACATTACTAACAGAAATCAAAGTAATATGGCACCATCCGAACCCAACTCTCCAACAGCAGCAAGTCCTGGATACCCCACCACACCCGAAAGACAAGATCTGGATTTAAACTCACTTCTCATGATGCTATTAGAGGATCACAAGAAGGACACAAATAAATCTAATAAAGAATTACAGGAGACCATGAATCAACGGTTAGAAGCCCTTACAAAGGAAACACAAAAATCGCTTAGAGAAATGCAGGAGAACATGGATCAACAGATGGAGGCCCACAAGGAGGCAACACAAAAATCGCTTAAAGAAATGAATCAGCAGGTAGATGCACTTTCAAAGGAATCACAAAAATTGCATAAAGAAATGCAGAAGAGTATGGGTCAACAGATGGATGCCCATAGGGAGGCAACACAAAAATTGCTTAAAGAAATGAATCAACGGATAGATGCCCTTACAAAGGAAACACGAGAACTGCTTAAAGAAATGCAGGAGACTATGGATCAACAGATGGAAGCCCATGAGGAGGAAACACAAAAATCGCTGAGAGAAATACAGGAGAACTTGGGTCAACAGGCAGAAATCTTGAAAGAGATAATGCAAAAATACCTTAAAGAAATACAGGAAAATACAAACAAACAAGTGAAGGATCTCAGCAAATCCATCCAGGATCTAAAAAGGAAGTAGAAACAACTAAGAAATCACAAAGGGAGACAACTTTGGAGATAGAAAACCTTGGGAAGAAATCAGGAGTCATAGATGCAAACATCAACAATAGAATACAAGAGATGGAAGAAAGAATCTCAGGTGCTGAAGATACCATAGAAAGCATCGACTCAACAGTCAAAGAAAATGCAAAATGCAAAAAACATGTAACCCAAAACATCCAGGAAATCCAGGACACAATGAGAAGACCAAACCTAAGGATTATAGGTATAGATGAGAGTGAAGATTTGCAACTTAAAGGGCCAGTAAACATCTTCAACAAAATTATGGAGGAAAACTTCCCTAACCTAAAGAGAGAGATGCCGATGAATGTACAAGAAGCCTACAGAACTCCAAACAGACTGGACCAGAACAGAAATACCTCCTGTCACATAATAATCAAAACATCAAATGTACTAAACAAAGAAAGAATATTAAAAGCAGTAAGAGAAAAGGGCCAAGTAACATACAAAGGAAGACCTATCCGAATCACATCAGACTTCTCACCAGAGACTATGAAAGCCAGAAGATCCTGGGCAGATCTCATGCAGACACTAAGACAGCACAAATGCCAGCCTAGACTACTATACCCAGCAAAACTCTCAATCACCATAGATGGAGAGACCAAGATATTCCATGATAAAACAAAATTTTCACAATATCTTTCCAAAAACCCAGCCCTGCAAAGGATAATAGGTGGAAACTGCCAATACAGGGAGAGAAACAACACCCTGGAAAAAATGAGATAGTAACCTTTTTGCTTCAAACCCTAAAGTAGATAACCACTCAAACATAAAGATATCGTCAAGAATGGCAGGTGGCAATAATCACTATGCCTTAATCTCTCTTAATATCAATGGTCTCAATTCCCCAATAAAAAGACATAAACTAACAGACTGGATACGTAAACAGGACCCAGGATTTTGCTGCATGCAGGAAACGCACCTCAGTGTCAAAGACAAACACTACCTCAGAGTAAAAGGCTGGAAAACAATTTTACAAACAAATGGCCCCAAGAAATGAGCCGGAGTAGCCATCCTAATATCAGATAAAATTGATTTTCAACCTAAAGTCATCAAAAAAGACACAGAAGGACACTACATACTGATCAAGGGAAAAATCCACCAAGAAGAACTCTCAATTCTGAATATATATGCTCCAAATGCAAGGGCACCCTCATTCATAAAAGAAACTTTACTAAAGCTCAAAGCACACATCGCACCTCACACAATAATAGTGTGTGACTTCAACACCCCGCTCTCTGAAATGGATAGTTCAGGAAATTAGAAACTAAACAGGGACACAGTGAATCTAATTGAAGCCTTGGACCAAATGGAACTAACAGATATATATAGAACATTTCATCCTAGAGCTAAAGAATACACCTTCTTCTCAGCACCTCATGGTACCTTCTACAAAATCGACCATATAATTGGTCACAAATCAGACCTCAACAGATATAAGAAGATCGAACTAATCCCATGCCTCCTATCAGATCACTATGGAATAAGGGTGGTCTTCAATGGCAAAAAATACAACAGAAAACCCACATACACATGGAGGCTGAACAATGCTCTACTCAATGATAACTTGGTCAAGGTGGAAATAAAGAAAGAAATCAAAGACTTTTTGAAATTTAATGAAAATGAAGGCACAGCATACCCTAATTTATGGGACACAATGAAAGCAGTGCTAAGAGGAAAATTCATAGCCCTGAGTGCCGCCAAAAAGAAATGGGAGACAGCATACACTAACAGCTTAATGGCACACCTGAAAGCCCCTGGAACAAAAAGAAGCAAATACATCAAAGAGGAGTAGAAGACAGGAAATCATCAAACTCAGGGCTGAAATCAATCAAGTAGAAACAAATAAAACCATACAAAGAATCAACAAAACGAGGAGTTGGTTCTTTGAGAAAATCAACAAGATAGATAAGCCCTTAGCCAGACTAACCAGAGGGCACAGAGACAGTATCCAAATTAATAAAATCAGAAACGAAAAGGGAGAGATAACAACAGAAACTGAGGAAATTAAAAAAATCATCAGATCCTTCTACAAAAGCCTGTATTCAACACAACTAGAAAATCTCGAGGAAATGGACAATTTCCTTGACAGACACCAAATACCAAAATTAAATCAGGATCAAATAGACCATCTAAACCGTCCTATAAGCCCTGAAGAAATAGAAGTCGTCATTGGAAATCTTCCAACCAAAAGAAGCACAGGTCCAGATGTTTTTAGTGCAGAATTCTATCAGACCTTCAAAGAAGACCTAACACCAATACTCTTCAAACTGTTCCACAAAATAGAAACAGAAGGAACACTACCCAACTCGTTCTATGAAGCCACAATTACACTAATACCAAAAGCACACAAAGATCCTAAAAAGAAAGAGAATCTCAAGCCAATTTCTCTTATGAATATCGATGCAAAAATACTCAATAAAATTCTTGCCAACTGAATCCAAGAACACATCAAAATGATCATTCACCACGATCAAGTAGGCTTCATCCCAGGGATGAAGGGATGGTTCAATATAAGGAAATCCATCAATGTAATCCACTATATAAACAATCTCAAAGAAAAAAACCACATGGTCATCTCATTAGATGCTGAGAAAGCATTTGACAAAATTCAGCATCCTTTCATGCTAAAGGTCTTGGAAAGATCAGGAATTCGAGGCCCATATCTAAACATAGTAAAAGCAATTTCCAGCAAACCGGAGGCCAACATCAATCTAAATGGAGAGAAACTTGAAGCAATCCCACTAAAATCAGGGACTAGACAAGGCTGC
This sequence comes from Tokudaia tokunoshimensis, assembly GCA_036184795.1. NCBI lineage: Eukaryota > Metazoa > Chordata > Mammalia > Rodentia > Muridae > Tokudaia > Tokudaia tokunoshimensis. Next base: position 36,923,125 of record BTHU01000004.1, on the reverse strand, counting down.
CCTCTCTCTCCATACCTTTTCAATATAGTACTTGAAATTCTAGCTAGAGCAATTAGACAACAAAAAGAGGTCAAAGGGATACAAATTGGAAAGGAAGAAGTCAAACTATCACTATTTGCAGACGATATGATAGTATACTTACTCGACCCAAAGAACTCCACCAGAGAACTCCTACAGCTGATAAACAACTTCAGCAAAGTGGCCGGATATAAAATCAACTCAAGCAAGTCAGTAGCCTTCCTATACTCAAAGGATAAGCAGGCTGAGAAAGAAGTAAGAGAAATGATACCCTTCACGATAGCCACAAACCATATAAAGTATCTTGGTGTGACTCTAACCAAACAAGTGAAAGATCTGTATGACAAGAATTCAAGTCTCTGAAGAAAGAAATTGAAGAAGACCTCAGAAGATGGAAAAATCTGCCATGCTTATGGATTGGCAGGATTAATATGGTAAAAATGATCATCTTGCCAAAAGCAATATACAGATTCAATGCACTCCCCATCAAAATCCCAACTCAATTCTTCATAGAGTTAGAAAGAGCAATTCAAAAATTAATCTGGAATAACAGAAAACCCAGGATAGCTAAAATTATTCTCAAGAGTAAAAGAACCTCTGGGGGAATCAGTATCCTGGACCTCAAGCTGTACTACAGAGCAATAGTGTTAAAAACCGCATGGTATTGGTACAGTGACAGGCATGTAGATCAATGGAACAGAATTGAAGACCCAGAAATGAATCCACACTCCTATTGTCACTTGATCTTTGACAAAGGAGCTAAAACCATCCAGTGGAAAAAAGATAGCCTTTTCAACAAATGGTGCTGGCTCAACTGGAGGTCAACATGCAGAAGAATGCAAATTGACCCATTCTTATCTCCTTGCACTAAGCTCAGTACCAAGTGGATCAAGGACCTCCCTCTAAAACCAGACACACTGAAACTAATAGAAAGGAAACTAGGGAAGAACCTTGAACATATGGGCACAGGGGAGAATTTCCTGAATAGAACTCCAATAGCTTATGCTCTAAGATCAAGAATTGACAAATGGGACCTCATTAAATTACAAAGTTTTTGCAAGGCAAAAGACACTGTCAAAAAGACAAAGCGGCAACCAACTAACTGGGAAATGATCTTTACCAACCCTACATCGGACAGAGGGCTTATATCCAATATATACAAAGAACTCAAGAAGTTAAACTCCAGAGAGGCAAGTAACCCTATTAAAAAATGGGGTACAGAGCTAAACAAAGAGTTCTCACCTGAAGAATATCTAATGGCTGAGAAGCATCTAAAGAGATGTTCATCATCCTTAGTCATTAGGGAAATGCAAATCAAAACAACCCTGAGATTCCATCTCACACCAGTCAGAATGGCTAAGATCAAAAATACAAGAGACAGCAGTTGTTGGCGAGGATGTGGAGAAAGAGGAACATTCTTCCACTGCTGGTGGAATTGCAAGCTTGTACAACCACTCTGGAAGCAGTCTGGCGGTTCCTCAGAAAACTGGGCATGACACTCCAGGAGGATCCGGCTATACCACTCCTGGGCATATACCCAGAGGCTTTACCTGCATGCAATAAGGACACATGCTCCACTATGTTCATAGCAGCCTTATTTATAACAGCCAGAAGCTGGAAAGAACCCAGATGTCCCTCAACGGAGGAATGGATTCAGAAGATGTGGTATATTTACACAATGGAATACTACTCTGCAATTAAAAACAATGAATTCACGAAATTCCTAGGCAAATGGTCAGAACTGGAAAATATCATCCTTAGTGAGGTAATCCAATCACAAAAGAACACACATGGTATGCAGTCACTGATAAGGGGATATTAACCCAGAATCTCAGAATACCCTAGACACAATTCGCATATCAATAGATTTCTAAGAAGATGGAAGAAGAGACCCCTGGTCCTGGAAAGACTGGATGTAGGGCAAAGCCAGAACAGAGAAGTGAGAGGGGGTTGAATGGGGAAAAGAGGGAGGGAAGGGGGCTTATGGGACTTTCGGGGAGGGAGGAAATGGGAAAGGGGAAATGATTTTGAATGTAAATAAAAAAAAACTTAGAAAATAAAATAGTAGTATTTCAATATGCCTTGTGTTTGAAAAGCAGAATTCCTATTTTAAGTAAAGTGAACTCAGTTTTTAACACTTACTTTAATGCCTGCCTTCACCTACAGGTTTTCTTTTCTTTCCTAATGTCTTAAAATAGCTTCATTAAAACCTTGGGAAATGCTGGGATCCTTTGAGAGATGTTTCACCACAGAATATCAGGTTAAATTTTCAAAACCTTCCAATACAATCCGGGATGACAATGACATGAAGTAGAAATTAAAATAAGTTCTTCCACTTATCTCAAAGATCTGTCTGCACTTAGTTTTGTTCTTTTAAAAAAAATATCACACAAAGTAAGTTATGAATCAAACAAAAAAGTCAAGAGGGGAAAGGTCATTGGTGAGGAATCTTGACAAGCCTTCATGAAAAGCACATCCAAGTGAATAGAAAAGTCACTTTTCTCCAGCTCTTGACATCCAGTCACACTCTCCAGTGATGTGATCATCATCAACACACACACATACACATATGCAGATACGCGCGCGCGTACACACACACACACACACACACACACACACACACAACGGGTGTGGGTAAAGTAGAGACAAATAACTTATTGAATTTCTTCAAATGAATTTTTTTTTGCATACTTATCCTGTCAGTATACAGAAGCCTAACAAATTTCATTTCTCAATTGAGAAAATTCCTCCTTCTGAATGGCCTGTAGGAAAGTATGTGAGACATTTTCTTGATTAACAGTGCTGTGGGGGTAGCAGTCTACTGAGGGTAGTGCCATTTCTTTGTAGGTAGTTGTAGGTGGCATAAAAATGCAATTTGAGCAAGCTGCAGAGGATGAAGCCAGTAGCAACAGCGGCTTTAGTTTCTGCCTCCCGGTTTCTACTTTGATGTACTGCCTTGATTTCCACCAATGACAGGCTGTAAGTTTAAGTTTCTGTAAGCCTTTCCTCCTCAAGTTTCTTTTGGCTAAGAGACAAATTAGAATAGCTTCTCGTTTATAAAAGTTGAAAAAAAAAGTAACATTATTCAAATTAGGCTTAAATTATGAAAGTTAATTATTCTCTGGCTTAGATCTTTAGTTCTGCATTATGTATTGACCCCTTACTCATATCAATAAATTCATAGGCTTATTTGAAACCCATAAGAATATGCAAAATTCATAAACATTCCACCTCAACAGAAATTCAAACTCTTATATTCCAACAACATGGGCTAAAGCTTACTACTGTGCATGGTTAGCTAATAAATAACGGGAACTGTTTGTTTAAAAGGTATGGTTACTTCAACACACCAAGTATTTAATATAAATTCAAAAATCTCAATGAAATGTGAAAAGGGTCCTGTAGAGCTTCATCCTCCCGTTTTCAACAGAAGACATTAGGCTCTCAGGGAAATAATTTTCCAATAATTGAGTCATTGAGACTTATATAAACTTAGAATATGTTTCTTCTTGGCTCACCCTCATGATTTCTGTAATAAAAGTTGACCATGTGTTTTATTTGTATCAGTTCTACTTCCATTTCAAAAGCTCCAAGAAAGCCCTTGGAGCCACAATTATTAACGGCCTTTTCTAGAGTTTAAAAGTGCTTTCTCAACTGTGATACCTTCCAGAGCACAAAAGAAATGCTGAAGTAGGTCAGGAGCTTAAACTGCCCAAGGGCTTACCTCATGCCAGTGGTAGAAAGGTTAGAAATTAAATTAGTACCAGAGATTTCAATGGATCATGATTCAGTGGCTTAAAATTGTATAGGAAAATAAGAAAATACAACTGTAATAAAGCCTTAACACTTCACTCATTAAGACTTTTGCAATTTGATATTTGTATTAATCCAGATGGTGACTTGGTCTGAAAATATTCTGTGCATTCTGTGATGTGCTTGATACTGAAATGGAGCAGGGAGCCATTGAGTATGGGGAGGCAAAGCTCTTTTAGAGCAGAATGAGTCCTCTGAAGCAGATGACAGCAGAAATGAGGATGAGGCATGAGGAAGTGAGTTGAGTTCATTCAGCTCATTCATTTGATGCCCATGTACCACTCAGTTTCTGTCATTCCTTCACATGTATCCGTTGAGCTGTGATGCTTATCTAAGTGATGAGAAAGAAGAGGAAAATTGCATCATGTCAGAGCAGGATCCAGAACCCCCTTCTGGCAGCCTTGGTCTCTAGTCAGAGAATAACTGAGGATATTTCTGCCAAGAATCAAAGTCCTTGTCCCTAAATGGATATCTTCTGTTCTCATCAATGCGTGCTAGAAAAGAGAACTTATAGAGTACATTACAGGGAAGCTAACCATGAGATCAGACACCAGCAAAACATCTTTCAGGATTAGTTTACCATGTATATATTGTGATAACTACAAAATGATATCAAATGCCATGCCAGAAATTGAATCTGAACTTACAGGAAGCTAACCAGTGAAGTAACTCATGATCCTCTACACTTTTAAACAAGTCCTAGCTACTGGTCCATTGGTCCATTTTTTGTTCCAGATGTCTATATATTACTGTCAAGAATGATTAAGTGGGAAGAAATAGTTTGTAACTGGCAAAATGTATGGTCAAAGCTTCTTACAGAAGCCTAATTTTCCATTGTCAGAGCAATGATTCAGAGTTCAAAACGATTATTTCTATTCTGTGAAAATACAAGTCCCTACCCAATGCACATTCTCTGTCATCTAGTATCAAATCTGTATATCATCACCATTTCCAGCCTAGTGCATCTTCAATCCTGTTTCCTAAAGGATTTTTCTTAACCTGAAGCAAACCCACACAGTGATATACCATATCCTGTGCTACTGTTCCTTTTACCCTGATAAATCATATTGGAATAGTGATGAACTCTGTATGGTCAGCCCATGGAAGCCTTCCTCTGCTGTCTTAAAAGCTCCATAAGAAAAGAAATGCTGTAAACGACTTCCTAAATCAATTATGGCGCTTCACGTGCAAAACCAAAATAGTATTTTTTTCAAGCAATATGAGACAGAAAATAAGAATTAGAACAAAATGTTTCGCACCATTTACTTTTATACTTCTGTGTATTTTTCTCTGTAAAGATGGAAATGACCATAATGGATTAGCTGCAAATAGAAAATAAAAAGCAAAACACCCCCTCTTTCCCCATGCTCTCTCTGGAGCCTACTGAATACAAACTTAGTTTGCTTTGTTTACTCAAGACTTCTCCCTGTGGTGGGGATGTGTGCGATGAGTGGAAAGTGCTGGCAAAGTACCAGCCAATCACCCTGTAAACTAAGAGCTCTGCAACTTTTTGGATTTTTCTGCTGTGCTTTGAAGGCCCATTGTGCTCTGAGCATTTCTGACATGCAAGGCTTGAAATATCCTTCAGGTTGAGTTCACCCAAAGAGGCAACATTGAAAAATCTGTAGACTATCCAGAATGACCCGAGTTTACAAGTTAACAGTTGCTTGGGGCCAGGTAAGAATCCCCTACTTCTCTTTTGCTGTTGTGAATACAGTTTTTCATAAAAAATCAGGTAAAATAATGCCATTCAGGGACAATGTTTATGTGTCCTTTCAAATTCTAGACATCTTGTTTCTAAAGTTCCAAGGTACTAAAATCATAAATAAATCTGATGATCTGTTTCGAACTCATGAGCATTTTTTACAGCTATAATAAAGGAATGTTGCAAGTGTGGTTTATGCTTTTGTACATAAACCATTTTTACATCTTCAAAGCTGTATTTCTACAGTGATAATGGGATCTCATGTTGTGTATCTTCTAACTTGAAAATATTCCCCAGGAAGATACTCTCTTTTCAACTCACAAGGAAATGAAACATTGTGTTCTGCCATCATTACTTAGTAAAAATCATAATGGAGTTAACAATTGTCCCATCAATTATTTCAAGATTAGGTATGCTTAAATATTTCTAAAAGTGTATTTAATAGAGTGCCCTAATGAACCTATGCTATTAACTGTAAAGAGCAAGTGATATATTGCTTAATAAAATGGAAGTAATTTAAAATGAACTGGAAAAAAATCTTTCATTAGTTGAAGATTTATAACTCTTATTTTAAATATACATAACATTAAAATATAAAATTTGCTGCAAAAAAATCACCTTATTTTAACATTTGTCTTCATAATAAGGAAAACAGTAATTCTAAAATAATGAAGGTTTTTGAAATACTGAATAGATTAAAGTGACCCTAGGTATTATTTGACAGTAATGCCAAGCAAATATTAATATTTTGATACATCCTTTACTATAATAAACCTGCATCACAAGATTAATACTGAAAGTATGTTCTATGTGTGGAGTTCCAGTATAATTTGGATCAGACATTTTAAAAGTATTGTTTCAACAAGTCACTATACTGAAAAAAAACTAAGGGCTGATTAATTGAGTTTCATTAATGGGAGGCAGACTCCCTAATGAGATGCAGTATTCCAAAGGCTTCATCCAGATTCTGGATGTTTGGAACAGCCTTCCCAGTCTGCCTCACTGAAGGCAAACTGCTCCCCACAAAAGGTCTTCTCCAGTTGCAGCTCTTTGGGGTTAGTGTATTCTTGGTGAAATTATCTCACCCATTGATTGATGCCCTGGGAATTTTAGTGTTCATACAAACTAACAAACGTCCACCAGACAAGCACCAGCAATGCCCAGCTGGCTCTTTGTCCCCCATGGGAAATTTTCTCAGTTAGAGCCTGGTAATTGTTTAGTGCAGCTGCTGCTGTTTCAAGGGTGCCAGCTCATCTGAGTCAACTGTATGCACACAGCCATGACTCATGAGCCTGAGAAAGCACACGTCAGGGGTGGGTGGGGGACTGCAAGGACTCCATTTTAAAATTGCCTTCTTCTTTGTCTACTATTTGAGGGAAAAATTTGCAGTGAAAGGTACTTATTTAAGCAGTATAAATATCCTATATAGTCATGAATTTCAGCTATAGAAGTGCATTATAATCTTGCCGTTTTTGAGAACACTAGCTGTATATATCTCAACAGCCTTAGCTCTACTGTATGTGTTACAATAACAACTATATTGTAAGAACTATAGTTTCTTACACACACAAACACATACACACACACACGTGCATGCAAGCACACACAAAAAAACACATGCATATGAATACACACAATCCCAAAACACCACACACATACACACACACACAAACACCACACACACATGCATGCACACACACACACACACACACACACACACACACACACAGTGATATAGAGTAAAGAAAACTTGGTATTCAGAGTGAAGAACAGTTTGGTAGAGAATAGATATGGAAGCCTGAGTAACTGGCTTCATGCCAAGATAGCTGGCATGAGACTGTGCTATAGAGTTTCCAAAAATATTCTAGAAATACCAGAAATACATTTTTGTGAGGAAAAGGATAGGATCATTACTATGAGGTGATTTGAATTCATTAGGGCTTTATTGTCAATTAGAGAGAGCAATCTTATCCGGGATATTACTTGCTTCAATAGTACATAAATGGCATAATTAGACAGTGTCATCATACTACACATACACTAAGTTGTCTCCAGGGATCTATATAGTGTATATGATAGGATGAAAGTTTTGACACATCAAGTACCTATTGATGAGTAAGAAATTAACCTCAGTCTTAATGTCTGGAACAATAAGCATTTGCTGTGTCAGAATAAAGGTGCCAAATTCTCTCATGTGTCCTATGACCTAGAAAACTATGGAGCTTTTTCCTAGTTAACTGCTTAAGTTACACCTGTGAAACAGACTTTAATCTAATTAGAAAATGAGTGGTTATTCTTACAACATTCATGCCACAATTGTAACAGTACCTTTTTCTCAAACTTCTATTTGAGGAACTCCAGTGTTTCTGAATTGGTTTCTTCTAGGAAGGTTTTGCACATACATAATTCCAGAGGAGGCAACACTTCTCAGTTTTCTCCAGTCTCTATGACTAATTCTATCATGGTACTAAGCACATTTATTGTCTATTTCTTAACTTACTGTGAATGCTGTTTATTTACTATTTTGTGAACCATACTAAAATGTGAACTCTTCAAAAGTAAAGTTACATGTTTTATTTCTGTATGCATGGAAAGTAGCTCAGGGCTATTATAGTATGTTTTCAACAAATCATAAGGTGAATGATTTAATGAATGAATGAATGAATGAATGATTTGAGATATCTTGATATAGTCTCTTTCTCTACTTGATTTTACCTCCCACACCTACTGAAAACCCCAAATCTTGGTTCCATAAGCACTTTTCTTCTATTTATTTGAAGAGACAGCTCCTTGAACACGAATTGTTTAGATCAAAGAACATGCATTTTCACAGTAGTAGTTCTTAAACCACAACATAGATGAAAGTCAGTGTTCCACTGACTCCCTGTTATTTTGTGTTTTGAAGTCTATAACCTGATAATAACTGCATCATGTCACAAGCCTATCTATTGCTCACAGCCTCCTCACAAACCTTTTCCAAGGTTTCATTTTTTTTCTGCCTGCTCTCTAACATTTCCAAAACTACATGCAAGTGTAGACATGTGAGCTTACCTATATGTCAACATTAAAATATAATAGCGCATCAGAGTATCTATAATGAATTTGTTACAGTCACTTGTTAACATTCATATTTCCAAGCATTTCTTATACTCTGAAGGCAAAAAGGGTAGAAAGCCGGATTTGAAAAATCTTTGAGCCTGTACTTGCACATTCAAATTACTTGAGAATGATGACCCTTGATACTGAACTTTCCAGCTTACAGAACTTTGAGAAATAAATTTCTCTTGTTTATAAGTCACCCAGCAACCACAAACCACCAAAACTTGTGTATAAATATCCATTTTTCCCTCTTGAGCAAGCGTAGTAAATTATATTTAGAATTCAATAAACATTGCTTTCACAAACTTTACTTTGAAAATCACTTTCCCTGCCCCTAGAAGGGTTGCAGATATGGCTGCTATGTCACATGTGCATCAGTAGGGGACAGAGAGGAGAGAAGCAATGTCTATGGTTAGTGTTCTGACCTGTGAACATCTGAATGATTAGTAAGTAGCCTAACATTCTCTGAAAAAACAAAATGCGAGCCTGAGATGACTACCAGTCCAGGGCAAGAGGCCTTGGATAGGGGGAGCTAATCTCTCGCATTGCAGGATATCAGCGTGGGAGGTCTGGCCTTACCATCCCTGTGGCAGCACTGGGGAGAGTAGGCCCTGTACCTCACCAGGGCAGCACAAGACAGTTGACCCTGGTGGCTAGTGGACCCAGAGAGAGTAAGCATGGGAGAGCTGGCCCCAGCCACTTACATCCAGTACTGTGACATGACTGAGGGAGAGATGACACCCTGCTCCTTGCCACCAACAGCAGGCAGGAGAGATAGCCTCAAGATCAACAGATCTGGAGAGCTGGCTCTGTTCCTCACCTTCTACAGTACTCAGAAGAACAGACCAATACCTCACCTGGTCCTACATATGGGGGTTGTAGTTAGCCATACACAAGGGTGTGACTATGAGAAAGCTGAGGCACGAACAGTGGAGAGATGTCCTCTCTTCACTCACCCCTCACCATCTATGGCAGAAAGGAGATCTGCTCCCAGGCTCATGAGAGTGGACGAATAGGCCATGTATATCACTGGCTGCAACTCTCTAGAGAGCAGGCCCTGGACCTCATCTGGGCAGCAGGGTAGATTTGGCCCTGGTAGAAAGGGGGTTCTGGTGAGCCAGACCTGAGGGCATGAAAGCAGGAGAGCTGGTGGCCTTAGCAGCTCAGACACCTCTCAGGCCCAGATCCAGGGCTTTGAATTGGCGCATCCCAAAATCTATCCCATCTATGAACTACTGAAGTGCATGAAGGTCCTACAGGTCTGAAACTACTGGATCTCCATGACACAGAGCAACAATGGGATATCTTAGACGAGTCATTGAAATGAACATTTGCAAGCAAAGAAGTGTGAACAAAATGGTACACTATGGGACATACTGTGACACACTACAGCTTCCACAATGAGTTGTTTGTTGTTTTGTTTTTTCTCATTGGGAAGGTTGCAATGGTGAAGGAATGAGTGGGTATGAGAAGGTATGAGTGGGATTAGGGTGCATGATGTGAAATTTATAAAGAACCAATAAGAATTTTTTAATGAAGTCTTTCTTTTAGAAGTAGGGATTGTACTTTCATGATATAAAGATCCAAGATAAACAAATATTTCCCCAGTTGAAAGTTGTCATATATATGTAGGCATGGAATTATTTTTCATTCAGAAGTGAAGCAAACACCAACATAATGTAAAACAGCGATGCTCAGACCTTTACTTTTTACTATTTTGAAAATTTGCTTGCTAATCAATGAAGCTTTGCTTGTCCCTGTGATCTGTTATCATTTTTTAAAATGTTTATTGGTTATTTTGTTTATTTACATTTCAAATGTTATCCCCTTTGCCAGTTTACCCCCAGAAACTCCCTATCCCATCCCCCTTCGCTCCCCCCTGCTTCTATGAGGATGTTCCCCCACCCACCTACCCACTCCCACCTCCCCGCCCTCGCATTCACCTACACTGGGGCATTGAGCCTTCACAGGACCAAGGTCCTCTTCTCCTATTGATGCCTGACAAGGCCATCCTCTGCTACATATGCGGCTAGAGCCATGAGTCCCTCCATGTGTACTCTTTTAAATACAAGATTATCTTCTTTTCCACTGGGAATAATTACTTCCAATTTCTCAGCAGCACATTAACTTCTGATCACACCCCTAGCAACTGCTCCCTCTTCCAGCCCTTCACATGAAATAGTTTAGACTGCTTTTTTTCCAAATATCTTATATATTCCCAGAATAAAAATTCCCACTGCCAGAGGAGAAAGAACAAAATTTATCCTGAAGACAAACAGAATTATTTGGAAATAAAATATGATGATAAGTAGCCTCACTCCACCAGAGGAGATGTAAGCAGAGATCCAGACTGATGTATCTTTCCATTTGGTAGTAATACTTTCCCCTTATCCTTTACTTGTATTTAATTAACATTTAGCATGCTAAAATCACTGCTCCTCATTTCTGAACACATTGTTTAAAAGGTTAGTATTGAGCTAACTTGATGCTTCTTCTCTTTGAAAAACAAACAAACAAAAAGCATGGGGTTCAATTTGTGCTAGCCAGCTGTCCCTGGGCATGGTGCCTGCCCTAGAATGTGTTTAATATATACCCAGTGTCACGCCATTGAAGAAACTTGATGTTTTTTCCTCTCCCCCAGCAGTTGTCACTTATAAATAGCTTCTTGGCTAGGGGTGGGACTTCCCTTCACCCTATGCCGGAATTGTGTCTAGCATGGTTTTATGAAAGTCTTGTACACACTGTCACTGACTCTATTAGTTCATATATGCATGTGGCCTGTTGTATCTGGAAAATGCTGTTTCTCTGAGGCCACTTACCAACTGAGGTTCTTACAATCTTTCCATTCTAAGTTCCGCATAGGTGCCTGAGCATTGAGATGAAGTATATGATAATGGCATCCACTTAGAGCTTAATATTGAAAGTTTTATTTTCTGCGCATTAACCAGTTGTGGGTTTAAGTGTTAATTAATACCTACTTCTATGATGAAGGTTGAGTAATGCATTGACCGATGGGTATAGCAATAATGTAATAGGTATAATAATGTCATCAATATAGCCTGTAATGTCTGAGGGAGTCTATAGGACCCCATTGACCATCAACTCAAACTTTAGAGTATGAAATCCAGAAGTTGGGGAAAACACTATCTTAAATTTTAATGTCAAATGAAGTCTGAATACTTTACATGTGAAAAGCCTAAGATAAGTTATCAATGAGACTGAATTAGTAAGAACTATTTGAGATACAAGTTACACTAACTGGCATCATTTCCTATTTGTCATTTGAAATTTGAAAGAATATCTCAAAAGAAATAATCCATGTGTTTTGCTATTCATCCATGTTCAATAGAAAATTGAACAGGATCATTTCAAATACAAAGTAGGGTTTGAAAGAAAACCAAGAATATTTTATATACTGGTAAAACACAAAAGTTACGATGAAGAAATCAAGAAAAGTGATGCACATGTACAACTGTAGTTTACACATTTAATAAACTGGCAGTTATTGAGAAAATTGTGCTCCCCATGAGGAGGCACACAGTGGCTTGATTACCACTTGTTCCTTGAATATATGCTGCCTTAAGTTTCAGTTACATTCATGCTTCCACTGAGGAGGAATAAAAAATCTTATTAGTTTTCTTTTTCCTAAAAAAATATCAAGGTGAAAATTTGTCTGATGAGACATAAGGTATAATATCAACCAAAATGGAATTTGTGACCATTTAAAATCAAGAAAAATGACCTCCCACAAAGTTGTCCCTGAGAAGTGATGTGAGAAAAAGGATGCCTGTGATTATTCATATAGTTACCACTTCTTTATCGAACCTTCTAAATAAGCTAAAGTACCATTCTTATTTCTCTTCATCTATATTAAATTATGCATGTGCTTATTGGTTGAAAGTTACTAAAGAAATCAAAGGTGATTTGTTTTTAATGAACTAAATCAGAATTCTTCTATATGACTTGAAAACAATGTTGTTAGAAGATTGTGTTTGATAGCACTATTCCATTGATACACTCAGGTAACATTTGGGTATAATTATCTCTACATTATGATAGAATCAGTCTTATATTTAATTTGATGACTCAACATGGGTTTTAGTATTAGCATAATATTTTTAGTATTAGCTTAATATTTTTCTCTCTTGAATATATAATTAAGTAATATATAATTGGTAATATATAATTAAGATAAAAGTACTTTTATAGTTTTCACTTATAATGCAACTTTATTCCATATCTTGAGAATAGGGTATCTATTTAATATTTTCATAATTTTCTCTGCACAAATCTGATTTCTGCTAAACATTTGTTAAGAAGGGAAGCAGAGGGCAGGATGGCGCATGCCTTTAATCCCAGCAGTTGGGAGGCAGAGGCAGGCGGATTTCTGAGTTCGAGGCCAGTCTGGTCTACAGAGTGAGTTCCAGGACAGCCAGGGCCATACAGAGAAACCCTGTCTCGAAAAACCGAAAAAAAAAAAAAAAGAAGGGAAGCAGTAGAAAGTGAGGAACAGAGGTGAAAGGGAAGAAGGAAAGAAGGGAGAAATATAAAAATATAGGCAGAAGGATTAACAGAAAATTCTCTGGAAGTCATCTCTTTGTACTTTTGTGGCTATGTTAGTTTGGCTTCCAGTATATTGGCATATTTTACAATCCTTGTTCTCCTGTGTCTCCATTGAAGTTTGTCAGGTCTCCAAAAAGAACAAATCCAGGAGGAAAATGGGAGCCTTCCAGAAACCTGTTACTAAAGTAAATGACTTGAGTAAATTATTGCAGTTAGAATAAAGTATCATAGACTCTTAGCCAGCTCCTACCCATCAGATGTGATCTAACCAAGTAAAACTCATCAACTTCCCCTCAGATGGAAATGTTCCTGCTGTCAAAGCTGCTTCCTAATGAATTAGCTCATTTCTCATTTGAAGATTTAACTGGAAGAAAAGGTTACTGTTCTCTATATTTATAGAATACAATATGATGCTTTGATACACATCTTCATTATAGAGTAATAAAAATGACTAATACGCCCATCTCAAACCAAATCTCAGCTCACATCTGAAAATTAGCAGAGATATTGCCTTGGGAGTTTTGAGAAACCTTCTTCTATGTGTAAACCATCTATTCCTCAGGCAAGATTCCACCCTTGATTTCATTGGGACCTTGAACAAATTTTCTACTAGTAATACTGTTGGTATATTTGTTATTATTCTTTGATAATTTAATTCAGTATATTTCTATCATAATGTTCCTGTCCCTCAACTCCTCCCAAATTCTCTAACGTTTCCTACCCAGCCCTATCATGTTTTCTTTTTACTATTATGAAAGAAAGAAAGAAGAAAAGCCATCAAAAAACAGGGGCACTTCTGTAGTGTTAGTCAAATATATTTCTGAGCACAGGGCCTGACTTGAGATGTTTGGCTGATACAGTCAGTGTCACTGTATTGAAGAAAATTGATTTTCACTCTCCTATTGTCTATCAATTGCAAATGGCTGAGAGTGGAACTTTGTGCCTGCGTCTCCTCCATTCTGAGACTGTCTGACTTGAGCCTGTGCAGGTCTTATGTACCTTGTTACACTATATGTGAATTCGCGTGTGCATCGGCCTTGTTGCACCCATAAAATGGTGTTTTCTCACAACTGTATGCCACCTCTGGCTCTTATGATCATTCTGCCCCCTCCTCCATGGGGATCTCTGAGGCTACAGGAGATGGCTATGATGCAGACATCTCACTCAGGGCTAGTGCTCAAATGTCTCTCACTCTCGGTACACGATCTGTTGTCATGTTGTCCGCCTCTGTTTTAATTACCACCTATTGCAAGAAGAAACTTCTCTGGAAACAGTTGAGGAATGCACTGATCTGATATGCTGCCTGGTGTCTCTAGTTATGTTCTATCTTCTTTGTACCAATTTCTCCTCTTCAGTTCTCATCTTTTTCTAACAGAGTATGTGTCTCTCATCTCTTTCTCACTCATTGTCTCATTTCCTATCTGTGCTTCTTACATGATGACATGATGATTAAAATTAAGATTGTAATCCCAAGACATTCACAAAAGACTTTGCTCTAAGTCAAGTGCATGTGGGGGGTGGGGGTGGAGGGTCCATGTTGATCTGGGTGTGGACACATGTGGATATGTGCACACAGTATGAGTTCCCATCTGTATAAAAGTCATGTCTTCTTTGATGCCTTCCCACTGTGTTTTGAGACAGGTTTTCTCTCTGAGCTTTAAGCACATCAATTTGGTTAGATTGGCTGGCCAATAAACTCTAGGGATCTGCCTGTCTCTGTCTTCCCTCAGTGCTAGAGGTACAGGTGCATGTTACTGTTCTCATTTTCTAAGCCAGAGGTTCTATTGTCTAACAGGTAATAGATAACTATGAAAATCAAATAAAGGGAGTGACTACTCACTCCCCAAGAAATATATATCTTTATATAATGTAAAGGAACATCTTTCAAACTTTAAGAAGCAACTTTTTCGAATTAGCATAAAGAACACAAATGCTAAACCTGATTTATAGCAGAACCTGTACCTATGTGTATCTGATTTCTACAAAATCAAGCAATAGTGTGTACTCAAATTCATACACACACACACACACACACACACACACACACACACACACACACAAACAAACAAACACCCCTTTATCTCTATAGGACACTTTTAAAGTTTAGAAAATCATTTGAACTCAGAATGTTGTATGATTGTGTTGCTTCATTTCACCATCTTACTTAATTGGAAATAACATCCTTCATGACAGATTTGAGATGTTGTGGTTCTTTTGCATACTTCTTTTTTTATTTTCTTATTGGATATTTTCTTTATTTACATTTCAAATGTTATCCCCTTTCCTGACTTCCCCTCCGAAAACCCCTTATCCCATCCCCCCTCCCCCTGCTCACCAACCTACCCACTCCTGCTTTCTTGTCCTGGTATTACCCTATACTGGGGCATCTAGCCTTCTCAGGACCAAGGGCCTCTCCTCCCTTTTGATGTCCAACAAGGCCATCCTCTGATACACATGCAGCTGGAGTCATGGGTCCCTCCATGTGTACTCTTTGGTTAGTAGTTTAGTCCCCGGGAGCTCTGGGGGTACTGGTTGGTTCATACTATTCGTTCCTCCTATGAGGCTTCAAGCTCCTTCAGCTCCTTGGGTCCTTTCTCTAGCTCCTCCATTGGGGACCTTGTGCTCAGTCCAGTGGTTGGCTGAGAGCATCCACCTCTATATTCGTCAGGTATTGGCAGAGCCTCTCAGGAGACAGCTATATCAGGCTCCTGTTAACAAGCACTTGTTGGCATCCACAGTAGTGTCTGGGTTTGGTGACTGTTTATGGGATGGAACCCCAGGTTCCATCCATACCTCTGGATGGTCTCTTTTGCATATGTTTTATTTGAATGTGTGGGTAGTCGTCATTAGAGAATGCCTGCTTTGATGGTATTTAGCCAGTTTGGCTCAAATCATATGCTAAAACTCTGGAGAGTTTAAGTCTTTCTGGGTGCTATATAATCTATCTGATTCACTTTGTTACTCAGTACTCTTCCCAGGAGATGTGAATATAGCAAGCCTGTTAGTTTAATAAAAGTCTCAAGTCAAAGGTAAATAACAGGTGAACCAGCTCTGCTAACACAGCAACATGGTAGTTAGAAGCTGCCAAAAGTACTGCCTAATCTTTTGTAAGATTTAATCATTCCCTACTGAACTTTTCAAAAGAAAAACGTACTTATTAATCCTGGTGTTCACGGAAAAATGTTCAAAGCAGATCTTCATTGAATAATAGTGCCGTTTCATACAAAGATTGCCGTTTTATGTAACACTAAACTGTTGGAAGTTAAACAAATAGCAATGTGCTAACAAGAAGAAAAATGGACTTGGTTAGAAAAAATTTAGTCTGTATTAAACTGTGCATCTAATTGGTAGTTTGAAGAAAAAGAAAATAGAACTGTCTTTCTGGATACCATGAAATCTCAGTATTTTACAATGAGTTGGTACCCTTCTCATCTTTCCTTTTTCTCTTAGATGAAAATTCTTATTATAGTTCAGTTAATCATGTTTTATATTTCTAAAATACGGTGTGGAAGATGTTGGCTTTCTTAAGGAAATGGAATGGACTGAGCAGCAGATTTTTCTAGTTATTGGACTATGAAAACACTCATTACCTTGATAAACTAATATTTACTTACCTATACTTCATTTCCCAAAACAATAGTTTCAAAGCTGTTACATGATTAATTTTAGCTGATTTTCACTTAAAATGTGTTTGTTTACTATTTGTAAAATACGTAATATTTAAGATAAAAATGTATTTTCATTTAGACCATTTAAATAATGTAAAGGAAAATAGAAATAATAGCATAGTATTTTAAACTCATTTTTTACTAGAAGAAGATAAATACAGTATAATTAATGAAATAATTTATTGTCAGTATTAAACAAAAAAGGTGGCATTAGTGATACGATTGCAAATATATCATAAATAAAGGATACTTTTTGATACTCTGAAGTTACAGTAAAGTGTTTATACTCAGATATTTTAAATGTGTTGCAAAATAGTGAGATTAGAATTTAATCTCCAAGTTCCAATATAAGCAAACTTAGTGAGCATTATACATCAGGCAGCTTCCTTCCTCTCTTCATAGTTCAGGCTGTATGAAAAATGTTTCTAATATTACATTCTTATACCTATAAATATTTCACCCTATAGTCCTAAATTGTAAGACATATTTTTAAAACATAACTATAGGAGCTGAAGAGATAGCTCAATGACAAAGAGCACTATCTGTTCTTCTAGAGGATCTAAGATCAACCACTATTCCCACTGGCAACTCATAACCCATCTATCAATCCTGTCTGAGGGCATCCAATGCCTTCTTTTGGCTTCTGTGAGCACTGGACACACACATGATGCACAGACATACATGCAGGCATAATACTCATAAGCAGAGAATGACGTAAAATTAAAATATTTTTAAAAATAACTACAGATTTCCTTATACCTAGAAGTAAGAATTTTGATTAATTTGTCTCAAAAAATCATCATAACTGATTCTTTCTTTTCTGTAATCTATGTCCCCTGACAAGGGGTAGGGAATATCCTTCCATTATCTTGAATTTGGACAGGCCTGCTTCTGCTCTGTCTAATAGACTATAAAATAAAATAGCCATCTGAACACTGAGAAGGGTAGAAGCTTCTATTATTAACTCAGAGGAGGTAATAATAGGAGAGAGAGAGGGAAAGAAGAGTAGAGTGAGAGAAAAGGGGGGATGAGAAAAGAAAGAGGAAGGAGAACAAACATGGAAGCAAAGTTCCTCAACATATTGGGTAAGCTCTGCACTTCAGGCAGCCTCAGCAAGGGGTCAACCATGTGAATCTTGGCTCTTTCTCAAAAGATAAATATCACCAAACAAGCCCAAGATGTCATCATATAGCACAGAAACCCTGCATTCTAAGCCCTATCCTCATTCACATCTGATACATAAAACTATAAATTATTAATATCTACTCTCCTTAGTCACAAAAATTTGACTTAGTTTGTTGTAAGGAATAGGTAACTAAATCAATTTCAGTCCAAATTCAAATTACTCCAGGTGGTTTGCAAATATGTGGCTATTATGGGTATTAGACATACCATGATGGAGATATTCCTTCAATTCTAAAGCATGATGAAAATGCTTTGTATACATGATAACAAAACATACTTGTTTTATTATCTAGTTCATTAAAGTTATATGATATTACATTATGATATGATATATTTCATGATATGATACTTCTACATAGAGCGGTGATCTGGGCATATACTAATATCACTGTCCCTATCACATAGGTAAAAAAAAATGAGATGCAAAGAGATTAGTGACTTACAAGAAAAAAGTCATATGTCATATCTAATATTTAAATCTTCAGATTTCTGGCAATGCACTTTCCCTTATTCCAAGGTTGGTTGTGCCTCCAGAGACTTGTATCATGGGTCACTCTGATTCAGACTTGTTAGAATTGGAACTATGGACAAAGGAGTTCATATCTACTCCTCATCCTTCCTTCTTGGAAAACACTTATATATCAAATATATGCTACTAAATCTCTAATGTCTGGTTTTTCATGTAGCCTCTTGGTATATCTATACCAAGGTACCAAAGAGCACAGAAAGGCCTCTGATCATGGCCTTCTTTTCACCAGCATTTTATTACCAGATACGATTCTCTCAAAATCAGTGGGACCATGCTCGCTGACTAGCAATACTCAACAATGTTCAAGCTGGTCACCATGGGGTGATGAATTCTTTTTGAAAATCTTATTTGCTGTCTTTGTGAAATTTAAGCCAGTACAATAATCATCTGACCCATGAAAATGATGGCCTTCTAGTACAGAATTGAGCTTGAAAATTCAAGCCTATCTACATTTGGATTTGTAGTGAGAAGTCATGATATTAAAATATGGTATGAAAACAAAATTTGTTGAAATTATTTGACCATTAAAATTACATGGTGAGGGCTGGAGAGATGGCTCAGAGGTTAAGAGCACTGACTGCTCTTCCGAAGGTCCTGAGTTCAAATCCCAGCAACCACATGGTGGCTCACAACCATCTGGAAGGAGATCTGACGCCCTCTTCTGGTGTGTCTGAAGACAGCTACAGTTACATATAATAAATAAATCTTTAAAAAAAATTACATGGTGATTGAATGATCATATAAACAGTGAGGAGCAATGTACAAATTTAAAATAAAAAAAAAAACCTCTAACATAACATGTAGTACCATACCATCAAATAAACTCCACAAAGTAGACAAAATACAACAGTTCTATGCTGATATATATCATATGAAAACATAATAAACAAACTACTATAATAAACCCAGTTCGAGATAATTTGATTATATAATCACTAGATGAAGAATTCAATAATGCCCAAAAGGTAAAGCTAACTTTAAGTAAACAAAACCTCAGAGTTATGAAGTAATGCTATTAAAATTGGCTTTCAAAGGCCAGCAAGAGCGTGTTTGCCTTAAGGATTACGTTTGATTATCCTGGAATAGCAATTAAATCTTTGAAGGTAGTAACATTATTTTGACTTTTTCAAAAAGGCATGGAGGTTAGAAAAGAAAAACCATGATTTTATGTGTTAGATTGGCTCATGCCAAGTGGCCAATTTTTGGTTTCTTTTGGTCTACAGGATTGTCAAACATTGAATTAAAGATGATTGCTATTTTATAATTTATCTGTTTTCATTTTTCGCATTTTGTAAGTTCCCTATGGCTGAAGATAATAAAGCATTAAAAAGTTTTTTAAAACAATGGAATTTTATTCTCTCATAACTTGGAAACATATATGGTCCAGATCAGAGTGTCAACACAGTGTTTTCTTCTCAGTAGTCTGGAGTGCGGGGAGGCCAAATCTCTAAGGTCACATTTACAGATACTCTGAATTAGGTCATAAATATATTTTGAGATGTACAAATTATAATAGTCATATTGAGAGGTATAAGTTAAGCCAAGCATTTTTGTTTTGTTTTGTTTTTGTTTTCTGAGACAGGGTTTCTCTGTGTAGCCCTGGCTGTCCTGGAACTTGGTCTGTAGACCAGGGCTGACCTCAAACTCAAAGATTCATCTGCCTCCACCTCCTGATAAAGGCATGTGCTACCACCACTATGTTTAGGTTTTTAAAATTATAATTATGAATAACATAAATTAAATATATTTCCCTTTAAAAGGAGTTTGCATGTTAAATGTAGTAAACATTGCCCTAAAGCTCAATCCTGAGGTCTGTGCCACATAGCATTAGAGTCTTTGCTCTGTGATCCATGCTTTCCCATTGTTGTCCTCCAACACTGCTTCCTGTGTTTTACCCTTCTGCACAGCACTAGTCAGTATATAAATCCTCAACATGCAGCATCTTCTTTTGTGCTTCCTTCACTTCAATGATTCTATCCCTCCTCTTGCAATGTGCTTCGCCTTCAGCCTCATGTCACTACATTGTCAAGTTTTTACTTGTATCCAAAGTCTCAACACAGTTGCCATCTTTTCCTGAGTCTTCTACAAAGACCCCTATCCACCCTCTGCACCGTCCCTGCTCACAGATATGGTGTAAAGGAGAGCTCAAAAGTTTCCCATTCTCCTCCAATGCCGTGACATCAGGAACAATGAACACCTAACCATCAAATGTTAGTGTGGAAGAGAAAGAGTTCTAGCCACAGTTTTATTCTTCGGGGGAAGTTCCAAGATGTTGTGTGCACTCTAATTCATACATCAGATGGATCAAAAACTGGTGCCCCCTGTAGGGGGTTGTATCTGAAGCATGCCAACCAAGCCTTGAGAAATCCCAGGATGTACATCTCTCTTTGTCAACAAAACGTTTTGTTGTCCATGGTGTTTTCCTTATATACTCTTCTATGAGGAAAATTTGTGGGTTTTAGAATTAGGAAGATCTTCTTAGCTCAAAGGTTTCAACCATATCTTGTTGGAGGAGACTATGAGCACACAGAAACCTAATGGGAAGGAAAATGGAGAAAAAAAACAGTCTATATTTTTAGAACTTGGCAGTCAAAGTAAGGTTTGTTTTACATTTTTCTCTGAGTTTAAGATGGGGAGTCCGTGTTTTATGAGACAGACATATTGGGTTACATGAGAGCCTGAGAGATGATCCACATTTTTCAACCAAGATGCCACACACTAGCTTTCTAGGTTGAGTACAATGACTATTGTGTTCTACCTAATTTGCTTTTTCCAAGTGGTAACTAGATATGAAGTTAAACACTTTACCCATTCAGATTTTGAAAGTAGTACACTTGTATATTAGCACATCTTGGATTCTAAGAGTTTTTAATATTATAGAAATATTAAATCACTTCCCCCGATATTAAGTTGTCCTTATGCATTTTTTTTACCACAGTGTGAGGTAACTTTCCATTTCCTCCATACATTTATTAATTCAAAATTACTGTGCTCTGGATAAATAATCAGATTAGACTCTTGTTTTCCAAAGCGATTTAAATTAGTTTAGCTATTATATAACCAGTTTTGCTTATTTTAGCTAAGTTTCTATGTTATTTTTAATAGTTATGTCATAATGAATTTGAGTTTAACTTTTCAAGTTTATTATAAGTGAAGGATAATAGCTTGTTGCATGAGGAAGCAAAGTATGAGATATGACAATAAAAATTAAATTGAATATTGAAATATGTCCAAGAAAGTTCATTAGTATACATCATAAAGCCAGTAGTATATTTGCTATTTAGAATAATCTAGTTTAAATATTTAGTGAATTACTTCATATATTGAGCTATTGTGCACATGTGGAATATGAAGGGTACCGTATTGCATTTCACATGCTCCTTTTAAAGGCTCAGTACATGGCACATTGGATAGTTAAAAATGTTTTTGTTTTGAATATTGATTTTATAAACTTGTTTTTAAAAATCACAAATTTGCCGGGCGGTGGTGGCGCACGCCTTTAATCCCAGCACTTGGGAGGCAGAGGCAGGAGGATTTCTGAGTTCGAGGCTAGCCTGGTCTACAAAGTGAGTTCCAAGACAGCCAGGGCTACACAGAGAAACCCTGTCTCGAAAAAAAAAAAAATCACAAATTCATGAGTTTACCTTAGACATAACTCAAGTTTAGCATTGATATTCTCAGATAAACTAAAACTATAAAGCTGAATTATTTCAGATTACCTACCACTTTATTGAGTAGACTATATCCTAGTATTTGCAGGCCACTTGGTAGATAAAAATCTTACAAAAACTCCAGTTAATAATCTAGAGATCTCTGAAGACTTACCCTGTGCAATTCTCTAAATCTTGGAAAATTTTTGGATAAAGCTATTTGTCCCAGAATATAAAATACCTTCTCTAAGGAAAACACTCATTTCAGTGTATTTTAGTGTTATTTGCTTTTGATCATATTTTTTAAAAAATCGCAAGGAGAAAAATCATGTTTAACTAAAGATCTAAGTAGGTTTAGCAAGATTTCATTTCTCAATTAATTTATTAAGATGTAATTATTAATTAGTATGGCTAAATCAAATCCAGATATATATATATATATATATATATTTCTTCTAGTTTTTACAACCACTACTTTCTTACATTTGATAACTGAAATATTTCTTAAATAGACTTATTTTTGTATTTCTAAAAAATGTTCATCTAGTTTGTTTAAAAGAAACATTAACAATCCCTGATGTCTAGGGAATAATATACATTAAATTTTAGTGAAAATCTTATTTATGAAGAAATATTACTGGTATTTTTTAAACTGCAAAATAATCATTATACAGACTCATTTAAATGTATGTGTGGTTTTCATACCTCAAAATAACATGACTTCTTCCTATTCATCATACTGCATAATTGCCTTAATATTCTTATAGATCTGACATCATTTATGATGACATTTTTATGAGTGTCTACCTTTCTTTCCTATACTCAGGTCCTTTCTTTGGGAGCAGATGTCTTGCCAGAATATAAACTGCAGACGCCTCGCATCAACAAATTTACAATATTGCACTACAGTCCTTTCAAAGCAGTCTGGGATTGGCTCATTTTACTGTTGGTCATTTATACTGCTATATTCACCCCCTACTCTGCAGCCTTTCTCCTCAACGACAGAGAGGAACAGAAAAGGCGAGAATGTGGCTATTCTTGTAGCCCTTTGAATGTGGTAGACTTGATTGTCGACATTATGTTTATTATAGACATTCTAATTAACTTCAGAACAACCTATGTAAATCAGAATGAAGAAGTGGTAAGTGATCCT
The DNA here is from genome assembly GCA_036184795.1 of Tokudaia tokunoshimensis. Taxonomy (NCBI): domain Eukaryota; kingdom Metazoa; phylum Chordata; class Mammalia; order Rodentia; family Muridae; genus Tokudaia; species Tokudaia tokunoshimensis. The sequence goes on along the minus strand of BTHU01000004.1, from coordinate 36,899,742 downwards.
GCCAAAATAGCAATACACTACTTCAAAGGCTGGTTCCTGATTGACATGGTTGCAGCCATTCCTTTTGACTTGCTGATTTTTGGATCAGGTTCTGATGAGGTAAGAGCTGCTTAAGAATTTTACTTTCTGAAAGACTGCAATTGTAAAAGTAAATCTACTTTAACTGCAAGAAAAATCTACTTTAACTGCTTCAAAAGTTCATTCATCTCAAAGGTGAAATTCATTTTCACCTGGAAAGGCCGTAAAATGAAATAAAGCAATTTTTCTGTTGTGAATAATTGAAATTTCTTCTGTATTTGTGAAAACCACAAAAATACTCTTCATGCTGTAGACAAACAACTTACATTTTAAAACAAGTGCACAGAGCATGCAATATACCCCTAGCAAGTAAAATCCCTGAAGATTAAGTTCTTGAGTACAAAGCTATCAAACATTAAAGATGTCTTTCAGTCTTAAGTCACTTATTATGATGCAGGCCAAAAAGAGACGTGCTCTTTGTTCAAACTATGAAGAATATGGCACCATATGAAATTCCTTTTTCAAAACTCTTTCACTTATAGCTCTCATCTTGGAAAAGTACTTAATATATATTGCTACTATCTCATAAAGTTGAAAACTTTAAGGAAACATTGCATGTACAGATAGATGATAGACAGATGGACAGACGGACGGACAGACAGACAGACAGACAGACAGATATCAAATGCATGATCTGAATAAAAGTCCATTAAAATAATCAGATCTTTCAAAGAATCTTTGGGCCAGACATAGCTGATGCCCCTTTTATTTAACTATCCCTAATTATTATACTATATAAATATTTATATCATGAAAAGATTTATCGAAGTTATGTGTCTTAGTTTCCTTTCTAAGGCTTTGATAAAATACCTGGACCAAAAAAAATATATATATATAGAATAACAGGTTTACTTTAGCTCACAATTCCAGGTTCTATTAAATCAGTGTGGAAAATTCAACCCATCAGGAACTTGAAGCACCTAGTCAAAGCTACAGCCAAGTGAGAAGGGAGAAGGGGTGTGTGCATCCTTACTGCTCAACTGCGTGTTCTACTGTTGTCAGTTCTGCACCCAAACCCAGAGAATGTGCCGCACACTTCAGGCTTAGGCTTCCTACATTAATTGATATATTCAAAACTATTCCCCTATAGACATGACACATGCCGTTTCCATAAACCCTTGTTGCAACTGTGTTACATTGACAGTTTAAAGATTAAAACTAACCATCATATTAGCTACGAAAGTAACTCCAAGAAAGCTAACAGAAAAGAAATAAAGTCAATGTGCTGAAATTTTGAATAATTCAGTGTCTTTTTCTACCTAATAATTTCTCACCATCTTTGTTTTGTTTGTTAATTTGTATATTTCAAGAGTAAGAAAAAAGGGAGATTCCAACAGATACTTGCTTCCTAACCACTGAAGGCTTAAGGACAAAGGAGTACTTGTCTACCAGGAGAAATCAGTACCTTTAGAATTAAGTCTCTCCTTCTATTGGAAGACTGATCAAACTGTAGGTTAGTTGAGCTCAGGACAGTGGAATATGACAAAGTCCCAGAACCTTTTAATAATCTGCAAAAGAATGCTAATAAAATCACCTTCCTTGTTAATAATTTTTTAGAGACTAGAATGAGATAGCACATATGAAATAAAAATAAAATAGTTGTTAAACACTTTTTAATGGCAATTTCTAATTTGGGTTATAACTGAAAGACAAAAATGTAAAATATTTCATCATTAATATTTATCATTGAATTGCTTATGATGGGAGATACATGAAATTTTGTTACACAAATTTTTCCTGATAAATTGTAGAATAAAACTTCACTGTTTCAAAAGATTGAGTTGTGTGTGTGTGTGTGTGTGTGTGTGTGTGTATGTATGTGTGTACATTAACTCTATTTATATGCACTAACAGTGAATTAGACTTTGGAAAACAAATGAGTAGGAAACAGAATATTAGAAAAAGTTAATGTACTCATGATATTCAACCAGTAATAATCAAAATAGTGGATATCCAAATATTCTAATTATAGCCATTAAGGAAGAATTTAATGCTAAACTCTTTTAATTTCAGTTACTGTGCATTTTGAAAAATGTAAAATGTCTTTAATATATGCAATTCAAATAATCACTACATTAAAAAGACTGTTGACTAAATTAAAGCAAGAAAATGTCTGAAAGATTCATATCAGTATATGGTGAAATCCGAAGGAAAAGTAGGATGAAGAGAAAAGTGAAGAACATAAAGATTATAGAAATCTTATGGGGAAATTTGGGGAAGTTAATAAATATGAAAATATTTGGCTTTACATATGCCAGTTACTAGCAGGACATTGAAAATTTATTTAGAAGCTGTGAAATTTTGTTGTTGGAGACTCTTTTAGGAATCATAATTTCTACTGACCTCATTTTACTAGGAAGTAAATCTAATAGTGTTTACTGTAAATTTTTTTGAAGTACAATTAACTACAAAAAATATTTCACCTTATACCAAACCTAGGAAGTTAAATTATTATTCCAGTTTTGTAGAGGTCATTGACTGGGTTTCTTAGTCCTATGATGTACATTACTCCTACTCAGTAGTAATATGATATACCTCATTCATCAGCTAATATTTACTCAGTAGCCTTCAAAGCAGCAGGCACAGTTCTAGATTTGGATGTCAATCAAATAGATATGTTTCTGCTCTCCATGTCCTTACATTTCTCAGTAAATACAGAAGTTACACAAATCAGGTGGAACAATAATGTGTAGTTGGCTAATACAGAGAGGTGGACTAGGAAAGAAGACTAAGGAAAGGTCATTTGAGTTGAGACTTGCAAGGCGTTTCCACCCATATAAGACTACAATGCAAACAAAACATTGCAAACAAAATCAAATGGTTGTAGCATTTCCTCAACTGATTATCAGGTTTAGAAAAAGTTAATGTACTCATGATATTCAACCAATAATAATCAAAATAGTGGATATCCAAATATTCTAATTACAGCCATTAAGGAAGAATTTAATGCTAAACTCTTTTAATTTCAGTTACTGTGCATTTTGAAAAATGTAAAATTTCTTTAATATGTGTAATTTAAATAATCTTAGAAGAACAAAAGTAAAAAGAAAAAACCCAGTGACAGCAAGGCTAAATCCAACCAGACATGAGGTGCTTAGATATGAGAACTAAATCACAAGGAGGCATGAGATTTGTTTATTGTAGCTTCATTGAGTCTCTTTGGAATAGAACTGGCTTTGACTGACATGTTAAAAGATTGTGTAGACTGTTCTCTGTGTGTTGGACAGTCGAATAACAGCAAGGGACCCAAATTCAAGCCCACACTGTGATGTAGGATGGATGAGAAAGCAGTGTGGACACATGACACAATAGAGGTGTAGAAAAAAAGGTAAATGTGTGGCATATTTTGAATGTCATCTACAAGAAATTGACAGTTAATTAAATATCCATTAGAAAAAAGAAAAATAAGAACTATGGATGATTCAAAACATTTTTTGTAGTTAATTTGTTGAATTATTCAGGTGGAAGGAGGGAGAAGAGAGAGGGTGCTTTTATAAGAAACTTTAATAGAGAGTAATGTCCTTATCTAGATGGTAAAATTATGAAGAGAAAAAGGTGTATTGTGAAGGGAAAAAAAAGTGTATTGCGAAGTGTTTGGCCATCATAAGTATGAGTTGCCTATTAGTCATACAACTACAGATGGTCAGGAGGCAAATCAGGCACCCTATCTGCAACTAGAAAGATACACAGTCATAAAAGAGAAGACAGTCTTTATATTAAAAATCAGATATGATCACAGTGACGGGTAGTTTGAGTCAGTGCTTTCATATCAGGCTTATGCATGAATTTCTGTGTGTGATGGCACAGCTACACATGCCCATGAACTAAGTATATGGAAGAGGCAATCTTGGTCTACACAACAAAACACTATCTCAGTAGGTACACAGATACAAACATACCTGCATACACACACCTGAAGATTCACAATTAATAGGGAGAAAGACTTTAAAACTCGAGATTTTCTGTTTTAATTGTGCTGTTTAAGCATATAAATGTGGTAGCTGCATCTGGAATACAAACATTAAGGTTTTCAATCACTCATTTGTGAACATTTCTAGAAACTATATGCAAATATACATAAGCAAATTGAGGTGTGCTTTTCTACTGATTAAAAGTATGAGGCAATTTCTTGCTGAATTATTTAAATAATTTCTTCTCATGTATTATCATCATCAGTGAGGTTAGAGAAAAATGTTTTTCTCAATGTCAATTAAACAATTTCTTCCCTCATCTTAATGTTAAACTATAATACTTTAATTTTATTTATAGTCAACTCAAAAACTCCATTTTTGTAACCATACCATTTTATATATTAATAATAGGACAATGTGACAATATGGTTTTGCTAAGGAAGGCACAATTGCTCATATTTTTCAAACTAAAATGATAAACATAAATATTTTTTACTGTAAATCAGTGTGGCTAGTAATAACTAAAGTATCTTCTTTACTGTTGCAAACACATTGAGCAAAGTGGATGCTGGTTATTGCTGGGATTGTTCTTGTTAGTATCTTACTGACACTAAAATCATCTAAAATGAGAAGTAACTCTGTGGCGACTCATCAAGCATGACATTGCCATCACTTCCTTCAACATCATTGATGCTAAAATACAATATCATTCCCTTGGTCACTGGAAAGTCAGCTTTGATTGTCTGCCTCAGATTTCCCCGTATTTGGTTTATCCATGGCAAATTTTTGAGCCATTAACATTAGAATCCAGAGAACTCTGCTTTGTAACATAGATCATTATCTCCTTCCTCCCCTGAAAGTTAAAATTCTAATTTTCAGTAACTTACTTTGTTGACTTCTGATTCATGCTTTAGTAGATTCTATTTAAATGAATTCTGGATGCATTAGAGAAAGGCTTTGGAATCAAGATAACTAAGGGCTATTTACAGCAAAATTCTAATAGTAACATTGAATTTCTGCTCACACACAAAAAAAATGTTTCACTCATTATTCTAACAGATGAACTGTGGAGTGAATATACAGAAAATATTAGTAGCCTTCTATAGAAATTCTGAGTATCTAGTGATCTTTATGACAGATGTCATTAATTACTAGACTTTATTATGCAAGTGAGCTATTCATATTCTACTTGAAATAACATTGTAACTTGAAAATATGCATATATATGCATTTCTATAATAACATAATTACTTCTCTCTCTTTAGATAGTCTTTGGAAATTTTACAAAAATTTCCCTTTGTCTTTCACTTGAAGCTTTAACCATACTCTCAATTCTCTGGCATGACAAGTGGCATAAATATAAGATGTCCAGTTGAAAACATGTTTTTATGTTGATCATTTATATATAATTTGTATGTGATTGACTATGAAATGATAGAGATGGAATAAAATGAAATTTTTCCTTGGTTAAAAACCCAAATTTCAATTAAAGTGATACATCATTTATTCTTCTCTATGCAGTGTTTTATTTGTCTGTTAAAACCTACAATCATTTGATGGCCCATTTCTATGTTACTGCAATGAAATAAAGGAGATATAATATTATAGTATGATAGCATATTTACTATGAAACATAGGAAGTCTGTAAATTATTAAGATTGTTAAATATTGAAAGGAATTCTCCGGAATCATTGCTTTGGAACACATAATTAATAGAAGCAATTAAGACAACTGATATGAATAAAGAAATAAGTTAGATAATTCCCCAGGGTTCTGCTTATACCCAGATATGGATATTTGAGAGTATTAATAAACCTGACCTAAGACACATTGAAAAATATTAGACAAGCTGAAAGGAAGAATCAGAAACTGGACATTGATTCCATTGAATTGCATTGTTTAAGTAAGTCATGAAAGGGTATGTAAAGTATACACTTGAATGGGAATTACCTGGAATAAAATTGAAAGCAACAAAAGTGAATATGGAATCATGAAATTTATACTTGAAAATGTTACTGTCTCCCTCTTATACCCCTTTTTCCTTGGGAAGTGGGATAGAAAGATTCATTAACCTGAATGTTTCAATGATGACTGAATCTATAGTCCCTTTGACAAAATGAAAAGAACATGTGTATGCTTCATCTCTACTTAAAGAATGATTGCCATAACTTATCTGAACACTAATATTTAATAAGTAAATCCAAACAATGTTTGCTAAGTATACTAAACATTTTAAATAAGTTTTTTATATAAACTCACTTAAACTTATATTAACTCACAAAATAAGGTAGATTCAAATTTTTTGACATATAGTTTTTTCTTATTAGCAAGGTTTTTCAATTTAGTTCAAGACAGATTTATTCCTGAGTAGACTTGTTAATCCTGATGAGAATCACCTAATTTCAGTCTTTCACAATGGTTTAAAACATTGAAAGTGAATGACTGATTTATTATATAATGTTCCTTAAGTAAAATTAATGTAGTCTTATTTAGTCTAATCTGTCATAAACACATTTCCACAGATTTAATTGCAAGTTTAATCAAAAAAAGTCATTTATTTAATGAGGTAACCTAACTTCCACCAATATCTGAATGGATTTAGGATCTTTAATAAGTAATAGATATTTTTAAAAACATTATAACTGGATTATACTCATTGTTTAAGTAATATAAATAATTGTATTTGTGGAGAAAAGTTTTCAAAATAAAAAAAAGGACAAAAAGGTCATTTAAAATGAAAATCTTGTAGAAATAAAGTTTCTTTACTATGAAAGTCTAGAAAAATTTGAAATACCTTTCAAGCATAATAAATGAGCTGAGTTCTAGATAGCAAGGTATAAGATGAAGTTTGATATTATAGAATCCCTTGCGTCTTCCTTACGTTCTCTTATCGTAGGTAAGATTAACAAAGTACCTCTCTTCAACTACTGTAGAAGTACACACTTCTTATCTATGTTATTACCATATTTATAAAAATAATCACATTTTAGGATCTGTTTAGTTCATATTCATTTTAAAAATGTTTCCCAAGAGTTATTCAGCAAGAGGAGATTAGAAATATGTGGGTCTATTCCCTCAGAAATTTGATACTATCAATTACCTTCTTTCTACAATCTCAGACAAGACATTGTAGTAGTACATACAAGGTTCACTAGCAAAGAAGACTCAAGTGAGTTTCAGAAATGAGGCACACAATGATGGTGTGCTGTAGTTATGTAGTTGCGCTTGGGTAAATGTTACAGAGTTGTGAATAGGTGTTGACGTCATTGTTCACTCACCTCTCCTCATGAGGAAACAGAGTTACAACTGCTTCCTAATCTCTCTCCTCCCACTCTGTTGTTTTTCCTTTCCTCCCAACTCTTCCACTCCTGCTTTTTGTTCTCCTTTACCTCCTGCCCCTCCTCCCTCTTATTATTACTCTAATTATCATGTCTGGAAAATGTGAAGGAGGCTAAAGCTTTTTCACACCACACTTCCTAAACTTCTTTTCCTCAGACCATATGTGTGTGATCATGTAGGTTATCCTCATTTATATCCTTAGAAAACCTTAGTGTGATATAATTTTTTTTCATTGCTAATTAATATAGAAGAAATTTTTGAGAGTTTAAGATGGGAATGTACAAGTGTAAGAAGCACACACAGCAGATTTCTATTGTTTTCCTTTTGATAACCTCAGAATTGATCTACTGCCTCACAACCCTTTATGAAAACTGTCCATGTATTGCAAAGAATTTTCCTTGATTTAACTGACTACTCAGTGAATCTGCATAATATTTCAATTATTTTGCAGCATTTTAATCTAAAACCAAATAAGAGTTTTAGTATTTTCACAAGAAACCTTACACAGCTTGAGTTCTGATATTTGGATAAATCGATAGTTATATTAAGAAAAGAAATAAACTCAAGATTCTAAACTATCCAAAAGTGGTGAGGCTTTGACAAAGTTGACTTCTGCTAAGAGAGTCTGGTAACCATGTACTTGAATGAAGTTCTTATCTGTGAAAGACCCAGCCTTTTTCTGAGGGAGCAGTATGGCCCATGCTGTAAGGCTCCATTCAAGATTCTCAGTGTCTGTGTTGTGTCTTTGGAACGTGTGGAACCTCTATAATCACCTTTTTTTTATTAGATATTTGCTTTATTTACATTTCAAATGGTATCCCCTTTCCTCATTATCCCTCGGAAAACCCCCATCCCATTCACCTTCCCCCTGTTTACCACCACCTCCCCCACTTTCCTGACCTGGCATTCCCCTACACTGGGGCATCGAGCCTTCACAGGACCAATGCTTCTCCTCTCATCAGTGTCTGAAAAAGCCATCCTCTGCTACATATGAAGCTGAAGCCATGGGTCTCTCCATATCATCTTCTTTTATAGCATAAAGTTCCTAATAGTAGAGACATAAAACTACCATTTATTGGATATTTTCTACAACCCTATAGATATCATATTTCCATATATAGACCAACTGAAGCTTGAGATTAAGGAATAACCTGTTGAACTTGACATATTAGTAACAATCAAAACTTAGTCCTAAAGTCTTCCTATTCAAAATCCCTTACACACAACAACCAAAATAAAATTGATGCTACAAATAGGGACATTTACTTTACTTCCACTGAACCATGTAATGCTATCTTAAATTCTAGAATCTATTAAAGGGGTATATATGTCTTCAAGTTTGTGAAGAAGGAAAAACTGTTTTCTGCATTTCACTGTGGAAAATAATAACTTACCTTTAGCACAACCAAGACAAACAAAACTAAAATCCCTTTATGAGAAGTCTATCCAAGCTATAAAAGCTCCTCCCACCTTTGGAAGGTTCCAGTATTGCAGAATTGATCTCAAGGAGACTAAAGGATTCTCTTTTGCTTGTGACTACTAGAGTATAGCAAAGGGGGAAAGAGAATGTCTCCTATGATTTTCCATAAAAAATTTTCCTGTACACTTAGTAATTTTTTTCACTAAAAAATATCCATAGCGATGGGGTGATAGTTACTCCATATGTTATTTCCTCAATTAAAACATTAACATTCTTAACACATTAGGATGTACTTTGTAAAATAAACACCATAATGAAGAGATAAAAATGACTCAATAATTGATTGGTAAGCACCATGCAACTATGGAATAATTATATGTTCTGTGAACTATATAGTACTTATAGTTGACATTATTTAGGAAACATAAGAAATGAACTTGTAATTTGTACTTATCAGATTTCAATTCCTAACAGCCAGTGAAATGTCCTATTATTATGCAAAAGTATCCTATCATTAAATACCTGGTCAGTAATAATCTTGCACTTAGTTAACATATACCATATTCCAAAATGCAATTATGGTATCAGGATACCAAGAAATGACTTATGAATTTGATGCATTCAGGAAGAAAAAAGAAATTTCATTTAAATATAGATTATAAATCGTGCGTACACTTATCCAATAGGAGTTCCCACAGTTACAAGGAGCTTGAGTGGCTCCTTAATATTGATCAGGTGTTTTTCAACTTCAGAGAATACCCAATACCATGCAATTGCTAATACCAAGATCTCATTTCTCATTCTGTCTCTTCCCAAAGAAATAGCAGACTTTTTGTCTCTTCATTAGAGGGGAGATCTTGTCTATAATAATTGTCTGTCTTTGTTAGAGAGTACTTCCCTTCAGCAATATAAATGTGGTGTGTGGTGCTTGGTAGGCAATCAATTCCTTGGACATTGGTTGAGGAAGGAACATGTTAGAAGTGTATACCATGTGGAAGTCACTTTTAGATCTTGGGAAGGCAGATTCTCTTTCCATGGATCTTGTGTGCCAAGACACTGGATTAATGAACCGCATATTTATCAAGGAGGATTCAAAACTCTATGGATAAAGAACTAATCTTCATATCTTATTCCAGCCTGAGGTTGTACTCCCATTTTCTGTTAACAATTCAGTCTTACATGAACATACTTTCGATTGCTTACAACTGTTTCTGACCGTATATTTTTATTTCCACAGACAACAACACTAATTGGTCTTTTGAAGACTGCACGTCTCCTGCGTCTTGTGCGCGTAGCCAGGAAACTGGACCGATACTCAGAATATGGCGCCGCTGTTCTAATGCTTCTGATGTGCATATTTGCCCTGATTGCCCACTGGCTGGCTTGCATCTGGTATGCGATTGGGAATGTAGAGAGGCCCTATCTGACTGACAAAATTGGATGGTTGGATTCCTTAGGAACACAAATTGGGAAACGTTACAATGACAGTGACTCCAGTTCTGGACCGTCCATTAAAGACAAATACGTCACGGCACTTTATTTTACCTTCAGCAGTCTAACCAGTGTAGGATTTGGAAATGTGTCTCCTAACACCAATTCGGAGAAAATCTTTTCCATTTGTGTCATGTTGATTGGCTGTAAGTAGATTTCTCTTATCCTCACTTGCTCTCTGTTAGGATAAAATAATAGCACAAAATTGATATTTTTAGAACATAGAGAATGAAGTGAAATTATGGAAACTGTAAGGATAGGGGGATTACACATATGGATACTATATTTTATAAAGGATTTTTTTTCTGGGAAGTGAAGAAACAAAAATTTTTTACCTACTCTCTTGGAACTAACTTTAATATCATTATAAAATAAATCCATCCCTTGGTGATCCCAGGGTTAGTTCTGGGGCCTTCCTATGTTGTTTGAACCTGAGTACCATCCTTAAGTCTTTAATATTAAATAATTTCACACTGAGGACTCTAGCTACAGCTGAGTGGTTAAGAACACTTGCTACTCTGGCATAGGAACCTGTCTAGCACCCACAACCTCCTATAACTCTGGATCCAATCATATGCCCTCTTCTGACCTCTGAGAATACAAGACATGAACTCAGTGCAAACCAACACATGTAGTCACTCACATGTAAACATAAAAATAAATAAAATTTGAGAAATTATTTTTAAAAATAGTATCACAAAAATGCCTTGAACCCAAAAATATCTTCATGTATATATTAAATCACTTCTAGATTACATGTATTTATTAAAATGACATAATACCACAAAAATTGCATGAAGAAGACTGAGAAAAATGTTTGGACATGTTCAGTACAGACAACTTTTTGAAAATATTTTTTGCTTGTAGTTGGTTGAATTTTCAAATGTTAGTACAGAAGTCACCATTCTCTACAATTAATAATTTTTTTCCTGTACCCCGGAATATCTTGTATATAAAACTTGAATGATGTAAGTCTTTAGATTGAGGGTCTAAAAATTGCAGTTCACTCATTGTTATATAAAAGTGATTGTAATTTATTACTAAAAGCTATTTTCTATTACAAGACATGATTAAGTTAAGTCAGAAAATAGACTGCTACACATAAATCCCTCTCATATATGTAAAACCGTTACAATTATACCTTCAATTTCCCCTCTTATTGGTTTTAAATTGCTTTTCTTCTGACATAATTCTAAACCTAAGTCATTACATTTTACACTATAGTATTTTTACAAAGGAGCATAATGTATTACATGTTACTTAGGATAAAATACTTTGTGGTAAGATGAAGTTACTTAATAATATTTTTGAAATTACCATGTAAAGCTCTAATGATAACCTGGATGAGAGCAAAGAACAAGAGCAACTTCAAAGGGGTGTTGGTCTTGGATGGAGCACAAAGTTGAAAATAAATCTTGGCAATTGATTTTCATATATCACTGTATTAATTAATCAAATGTGCTTAAAGCATATTTATGAAACTTAAATGAGTTTGCTTAGTAATCTACTCTGCCTAAAATATATTTTTATTTCCATAACATTTTCATGAGAAAATGCATTTTTCAAAAACCCTCAAGATCTTCCAATTCCATCCCACTCTTGGCTATAAACACAGAGACTGACTTGCATACAGAAAGCAATGGAGCTGGAGACTACTGAAAAACAGAAAAACACATTCAAGGCACAGAGGGGGTAGAAAGATGACATTACAAGCTTGTCAGGTCTCCAACATCCGCAGAGAAGCCAGGTGAAGCAGGAAACACCTATAACCCCAGTACTAGAAGAGCTGAGACAGGAGGACCCTTACAGATTTCTGACCATCCAGAGAGTTTATCGAGTTCCAGATTCAGTAAAAGACATGAAAATTACAGTAGAAGAGCCAGTGAAAAGGCTCAGCAGATCAAACTTGACAAACCTAATTCAATTTCCAGATCCATATGATGGAAGGGGACTACTGACATCTACAAACCCCACCTTGGCCTTCACATGCACACACATACACACATCCCTCTCATACATGTAAAACCATTACAATTATACCTTCAATTTCCCTCTTATTGATTTAAAATTGATTTTCTTCTGACATCATTCTAAGCTCTAAGTCATTAAATTACACACACACACACACACACACACACACACACACAAGCATATATGTGCACAGTTGCATACATGCTCAAAATTAAAATGTAAAACTGTAATAATATATATTACGGTGGAATTATATATGTTGGAATATAAATATATAGTAATATATGTGGAATATATATAGTGAAAAGTGATTGATTGAGGTAACCATCAAATATCAACTTCTGCCCTTGGCATGTTTGTATACACATATATATGTAAACACGTACATCTGTGAACACATACACACACACTAACTCAACAAAAACAGCAAAAAAAACCCATCTGAATATATTTCACAGAGGTTAAAGATTTTAGTTGCATGGCAATGAGAAAATATCTGTTCTTGATGAAATGTATCTTTAAATAAATACGAATGTATATGTTTAAGAAAAGTGTTCCTATATTTAGAAAAAAGAATATAAAACTTATGACCATTTATCCTGTTCACTATCTCGAGATCCTCAGCAACATGGTAGTTATTATGTGAATCTGTCTATTGGAAACAAATGTTAGCTTTACTTAACCTACACACATGTCTAATGTCCAAGACGTTGTGACAGTTTCTCTTGCCCAACCCTCACCTTTTTAAGTTTCTTTGTCCCCTTTTGTCTCTTCTTTATTTCCCTCCTGTCTTCTTTTGCTCTTTCCTTGAATGCTTACTATCTTCTCATTCTTTTTATCAACATAACACTAGGCTATCTTGAATGATTTTTTACAAAGAATATGAGATTTCTACGGATAAATTTGATCTTTTAAGAGAAAATGATATTCAAATAGGACAGAGAAATAGTCAACACACATTCCATTTACATCACTTATTTGAATAGAAGACTCATTTTTATAAGTCTTAATCAAAATGAGATGGGCAAAGCTTGATGTCATGTAGAAAAGTCTCCTAAACATTGCTTGTGAGTTCTCTAATTATCCATGATGTCATTAATAAGAGGAAAGACAAAATTAAGACTTGATGCACAAAAATAACAATACTCATAAAATTTGCTTAGTCATCAGGTATAATGACATTTTATTACTGATATGCAAAGATTAATTGCCTATTATTGGTTATAATATTTACACACTAAGAAAGACTTATCAAACCTAGAGAGAGGTCTAGTTTTAACATAAAATTAAAGATCAAAACCAAAATTTTAATGTAAAATGTCATCTATAATAAGAGCCTGTTAAAAATTGTATCAGTAAATACAAATAACTTGAACATCTATAGACAGTCTTAAAGCTGCTTTTTTTTTCACTTAACTGCTGATTTGCATGTAGAACAGAGATTGGAGAATTTATTTTATTTTAGTAGTGTGCATAATTAGAAAATGAAAGAACATTGAACAAATATGAATGTGACTGTGCCCATGCATTTTTATCTAAATTTCTAAATTATAGATAACTTTAAGTTGTTAAATTCTCAGAAACACCATGCTTGCATTTGAGGTTTTAAAAACATGCAGCCTACTAAAGTATAAGTGAGTGTCTTCCAGCTCAAACCTGCTTGACAATGAACTTGGAAGAAATTCATTGTTTTAGTGTATCAGTCACTGAAGTTCTACACCTAGCCATGATGGAGTAATTGGAGTCTGAGACATCTTTGAAACAAAAAGAAAATTAAGCAGGATGTATGAAGTCATTGTTTTTAAAAACTCAGAAGCAAGCAGAGAATTGTGATCTGTGACAGAGAAACAAACAAAGCCAGGATGTCCCTGTGCTTCCCATCTGGAGACCCCATGCAGAATGAGCAGGAGAAATCCCTAAGAAAGTACAATTCACATCCAGCTAAGAAAGGAAGACCAGAAGTCATGGAGGCTAAGATGTTGGAATCTACAATACAGAAAGTGAAAAGAGAAGAGAAGAGAAAGAAGAGAAGAGAAAACAAAAGAAAAGAAGAAAAGAAAAGAAAAGAAAAGAAAAGAAAAGAGGCATCTCTTGAACCCACTGATCTCTTCTAAGACACAACATATGGAACAACAACTCTCAGACCTGGTAAAGAGCCACAAAAGTACAAGCTGAGCTAGTTTCAGAGCTCACACAGGTAGAAGAGACGTTAAAATTCAAACCTCACCAAAGATCCAGATGTGCAATAGAAATCTTAGTAAAATACAGCCTTAGAACCAGAACTTCTATCAAAGCATTAAAAGCAAGCCTCAGACATGCTCTCTGGGCTAGAGACACAGCTCAGCATTAGCACCAAAAAAACAAACAAACAAAACAACAACAACAAACAAACAAACAAAAACAACAACAACAAAAAAAAACCAACCTCCTCTTCAAGTGGTCTATCTATAAGAATACAGGAACACTGCAATTAAAAACAATGAATTCACGAAATTCTTAGGCAAATGGTCAGAACTGGAAAATATCATCCTTAGTGAGGTAACCCAATCACAAAAGAACACACATGGTATGCAGTCACTGATAAGGGGATATTAACCCAGAATCTCGGAATACCCTAGACACAATCCGCATATCAATAGATTTCTAAGAAGATGGAAGGAGAGACCCCTGGTCCTGGAAAGACTGGATGTAGGGGAATGCCAGGACAGAGAAGCGAGAGGGGGTTGAATGGGGAAAAGAGGGAGGGAAGGGGGCTTATGGGACTTTCGGGGAGGGAGGAAATGGGAAAGGGGAAATCATTGGGAATGTAAATGAAAAAAATATAGAAAATAATAAAATAATAATAAAAAAATTTAAACAAAAGGATTAGACAATAGATTAGTCTCAGGAAACAAACACAAATTAGACACCTAGGATTGATTACATCAAATTAAGCTTCTGAGCAAAGAAAATAATCTAGTAAAGAGATGCTCTACAAAGTGGGAGAAAAGATGTACAAACTATACACCTGACAAGGATTTACTATCTGTAATACAGAGAAGAAACTCTAAGTTCTCATAAACAGAAGTCAATACAATTTAAAAGGAACAATAGACTCAAATGGACATTTATCAAAAGCTGGCATACGAATAACCAAATACAGGAAAGTGTTCAGCATCTCTAATTCCCATGAAAACATACATTGAAACTAGATCTCATACCACCCTAGTAAGAACATCTATAGTCAAAAATATCAGAAAATGTTAATAAGAAAAAACCCTTGTGTACTGATGGTAGAAACACACTATATAGCTATTGTGGAAAAAATTTTTTAAAAAGTATGGTGGTATAACAATTTCATTAAATACAAGGGGAATGAAATTAGTCAAAAATATATCTTTCTACCCCTGTGTTTACTCTAGCACAATTCATAATAGTTAAGAAATGGAAATAACTTCAATGCTATTCATGAATAGATGTTGAAAATGTGGTACACACATATATGGGTGATAACAACAAGAAAAGGGAAAGTGTAGGAGAAAGCTGGGAATAGACTGATTCATGGGTAATAAGTTATGGTTGAATTGGAATAAGAAATTTTGGTGTGCCACTACATACTAATACAACGTTACACAGTAACTGTTTAAAGGATTTTTGGTGTTTTTACCACAAAGAAATGATAAATGATTGAGGAAATAGAAAACATTTCAACACATGCATTATCAAAATGTTATACAATGCCCCATCAATATAGAGATTGTTTCTCTATGTCACCCATAAACACACTTATATTTGATTTTAAGAGGAAAACAGTATAGAATTCTGGAGTATGAAGATTTCTCAGTGGGTACAGTACTTGCTGTGCAAGCCTGAAGACCTGATTTTGTCTTTAATGTCCAACAACCACACAAAAGATCTGGGCATGTTGACAAGTGTCTCTAACCAGTCCCTGAGAATGGAGACAAAAGGATTCTAAGAGCTTGCTACCCAGGCTGTCCACTAACAAGATCCAAGTTTAACGACAGACCTTGACTCAAAAAGTAACCTGGAGAAATGACTGAGAAAAGTATCTTCTTGTCTGATGCCACCCTCCGGGCCCCACACATTCCTGTATGGCAAGTGTCCATGTACATACACATGTACACACATTAATCTAACCAGAAAACACACATGCATGCACACAAAAAAGAGAGGCTCACACCGAAATAAATAAAGAGAAAGAGTAGTCTAATGTTTTTCAAAAGAAGAAAAAGTCTAGCACTGTGTAATATTAATTCAAAAAACAATTACAGTTATGATGACCATTAACAAGAGGGAAAACAGATAAAGGCATGTTGACCTGACAAAAATCACTCGGCTAGGAGGTGAGGCCAAGCACTTGACAAATGCAAGGTTGGAATCCTCAATAAGAAGAACAAGAAGGAGCAACAAGGTGGAGTCCCCAGAATGAAGGAGGTGGGTGGAGAAGTGTTCAGAAATGCTGTGGCTTGATTTTTACTTCAAGAGTAAGGAAAACTATAAAAGACATGTTTGACAAAAATTCAGTGAATATCAGACAAACTGAGAACAAGACATATCAAGGCATGTTATGAAACTGCCAAAAACTAACCACAAAGTGAAATTTTCAAAGGTAGTAAAAGGAAAATGATGTAATAAACAACATAAAAAAATAATAAAATTGACAGATCTATTATATACAATGGAATCAACAAGACAATAGAGAAAGATCTCTAAACTGCTTGACAAAAAGGAGTATCTGTCACCATGGGAACTTATTATCAAACTGAATTTCAAGTAAGGACAAGGAAGCAGATGACATGATTTATCATGAGCAGACAATAAGAAACTATAAATTCTTCCAATGAATGAAGAACTACACTGTGTAAAAGTGTATGGAATACCTAGGAATGAAAGAGGCCAAAACTAGTAGTTATATGAATCAATTGAAAACATTCGCTCTTGTCTTTATACACCCTCACAATAATTAACCATAGTGAAAATAGAGTCTGTGAATCGACAGGTTTGGTAAAATATGTAAAAAGAGGTGTGGTAATGACAGCCCAAAGGAGCGAAGGTGACAGAGAAGTTCACTGCTGCAAAACCCCTGAATCACTTGAGACAGTATTCAGTGTGTGAGAAAGAAATAATTACATGGAAAATTAGAAACTATGTTAATAAAAATTCAATAAAATGTGCCCAAACCTATAGGAATCAGCTAATGCTGGTTGTTGTTATAAAACATAAAAACCATAACCTGGAAGTTCAAAATATCCATCTTAAAATGGTAGCAAAAGATAAAGTAACTTAAAAGTACACAAATAGAAAAAATGATAGAGATAAGAAGACGTTATAAAACTATTTGGACACATACATAGGAACACTTACTAGATATAAGTTCTGGCTCCTTTTCAAGGGTTAAGACAATTAATACTTCTAGTAGGCTGAATCAAGTTACAAATATTCATCATTACTAAGGGAATCTTTCAATTCCAAGACACTGAAAAGCTGAACAATTAATACTGTTGTCAGTTTAAGTTAGCCATTCCGCTACTCCTGGTTTGCTGCACACCTTGACTGCACATGGCCTGGGACTCTAGGCTAACCATTGTCTACACTAGGTGCCCTCACCCTGCATGATCCTCAAGGAAAATAAATCAATGCTCTTAGTACTGCAGTTGCTATAAATGTTGGTCTTATTCATTTGTTTGTAAAGACCCAGACCAGTGCCAACATTATCTCAACACTTTTGCCACAGCATAGGACATGATGAATAGAAACAGATTAGACTAAGGAGTCTTATGATAGATAGCATGGACTAAATTCTTTTTAATCACACTTTGGGTGAAAAGCTGGACTCTGGGCCTTGAGCTGCAGCACAATGGTAGAGTGTCTTACTGGTGGGAAAGACCCAGGATTTAATCCCCAATATCACCATCAACACCAACACCAACACCAACAAACACCACAACAACAATAAACATTAATACTGATTTGTGATTGACAATATAGAGCAAATTGCACTATTGATAACATGATAGCTTTAAAAAAAACACCTTTAAAATAAAAATTGATCAACTGCATTTCATCAAAATTACTTTATTTTCAAATGACACTGTTGAGCTGGGTGTGATGGCACATGCTTTTAATCCCAGCACCTAGAAGGCAGAGGCAGGTGTGAGTTGGAGGCCAGCCTGCTCTACACAGATTTTTCAGGTCAACCAGGGCAATATTGTAAGATGCCATCTGAAAAAAAAAAATCAAATGATATTGTTTAAAATAAAAAAAAAGTGAAAAACCAAAAGAAAATATTCAGAAGATATGAATATGGAAAAGTCTAGCATCCGGAATACATTAAGAATTCTTACAACTTCACAAAAAAAGATAATTGAGACTTTTTTTATATGAGCAAATTATTTTAACAGATACCGCACAAAAAGACACCTGAATGTTGAAAAAGTCCATTTAAAAGTAGTATTTGTCATTGGTGAAATGCAAATTAAACACTAATGAGGCACACTGCACATGCTACATTCGTTAATTTAAAATGGCAATACCAAATGTCAGCAGGCTATGGAATAAGCAGTATTGCCACAGTCTGCTGGGGAGAACATAAAATAAGACAACTTTGGAAAGCAACTTGTTTCTTGCAAAGTTAAATAAGCTATATCACAAATCTAGGTGTTTAAAACACAAATAGAAATACAAGCCCACACAAGTATTTGTACACAAATATTCATAACAGTTTTATGTTTAACAGCCAACATGTGGAAAAAAGTGTTTTTTTCCCCACCAGGAGATGATATAAACAAACTCTTGTACATCATTTAAATTTAAAAAATAAAAATAAAAACACTGATAGACACAGTGATTCTCAGCCTTATGCTGAATAGAATGTGTGCAGTGGTCTCTGACAGTTGAAATTCATCACTCCAGT
Organism: Tokudaia tokunoshimensis; assembly: GCA_036184795.1. Classification (NCBI taxonomy): domain Eukaryota; kingdom Metazoa; phylum Chordata; class Mammalia; order Rodentia; family Muridae; genus Tokudaia; species Tokudaia tokunoshimensis. The sequence goes on along the minus strand of BTHU01000004.1, from coordinate 36,880,619 downwards.
TTCATATCTGAATGAACGTAGGCAAAGGAGACATGCAATCAGGTGTTCTAGGATGCTAGAAACAGCTCAACTGTGCTTGCAGAATGTACATACTCGTCACAACTAAATAAACATTAAAATAAAAATTAAAATATCTAGTTATATGCTAGTCATGTACCAATAAAGTTTCATCTTTAAGGTATATATTGTTTTTAAATACAGGGAGTAGATTTTTATAAAAAGCAGAAATGTAAAGGTTCTGAAAGAATACTTAAGCTAATACTTCATTAACAATATGTGTGCATATGGGCAGAAGGAGGATATGTTTATTTTGTTTCTATAATACTTCAACCTGATGTAAACAATTTTGATGAAGTCAAACTTTCCACTATAGAAAGCTAAGGGGACTAAATGGGATGTTGAGTTGGAAAAAGTCCCATATATAAATAGTCTTATTTATTCATTCCTTTAATCTGGCAATATATAGAATTTCATATAGAATCTACAATATTCTATGCCAATGAATGGGCAAAAACTAACTGAGATTTGCAGAATATAATAATTCTTTCTCTTTAGTTGGTAATATTTTGCTCTAAAAGGATGGCAGAAGAGATAAAACCTCAAATCTTTAGGAGTTTAAAATCCAAGTTTAGAATTTACCAAAGATGAATTCCAAGTTTTGATTCAGGTTTCCGATTATATACTTAGAATCTAGGGTTTTCATCTTAACAGTTTGCAATTCCCAGTTCTGCGGTAGCATTTTTGTATATTTCATGGGGAAATGGAGATAAAACTACTATATCTACTAAGGCCCCAGTAAGAACTGATTCCTGACCATTCTTCACATTATGAGCTTCAGGGAACATGGTGGTATGGGTCTTGTATCTAGAATAAGGAAGGGATCGACAGAGTTTGTAGGAGAACTAAGACATAATTTCATCCCTTGTTACGATAGTCCAAACTCAAGAGAGCATTAACTCTCCCTGGTTCCAATATCTATTCTACTAAAACATTCAGTGAACTGGATGGATGATGACCAACTACAGAGGAGAATTCAATTAGCATTACTTAGCTCAAACGCTCATTTCAATCAGACACACCCTTACAGACCCAGATAGAGTGACATATAATCAAATTATCTAAATATTCTGTCCTTGTCAAGTTGTCATGAAATTAATCCTTGCCTTTCCTCCTTTTGTGTATTTTAATAAATGATCACATCTTTCCCAGAAACATTCCTTTCTTTGGATATCTCTGGCACACAAAGATAATTACAATTCAGCGTGATAAGATATGCAAAGGAAATCAGCTAGGAAGGAAAACAAAGGGTCCAAAAAAAAAAAAAGTAAAAAGAAAAAAGAAAAAAAAAAAAACCAGTGTAGTAGAGCCTAAATCAGGTGGCGTGAGAAATGGAGAAATGGCTTAGTGCATACTACTCTCACAGAAGATCTAGGTTTAGTTCCCAGTATCTAAACAGTGGCTCACAACCATCTATAACTCCAGTTCCAGGGGATCTAATCCCCCTTTTGGCCTCTGTAGACACCATGCGTACACTTGTTGCACATATATGCATGCAGGTAAAAACCACACATACACAATTTAAAAATGTTAACCCAAGAAATATTAATGAGGATTTTCCAAATGCTGAATGTAAAATGATGTCACAGTGCTTTCTCCCCATAGATGACCAAAAATGTGTTATAGCTTTCTTGGCAAAAGTTAAGCAATATACTTTTTTTCCTAAGTCAAATATATGTATCAATATGTATAACTATGAGAACAAAGTAATTACAATCAATTAAGAATTACATGTAAATTAACGCTCTAAGAAAACTCTATGTTCCATATGAAAATTAGTCAATTACTTGAGAACTCCAGAGTATTGAAAATTTGCAATGTGGTTTTTCTATGACAATGTTAGATTCCAGACTGTGGTAGAAATAAGTCCTAGTTTTAAAAATAGTATTTCAAGTCTAATTAAAAATTTAATGTTTAAATTTTTATTATAGTATCTTATTAATTTTTTGATAACTTCACCTCACTCCTCCACCCCTCCCCTCCTTTCACCTCTCCTCCCAACTTCATGTCATTACCCATTTTTTTTAATAATCCTCAAAGTCTGATTTGTGCTACCCATGGGTATGGGGTTATTCTCCAGAGCATGGTGGCTTTACCAGGATCCATGACCTTAAAGAAAACTGACTTTCTCTACAAAACTGCCCACTGTTAGAAGACCTTGCCTGGTTTGTTTTTGTGCAGGCAACTACAGTCCTTGTAAGACATTGGGTGCAGTGGCCTTGTTATATCTAGAAGACACTTTTGCTCTGGTCCTCCCTGACTTTGACCCTTAAAATCTTTCATATTCCTGTTCCATGATGTCCCATGTGTGGTTAAGTCCACCCAGTATACTGACTATGCACCCAGTGCATATCTTTGTGTTATCTGTCCACTGCACTAAAAATTACCTCTGATGAGGTTTAAGGGCTTCACTAATATATGGGTGAGAGATACAAATGTAAAGAGCCAATTGATATTATGCCCATTTAGTAAAGTAATGGAGGTAGGTTTAACTTGGAGCATACAACCTTCCCAACAATGTGTTCGTGGCCATATTTATGGTACTAGGCTTGAGTTTCCTCCTGTGGAGCTGACCATAAATTGGTTACTGTTCAGTTACTATTGCACCCACGGGCGTATTTTTCCATGCTGATCATTATATTTTAGCTCTAAGAGTTCACAGCTACATAAGATTGTTTATAACTTTTTTCCCTAGCTCTGCATATCATTTTCAAATATTATGAAAACCACCCAGCAGGGGAAAACTTCCTGGGCCATATCAATTTGATTTCTCCATGTCCTATAACAATACCATGTGAGAAGAGAGAATGCCATGTGGAAACTTACTATTTTGTCATATATATATGTATGTATATATATGCTTATATATTTGCTTACATATATATGTGTGTGCATATGCATGTGTATGTTTGCTTGATTGTAGTTGCCCTTCACATGGAATAATTCTTATCTCAGAATAATGCTCATAGGTCACCAAATAAAACATCCAGGGCCATCTATGTGATTCTTGCACCAAAGTTGTTGCTCAAGGGTGCCATTGGTCTTAGTTGCCCACCAAAACTTGATAAGTCTATATTACTGAAAAAGTGGTTTTAAAACCCCTAAAAGATGTTTTTGCCTTATGAAATTTTTTTAGAGAAATATATGGTAATGATGACTATGATTTAGCTCATCACAAATAGGATGGGTTTTCACAAATGTATTGAACATCCAGTTAATATTCTTGGCTGCATGTGTATCTCACAAAGAAATACAAGTTTTACTTTAAATCATGATGGTTTTGGGGTATTTTACATCTCTTTAGTATTAAAAATGTAAAGGATTAGTGTGACCAAGGTTCAGGGGTAAACTGACATATCTTGGTTAAATCATTAAAATCAGCACATTTGATATTCTGAGAAAACATACTATGTTCAAGCGCAGTGTTTCCCCATAACTTTGTTTTTTATCCAACCCAGCTCTAATGTATGCAAGCATTTTTGGGAATGTTTCTGCAATTATTCAAAGACTGTACTCGGGAACTGCCAGGTACCACATGCAGATGTTGAGAGTAAAAGAGTTCATTCGCTTCCACCAAATCCCCAACCCTCTGAGGCAACGGCTTGAGGAGTATTTCCAGCATGCATGGACTTACACGAACGGCATTGACATGAACATGGTAAGTATTTCTGTTTCCCAAAGCAGAGTCTCCGCAGGCCTTACAGCTATAGCAAAATGAAAGGCCAGTCTCACCAGCTTTGAGCCCTGTGCTTTTCTTTCCTTCTCTTGGATGTTTATTTTTCTCCCCTGGAGATAGTGTCTCATTCTCAATTCATGGCATTGCATGGTGCTATATCTAGTTATACTGTGTGGCAAAGGCATTATAACATGATGCAAACTGATATAACTATGTGTCATAGAGTTCCCACCTCCAATTAAAGGACACATTGTCTTAGCTAAAACTCAGGCCTTCGTGGTACGGCCTGGTTATAAACAAACAAATAAACAACAAAGTAGCTGAATCCGTGTGCAATTTGACTTGTAAAATGAGCTGTGACAACTCTTTCAACCCTAAGCAGAAATCCAAAATTAACATATTTTTTTGAAGTAGGACATCCTGAATACTTGTAGGAAAGATTAGACATTTTAAGTATGTCCAAAAAAAAAAAAAACCAGGAAGTTTCATGCTTCCCTTTACAATTAATTATATTCCATTTCAGTATCCTTTGTTTAAATGGCTCCTTCTGCTCAAGAAGGAAACCAAACAAGTTACTATTTTAAAAAAGGAGAAGAAGAACACTTTTTACAAATACCTCCTGAAACACTGAACAAAAGTCAGCGTAGTTAAGATGAATGGTTCTGAAGAGCTCCTTTTAGGATTAAGAGGGTGGTTCCCAATATTTTCCTTGCTATTTGCCTTTGGAGACCAAATGCTACAGATAAACTATGCGGCAAAGTCAAACCCCACTACATATTACAGAGCTATAGGAAAAGACAGAATTATGGCACGTCCTTACAGCACTCCTCTGTTCTGAAAATTCTTCTGAAAACACATCGTTCATATTTAATAATTCCATCGATTACATAGTCATTTTTGTGGGAGTGTATATGTATAGTTTAGATTGCTATTTTCCATTTGACCAGAGTTGTTCTAACAGAAAGACAATGGATCAAAATAAGAAATCATGGTGAAGGTCATTGAGCAATTACTGCCAACTCAAAGACAAGTCTATATAGAGATAATTTTATCCTAGCTGCATGTGATTTCTTTGACTGAGAGATAAAATCATATTATCATAAAAATTTTAATTTGAAGAAATAAATGAGCAAGCACATTTTAGCCAAAAAATGGAGTTCAAGTAAGTCCATGAGCTGTTGTTTTCAGTTGTCCCAAGGTTCATGGTGAAAACTCCACTTAATAAATTGATCTCCTATGAGATTATTTTAATCTTGCAAGAAAGAACACCTATATATTGGCTGCTTTTATAAACTGTTATTGTGATTGTTTAATGAAGATACCAGCATTCAAAGCCACTGGGGAATTTCTAGTGCTGGGCTGGCTAAAGCAGTGTCAAGAACTTGTAATTAAAATATGTGTCACTCAGTTTTATTGTTCCATACTGCCAGAGTATTTCAATAGCAGTAGTAAAGCGGTCATCTAGTTTACCTTCCTTCTCCATAAAAATCTAGATTTATGACCATTTTTGTGATAAAATATTTTGTGACAACGATTTACCTGTCATTGTTTGACTCTATTACCTATAAATATGGTTTATATACCCCTTGCCTATTTACAATGTACTTATGAAAGATTTATCTCTTTCCTGTCTGCTTCACACCTTAACACACGGAATCACAACACCCACCGGTAAGAACAGGAGGTATTTATATCCAATTTAATTCTCGTGTAAACTGTGGAGAATACCCTTGTTATCTGTCAGGATTAGAGCTTGTTAAATGATTTCCAGTGTTAGATCTGATCTCTTTTTTTTTTTTTTGCATGATGTAGCACAGGAGATACAAAGCAAGAAGTTGGGGAAGACAACAGGGAAGAGGCCAAGTGTAGAACAGAAAAATCTTCATTTTAGTAACAACTTGACCTCCAATAATGTTTATGTACAGTTTCCTACTCCCCACAAAAATTTACCTCTCTGCCCCCATTCCCACGCTGGTAGAGGTTATGGGTATACGGTTTGCATTAGATAATTGTCATAAAGAAAATTCATTCTCTTTCATCATCCTCTTTTCATGATGTAGGTGCTTTCTCTTCTAATCATCTGCATGCCAGTATTACATGATCCTGGAGCGTGTAAGCTCTAAGCCATGTGCCGCTGAGACTTGCATGTGGTTTTGAGAACTTGACTTTGCACGAACTTCTTGTTTGTACATGGTGTCTACATTTTCATTTTGTGACTGCAAAGTGAGTAAAAGAATAAAAAGAAAAGAAAAGAAACTCAGTGCAAGATAACTCGGAACAGCACATAGAAGATGTTGTGTAATGTTAAGCATGATGTGTAAAACAAAGCTGATTAGCAGAAAGCAACTGTATATTAGACTGCTGAGAGGTTAAAAAAAAAGGACTTTTTTTTAACCTCCAAAACCACACTGTTAAATATTCTTGTGTCTTGTCAAATTATTGTTGGTAAAATTATAATTTAATAACAGTTGAAATTACCTAGTTTGTGTACTGTGATACATAAAACTACATCAAACTGTTGTATTTCATATCAACATTCCATATTATTTCATTTAAGTATAAACTTAAATATAATTTCTCATGAGACATTTCAGGTCATTTTTTTACTGTTCAGTCATTTTCAAATGAAGTAAAGTTTCCAAACACACAGTTAATTCGCCTAAAATTATTTCATTATCTAAACATTTGATTGCTTAGCAGACCACCAAACAGGAAATAATTGACCTAAAAAATGGGGCCATATTCCTTAGTCCGTTTTTTACTTTTCATATGCATTATTGCCAGAATGTTCCAGAACAAAAAAAATATGGATTCCCTTTCATTTGAATAAAAATAGCCCAGAATACAATAGGAAAGGGTCAAGCAAAGAAAGGTAGTAAAAGGGATGTGTTCTTCAGAGTCTGGCTTTAGCTTGGGGACTGTACAATTGTCTCAAGTATGTGCACAGATTAACTTCTGACAATATTTTTCTTTCTGTATCCAGAAATTGGACCAGTTAGCAATAAGGAGATGTTTTCTCAAGTTAGAGCGAATAGTATTTCAATGAATGTCCCCAAGTCCAAGCCATCTCTTGATCCAATCTAAACTTTCTGGTTAGCCAACATTATTTTAGTGTGAATGCTACCAAAAGAAATGAAAACTGTCTTCTGTGTAAGAACCCAGTAAACTAAGATCACACTGGAGAGCAAGGCTTGAATGGAGGAGAGCTCTGATGGTCCACCTGTCCGTTATCACTTCAGGAAGTAAACGCTATAATTTTAATATTTAAGATTATGTACATTTAGTGGAGGATTTTTGCTTTCCCTAAAATTCATGCTACCACAACAACCAATAAATGGCTGAAAAGCAGGAAAAAAAATCATAAGACTTTAGCACTTATTCTCAGCCTGCCACCATTCTTGTGCAATCCACTTGATCTTTCTGTAGCTTCAATAAGCTCACCACTTATAAACATTGTAAAGGCACCTGTATTCAAATATAATATATGCTTCATAATCTGTCTGCTGTCTATGCCTTCCATTCCCTGTAGGGAGCATCTGAGCCTTCCTTATGGAAAATCTTGCACTGAATGTCGTTCAGATGCCCATCTACTAAATGAATATTAGAACTGATCATTGTAGAGAGCACAATTCCAGGAAACACGCGCAGGAGATCAAGACCACACACACTGAATTATTCAATCCAGGCACATCTTTATTTAGTTGATTTTAGGATGGGCAGGATGGATACAGATAAGTGGATTTTTGTTTGGATTGCTTAATGAAGGGAATTTTGAGAGATGAGTATAGAAAGTATCTGGACAAATAGCATAGATAAGAAATAATTTCTCCAGAAAGGTGAACAGATAAAATCACTTTGAACACAGGTAGGGAGAAAAATTGATAAGGGGGTGAGGAAGACACTGCAGGTATCCAGACAGCAAGGCAAGCCAGGCAGAGATAAGAATAAAAACCAGGTGCAGATTAACTTCATCAACCTGTATCAGACTTCAAGGGAGTCTAAGAACAGGAGGTTTATTCCAGTGTACTTTAGCCCAGTATAATGTGAAAACAATTCTGGCACAATAAAATCCTGTGTATGAAGAAGCAGCATTATTACATTGAAACTCAATTCATGCTACGTATCACTTCTTCTAGAGGATAAGTTCTAGAGATATGCTATCTGCTCTAGTTTAAGGGCCTAAGGGTCTGGCCTGGCCTCCGTCATACAGATAGCATAGATGTCATTTAGGCTATGAGTCACCTGTGGTCCTGGTTGTCTGAGCTTGGGGGATCCTCTGGCTATTAGGGTCATTTAGATTACTAGACACCTCTGGTCTTGTTTGTAGAAGCTTGATATGGCCTGGCCCAACAGATAATGCAGATCACAAAGCTAAGAATAACTTCCAATTCTTAGCTTTCTCATGGACAATTAGATTATTCATCTTTCCCATCAGAAAGACAACCCTGTGTGCTTAACGTTCCTGGTTTCTCTGGAGATCTGTGGACTCTGGAGATCTTTGTGCCGTGCTCCCAATAAGGGGGCATGATGGCTTTCTGGAATAAGGGAGAAAACTCACCAGCACTGTACTACATGGTCTAAGCTCCCACGTTAACTACACCATAGATGAATGGAGAAGAGGGTGAAGATGTAAAAGCAGAGCTGTACAAGCAGAGGCTTTGAATATTTCAAAGAAGAGTCAGCCTCACAGGCTAAACATTTTTCCAAACACAGTGATATTCTGTATGCTGCGGTAAATCTCCAACCCAAAAGATCTGGTTAAAGAAATCACAACTCAATTAATTGAAATACAAGCTACACGCCTAGATTGGGCAGATCTACCACTCCACTATTCTATTCCCATCTATGAGATCCCATATAACTTGCAGTTTCTCCAAGCCAGTGCTTCTCTCCATTCTCCTTCCACCACCTCCTCCTCCCTCCCCCATCATCCTTGTATCTCCTCCTTCAATCCTATCTCCTCCTCTTTCCCTTCTCCCCCAAAAACTTTTCAGCTCCACCTTCCCTCCTACTATGTAATCACTGCTCTAGTCTTTATTTGAAAAGTTAAGGTGGGGAGAAGACTCTCGAGGCCCCTGTGTGATTAACTCCTGCAGCCCCTCCCAGGAGTGGAATTAGCATCAAAATACAAGACCAGGTCTATCCACAACACTGTGTGACATAGATTGTTTATTAAAAGATGTAACATATGAAGACAAAGTAGAACAACAGCTAATACATGACAGACTGCTTGAAACAGAATAGAGACCCTTATTTCTTGGAACTGCTGTGATTTTTTTTTCTTGTTCTTCAAGAGAGTTTCTCTTTGTAGCTCTGGCTGTCCTGGAACTCACTTTGTAGACCAGGCTGGTCTCAAACTCAGACATTTCCTGCCTCTGCCTCTGGAGTGCTAGGATTAAAGGCATGCTTCACCACCCAGCTGGGACTAGTTTTATTTTTAAGAGATATTTTAATCAAAAAATTATGTTCCTTATTTTCATATCTCTTCTAGTTTTTCAACAACCTGGCAGGGTAGCCTCTAGTACTAGTATCGAAGTGATCTCTGCATTCATCATCAAATTGTACTCAAGGCAAATCTCATTTGGGGCATCAGGAAGATCAACCAGTCAGTCAGTCTCAAAAACATGAAGACCTGAGTTCAATCCCCATAACACATTAGAAAAAAAAAGAAAAAGAAATCAAAGGTAGTGATTCCTATTTATGACTCCAGCACTGGTAGACTCTCCAGCCAGCTCTCTCAGCCTACTAGGTGCATACCAGGCCAATTAGAGAGTCCTGTCTCAATAAACCAAGTGGACAATAGCTGCAGGCTGACCTGCAAGTTTAACCTCTGATCTCCAAAAGCATGAGCACATATGTCCATTCATTCCTGCATGCACACACACAAACACACTGAGATAAAACCATCATTCTGTAACGTTATTTAAATAATTTCACAAGGGATAGACTTTGATATTCAGATCATATATTTTTGACAGATCACAGAACAGTGCAATGGTGGGAACCTGCGCTTGCACTCATTACTGAAACCCAGAAAAAACAATCCTTACAATAAACCCTGTCAGCAACGTAAAAGAAAAGCTTTAAAATAGTGTAGCAAGACTTCAGATCTGCATTTTTAATCCTCTTACCTTTCCTAAAACACTTTTTTTGTAATCACAGTCAATGAACGACATTTGGTTGATCAATAACATGGAACCATAATAAAGGTGTTTAAAGCAGTTCTGACTAATCCATTTAAAAGGAGTCATAGAGTTTGGTAACTGCTTTTGTATACATGATAATGGGCCATAGGACTGGTGAATCTTTTTGTTTCCTATAAATAAATGCCAGGTTATCATTTTGGAGTTGAGGATCATACATATCATTGCAAACTGCACTAACAGTGACACTTTATGGTTGGTGAGATAGCTTAGTGTGTAAACGCATTTGCTGCCAAACCTGGTGAATACCTGTGACACACTGGCCCTATACATATGACCCACATGGTGGAAGGAGCAAAGCAACTCATAGGACTTTTCCTCTGACTTCCACAGGTGTCCTATAAGATGCACACATGAATACACACACGTACACGTACACACACACACAAATAACTTAAGTATTTTAAAGATAATAATGTCATCCGCATGGCGGTTAATCAGTCTACAGAGATTTCCTATCTCTGCAAAAAAAGTAGATTATAACCTTGCACTGAGAAGCATATTAGTATACAAGTTTTGTCTCTCTTCAACTCATTTTGTGGCAGGTCCCTAGGCCACATATACTTTTAAAAGGGTTAAGTTTGTCTGCCCATCCTATACTACTCACTCAAAACCTCTTTAAAATACCACCATAGAATAGCAAAACAAACAATAATAACAACAATAACAAAAGCATCAGAAACTCCCTGGCATGACCAGTAAAACTCATAAAACGGGCATCTGATGTCTTTAGGTACAAGTCACTCAGTCATCTTTAAAATTGATGGCAGTCATGCAAGAGTGATTTATCTACAACTTATCCGCTGTTCAGTGAGACTTTCCCCCCACCCATTCCCACCCCATATGCACTAGTTGTCCCTGAATTCTTTGTATCAACCAGACTGGCCTTAAATTCAAGGATCTGTCTGTTTCTACCTCCTGAGTGCTGGGATTAAAGGTGTGTGTGCCACCACACCCAGCTTATTTAGTAGTTTTTGACCCAAGGGATGAAATGACAGCTTGCCCTAGGGCTTTAAACAGATCAACAACAAACTGAAGAAACAACACAGAGGCTTCAGTTTCTCCATGTAGTGCTAATGTTCCTCTGATAGCAATAGAGAGTAAAAATGATTTCTTCATTTGTTTTCCAACTCCTTAAAATAATGACCCTGTTTGAACAGGGCCCTTGAGTGTAGTTCCGGATGCAGAAGGGAATGACACGTTATAAAACACTTTCTTTGTAAGTTAGCAAGAGGCAGAGTCATTCAAACCCAATTCAGTTTCCTGTTCTTTTATCAACACAGGTTAAACCAATAAAAAAGAGAAGGGAAACAGAAAAACAGAACAGTTGCACAGCCTCCAGAGACTTGAACACGACTGGAGTGGATAGAGAACACAGGAAAGACACACACACAACACCAAAAGCTGGAATCTGATGGCTCTCTGCTGGAGAAGCCATAACACCCTGAGGCTCAGCACATTGTGTAGAGCTGAGCAGAAAGGCAGGATTATTGCTCATAGCTGAACAAGGAGACAGGGTTAGATACAGATAAACAAAGAAGCATGGTTTATTTATGGAATATAGCTGCATCAAAAGAATAGGCTCAGCTAATTTCACTAGGAGCAGCCTCTCCAGGTGGGCAATCTTCAGGCTGTAACATCAGGGGGTAGAGAGAGTTATGGTGAACATTTTCTGCACACACTATCAGCAACCACACAGGGACCAAGAGGGAAGCCTGCCATTTCTCTCTGAGCATCGCTCTGGGGAGCAGGTAAGCTTCACCATTTTCTCTATTGGTTTGGTCCCGTGTCAGCAGCTCACAGTCACTCAGGAACCCATTCACTAGGGCTTCCTTTGCTGGCAACTCCCTACATGCAGCTCATGGAAGCTCGGTAATAAAATAGTCTTTGGAAATATTATTTTAAGTCTCTATAAGATAAATACTAGAAAAACACAGCATTTCTCTAACCAGACTCATCCTCAATTCCCCCCCCCCAGGGGGAGGGAAGCCTGATATTCTCTTCCATGAAAAACAGATTAGTGTACTGGGAATTATTATTAACATATATGTGCATGTTCTACCTAATATGTTAGGCTTTATTCTTTACCAATTTAAGGATGAAAATAAGCAGAAACAATTCACCCAAACCGTCTTATTACATAACAATAAGAAAGTAATGACACAGAAATTTCAGATATATACTTTCCTAGTGGCCGACCTATTGTTATTTATGTGAATGTGTTGATAGTAAAAGTTCAGAAAAATTACATCTTTCATGACAGATATGCCTCAATGCATATTTTAGTTAGTATCTTGATTCCTATTAATAAGGCAGGTCACACAACCACTACCACCACCAGAATATTATGCTTTGGGATAATCTGATTGGTGTTTTCCTGAGAGAGAAGTGCTTCTTCATTCCAGCTGGTAGACTTTTGATACTCTGCTAAGACACTTTTGTTTATGTTGTAGTTCATCTTGCCCTTTCTACTGGTAATCTTCACAAATAGAGATGTTCTACAATGCTCACAGAAGAAGAAAAATGTGCCTATGTTTAGGAACAGCTGCCATAGGAGATGTAGTTATTTTATTTGAACACAGAAATCTGTCTCTATCTTCTGGTTCTTTTCTGTGAATCACAGTATACAAATGCAAAGAAAATGAAGTTTTAGTGGTGTTTTCCAAATAGAGACTTTAGTCTATAACAGAATTCTATTCTCCATATCTAGGGCCTACATATAATAGATAACATGCAAACTGAAGATCAACCAAGCTTCATAGTAAATCAAGTCCCTTTGACCACGTATCGGAAGAATTGATGAGAATATTATGTCAGAAAGAAATGTTATCTGGTTTAGTATTCCACAAACAGGACCAATAAATGGACAAAGTATATGGGCTAGTCCTGGCATAAAATAAACAGATGGAGACATTCTTGGATTAATTGGGGACTTCACCAGGTGTCTGATTGCTTTCTTTCTATGACCTCATCCTTATACGACGAGGGTGTTAATTGCAATGTGTTGTTTAATTACTTTCCCTTTGGGTCCTATCTGCCTTAGTATACTGAATTGCAATCTATAAATATTTTAGCGATATTTTTATTAAATATAATGGTTCCCATAGATTATCGCTTTTATACTAGCCATATGCTATTTTGGAGAAATGACTTTTCCAATCACTGAAACAAAATTAAAAGAAACCCTAAGGCTCAGCTTTTTTTTTTTTAAATAAAAGTTGTAGAATCACTGTAAATTACCAGAGTGTAAGAATTTGTTTAAAAATGGTAGCTAGGGAGATGGCCCAGTGGGCATGTGTGCTTACTGTGCAAACATGAGGACCTGATTTGGAGTCCCTGGCACCAGTGTGAAAAACCTGGCGTCAGTGTATGTGTCTGTTACCTCAATGTTGAGTAGAGACAGGTGGATCCCAGGAGTTCACTAGTCAGAGAGCTATGTGGGAGAACTCGAAGAAATTAAGACAGAATGATGGAGAAAGCCACTAGACACCCTCCTTTGGCCTTTGCGTGCTCACGTGCCCATGTGTATGAACCACACACAACATATGCATACACATAAATTTTTTAAAAATATTTAATTAAAATTGAATTACATTACTCGCCTTTCCCTGTTCTCCTTTAATCCCTCCCATTCTTCTATCACTGATCAAAAATGATAGCTTCTTTTTTGCATAATTATTGTTATATATGTACAAACACACACATACATAAGTATGTATGTATAAATGCATATATAAATAAACAGTGTGATTCCACTTAGTGTTGATTCTGTGTATATGGTTTCAAAACTGACCACTTGGTATTGGTATTGGATATTTGACCAAGCCCACTCAGTCAACAGGTTCTCCAGCGCAGGAGCGAGGATTAAAAAGAAAGAGACAATTAGACAAAACTGCAGCATGACACCAGTCAATTCTGAGACTGAAGGCAGGTTTAATAATTTCAAGTCCACTTTTTATACCAACTTAATTACATGCAGGAATTAAGATCAATAGTGGTACAGTAAGGAACAAGCAAGACAGTAAACACAAAATCGTCAAGGCAATAAGCAAAATTCTGTGACGGTTGTTACAAAGGGCTTGTCAGAATGACCAAAATACCTGAGACTACTTCCTCATCCAACCCAAGACCTTGACTGAAGCCCTAAGATTAAAATTCCTGCCCTTACCTACTTCCCTATTATGCCTGAATATCAGATTCCTGCTTGAAGCCCTTGTCCTTGGCCAATGTCAAGTTCCTGCCAGGCAGCACGGTACCCCAATAAGGCTCTCTACAGATACTAATGAAGGGTCTGTTAAAAAAAAGTACTGCTTCCTTTCTCGGCAGCCGTTAGTTCTTTTTCAGGGGTTGGACTCAGTGAGATTTCCCCCATCCACAATAGCATGTCTATTAGTATTGTCATTGTTCATCTTGTTTAAAAGCAGCCATACTGTTGAGGTATTATGAGTGTAGCTTCCCTACCATTTCTAAGAGTCACCAAAGACTTCCTGTCTTCTTGCTCATACAGCCTTTCTGCCCACTTCTGCATGATGTGCCCTGAGCCTTCAATGCAGGAATAGTGTTATACATGCATCTGTTGGGACCAGGTTCTGCTAAATCAGTTGATTTCTGCATTATAACCAATTGTAGTTTTCTCAGATAATCTCTGATTAATGCCAACAAAAGAATCTTTGATGTGGATTAAGAGCTATTTATATCTGTGGGTATAAGGAAGGGTTTTAGAGCAAATTAGGAATTTTGCTGGCTAGTACAGTTGTGGTAGCAGGCTACAGTCTAAGAACTAACAAGCCATATAGAGTTGCTAGGTTTTTTAAACCAGGCATGATTTTTCCTCTTGTTGAATGCACTTGAAGATCAATTAAGCAGTTGTTGCTTATCGCTAAGGTAAGTGCCACTGTTGCACTATTAGGGATATCTTGCCATGGAGGTCATTTGGGGGGTTCAGAGGCATCACAGCTGGGTAGAAGTAGTGATTGCTTCCCTCCCTTGGCACCTGGTATAGCTTCCTTCAGGTACTATGAAAGGTAGATTACAAAAAAAGGCTTTCAGGTTCAAACAGCTCAAATCTTCTAAGTCCTATTAACTGTTTAACAAACTATTGTTTAAAAGCAGTTAAAATTTACCTTAGATCTTTTCAAATCAGAGATAATGTCCAACTATAGCATCTTGGTCACCAAGCCTGTTGCCTGTAATATTTTAGTTGATATTTTAAGGGTTTAGTGAGATACTGTTATTTTTATTTCATCCTTGATCATTGCTATCTGTAAAAGTACCCTGTATTCACCAGATATAATTGTCATTTTGGAGGCTTAATGCTGATTAAGCTCACCTTTTCTAGTTCTTTCTGAATTTTGGCTGGCGGGTTTAGCTCAACTGTTCTCGATCAAACTTTTCGCCAAATGGACTAACTCAATCCCGCTTCTCTCAGCTTCTCACTAAATTGCTCTGCTTAGCCTCCTACTAACTTTGTCAATAAATTCTAATCTCACTCCTTCTCGTTCTCTGGCTCATTCTGTCTTCACCTGTGTCTAGCTTGTTCTCTGCAACCTGTCTCTGTAAAACTGTCTAGATAAAACTGCTATACACATGCTATTATTATCACCTCTGTCTAGCTCGTTATTTCTCCCTGCACTGCTTTTAAGTAGCCTCTCTCTTTCCTATGCTGTTCTTGTGAGAGATGGGCATATCCTACCTCTGTCTCATTCTATCAAATCTTTCACTGATCTATCACTTCGTCTACCTCTCAATCAGACATCACTTTGAAACATGGCTGTTCCTTCTACAAACTAACCCTAGCTTCATTGTTAGGATTTAAAGGTGTGTACTGAGCATGCCTGTATTCCAGCCAGAACTCACAGACCTAAGACATCTTTGGATGTGATTCCTTGCCAGAGCAGTCACGTTAGAGGATTAAAATTTTTCTATAGCTATCCTCTCTCTCCAAAACAGTTTATGCACACATTATCCATCACTCATGTGTATAACCTTCCAAATACTTCTCATTTCTGCTACAAATATGCTAATATTCTCATATGTATCTGTATATATATATTATACATACCATCACACACTTAACTATGTAGTTTAACATTACAGTTGCTGTTTCTCACTTCACACTTTGTGAAAATACATCCAAGTCCTCTTTAGAAAATGAAATTATATAATTTCTTATAGTCATTCATTTCATATACTATAATTCTATAGGATAAAACAGTTTATGTCTTCATGACATGGCATAGGACTATTCTGTCACGAATACACTTACACTCTTATTCTAATGTCATTCTACTTTGAGTGACACTTAAGCAAATATACTTTCTTATATCTTTTATTGATGATTTTATCCTGATAAACAGAGTTCCAGATGAGAGATTTCTGATTGTGAGTAATTTTAATATTAATAACTATTATTTGGCAATGAAGAATGCTAATACTTACCTGTCCACCGTTCAGGAGCAGTAGATGTTATGTTTTATTCTCATTTCTTCCATCTTAGCAGACATATTTATGGTCATTTTAATGACATTTCTTTGGCTGAATATACAGTATATGTCGATATCTTCATTTATGAATTCCCTATTTATATATTTTTTTATTCCCTATTTTATAAAAACTCTACATATGCTACAGATGTCAGGGCTTTATCTGTCAAATAGACTATAAATTGCTCCTTTTTCAACCCATTCATTTTACTTAATGAATCTTTTTGAAATAATTTTTTTGCTGTTGTTTTAAACAGCCTCTGATTTACCAACAATTCTGATGCAGTAAAAGGATCATTCTTTGTTTCTAAAAGATCTCATTATATATTTTGACTTTGTTTCAATGGTTTTGTTGTATTTTTCTTTGTGATTAGAAAGAAAATGCCATCAACTGTATAAATCATGTTTTTTAGTCTGATATCTTGCATTTTTTGTATCTTTGTAAAATTAAGGTAGACTAAATACTGTAGAGTAACTTATATAAGCAATTTAATAATAATTACATTATATATTATAATTTACATGTTGCATCCAACATGCAAAACAAATTCAAAATTTCCCATTCTCTCTCTTGCATGCAGTTATCTGTCAGAGGAGAATCACTTTCCAGCTCTTGTCATCTTACTACAACAGGGCCAGTCTGTGAAATTCATAAATGAAGCAGTCTGTCCTCTTTCTGCTTTCATTTACAACTCCAGAGCTTTTGCCTACATTCTGTCCTTCCTTACCACCATTACCTAAGGCTGCCCTTTCTTGGTTTCCTTTCTTAATGTATAATATAACTACACTTACTGCTGGAAGGGGATAGAAAGCTAATAGTTTTCCTAGTATCAACTTTATCATAGTTTTTATTTTTCCATTTTTTTGTGATGGAAAGATATTGATTGATATGAGGACAGGCATTTTCCTGTGAGTTTTGACATAAAAAGTGTGTTTTTATCACCCTGTTCTTTAGCCAAAAGTGATCAGATATGGTTATTTCCAATTACTTCTGATTTTGTGGCTAAATTTTTAGTTACTTTTTTATTTCTCCTTTTCTTATGATTTATGATCGAGTTATGGATGATAACACTTCTGCTTTTCAAATATTTGAGCCCACATCTACTTCAGCAATCTGACTGCAGATTTTAAATGACTCATCATTATCAAGCTTTTCCAAATAATTCACATTTTCTTTCATAATGGAAAAAAGGGGGAATTACCCTCTCTTTTGTGTCATAGATTGTTTTTGTGGTTTTGGTACATGAATTATGTAGTTCCACCAACTTGTAAAGTTGAAAAACAAAATAACTGCTGGAACATACACTATGGGCTTCTGCCTTGTTAGTAGAAGTAGTAATATGCAGAGATCTAACAGTACCTACAAAGGCTGTCGTGCCAGGTAACAGTCAGTACATTTTATGGGGAAGGAATCTGATTTACGAGATAACAAATTTCTGTTGTGAAGTTATTTTATAACAAGTTGAATAATTGCCAGTATGGGTTTTACTTTTCCTACAAAAGTATTATATATCTATAATATTTAAATTTATAATATTCAAAATATTATAATAATTTTATTGTCATCTGTCTGAATATTTCTGAGGAAAGAATAACCCCTCTGGGCACAAAATGAAGAGAGAATCTGCTTGAGACCTTGATCCTTTATTATCTACAAAACCAATTACTAAAAAAG
The DNA here is from genome assembly GCA_036184795.1 of Tokudaia tokunoshimensis. NCBI lineage: Eukaryota > Metazoa > Chordata > Mammalia > Rodentia > Muridae > Tokudaia > Tokudaia tokunoshimensis. The sequence goes on along the minus strand of BTHU01000004.1, from coordinate 36,862,526 downwards.
AATAGAAAATACTTTCTGTATTATAATACTGCTAGTAGCTTTAGAAGTCCAACTTGAAAGACAACTAAACAAAGATAATTAAGCAAACTATGGACTAAGTTTCGAATCTTAGTTCTTCCACTGGGTCCTCTAATGGTTGGATCTTATCTATTATATTTGTTAAATGGACTACTGAAATTCTGTTACTTCACATAATGTTGAAGAAATTTGTTTCTGAAATGTAGCACATGAGAAATCTTTCTGATCATAAAACTTGATTCGAATTCAAGAAAGCATTTTGGGTGCAAGGTCATACTTTGTGTCATTGCCTCTGTCACCTGGCAGATTGCACTTCTCTGTCCCTTACTCAGTTAGCAAGATTAGGTTATCTACAATCAATTCATTTAAAAAAAAAAACTACTTGCAGAAAGGGCTACAATTACACTCTTCTCATTCCTTCCTTAACTATTTCTCTCAATTAATTATGCTGGGATAAAAGGGGAAGGATCAGAATCTGCCCTTGAGGCTGCTGGTCCTACTTATAACCCCTAGAAATCCTGATGGTTTCTAGAGTTTCCTATAAGGTCACATCTCAGGAGTCCTGAGACACCCCTTGTAAGCCAAACTCTGCTGAATTAGCAAAAAGACTCCAGAGCCTGGGCAATGAGAGCATGTAAATGAAAAGCAATGGTTCTCTTCAGGCCACACATCACCCACACTCCACAAATGGTAAACCCCATCTTCATTGAGTCATGTGGAAGTTTAAGTGTCCCTCTAAATAGGAAACATCCCAGCAGTGGTGCTAGTTGGAGTGTACAGGGAAGGCAGAGGATATGGGAAGAGCATGCTCTTTATATTTAAGTCATCATTGGTGAGCCAAAACTGCTTCAGTAATTGCTGATTTGTGAACCACATCTAAGAATATAGGATAGGGCTTTGTATCTTAAGTAATACAAACTATGTACTAAATGCTGACAGGTTACATGCAATACATTAATGTATTATCCCAGTGTTTATAAATGTTTTCACATTTCTAAATTCACAATCCTCTAATTTCCCCAACAGTCTGGCAAAAAATGATGGCCTTATATATTAAAATAATTTCTTGTTTTTATCAGCTACATGGAGGGAGAACACAAAAGTAGATGTCAAAGCAATTGGAGCTTCACACTAGGGTAATTGATGTGTATGTGTAGTGCTAAACCTACTTAAGGGTTCACTTATCATAATCAGTGGTTAAAATGTAGCAATCAACATGTATCCACCAAGGAAACATAAAAGGTGTGTGTTTCCTATTTCTTAGTGCCTAACTGTAGAAATGATGTAAGATGGAGTGACCTAGAGATTACAGAATGTATTATGTTAAAACATTAGCTTCCACAAAGAACAAAATGTAAGGTTCATGGGCTCACAGGTTGCTAAAGATTTATCAAAATCCCAATGCCCACATAAAAACAGTAGTTCAGGAAATGCTATCAAGCAGTAAAACCGTACTGTAGGGCAGAGGCTTAAGATTTAATATATTATTTGCATAATGCGTTTGATAATCATGCTGGAGGTTTAGTACTTCATAGGGAGTTGCTAATTTGTGTTTTGATTAATCCTAATTTGTCAAGATTTAAGTATATTTAATGACCCAGAGAATTTCCCTAGGACATTTCCTAATGACAGTTAACACAGACACCAAAGTTGCCCATATGATTAATCTGCTATTTAGGGAACCATTTGCCACAGTCAGATTGCCTTGTAAATGTGTTCTTTCTTCAGCCTGCCTTTGGAAATGTTCTCTTCTACAGGAACACTGGTTAGAACATACAACAGCCTCCATTCATGTACAGGATACAAGGTTGATGGTGTGTGTTAGGGAATATGTTCAATTTCTTTCAGAAGGTGAATTTGGTGGTTAGAAACATACAAAAGAAAGCTTGGAAGTATTTGGGGTAAAACAAAAATAACATTATTGACACTTTTAAACAGAATCTGGAAAATGTACTCATCATGAGAGTGTTTCTCAGACAGAGATAGAAAGCAGCAAATGTTGACTCTTTTGTCTCAAATCTAAGGGAAGAGTAACAGTTTGCTGCCAACATACTATGAAAATTAACTTAATTTGGAAATATTTTTCAATGAGGTAAAATTTTATTAAGGAAATAAATACCTCTCCTATATTCATGAACAATGTTATAATAATGATGTGTTCAAACATTTTAGTTAACAATTTTCCTGATTAGGAATATTTTTCACTCAATGCCACTAATTGAAACCTATTGCCCTAGTTAGGATTACTATTGCCATGATGAAATACCATGACCAAAAGCAAGTTATGGAGGAAAGGGTTTATTTGACTTACACTTCAAAATCACTGTTCATCATCGAATGATATGTAAACAGGAAATCAAACAGGGCAGGAATCTCGAGACAGGAGCAGACACAGAGGCCATGAGGGATGCTGTTTATTGGCTTGTTCAACCTGCTTTCATATAGCACCAGCCCAGGAATAGCACAACCCACAACGGTATGGGCCCTTCCACATGCCTATAGCTCCATCTTATTGAGACGTTTTTCTCCTCTCTGATGACTTTAGCTTGTGCCAAGGTGATATAAAACTAGACAGGACACCTATGATATAGATCTTTAATAACATTGTCATAAGAAAATATCAAACTTCTTTTTCATAGTGGCCCATTAAGTGTTTCATTGGTATTGATGCAAAACTTATATAGAGGATTTCCTAATTTAAAAGTTTATATCATTTTGATTAGTATATAGATCAAGTGAGAAACATTAGGCCTGCATCAGCTTCAGCCTGCATTCATCTGTATTGCTGCAATGCTTATTCAGTATAAGTACAAATAACAAAAAGCTTTTGTCAAGTCATTAAGAGTGTATTAGAATATATAACTATTGGGGAAACTACCACAAATCAGGTGCCTCTGGATTAATTACTGATCATAATTCTTAGATTTTCATAAGGTAACAATTTTTCCCTCCCTTTTTTATGTGACTTTAGTGGTACTACCATATTATTAATGGGTTCTTCATGTTCAAAGATCTTTATGTTTGGAATCATCAATCAGTAAACTAAAAAAACCTCATATAATAGTCAGATCAAGTGTTTCATACTTAAATGAGAAAATTCTCATACAAATTATTATTTTATATGAGAATCACAGATTTTTATTCACATATTCAAGTAAAGATAAGACAAAACACAAATGGCTTTACATCATATACAATAAAGGTATGTAGTTCCTTCCAACACAGAGCAGAGTTTTCTGCAACTTTTCAAAGTCTTAAAAATCTGTCCTACAGTAGCAGGGTTAGAAACACGAGATTAGGACTTCAACCTCAATGGTAAATGACCACTGTAATTACAAACACATGCAGCAAATGTCTTACTTTAACAGGAGACCAGTGTGGCCAATTGTGATTAGAACTGTAAGAATTATGTTTAATCTGTTATGAAGACTAGGTAGGTACATTTTCAGAACATGTTTTATTCATTATGATTCCTTTTAGCATATTTTGGTGCTATTTAAATATTAATGTAAGTAAATACATCAATGAATATACGCTAAAAAAGCAAGAACTGATTTTCTAAGGTGCAAGCCATGACACTAATTATGGGTGATGCTTCTTGGTCCTCATAATTGGATTCACTCAATAAAACAATAGCTCCAGATGCACAGCAGACAGTGACATGCACCTTAGCGGCATCAAGACGTGACAGTCAGGAGCACACCATCACTAATTCAGCTGGTGTCCTGGTTCGTATTTAGATATTTCACACTCCAGCTCTTTTCATCTATATCAACAGAGCCTGCTAAGATGTCCATAGTCCCATGGTAAATGAAAATATTCTAATTCAGGAATTTTAGCAAAGGAAGCAAACAGAAAAAATGGTATAATATATAGGAAATGAAAAAGGCAACCCAGATGGAAATAGTGAATTGAAGCATCTTGAATAAACTCCTACTTATTTCTCACTTAAAAAAAATTTTTTTTTTATGATTCAAACTGTTAACTCTCCATTTAAAAAATTTCTTTCCTGAAGTTAAACCCAAATTCTAAAGCCACTGACCCACTTGGGAATTCCAAACAATGGGGCTCCCCTGAGATTCAACACATGGATTTCAAGTCCTACTCAATTTCATCTGAGCAACTGATGTGATTAAATTAGATAATTAAAGTCATGAGCGCTGGCTCTGTCTCGCACTGGCTGCCGCACTTGGAAGAGCAGGCTCTGCTCCTCTTCTGGGCAGCACAGTAGAATGTCCCTTCTGGCATGGGCACAGGTGAGCCAACTCCGAGATCGTGAGAGTGGAACAGCTGGCTGGCTCTGCCTCCTGCCTGCTGTAGCATTGGGTGAGTTAGCCAGGGCAGTGCTGGAGAACTCACCTTAGTGGTGTGGGTATGGGAGAACTGGCAGGCACTCAGCTACTTCCCCGGGCACAAATCTAGGGCTTTGAGTTGGAACATCTACCCTATCTATGACCTGCTGAAGTGCATGAAGCTGCAGCTTCTGGTTCTACAGATGAAAAGCAGCAGGATCTCCATGACACAGGGCAACAACAGGATATCCGGGAGGAGACCCAGTGAGGATCCTGTATTGATAGAGTAGCAGAAGCCAGAAGTCTCAAACCAAACCAATGGCTCAGTGCTATGAACACTTGCAAGCAATGACGTGTGGACAAAAGGTGTACTGCGGGACTGATTGTGACAAACTACAGTGTCCACAATGAGATATATGAGATTTTCATGGGGGAGAGGGGATGGCAGGGAGGTTGCAAGGGTGAAGGGTAGATACAAAGGGACAGGGAAATGAGTGGGATTGGGGTGCATGATATGAAATTCACAAAGAATCAATAAAAGGTTAAATATATTTTAAAAAAAGAAGTTAATATCACATGAGAGTTCTGTATACAGACAACAGTTTTGCAATGTCTGTATGATTGACAGGTGAGAAACAAGGCTCTACAGCATCTCTAGCTGGATGCAATACTTTGCAGCAGAGCCCATTCTAGCAGAATGAAGACTGGACGTGAGACTATTACCATGGAAACTTTCCCAAGTGACCTTCAGGTTCTGTGGATAGGTCCAGGATGACTAGGATTCTAAAATATATTTGTAATATGGTCCATCAACTGACTAATTTCAATGTGAATTTCAGACAAGTTCCAGTGAAGCGTAAGCCCACATGAACCAGAACATGTAAGAAATAGGAAATAAGGGACGGGAGAGATGGTTCAGTATTTGAAAGCACTATCTGCTCTTCCTGAGGTCCTGAGTTCAATTCCTGGTTACCACATGGTGGCTCACAACTATCTGTAATGGAATCTGATGCCCTCTTCTGGTGTATCTGAAGACAGCTACAGTGTACTCATATATATAAAATAAATAAATGTTAAAAAAAAAAAGAAATAGGAAATAAGATTACAGAGAAATGCCATGGAAGGATTTACATACTAATGATACTAGAGCACAAAACATTTAAACTGCTCAGTGAACAGAGAACAAAACTAGTTAAAGAGAACACTGTTATTTGGGAGAAAATATGTACTTAGATTTTTTTTTAAAGAATGCAGAAATACATTGTGAATTGAATATCAAATTTATGTTGGACAGTTTACATACATTATTCTATGTATGGCCTCAGCTTTGTGAAGCAAATATTATGTTTTTTAAAAAATAAGATACTAAGTTGCAGAGAAATAATCACCAAACTCAGAACTGGCAAATGAAGGGTCAAGAACAGTCCATGCAGTGGAACCAACGTAAACCAACATGTAGCTCCTATGACAGGATTGAAAAAGAGAAACACCATCTCTGCCTCATCTTTCTTCCAAATCAAAATATGCCAACAAACACATGTCAGCAGACAGACACACAGAAACACAATGGGCTGACTATATTTGTGGGTATTTTAGGGAATATGCCAGAAGTAGTAATTTTAAGGTCAATATTATTACTCTAGCTGTACAGGAGAAATAACTTCCCTAACTTATGTGAAATATAAGATACTTGACCAGCTATAGTTAAGGGAAAATGTCTAACTTGTTACTTGATGTAGTATTCTATTTGTCTCTATTCAGGGGATAGAGTGTCATTTAAGAGTTATACTAAGATTCCAAAAGTGGCCTTCAAGAGAGAAAAAGAACACAGGCAGAAGCCAGTAAACTGGTGTTCTTCTCCTATATAATCCCCAAGTGATTCACTCTTAATTCAGAAAAACAGTGCCCAAACTAATGTTGTCTCCATCTTGGAACAACTTGCCAAAACATTCAATGCAATAATTTCAAACGTAGAAGATGGAAGAGCTTAGCCATCCATCCGTTCCATTAGGACACTTTAAATTTATGTGGGGCCCCAACAGAGTAAGATAACACCACTAGGCTTCAAAGACAGAACTGGCCAATTGTTGGCAAGTTATATTGGAGAGGTCTTTAGCCCAACCTGGGAAACTGGGAAGAGTCTACTCATGTAGATGGAGCCTGAACTCACAGGTAAAGGAGAGTTTGAGGATGCATGCTCAGAAACTCAAACAAGTGGAAGGCTTGGATTCTACTGGATCCAAGTCAGGTTAACAGAAAACCTTCAGGGTGAAAGTGTTGGCAGCATGGAGTTGAAGAAGCAGACCTCGTGCCTGGCATACTATTTAGTGGTCACATAGGTCCGTACTGTGAAGATTCTAATCTTGGGTCAGAGAAACAAGGATGGGTGAAGTGACTTGCACAAGACTCAAACTGTGGCAAATTCAAGAAAAAAAATTCCATAGATTTTCTTTCAAAATACACTTTACTCTCTGTAGATGAAGAAAGCAAGAAAAAATAATAATAAAATAATAATGTGGCAGCTGTGTCTCACATGTTAAAAATGCTTTCATGTTATACCATAGTCAATTTGGTAGCTATACCAAAGAATGGTTTAATAGAAGTGGGATCCTTGTAGTTGTTTTAGTATTTCAAACACTGACAATCATAGTTTGACTTAAATATAATTCAATTTTAAATTTCTTTATGGACTAAATACATCTGAATTGTCTTATAGCCAATTTATGATTACTTTTGGTTAAATTGAATTATATACAAAGACTGAGCCAATAAATATCAGAAAAAGAAAAATCACCAAATGCATTATCACCCTGTGATTGTTCTGTTCAATACTCCCTTCATCTACTCCAAAGTATACTGTTTATACTAGCATAGGAAAGTCAGGATAGAAAGTAAAGCCTTTGTATGATACCCCAGAGAATAAGACACAAAGAGCTAAAGAAGGGTGCCCCCAATCCATGGTATACTGATAATTTTGTAAAAATAACTTTATTCAAATTGAGGGACATTCATCAAAAACTTTTGTTTAGTTCATTCTTCAGATTTGAAATTAACCAGTAAGCTTTCAAAAGTAGCACCATTTCCATTACTAAAAATTAAACTTTACTTTCAAAGTACATCAACTGTTCTCCTTTCTTTTATTTCCAGTGTTTGTCAAAAAATTTTAGTGTAAATAATGTGTATAGAAAATAGGGGTATTCCAAAGAGAACTGGATAAAAACATTGCATTGGTTATGTATGATATTTGCAAATGCAATTGCGGCATCAACTAAGATGTAGGTCCATGGTGGCAATTTAAATGGACTTGAAATTGCTTCCAAAGGTTTCTCATCTTTTGAGTCGCATTGCCTTTCCCCAGTCTTCTTTTGATTGTCACATTAAATTCTATCCAAGCACTATATGATACTACATGGCCTAATGCAGACAAAAAGAAGTAATGAGACGTGTGTAGACATAATATTTTAATGAGACAGCATTTGTGTTGAGTTAAATATCTGCAGTTAATTCACAGAACAATATGGAGTTAAAACTTCTGACATGTTTATCAAACCACGTATTCATTAAGGGATGCGATTATATATACATATATATACTCTTGTGACAATTACTGCATTCGCAGGTCTGTGAGCAAGAAATAGACTTTATTTCAAGCTAAAGTGACTGGTGTTCTCTCTGGTATCAAACTCTCTATTTTTTCCTTTCAGGTCTTAAAGGGATTTCCAGAATGTTTACAAGCTGATATTTGCCTGCATCTAAACCAGACTTTGCTACAAAACTGCAAAGCCTTTCGAGGAGCTAGTAAAGGCTGCCTTAGAGCTCTGGCGATGAAGTTCAAAACTACCCACGCCCCTCCAGGAGACACCCTGGTTCACTGTGGGGACGTCCTAACTGCACTTTACTTCTTATCCAGAGGCTCCATTGAAATCCTCAAGGATGACATAGTGGTAGCTATTCTTGGTGAGTGTTTTAGCCTGGAATGATGACAACTGCATCGAGGAGTGGTCACAACCACTCGTTACTTTAGAATGACAGATTAATAGACTGGTTGATAAGGAGTCTAGCCCTGATTATTTTAAAGATTTATTTCAATTCAAACGTATATCAAATGAATCTTGCGGAAATCTCTTTTCATATTGTCTCAATTTTTGTTTAATATTTAAATATCCTCATGGTTCTCTTTAGCAGTTGATAGCTATTTAGACATTTGAGGTCAAATATACAAAAACAGTCGGTATTTTTCTTATCATGTGTGATCTCAGCTTCCTGGTTGACGCTTAATATGAAATGCTCAATGTTGTAGACATACTAATTAGCATGTCCCTACAGTAGCATGAGATAAGCTTATATTTTAATAAATTTCACTTTTTTGCGATATACTTAGAAAAGAAATTGAAGTCCTTACTTAGTAGAATGAAGCTGTGAATATATTAACAGGACTAGGGATGATAGAATACAAAATGAGCAACACATGGTTTTGTATGTAAAGGAAAGTCCATGTTTAGTCTAATCTGTCTCTTTAAAAACAAACCCTGATTATATGAACTCATAGCATGTTTTTGAACTGTTACGGTGATGGAGAAAGAAACAGAAAAAGCCAAGTCTATGCTCATTCTCTCTGACCATATAACTACAGAATCAAATTCCCTTTCCACAGTAACAATACTTCCGGTGTCGGTGAAAATTAAGTGTTTTCTCATAGATTTAATATACAGTTCCATTAAATATTAGGAATGCAGGCCTGAAGGTGCAGATTGGAGGCACACCCCTCACCTCATACAGTCAAGGGTTCAACCACCAGTGTTTATCAATCACTCATTCGATATGTGTGCAGTTGAATGGTTTCTTTTCACTCAGGTTTCAGTGCTCACACCTGAACATTAATTAAGAGCAGTATTTGTTCATTGTTGGACAGAACATGAGTCAAGCTCATTTGATGCCCTACATGAGCGATAGGTTTAAGTGATTCCCTTGATATTGTGATATTTTGTTTGATTACAGTTTAAAAATCCTCAAATTGAGAGGGTACATACTTTGATTTCTAAACCAATAAAGATTCAAGGAGTAGAAATATGCTACATCATCATCTCAAGATTGCTTCTCAAGGGAGAGTTTTCTCTAGATTTGGCACTGACAGCTTGTCTTGGTATGTTACCATGGAAAACAGAGGCTGATCTTCAAACCAGCCTGTCATGGCTTCTGCATGAAAGACAATTAGCCTCTGTGCTCAGATAGCAATGACTATAGAGTGCTGCTCAGCACCACAGGCCTTCATCCTTGTTCATCTATAGTCATGGAAGAGAATTCAAATAAAAGTGCCATGCTAGTACAGTTCACAGCCATTAAAAAAGGTGTCTAGACTAAGTCATCCAAACTAAAGAATTTCAAGAGCTTCTCCTTGCCTGCCCTCATTTCTATGTAAGTTAGCATCAAAAATATTATTCATTCTGGCTTTCAAAGATCTTTAAGTATAAATTTAAACTGCCTAGTGTCTTCTCTCTAATATATTTTTTGTATATAATTAATATATTGTTTTTTACTTTTCCTTATTAAATTCTCATTTAAAATAGGAACATTCCAATGTTTTTGGCTTGTTAGAGCCTTATTGCTTAAACATCCTTGATAGCTCCCAAAGTTGGAGATATAAAAGCTAACATAATGCATTGGAAAGTTTTTTTTTAATCTGAAAAGAACCTTCATGATATGTGAAGAAAGTAGTTTTGCATTGCTACTAATGACCTTTAAAAATGACTTCATAAATAGCCTATCATTATTTGCTAAGGGCATGTGCCATGTGAATAACCTGATACTCAAAAATGAAACAATGGCTGTGAAATTTTGGAAGATACTGGGAGATTTGATATATAGGCAGATAAGAATATTGATTCTAATGTCAAAATGAATGGGTTTTAATCCTGGCTACTTTTCTTTCCTCCATTTCACCCAACCAAGAAGTGACGTTGTGATAATCAGTTTACCTCTTTAAACTTGTTCCAATATTTACAAATTTTGGATAACAATCACATCATTGCAAAATTATTTTAAAGGTAGTATGATAATCTACATAAACATTTGACACAGTGCCTGGCCCCTACATAGTTCTCAGAAAATACATGTTATTCTTATTTTCATTGAAAAAAATTGAATATCATTCAGCACAAGTTTAGGCAGAGGTGACGGAGAACACCACCAGTACTTATAGAAGGGCAAAGGGTACAAAGTTTCAGAGCAAAGAGCATGTGCCAAAACCATGATTATATGTGTGGAGGACAAAGAACTAAATAATTTAAACAAATGGATATATAGAAATCCAAAACTGGTAACATGAAGAAACAATGTACATTGATACCACTTGTCTATGTTAGTGAGTGCGGAGGAATGATAGAGCTGTTAATTGGCAAATGCTCCAGACACAGTCCTTCTCAACAGAAAAGATCATGAGTCAAATTCATTTTAGCCTCTCATATTCCTGGTCTGGCAGCCTCAGAACACTTCTATCTGGATGTAGATTTAGGAAACTGTATAGCAAGATCCATAGTTAGCACTCAGGGATGTAACAAAGTGATGCTGCTTAGCAACATAAAGAAATGAAAGAGATTATAACAGAACCACAGACTTATAACAGCAAAGTTACAGTCAACAAACATAGTACAGTAAGTCCAGACACAGAATTTGCTATCCATGCACCCATTTGTATGGGATCGTACATTTGAGATCTTTGGTCCAATGATTTGTCAACTGGTCAGTGTCCCTTTCTACTTTTATAAAGAAGACATTTAATTAATCCCCTTTCTCTTCTTCCATTTCTTTCTTGTATTCTTTCCTCCTCCTCCTCCCCTTCCTCTTCCTCCTTCTTTTCTTCTTTTGGTTTATTTTTAGGAAAAAATGATATCTTTGGGGAAATGGTTCATCTTTATGCCAAACCTGGCAAGTCTAATGCAGATGTGAGAGCACTTACATACTGTGACCTGCATAAGATTCAGCGAGAAGACTTATTAGAGGTCTTGGATATGTATCCAGAATTTTCTGATCACTTTCTGACGAATCTAGAACTCACTTTCAACCTGAGACATGAAAGTGCAAAGGTAGATGTTCAATGTTGATCTGTGCATCTCTGAAATGTCATTCTTAAGTTTCCCAAATGCTTCTGAAAATAACAAGCAAATTACTGCAACAAAAGTTTATCAATATTAAATACCTAGAGAAAAGGCAAGCTGAATATTGAAATTAGTAAATGGAATTCAGTATTAAAAGATGTTGGATAATTTTAAAAGGTCAATTAAATTTGACCTTGGGGAAATTCATAGTCCTGGTTTGTATATACTGATTATTTGAAGGAAAATGAGTGATTTTATGGAATTTTTAAAATATCCTTAAAGAGTTTGTCTTACACAGGTGAAATATTCTCTCATCTACTATTTTTACTATGTCTGTTGCTATTGATTCCTCTCTAATATTTAAAAGATTAGCCTTATTCAAGTTTAAATTTATCCTAACCTCAATTTTCAAATTAAAGATGTATGAATTAATTGTCTTACAATAAAGTAAGAATCTAGGCAATGGAATGAGTAAAATATGGTCTAACTGGAATAATATTTTATTTTTAATAATACACATTACTTAACCTAAAATAATTTTGAGAGCGTGGCTCTTACTGTGCTCCACTATGAACTGTGATCTCTGAATTAGTTCTATTCTGTGGACAGAGAACTTACATTGTAGCTCACAATTAATTACTAAGTTAGTCTCCCAAATTTCAGAAACCTCATTCCTATACTAAATGCCTATTTCACATAAATCAAGCATTGAGCATTTGGTATTTGCCCAGTGTATTTACATATGAGCTCAAGTACTCTATGGGGGGAAAAAAATCCCTAAATCAGAATTTAGTTAAAACAGTGTTAGATTTAAGTCTCCATGCAGTTGCAGTCATTTGCAGGTGCTGGGAGGGACGTAAGAAACAGCAGTTGACAGGGTCACAAGGTTACCATTCAGTGTTCTAATGTACTGACTGAGTTAATTCCTTCTTTTCAAACCACTGAAAAAATTATAACATGTACTAAGAAGTCTCCAGGGTTTTTTTAGGTTTGTTTTTTTTTTTCCCCCCGAGACAGAGTTTCTCTGTGTAGCTCTGGCTGTCCTGGAACTCACTCTGTAGAACAGGTTGGCCTCAAACTCAGAAATTAGAAATCTGCCTGCCTCTGCCTCCCGAATGCTGGGATTAAAGGCGTGCGCCACCACTGCCCGACAAGAAGTCTCCAGTTTAAGAGTGCTTTCGTGATAGTTTTACTTGAACTTTATTTTGATCTTGGTCACATGATACCAACCTCATTCTGGTTTTGTCTAAAAAGCAAATACAATATTCAGATAACTCCTTTGTACTGATATTCAGAAAATACCCAAATGAATAGTTTGGGACTTCTGTTTTGATTTACAAGATTGATATTGTACAGACAATAAAAGAGAAGGAGGAGAAGCTGAAATAGTCTAATAAAGGTCTGTTAATGTAACATGTATTGTCTTTAATCATATGCATATTGTAAAATTTAATCTCATGTTCATTATTATAAAATTCATACATCTTAGCTATTGGTAATTGATTCATACTTTTTGTAGGCAATAATACAGGTTCTTCTATGATTTCTAAATTTTTAATTTTTTATAGCTTTTCTCTATATGCTAATGCAAGATCTTAACATTCTTAACTCATAGTTTCTACCCAACATGGTTTCCCCAATAAAATTTTGAAACTACTAGAATCTATCAATCTTTTTATTATTAATCTGTTTTACAATTTAGAGACAACTTTCAAGCAAAATGTTGTAGCTCTATGCCAAAAATGTAATTCTTGAGATTTAAAGGGTTGGTGTGATATGATGTAGTAAAGAGTTCACTGATAATGCATCATCTTCATGTTGCATAACTTTCTATGTTTTATCTTTGAGTTCCATTAACAAAGTCTGATCTTTTGTTTCAGTCCCAATCTGTAAATGATTCTGAAGGGGACACCGGTAAACTTCGAAGAAGGAGATTGTCCTTTGAAAGTGAAGGTGACAAAGGTAATTAATTCTTTCTACTTGCAAAGTTTAATCTACAGCAGATGGTGACTAGCTCTTCCTGCGTAAATGCTTCTGATTACAATAGTAAATTTAATTCATGCTTTGATAGGATAAGGAGAATCACTTTTGTTCCCAAACTAATAACATTGTTTCTCGTTTGAGGTTGATAACTTTAAATTGCATCATTTGACAAAGTCACTCCATGGCTTCCAGGACAATAGAAAAATAGGGTGAACTGATTGAAAAATTAAATCATGTTAAAAATGGGTGATACCTATGACTAAAGGTATAGAGTAGAATGTTTTGGAAAGAGGATTTATCATTTCAAGTCAGGAGTTCAACCACCTCACCAGCACCACAAGGATCTATTATGTAAAAGAAAGTACAAAATAGAAGTCATCTTCCCTAGGGAGTGAGATGACTCCACCCTCAATTAGGAACAGAAACAAGCACCCTCTAGTAAGATCCTCGATATAGATACACAAAAGTGTGCCTGGCAGCCAAGACAAATATTTGATGAAGAAATTTGTTTCTGCTGATCTCACAAACATGCTAGTCTTCTCTTATTCAGCCATTCAGCCACACAGCAGCATGCTGTGAGCAAATTCTTCCTGATGAAGACTCTTTGCTTCTTGTCTGTGGCTCACCATGAGCATACATGTGAGTAGAGTTCCAAAAAAAAAAAGCTGCCCTCAGTGTCATCCTTAGGACTTCTTCCCTGGCATGTCTCAACATTTTCATATAGGTTATAGAGATAAAATGCATATCTTCATACTTATGAGACAAGGACTTTATAGACAGAGCTCTCTCCTCAGACCCCAGAGTTTCTTAAGAAATCTCCTGTTTTTTTTTATAAAGATATCATATACATATATCATATATGTCTTGTATTTCATTCTCTCTTCATTTGGGAAGTACAAATGTTTATATCTTAAACCAGAGACCAGATGAGCTTCAATATTGTAAAGCCCACTTTCTTGTTAAACTATCTTCTTAAGCCCTCAAAGGCATCTCCTAATGCTTCTCTGAAGTTCAGTTCCTTTTCAATACCTATTGGTTTAAAAATGTTCACACCATCTAAATCAGTTCCACACGCATATGTAGGTTGGCTTGTCAAACTATGCAGAATTTCTATTGTTGCTAAGGCTTCTTTTTTATTTATTTATTTATTTTTCTTTTTTTATTTTCTATATTTTTTTTATTTACATTTCAAACGATTTCCCCTTTCCCGGTTCCTCCCTCCCCAAAAGTCTCATAAGACTTCTTCCCTCCCCCTGTTCCCCATTCAACCCCCTCTTGCTTCTCTGTCCTGGTATTCCCCTACATCCAGTCTTTCCAGGACCAGGGGTCTCTCCTTCCATCTTCTTGGAAATCTATTGATATGTGAATTGTGTCTTGGGTATTCCGAGATTCTGGGTTAATATCCCCTTATAAGTGACTGCATACCTTGTGTGTTCTTTTGTGATTGGGTTACCTCACTAAGGATGATATTTTCCAGTGCTGATCATTTGTCTAGGAATTTCGTGAATTCATTGTTTTTAATTGCAGAGTAGTATTCCATTGTGTAAATATACCACATCTTCTGAATTCATTCCTCCATTGAGGGACATCTGGGTTCTTTCCAGCTTCTGGCTATTATAAATAAGGCTGCTATGAACATAGTGAAGCATGTGTCCTTATTGCATGCAGGGGAAGCCTCTGGGTATATGCCCAGGAGTGGTATAGCTGGATCCTCTGGGAGTGTCATGCCCAGTTTTCTGAGGAACCGCCAGACTGCTTTCCAGAGTGGTTGTACCAGCTTGCAATCTCACCAGCAGTGGAGGATTATTCCTCTTTCTCCACATCCTCGCCAACAACTGCTGTCTCCTGTGTTTTTGATCTTAGCCATTCTGACTGGTGTGAGGTGGAATCTCAGGGTTGTTTTGATTTGCATTTCCCTAATGACTAAGGATGATGAACATCTCTTTAGGTGCTTCTCAGCCATTAGATATTCTTCAGGTGAGAACTCTTTGTTTAGCTCTGTACCCCATTTTTAATAGGGTTATTTGGCTCTCTGGAGTCTAACTTCTTGAGTTCTTTGTATATATTGGATATTAGCCCTCTCTCGGATGTAGGGTTGGTAAAGATCTTTTCCCAGTTTGTTGGTTGCCGCTTTGTCCTTTTGACAGTGTCCTTTGCCTTACAGAAACTTTGTAATTTTATGAGGTCCCATTTGTCAATTCTTGATCTTAGAGCATAAGCTATTGGTGTTCTGTTTAGGAAATTTTCCCCTGTGTCCATATGTTCAAGGTTCTTCCCCAGTTTCCTTTCTATTAGTTTCAGTGTGTCTGGTTTTATGTGGAGGTCCTTGATCCACCTCAGTAGATGGAAAAATCTTCCATGCTCATGGATTGGCAGGATTAATATAGTAAAAATGACCATTTTGCCAAAAGCAATATACAGATTCAATGCAATCCCCATCAAAATCCCAACTCAATTCTTCATAGAGTTAGAAAGAGCAATTCAAAAATTCATCTGGAATAACAGAAAACCCAGGATAGCTAAAACTATTCTCAACAGTAAAAGAACTTCTGGGAGAATCAGTATCCCAGATCTCAAGCTGTACTACAGAGCAATAGTGTTAAAAACTGCATGGTATTGGTACAGTGACCGGCATGTAGATCAATGGAACAGAATTGAAGACCCAGAAATGAATCCACACTCCTATGGTCACTTGATCTTTGACAAAGGAGCTAAAACCATCCAGTGGAAAAAGGATAGCCTTTTCAACAAATGGTGCTGGTTCAACTGGAGGTCAACATGCAGAAGAATGCAAATCAATCCATTCTTATCTCCTTGTACTAAGTTGCTAAAGCTTCTTACTGCTATCTCTAGCGTCTCTACTTTCAAAAATAGGTGCCCATTGCTTCATAAACCTCTATCTCTACAGCCATCATAATCCTGAGTTCAGATATCATCATCTTAGAATACTAAACTAGATTTCAACTAACTCACCTACCTGTGTAAAATTTACTCTATTTTTGTTTCTTCTGCATTTTGGATCACTGTTGAGACTTTTTCCTAAATCCAACTACATTTATGTCACCCATATATCAAAATTCCTCTAAGAACTTCCCATTCTGTATATTCATTTGTTGTTGCTATTAAGTTACATTTTTGGACTTTTTTTTTGAGAGTATCATACATGGGTACTATATTTACAACATTTTCACTCTTCCCTCTTCCCACTCCAACTCTTCCCATGCCTCTTCTCTTTCTCAAATTTGTGACTTCTTTATTATTATTACATGTAGACATAAATAAGATATAGATATAGGTACAGATGTAGTTGATAGATAGATGATGGATAGATGGATGGATGGGTGGATGTATGAATGGATGGAAGGAAGGAAAGATGGAAAATAGATAGATAGATAGATAGATAGATAGATAGATAGATAGATAGATAGATAGATAGATAGATGAAATAGATGAGATAGATTGTGTTAAGCTGAAACCCCTGCTCATCCCCCAACATAAACTTGGAAACTCCATCTCCCCCTCCTTTGGCCAACCCCATCCACACAGAGAACCCACACCCACCCACCCACTTGGAGAAAACTCCAGGCTAATACATCTTTACTACTCCTCTGCATTTTTGACAACCTCCCTCCCCCCAAGAGTGCCTGTCCAGGGGCTTAGTTTTTAACCATGTATGGACATAATCCCAGCTCCTAGCTGGCAGATCATCACTCTTCAACTAAACTCTATGAAACCCCCTTGCTTTAGCCTGGATGTGTGACTTCACTGACATCTACCTGTGAGATCTCTGAACCCACCCATGAGCTGCCTCCTAATAAACCTGCCTTTATCTCCGTTTAGAATGGTTTAATCTGGCCTATATCTGCATCACTGAAGGAAAGAAAAAAGCCTATCAGATAGATAGATAGATAGATAGATAGATAGATAGATAGATAGATGGATGGATGGATGGATGGATGGATGGATGGATGGATGGATGGATGGATGGACGGACGGACAGACAGACAGACAGACAGACAAACAGATAGATAGATAGTAGACTGACAATCTGAAGAGTGTAGTTAGTGTGGTGGTATGTAAATGTATTTAGGACTGAAAATTTTGGATTGGATAATCTATGAAGGACTCATCCCTGAGGAGAACAGATTCTCCTGCTTTGTGTATTGTTCATAAAGTTGGCTTCTATCTTCTTCCTTCAGTCTTTTATTTCATATTATCACCCTCTTACTATTACCATGAGCTCCTCCACTTTGCCACTCAATCAACTCATAAGCTTTTATTTTAGTTGTAGTTATTCAAAATACGACTTCTCAGTGTTGTCTACCTGTGAATTGTAAACTTCATAGAAATGCGATATATTGGTTCTTAGAAACTCGAAAACTTGGCATATGTGCAATATTATCTATTGAAATTATGAATGAGCCAGGCAGAATGACACATGTCCATGACCCTAGTACTCAGGAGCTGAAGCAAGAGGACTGTAGATTTTTTTAATTTTAATTATTTTATTTATTTATATTCCAGTCATTTCCCCTATCACAGTTCCCCCACCCACAGTTCCTGATCCCATTCCTTCTCCTCCTTGCCTCCAAATAGGTGTTCAATATCCAGGCCTCCCCCTTCCCTGGGGCCTCCCTGGAGTCTCCAGAATTAAGCACATCTCCCACTGAGGCCAGACCAGACAGACCTCTGCTATATATGTGCTAGGGGCCTTGGACTGGCCCATGTATGTTCCTAGTTGATGGCTCAGCCTCTGGGAGCTCCCTGGGGTCTAGGTTAGTTGAGACTGCTGGTCTTCCTATGAGGTCACTCTCCCCTTCAGCTTCTTCAGTCCTTCCCCTAATTCAAACATAGAGGTCACTGACTTCAGACTAATGCTTGGGTATAAGTATCTGTGTCTGTCTCAGTCAGCTGCTGGTAGGGCCTCTCAGAGAAGAGTCATGTTAGGCTCCTGTCTGTAAGCACATGATAGCATCAGTAACAGTGTCAGGCCTCGGTGCCCCCTCCACATGAAATGGATCCCAAGTCAGGCTGGTCCTTTGACCACCTTTCCTTCAGTCTTTTCTCCATTTTTGTCCCTGCAATTCTTTTAGATAGGGACAATTCTGGGTCAGAAATTTTGACTGTGGTTTAGTAAAGTAGTCTCTATACTTGAGACCCTGTCTATCTACTGGAGCTGGACTCTTCAAGTTCCCTGTCCCCAATATTGGACATTTTGGCTAAGGTCACCCCCATTGAGTCCTGAGAGTCTCTTACCTCCCTAGTCTCTGGTACTTTTCCTAGTTTCTGCTTATTTGCATTCATTCTCCTGGCCCTCTGTGTTTCTCTCCTGTTCTTCCCCACATACCTGATCCTGTCCTCCTTTTCCCCTCCCCCTCCCCTCTTCCACCAAGGTCCCTCCCTCTCTCCCTCTGCCTCCCTTGATCATTTTCTTCCCCTTCTAAGTGGGATTAAAACATCCTCACTTTGGCCTTTCTGGTTATTATACTTCTTACTGTCTATGGGTTGTATCCTAGGTATTCTATATTTTTTGGCTAATATCCACTCATCAGTGAGTACATACCATGCATGTCCTTTTGAGTCTGAGTTACCTCACCCAGGATATTTTCTAGTTCTATTAATTTGCCTGCAAAATTCATCATGCCCTCATGTTTCAATAGTTGAATAGTAAGTAAGCCATTGCATAAATGAGCCACATTTTCTGTACCCATTCTACAGTTGAGAGACATTTGAGTTGTGTCCAGTCTCTGACTGTTACAAATAAGGCCGTTACAAACGTGATAGAGTATGCGTTCTTGTGCTATGGTGGGGCGTTTTCTGAGTATATGCCCCAGAGTGGTATAGCTAGATCTCGGGTAGAACTCTTTCCAATTTCTGAGGAACCGCCAGATTGATTTCCAGAGTGGTTGTACCAGTTTGCAATCCCACCAGCAGTGGAGGAGTGTTCCTCTTTCTCCACATCCTCGCCAGCATGTGCTACCACTTGAGTTTTTGATCTTAGCCATTCTGATTGGTGTGAGGTGGTATCTCAGGGTCACTTTGATTTGTATTTCTCTGTTGATTAAGAACCTTGAACATTTATTTAAGTGCTTCTCAGCCATTTGAGATTCTTCTGTTGTGAATTCTCTGTTTAACTCTGTATCCCATTTTTTAACTGGGTTATTTGGTTAACTTCTTGAGTTCTTTATATATTTTGGATATTAGCCCTCTATCAGGTATAGGGTTAGAAGATGGAAAGATCTCCCATCCTCATGGATAGGAAGGATTAACATAGTGAAAATGTCCATCTTACCAAAAGCAATCTACAGATTCAATGCAATTCCCATCAACATTTTAATGCACTTCTTGACAGACATGGAAAAAGCAATTCTCAACTTCATATGAAAAAAAAAAAACCCAGAATAGCAAAAACAATTCTCAACCATAAAAGAACTTTTGGGGGAAATCATCATCCCTGACCTCAAGCTGTACTACAAAGAAATAATGATAAAACCCACGTGGTATTGGTACAGAGACAGACAGGTTGACCAATGGAATTGAAGACCAAGAAGTAAGCCCACACAACTATGGTCACTTGATAATTAACAAAGAAACCAAAAACACACAGTGGAAAAAAGAAGCCATCTTCAATAAATGGTGCTGGTCTAACTGGTATTCTGTATGTAAAAGAATTAAAATAGATCCATATTTATCACCTTGCAAAAAGCTCAAATCTAAGTGGATCAAGGACCTCAAGGTAAAACCAGATACATTGAATCTAATAGAAGAGAAAGTCAGAAAGAGCCTCAAAATCATTGGCACAGGGGAAATTTCCTGAACAGAACACCAATGGCTCAGCCTCTAAAATCAACAATTGATAAATGGGACCTCATAAAACTGAAAAGCTTCTGTAAGGCAAAGGACACCATCAATAGGACAAATTGGCAACCTACAAATTGGGAAAAAAACATCTTCACTAACTCTACCTCTCCTTTATGTACTTTGCTTCTGTGCTCTCACATATGCCATTCATTGAAAGAGAATTTTCATCCTTCATCTAAAACATTCAAATTCTCACAAACACAAGTATACATTCACAACTCACAGTCATACCAGACTATTTTTCACTTTCTAAAATTATGGTTTGTGAAAGATTTAACATGAGCATTTCTTAATCACTTTAAATGCAAAAGGATTTTATTATGAATTCCTAAGGTACATTCCTCTTATGAAACTGTCAAAGCCTGTCCTGTGCTGTATTATTGGCATAGTTGTCTTTTTTTTCTCTACCAAACTCTAGATGCCTTCAGCAAAAACAAAACCAAAAAAATCTGATAAGTGTTGTGTGTCTTGGATCAGTAGTTGAATCTTTTAACCAACTGCATAAATTATTCATAAATAGGCAAATTATTTTCTTCAATGACCTTCTTTGTTCTATTGGTGACTTTTTTCTAAAACAGCACCACTGATGTCAAACTGTTTTTCCATAGACTTAATCTAAATCCCCCATCCTGGTGTAAATCTCTTGGTTTTATCTCAGTGGAAATGAGGAACAGCCTGGTGATGTAGCCTGTGTAGTATTGTATCCAATAGGGTTGAAGATTTATTAAATCTACTTTCAATCTTGTTCACTTTCCCCATTCTCAAAGCAAATAATCTCACCTTTTTATCTTCTGATAAGGCCCTGAAATCATGTCCCAATTCACACAGTGTTCATGCACCCAGACATTTCTATTGACGTTTAAAGCATTCCCTTTAATCGCAGCCTTAGTCTTTGAGATCTATTTTATATAAAGTGTAGATGGCAAGATATTTGCCTTCCTGTATCATTCTGAAGTCTCCTGGCAAGCCAATGTGTTAGCATGAGATGGACAATGAGAAACAAGAGCTTCACAGCCTTTTTCAAAGTCTTCAGGATTCTATGCTGCTACTGGCAAGTGCAAATTTTGCTGAAAGCAATTTAGTCCCTGTCACCCTAATCTAATGCTCTTTAGGTGACCTTTCATGCCACATTTTGTGACATAAAATTATCTTCTGGAAAACACACATGCACACATACACACATAAATACACACACACACACACACACACACACACACACACACACACATATATATATATATATATATATATATATATATATAGAGAGAGAGAGAGAGAGAGAGAGAGAGAGAGAGAGAGATTGATATCAGTATACAAGAATAGAGACTTTCCAGAGAATTCCCTAAAACTGAAGAACCTAAGGCTATATAAAGTAAAAGCTTCCAGGGAATGTACCAATGAGTTTGGTGCTAACTTACTGACAAATCCTGAAGTCAGGAAACAAGACAAAGAAAAGTCCTGCATAGCTTCCCACTGCCTACTCAACATGACCCTGGAGGTTCTTCTGATTCAGCCCCTAGCCTGTCCACCTTGAAATGCAAATAGAGCATATTTAAAGAAATGGTCAGCACCTCTGCCAAGTTGATTTAAGCATAATAAATTTGTTGATGCAGGTGGTTTGTCTTCATGAGCTTCAGATTTCTTCTAAGGAAATAAAACCACTTTCCAACAGGAAACAGTTGTCACAGAAAATTTGAAAGGGGGTGGGGAGTAATTCCTTTTTTAGTTTCTGATATACAAGTATCTAGGATCTCTTATGTGACTAGGGTCAGCAAAGGTAGAGATGCTAGAGTTCCCAAGATGGAAGTAGAATCTTCTTGCTACATAAAGCAAAGAAGAAATGATGGCTCAGCAATGTATTCTGTTGCTATGGAAATTGATGTGGCTGGGCAAATTAAACTAATGAGGGAAACAATGAAAAAAGTCACTTCTACTCAAGTGATCTACAAAGTTAAACCACACTTACCTCCGAGTGTGCTCAAGTGATGAATTGTGTCTTAGAAATACTCTTAAAATGTTATGATGCCTACAGTTTCAAATAAAACACACTCAAGATTAGCAGAGTGGAATGTAGATTAACACAGAAAAGGTATTATGGATAGGATATTATAAAATATGTAGTTGCATTCCCACAAACACCTACGTACATATATAGCAATAGGACGTACCTGATCAAATATTTGGAGTGTGCAGTTCAACTCCTTTTGTAGACAGAATGTACAAAGTAGTCACTAACAAATGATTGCTGTACCAATGGCCATTAATAACCAGTTATGGCAGCAATGTTATGGGTATAAGTCAATCATCCTCTCACTTACACAGCAGTCAGTGAGCATCTGATGTATACTAAATGCACTTAGTTATTTTACTTAAATCATTTTTTTTTAGTTCTCAAACACGAGTCTCCACCTAGAACATTTTTCACTAAGTAACAAAGAAACAAATAAAACATTCTAAAATACAGCCACTATCTAGTCATCTATGTTTTTTGATTTTTATTACATCCTTTTCATAAGATAGCAGTGAAAAAGAGATTTCTACTGAATTCTGTAGAACTTAGTTTTCCATTTTTTTGTAGCAAATTGTAAGCAGAAAAAAAAAGATAATTTAGAAAGTGGGACTTTTTAATTGGTTTTACTACTTAGAAACTGCTGATATAAAACAAAACAACCACCATGACATACTGTACCTGCTGATACTGTGAATTTCTAGGAAAATGAATTACTGGGGCATTTTTCACGTAAAGCCTGGGTTACCGTGAATCATTATCAAAGGAAGAAGAAACAACAATAACAACAAAAAATGTGAGCCTCCCAAAGACAGATCTAGCATGTCTGTATCTGCTGGAGTTCATGTCAGAATCAGCAGAAATACCTACCTTGGCTTCCACTCATCCTTTATGGACATGTTTTCCTACCTCCTTTTCCAGGACTATAAGACAAACAATACAGCAAATAACTAGCCTCAGTTAAGTTCCATCTGAAAGATATGTGGGATCAGAAAGAAAATAAGCACTCTTAGACAAATAGAAGTTCTCCCAGAATTCCAAACTTGGTGTTTCTAAAAGAGAACTGTGTATACTGCCTCGATCATATCTACTTAATCAGCTCCCTAAGACACAGGACTCCAGCACTGTTGCAGCCACAGCAAAGCTTATTATCAATAACAAACTACCAAAAACTAAATATGGAAAACAATAAATAAATATGGGAACAATACAAAAGAAAAATGAAGTGTTAAAAGATGTGCCTATGACAACCAATGTGTAGAAAGTAAGCTTATCATTCCCGACCCATGGACACACTTGCTCCTACATATTGGAATCCTAGGAGTAGGAATCCTAGGAGTAGCTGGCATTTTAAATTAAAAACTTAGTGTTCCAGGAAACAGTATCTAAGTACCTTAAAATCATTGCAACTCTTATTTCTACTGGTAACTATAGGTATTTTCACTTTATATGTTTAGTGATTCTATATTATAAGCTATAATCCACTAAATTTTAAAAGTGTTTCTCCAAAATAATATAACATCAATGAATGCAAGTGAAGGGGTTAATGTGAACATAGTTAAACTTATTTTTTGAGCAAGACAAGGCATAAATCTAAAATTAAAAGAATCAATTGTTTGAGTGAATAGTCTAAATAATAAGATGTCTGGATTCTGAATGATCTTTCTCAAAAAAAAATGATTTCCAGTCATAGTTATATATGCATATAAGCCCAAAAGTGGGAAGGAGAAATAGACTAAGTTATTCAAGATACTCTATGACTAACTAATGAGTTTGAGGACAAACTGGCTACATCAGTCCCAGTAAATTATGTATATATACACAAGCCCCTTCAATGCTTCTGCTGACCTCTGCAAATCTTGTCTGCTGGACCTTGGATCTGAGGATCTGAAAGGATGCATCAGAATACAATTTGGTCCTGTAGACAATCTTACTGCAGTTTATAAAGTATACTTTTTTATAGGAATGTAACAAAGAAAGCAATGATCAAAGTAAGGTCGTTTGAGTACAGAAAAACATGTAAATGAATTTCAGTAAGTACATACTATTAACAGAACTTTCTCAGGACAGGTCAACTTTAACACAATATCTGAACACATGCTATAGATTATATCTAGGAACGCACAAAAAAAAAAAGTCAGAAAGCCAGATCCAGATTCAGAGTACATTAAGGACAGCACTTGTCATATATCCTTTCACCAGAATAGTTCCTAAACTATCTTCTGACATCCAACAAGAATCAATATATCTTATAAATTGAATGTAAATGTTTGTCACAGGAGGCATGAAATCATCTCCAAGAACAATCTAGGGAACAAAATCACACTTGAGGTAAAAGACCTTTTGCCTTTTGTCCTGGAGTCTCTTTCACAGTTCTCCAAGGCACTATTCGCCGTGAATCATTCTTTTGACCATGTTCCAACACACCTCCCCAATAACAAATAATTATCTAATTTTTATTACCCATTATGTTCGTGAAACCTTTCTTTCTTTCTTTCCAAAATCTTTGGAAACATGGTTGAAAAGCAAAAGCTTGCATACAACTGCACTATATAATGAGACATTTGAATATTCATGCACACACACACACACCGAGAGTGAGAGAGAAGTGATTTCCACAATCACGTTTTTTAGTATAACCATAACTTCTTTCCTCCATGTGGAATGAACATTTAAGATCTTCTCCCAGCAAGCATTAGGCACACTACATATTAAGCACCCCTATCTTGCTTTACTACAGAGCTTTAGAACTTGTTTGTCCTAAATAAAACTATGCATCCTTAGACAACTCCCCAAATGCATGACTTTTTTCTTTTAGTTAGTAAGACTTTTTAATCTTGTATTTGTATGGAAACCTACATTAGAGTTCCCTTCCAAGCCTCCTAAGGTACTTGAGGACCAGAAATTTATTCCTGCCTCTAACTTCCTAATGAAATGTTTTCTAAACTAATTGGCTAAATATTATTCAGATTACCTCCAAATTGTCACCAGTGGGAACCATAAAACCCAAAGGCCTAGAGAGCCCATTAAATGTCTCTCTTTGACCAAGAGTTATATCTCCCTGTTGGGTCTGATTAACACAAGTTGGAATTAATCTAAAATGAAGAACTTATAAAAGACAGAGGGAGTTTTTCAACATGGAAGCTATTTCTGTTATCATTTATAAAACAGCCACTCTATCAACAAGGTTAATTCCATGAACTTGATTAATTCCAAGGTTACAGAGATACCTGTGTGGAAAGCCACACATGTCATAGGATTATGCCCTGTGATATAAGAAAGAAGTAAAACGTCTTGTTAACTCATAGAAATGGGAGATAAAAACAGCAACAAAGATTTATAGTCATATGATTCAGAAAGCGAGTTTGAAACTTAAACACACAGAAAATAAAATTTCTTCTTTGTAAATGATGGTAACGGGAGATTATATTATCTCATATCTAGAAAGGGGAAAACAAAATTTCCTCAGATCTGTTTCAGAATATAATCTCTATATGTACAATATCTGCCTGGCATTCCTGCACACTACATGAGGAGAATGAGGAAAAGCTTTGCATGATACTATTTAATGGATATCAAATTATTCAGTTTCTCTACAAAAAGACAGAAATGGGACAGACCATCAAAATCTAGTACTAGGCGGCTAATAACAGTGCATTTCAACAGCTCAATCGCATGAATTACACCTACCAGAATCCAGACTAGACATGACAGTTTCTATTTTCAGCCTACAAGTGGATTGTCATTTCCATTTCTATATTGTATTCTAGAAAATGAACTTTTAATTTAGCTAGTATTAAACAGAAAAGCTTTGTTTTGGGGAGGCTTCATCAAAGCAGCTGTTCACACAGACAGCCATAATCTAGTGAAATACAGAATCATTCAAGAATGTCGACCTTTTTCTATTTATTTCCTTATTCGTTTATCTGCACTTCTTGCTAAGAGTATTTCTGTGATAAAATACTGAGCCAATTTGAAGAGGAAAAAGTTTAAAAGGCTTAAACTTAGAGTTCGTCATTGAGGTATGGAGAGGCAGAAAGACAATAAGGCAAGAATTCAGAGCAGCCCCTGAAGCAGAGACTACGGAAGAACACTGCTTATTGGCTTGCTCGGCCTGCTTTCTTAGGCAATCCAGAACTGCCTACTCAGGAGCAGAACCACTCACAGTGGACAGGGTCCTCCTGCATCAATCATTAAGACAGAAAATAAATCTCCCACAGGCCATTCTGAGGAAGACAGTTCCTTAGTTGAGGTTCCCCCTTCTTAGATGACTCTAGTTTCTGTAAAGCTGACCAAAAAAAAACCCTAATGAGTGCAAGTGTATATGAAATAACTGTATATGTGAAATAATTGGCATTTTTAGACTATTGGACTAAATATTAGTAATTCTTTACTCACCCAGTCTGTGTACCTCTCCTAAGTTGAATCCAGCCTGTTTTAATTCATCCATGTTAACCATTATGTCTTATGTCTAAGCAACTGATATCAAACCATGAGTTAGTAAGTCAAGGTTGGGCCTTTATAGAAGGCCCAGTATGTATGTATACCAAGTATGTGTCTTGTACCCACACAAGTCAGAAGAAGTGTGAGACCTGTAGAGTTTTAGATAGTTTTTAGATGCCATGTGAATGCTTGAAACCCACCCTGGGTCCTTTTAAACTCAACAAATACTCATAACTGTTGAGACTTCTCACCAACCTCCATGTGTAGAGATTTAAAAATTCCAGGACCAGGGGTCTCTCCTTGAAAGACTGGATGTAGGGGAACGCCAGGACAGAGTAATGAGAGGGGGTTGAACGGAGAAAAGAGGGAGGGAAGGGGGCTTATGGGACTTTCGGGGAGGGAGGAAACGGGAAAGGGGAAGTGATTTGGAATGTAAATTAAAAAAATAAAATTAAAAAAAAAAAATTAACAGAGAACTACAAACCAAAATGTGACCAAGTAGACTACTCTTCTGTGGTACATACCGTCTACAGTTATTTACACTTGGATGCTTGAGGCACATGAATGGATAGCTAGTTTAATTTTCCTCTTAGGGAAACCGCCATGATATAGTGACAAAGAATGTCAATATCAAGAAGATGGGAAGCTTGCATTCATATAAATTCCACTCTGTTCTGAATATTAAAATGCAGAAAGGATTAGTTGGGAGCTGGAAACTCATGCTGTGGAAATTTAGAGCATTAAAATCATAGAAAAGTTAAGCTTTTATTCTCTTCTCAAACTTTCTAAAATAAATTTGGTGGCTGATTTTTTTGTTTTGTTTTGTTTTGTTTTGTTTTGTTTTGTTTTTTGAGTGACAGACTCAAAAGGGGGAGAATGAATGTTGATGGTGTTTTTGGTTTTTTGTTTCTTTGTTTGTTTGTTTTTTCTGGAAGGCCCTGCAAGAGACAAGAGAAAGAAAATAGAGCAGAAGACAGAAAGGTTGAATTCTCGAGAATGTAGGGAGAGTTGTGTCAATGACACCGGAGACAAGCACATTTGCATGTACCGATCTGAATCTTCACAACTAGATTGCTGATTGAGTAGGAACATGTGTATCCCAGAGTAGTAATTGCTGTATGGCTCAACAACACAGGGTCTTCAGTGCTCACAACAATGACAGAATTCCTGAACAAGTGTGGTACACAGAGAAAATACATTAGGTCCTCTGCATTTGCTAGACTTCAACTGACAGATAACATTCTCCTTTCAAATGAAATTTATTTTTAAACACTGTCCATTTTTACCTTGGGCTGCTTTCTGGCATTTAATATGCTTAAATTATAAGTTTTCTCCTTTTTTGTTTTCTTTTTTTTTTTTTAAGGAAAAAGCATCTTTGTTTCATTTCATTGCCATATGGGAATTTTGAAAAGCAGTTGGAAGTTTCTCCAGAGTGGCCTTAAGTCTGTTCATTTGGCCTTCTATAAATAACAAAATGAGCACATCCAGGCACAGAGTAGATGGGGATACTGTTTAAAAAATTTTCTCTAGAAAATGATATAGCTCTTGGAGTTCTGTTGGTTGGCTATTAGCAGGAACCAGATGGAGAATTACACTCTCTCCCCAGGACACTAATAGAAACAAGTTCTGAGATTTGTTTCTGAGTTTTTCTTCCTGAAATATGTTCTAACACAACCTTCAGAGCTCGAGTTATCTTGACATGTCTCTGTGCAGCAGTCACTATGCATCAGTGGTTGTGATGTAATTAGGCAAAACCCTCCCTCAGTTACCATATTTAGGCTTTATATTCCTTGCAATGTGCTACACAACCAAACTCCTTGGGATGTCAAGGCCATTTCCTGAGCTAAGGTTGAAATTTAGCCTGCCAGACTTTACTGAAATGGCTTCCAGCTTTGACCTTTACAATGTGTGAATGACTGTCACTGATGATAGGGCATAAAGGTTAAAAAAAAACAAGCTGTATAGTGGTGTTATTTTAGAATTAGGACACATCCTCCCTAGTCTCTTCATTTTCCTCAAGAGATAATAAGCCAGATTCTAAGACTAAAAATCATAATTTATAACTTTATGTATCATTTCTCTACTACATAAGCTCATTCTTGCTTGTATTCTTTAAAATTTGAAATCAGTTATTTACTTCATGAAGATAACTTAATACCTCTTGAATTTAGAAGTCTCCACATGACTACATTTTTTCCATAGGTAAAAGGTAGTTTACTTATAGCCATTTAGTATAACGTGCACAAAGTCCCACGTTTGGTTTTTTACTATGAAAATAACCTCTTTTTGATAGATTTTAGCAAAGAAAACAGTGCAAATGATGCTGACGATTCTACAGATACAATAAGACGCTATCAGAGTTCCAAGAAGCACTTCGGAGAGAGGAAAAGCAGGTCGTCATCATTCATCTCCTCCATCGATGATGAGCAAAAGCCACTCTTCTTGGGAACAGTCGATTCTACTCCAAGGATAGTGAAAGCAAGCCGACTCCATGGTGAAGAAACAATGCCACCCTCAGGAAGAATTCACACAGATAAAAGGAGTCACTCCTGCAGAGGTACAAGCGGCAGTGGGGCTCTCCTCATTGTGGGATGGGAGAGGGATGCTTTTCAAAAACTATGAACTAGACAAGCCCAGGTTCTTCTAAGCCTTTCTATTCATGAAAAGTTTTAGAAATCTTGTCTAATGTGTTTGTATAATTTTACAACATTGTTCCCCAAAATATTTAGTTTAGAAATTGTTTTATTTGGGTTTTTTTGTTGTTGTCGTTTGGTTGCTTTGTTTTTATTATTTGGTTTGGTTTGGTTTGGTTTTTGTTTGTTTATTTTTGGAGGGGGTTGTTGTTTTTTTGGGGGGGTTGGGGTTTGTTTTTTGGGTTTCTTTTGTTTTGTTTTGTTTTGTTTATGACCAACCAGACTTAGTATAAGACCAAGCACAGCACCCTGGGAAGCTTATTGAAGCTATTTGGTTACAGGAAGAGAGGATCAGAGCCCATTTGCTAATAGTTAGCAAGTCATGTGTTTTGGTTCATTGGTTTAGTTTTGGCTTTTCAAGACAGGGTTTCTCTGTGTAGCCCTGACTGTCCTGGAACTCACTTTGTAAACCAGGCTGACCTCAAACTCCTGAAGATCTGCTTGCCTCTACCTCCCGAGTGCTGGGATTAAAGTTTGTGGGCCATCACCACCTGAGAAAAAGGAAGATTTGCAGAGGCACCTCTGCACCAATTTCTTAACTTCAGCCAAATAACGTTATCATAGGAAAGTTCCATCCAATTATAACATGTTGTAAATCAAGCAGAATGGCATTTTACTGTGACTATAAGGAAGAGGAATATACTGAAATAAAATATAGCCTTGCAAACATTCTTATTTCATAGATCTTATGAAAAGAATAACCAAATGTACAAGATTTGTTGTAGAACATACACAAAAGCTGAGCAATATGCTTGATTTTTCAGATTTTGTGTAAAAGGAAGAAAACAAGAACAGTTTAAAATGCAACCTGGAAGAACAATCAATGTACCAGATTGATGCTATTTGATCTATATATCTATATCTCTATATCTAGCCAGATAATTCTATTTAAATAAACCTAGAGATGTGGGACAGACTGCCTGGATTCTAAAAACAACTTTGCCACCCTTTATGGCTTTGAGTAAAATATTTGACCAACCCCAGGACCCATATTATACATCTTTAAGAAAAAATAATGTCATTTAACCAACTGATTATAATTATTAAACAATATAATCTATAAATTTTTCTAGGATCAAATCTTGAACTCTATTTAAAATTTTCTACTAGGTCTTATTTTCCAACTCCTTATTTACTTATTTAATTTACATGTGAAAATTAAGTGGGCATCACACAGGGCTGAGAGATGACTTAGTGTTTCAGAGTATTTGCTGCTCTTGCAGGGGAGCTGGACTTGGTTCTTAGCTCCCGCATCCATCTAGGGTTACACAAATGGATGTAAATCTAGTTCCAGGGGTCCAATGTCCTCTTCTTGCTTCTACATGCACATGGTACACATACAGACCAGCACCACACACATATATACTTATAAATAAAAATACATATATATCTTTAAAGACAGTGTCACAAAACATCAAAAGATTATAACGAAAATGAAGAAAACCGGGATGATTTGCTTGGGAGGATAGAAAAGTTTATCACTGAGAAGGTAACTACTATTTATCATCATCATTTCACAGGAAAATCCAACAACAAAGTATTCTTGAGTGTAAAATGGTTAGGTTCCCAGAGTTCCTTGCCCTATCATGTCACATCAACTTGTCATGATTTCACATGGCAATAAGCTAAGAATATATGCAAATGTCCTCTAGACAACCTAAAATCTTGATGAAGTGCATGGAAATAGTACCTCATTCATCACAGTAGAAGAATAGAATATTAGATGTGATTATCAAATATCCATTTTAGTTATTTATGAAAATGGATTCTGGGTAGCACTAAAAATAGAAACAGGTTGTATCCTGGAAGTCAAAGTTCTAAAGAACTGACTGAAAAATATCTACTATGTGCAAAATAACTTGAGGATGATTTTTGTAAAGCCACTTTTTCTTCTTAAATATTAGGCTTTCAAGTGACAAGTCATTAAAGATATTTTTGAGATTTTTGACTTTATAATTATTCTCCCTGACAGTGAATTCAAATGCCCTTCATTTTATAATCTCACTTCTACCAACTTTTAATTAACTCTTCTCTATGCCCAACAAATTATATTTTCAAATGATTTTAGCATCTCCAAATAACCATGTTTTCAAAAATGTATAAAGTAATCCACATTCAAGTCATGAATAATTATCTTGATACTGCATAGCTAAATATGCATGTCTACTGACAAAGGAAATTGACATAAAGCTCCAGTCAAGATGACACACATTTAACATAACTAATCATTATAATTAACCAATGAAGAATTTAAGAACTTGATTCATGCAAAGATCATTCCCCAGTAAGAGTTAAAGTGCAATACTGTATAATAGTAATGAACTCCAATATGTAAGTACAGCTATAGATATAGCTACTGCAGTTTGAACTTCTGCACTCTTAACCGTTTAGTTTCATTATCAATAGGCAATTTCACTTCCTTGTATTCTGCTACTTGTCATCCCAAAGAAGGATTCATTTAAGCAAATCTTAAAAGAGAAATAAATTAACATAGCTTTGGTCTTCCTAATGCTGAGGTCAAATGTAGACTCTGATGAAATTGCACACCCTGAAAGTGAAGGTTTACCCTCTGTTCATCCATTTGCAGAAATGTGTCTTGCAACTATAGCAACATTTTCCAAGGCAACCAAGTGCAGATACTGTCTGAGCTATTTTTAGAAGGTATCTACAAGGATGCTCATTTGATTAGGAGGACTAACCAAGGTTTTCCTCTTTGAACTCTTTATTTTTCATTCCACCATTAAAACAAGTTAATCACATATCACTAAATTTCAATTAAAAATTAAATTATAGTCAAGGAAGTCTCAATCTCACAGTACACCTTTTTATTCACTTCTGCTAAGATAATCTTTTTTTTAAGGGTCAAAGAAAAATTCTATCCTCCATAATTTATTGCATGTGATTCACCAGTGGTGTTTAAAAATCAATGTTACATTATTGTAAAATGAAGGAGCTGTTTAGCAGAGGCAGAAATTCAATGAGGTTTTTGGCACAAAGCTCATGAGAATGTTTCGTAGCTTTCAATGCTATCAATTCTCACTCTCTCTAAAGACGTGTTCCTGTATGAAATGGATATCAGAAAAGAAGCTGGGGAGTATCCCTGGCCTCACCAGGCTCTTTGTGCATGTTCTACATGCTGATTTAACATCACCAACACAGAGTAGAAAAATCTAGTTTACTAAGACACTTTGTTGCGCCTTTGCATTGTAAATTGGTCCAAATGTCTGTAAATAACAAACGCAGGTCTCTGAAAATCTACACTTTCACTTTTGTACTCACATTTCTCCCTGTCTGATAAAATATAAAAATAAGCCATACACTGTCACTGCAGAAAAACACCAAACACCAAGATCCTGCAGGCTAAAGATGCCATCCATAATCAGGAGCCTTCTCTGGATGTCACAAGGAAATCTCTGAGGTCTGTTAGCCATTTCTACAAAACGAGGTGCCTGGCCTTGGTTTTCCCATGCTGCCTTTAGTTATGTTCATTTCTTCCCTATAGTCTCCCCTGTTGAGATAGAAATAAAAAGCTCATCATTAGAGACACTTTTATGCATTCAATGATAAAAGATAGGGAAAGAAAATCCATGGAAAATAACAGATTTTTTTTTGTCATCTGCCTAGAAAAGGGATGTACAGTGCATCCCCCACCCCTGTGTGCTTTCAGAGAAGCCTTGGAAAGGAAGTCCCACTGCTCAGTTTCCTATTTCTAGAATCATAGCTAATCCTGCCCAAATTTAGTTCCTTTCCATGCAGTTTTTTTTTTAAATCACTGAGGCTGTAAGTTCCCTATCTTTATGTAATAACCTCTGTGCCATTTAATCATAACTACCTGCCAAGACTTTCTTTCAAAATGTCTATCAAAACCCAATCACATTCTATAACCGAAAGCTACTTCCATGGAAAAGCAAAGATCCACTTGAGGTATCAATTTCCTGCCCCCAGCGCTCCCATGAAGAATTAGCTCTTTTTTTTATCTCTGAGATAACCTCCCAGATCCAGGTGACTTTCTTTATTCATTTTGTAGAAGAAAGTGGATTTAGAGCACTAAAAGTCTTGACAAAAAAAGAAAGTAGTATATGTTCACCTCCAAATACCAATAGCGTGAAAATGGAGAGTTTTAGGAGAAATGATTCAAAAATGAATCATTATATAAGAAATGATCACAATCTTTCTCTATTGCATTTGTCAAAGTCACACAGAGCCTGGGTCTTCAGTGTCTCCTTGCTTAGCAAAGTCTAAAACTGAACAGCTAGCACCACAGATAAGTGGAATTGAACACATAAACAGGCTATTTTAAAGTATATTAACATAAACATATTAATAATAAAAGACTCACAAAAAGAAAACTCTAGAAAGCAATGTGACTATGTCCAATATAGTGTAAGAGGACCTTTAAGGAACTTGAAAGCACAGAACAGCCACAGGCCTTTAAGACTTCTCATCTCTGAGAGAAGGTGACTCCTTGGCTCAATACCAGGCTGTGTTGGCCTAAGAAAACACCCTGAAGACTCATACTTCCCTCTAAACCTTTATGCTGAGCAACAGTATGTGAAAATTAACTTATGGGTAGGGGTCTTAACAGTCTTACGTTTTAGATAGAGTGTTGAAAACAAAGCTTGCTATTTTCACCCAAAAAAGTATAAAACTACAGTTATCTGGGTCAATTTGAGTTTGCTCATCATGTCTTCTCAGCACTAACAAAACAAAATGAAAAAATATCATAACCAAGTCTAATGACAGGTGATAAAATTTGAATCTTATGAAAATAGATGGGGGAGATAAGACCGGCTCTTAAGTCGAAGATTCTGTCACTGATTGGAAATAGAGATTATCATGTCTTTGAAATCCTTTGGTTCTCTCTGTCTTAGATTATGCCTGGAGATCCTTCCAGTCTGTCTTGCAGGTGTCTTTGTAATACTAAGGAGCTTCCGAAGAAGCTGACATGTCTTACTCTTTCCCACAGATATCACTGATACACACAGCTGGGAAAGAGAGCATGCCCAGGCTCAACCTGAAGAATGTAGTCCCTCAGGACTTCAGAGAGCTGCCTGGGGCATCTCTGAAACTGAAAGCGACCTCACCTATGGGGAAGTGGAGCAAAGGTTAGATTTACTTCAAGAGCAACTTAACAGGTAAATCAGTGGTCAAAGAAAAAGAGGAATTTACTTGTGCATACTTTAAAGAGGACCAAGGGAGACTAAATTCAGGGTACTTTTGCCATCAAGCATCTTACGTTTGCTTACCATTCCATTTGTATGTTATCTGAACTGGTTACCTTAAAAGCTCCTTCATGCCCTCAAAATAATTTACATTTCACTTTTTAACTGACAACCTCCTCCTTTTAATCCCTGCGTACTATACTTGTTTTTCCTGAATTAGTCCTGTGCCTGTGACATAAAAAAAGACTGACTTCTCATCAACTTTTCAAAAATGTTAATATTTTTAAAACTTCATAAGTAAAATGCAAGACTCACTTTTCCCCTTTTCCTTTTATCTAGACAGTATAATAAGAGGAACAGTTTTGGTTTGGGGAAAGAAGCAACACTTAATTCAAGCCTGTATTGGCTCTTCAAAGTTAAATTGGTCAAAAACATCTAGAAGAGACAAGCAAGTCTCTGAGATCTGAGCCTGATTGAACTACATAGCAAGTTCCAGACAAGCCAAGGCTATGTAGGGAGACTGTGCTCAAAAAAAAAGAAAAAAACTGTTAGAAAAAAATAAAACCCTGATGGCTTCCCTGAGTGTGTTTGGAAATTTGTTTTATGCAGTGTTGACCTTCAGTTGCACCATAAAGTAAGGTATCTCAAATACATTTCCTGCAAACTTGATCAAAAGACATGCTTCCTGAACCCTTGTTAGACACCTCTCTCCTCTCTGACACACCATTCTTCTCTGTCAGTAGTGTGGACACAAGATTCAGAGTACCCATAGACAAAAACTCAACTTCCATATAAATGGCATCTGCTGGCCTAGAATACCATGCTATAGCCGTTGCTCCTCAGTTAACCTCTTCAACAATCACATGACTCACTAGGCTTTTATAGACAAAGCACATGAAGAGTCACCATAAGAACACATCAAGCATAATTAGAAGTTGGCTTAATTCGGAGATAAAGTTATCAGCCCAGGACTTCCAGGACAATAAACTAATCTCTTTCATAACTGCCCATCTTCCTTGTTACATCATATTTCCATCTAAACTTTCACACACCGTGCTATTATATAATTACTGTGTGTGTCTATACTGTCTTCAAACTATTCTTCTATACTCAAAATATCTGAATTTTTGTCCATATAACATAAATGATTTGCTTATAGAATGGTCTGGATATGGCATGCCTACAACCTAGGGTTATATGTTGAACCTGATTCCCCAGCAAATGATCCTGTTTCAGAGATTTATGACCTTTGAGCTGGAGGAAGGAGATCACTGCTGGCAGCTATGAAATTTATAGCCCAACACACTTCCTGACCTATATTTGCTTCCTGGTCTACCCAGATGTAAACAAGCAGTTTCATCCATAGGGAGTAGTATCATTAGGAGGAGTAGGTGTGGCCTTGCTGGAGGAAGTGTGTCATTGTGGGGGTGGGCTTTGAGGTCTTAAATGCTCAAGCTGCATCCAGTGTAGCACACAGCCTGTGGATCAAGATGTAGAAAACTCTCAGTTCCTTCTCCAGTGCCATGTCTGCCTACAGGCTACCATATTTCCTGCATGATGATAATGGACTAAATCTCTGAACTGTATGCCAGCCCCAGCTAAATATTTTCCTTTACAAGAATTTCTGTGGTCATAGTGTCTCTTCACAGCAATAAAACCCCAACTAAGACACCTTCCTTTCTATGATAGACTGTACCTTCAAATTCTGAGCCACATAAACTTCCAGTTCTTCTAGGTGCTTCTTGTCAAGTATTAGATCACAGCCATGAGAAAGTAACTAATATAATTTACTTATTTTCTATACTTAATTCTACTTATTCAGTTTATGCTGGTCATGGCAATAGATGTTGCTCCTCTTGGGAAAGAGAGTAAATAAATGATAGAGACAGTAGTGATTTAATTAGCACAATACCAACATAGTGTACAGAATTTGTTAGCCTAGGTCAATGATCCTTAACCTGTGGCTCACAGCCCCATAGGGGTAACATATTAGATATCGTGCACATGATATATTTACATTACATTTTATAATAACAAAATTACAGTTATGAAGAACAACAAAACAATTTTATGGTTGGGGATCAGCACAACATGAGGCACTGTATTAAAGGATTATACCATTAGGAATGTTGAGAACCATTGGTAAATCTTAACTATGTTCACCAAACTATTTATAGGCTGACTGGATTAAGTCATTTAAACATTCCTAGAATCATGTTTTTCATACCTATCAACCACATTGTTTCAGTTTTACAGTCATATCCTAATATCCACAAGAGATTGCTTCCAGGATATCACTTAGGAACCAAAACCCATGTATGCTCAACTTTTTATATAAAATAACACCATTTGTATTAACTTACACATAATCCTCCTGCATACTTTACCATAAAGCATAATACAATGTAAATGCTATGTCTGGAATTGTTAGGCTGCATTGTTTAAAGAATAGGAACAAGAAAACATGTCTACACATCTAGTACACGTACAAATTCTTCTAGATGTATAACTTAAAAATAAAGTTCATTTGAACATAGAGACCACACATGCTGTATAAAAATAGAATGTGTGTGTGAAGCTAGGTAATGCTTAATGATTTTACTTTATCTGTTTTACTGCCATTTTCTTGCTTCACATAAATGCCTAGGTTTGCACCAGTCTTTAAGAATAAAAACAAAATTATTCTGTGCAGTTTTTGTTGTCTAGTTTTTAATACCAAAAATGTTTATAAGATATATAAAACTGTTTTTAAAAGATTATTTTCTATGTGTCCTAGAACTGAAACTAGAAACCTTTTAAGTATATATGGAAAGAACACATTTGATTTTAACCACCTATTAGTAATAATAGTTACTATTTTCTTATATTAGCACATTTTACATAGTTTTCCACTGATAAAAAAGGACTAAATATCTATTGACATGCTCCCAGCATCTGCAAGTGCTTTCTAAGCATGTTTTGGATTTTTACCACAATTAGTAGTTCTTGACTAACTTTTCAATTATCTCTGGTATCTTCACCCAATGTTTTATGTCATAAGTTAGCTTAGCCAATTTTAAAGTTCAAAATGTGATGTTTTTATTCAACTCCACCTTCAACAGCTTCTCTTTTCCAATTTGTTCTACAAAGTAAAGCACATAAGAAACAAAACTGAAAAATCTAGCACAGACTCTACTCTCTTCTGAGAGTACAATCTACCCTGGTTGACATTTATTCAAATCCAGGTCTGTGAATTCTTGTATTGTTGTCCATTCCAAATATAAATATTAAATCTAAAATTTAATCAAAACAAATACAAATAGCACACCTTGAATGGCCCTTACTGCAACCTTTTTTTTTCCAGTATTAATGGCCAATGAAGCTGCATGTAAGCTTAAAGGTTTATATAAGTGTGCTTATATATTTACATGGTGTGCCCTGATATATACATAGTTGGAGAGATTATGAGTGCTTGATCCCACAGCAGAGCTTCACAAGCTTTAACATGTGCTCATTTCACTGGGTAAGTTGTAGAAGTGCAGATTATAAGACAGTAGGTCTGGAATTTGCAAAGTCCACACTTAAACAGGCTGCCAGCAATATTCAATGCTGCTAGACTAAGGACCACAGATAAGATGGCCTAAGAGGTATTGACAATGGCCTTTCCATCACTGAACACACAAAGCAATGGGTCTGCCTGCAACTGTCGCAATATTAAGTGTTCTGCATTCGCTGTTACAATTTATTATCCATGTCCTTCCTCTTCTTATTTTAGTGTCTGGATGCTGTGTATATGTGCACATATGAGTGTACATATGTGTGCATGTTTAGAGGTCAAAGTTGACACTGGATGTCCATCTTGATTATTTTCTAACTTATGTATTCACTCCAAGTGTCTCAGCTGAACTCAGAGCTTGTCAATTGACTACCATAGCTATCCAGGTTTCTCTCGGGATCTTCCTTCTCTGCCTCCTGAATGCTGGAATTAGAGATGGTAGCCATATCTGCCTAGCGTTTCATGTGGGTTGTCCAAACCCTGGCCCTCACACATGTCCTGCCAATAATGAAATCACATTCAATTATTAGTCATCATGGTGTTTTCACTTCTCCTTCCTACCTTATGTCATATCTGATTGATAACAGGTCTTTGAGTAAAACTATTCTTTTTCCACAACTTTATCAATCAGGCAAGAACATCTAAAACTGGATTATTTTAAAAATGAAGAAAAAATGGAACTTCTGTTTACCTCCCTGTGATTCTTTCTAAGTACTTTAGTCTCAAAAGACTCTATTCTCTTCTATCTCAGCAAATAGACCTGACAATAGCATGAAACTAAATATTATGCATTGCAAAGACACTACCATACCCTCTTTTGCTGATATGCTCTACCCAAATATCAATCACCTAATTCATTTTTTAAAATCTTGAACATTATATACATATATATATAACTTAGGTATTTAGGGACATATGTATATGCATAATGTAATATATATATATGTATGTAACAACTATTAATGAAAAAAGAGACCATGAATTTGAAAGAAAGTAAGAAGAGGTATATGGAAAAGTTTGAAGGGAGGCAGAAGGGCAAGGCAAAATGATATAATTATATTATAATCACAAAAAATAATAGAAATAATGTTGAAAAGTTTTAAAAATATTATAAGCAATGAGACTGAGATGGTCAGCTGTATCAAGCCTCAGAAAGGCCACTGTACTTGGCTGGTTTTGTGTCAACTTGACAGAAACTGGAGTTATCACAGAAAAAGGAGCTTCAGGTGAGGAAATGCCTCCATGAGATCCAGCTGTAAGGCATTTTCTCAATTAGTGATCAATGGAGGGGGGGGGGCATTGTGGGTGGTGCCATCCCTGGGCTGGTAGTCTTGGGTTCTATAAGAAAGCAAGCTGAGCAAGCCAGGGGAAGCAAGCCAGTAAGAAACATCCCCCCATGGCCTCTGCACCAACTCCTGCTTCCTGACCTGCTTGAGTTCCAGTCCTGACTTCCTTTAGTGATGAACAGCAATGTGGAAATGTAAGCTGAATAAACACTTTCCTCCACAACTTGCTTTTTGGTCATAATGTTTTGTGCAGGAATAGAAACCCTGACTAGGACAGCCACTACAAGGTACAGTGTTCACAGGACATTGTAGTCTGGGCCTTCAAGGTAGAGAACTTGTCTGATTTTTCCAGCCTATGACAAGTAATGCTAGAAGAGCAATTTCAAAGGAGGGGAGTTTTGCATTGGCTCCCGGTTTCAGATGTTATCTTCTGTGGGTTTTTTTTGGGGGGGGGGCTGTGATGAAGGAAAACATGATGTTAGGAAAACATGGTAGGCACAGCTGCTTGTCTGAAGGCACCCGTGGAACACAGAGAATAACAGAAAAGTGCCTGAGATACCAGGCAAGGATACAAGCTCCAGAATGCACTTCCTCCAACTTGGCCCCCAACTATGAAGATTTCCATTGCTTCTGAGTAGTATCATCAAATCACAAACCTACCAATGGATTACCCTACTAGTTAATTCACTCTTCCATTGCTAGATTAACCTGCCTAGAATTAATCCTTCAACATATGAGCCTTCTGGAGATGCAATTTATATCTAAACCATAAAAGAAAACAAATGTGGTAAACTCCTGACATAATACTTTGGAACTGATGGGCAAAGAGAGGTGAGACTCCTGTAGCAAGACTTGATAAAGTTTGATTAGAGAGCTGTTCAGATGAATTGATTTGTAGATATTTCTGTGCTGTTAAACCTAGCTCTTAGTCTTATTATTCTTAGACAAAATTTTCTTGCAACAAACAGCCAAGCTGATAGAGACAGTTTGTAGTCTCATCTTAGTAGAATTAACACAAATGGTCTTCAGGCTCACTCCACATCAGCCATTTTACCTGACATGAGTGAGTCCCTGACACAGCAGCAGGCTGCAGTTATCAGGCGCGTGACTGCTGAAGACCTACCTTCCTGTCAATGTGTCTTCAATAGACATGATTTAAATCGAATCTATTATAAGGAGATTCTTTTTCTCTCAGACACTACTGCTGTTTAACAAAAGATTTTCTGGAGTCAGAAATATCATCATCTGGAATCCAACTTGTCAATGAAACTTTTATTCCAGAATAAAAATTTCATTTTGCATACATGATGTATCTTGGCAATGGTAATGAAGAGGATCCTGTAATCCATCCACTCTTTAGATGTTGCCATTGATAGGATAAATTTGTACAAATACTCATGAAGATATTGGAATTTAGTACTTCAGGTTGCTAGGGGGAACTGATTTCACAAGTTCCAAAGGAATGCAAACTTTTCTCTAACGGCCAGAAATCTCCCTACGTCCAGTTTGATAAATTTGTACAAATACTCATGAAGATATTGGAATTTAGTACTTCAGGTTGCTAGGGGGAACTGATTTCACAAGTTCCAAAGGAATGCAAACTTTTCTCTAATGGCCAGAAATCCCCCTATGTCCAGTTTGAGCTCATTTCTGGATACTTGGTCAGTCTTTGGAGTTTGAGGATTTGGAACTTTCTTTGAACCAACAAACAATGCACAAAACATGCATTTCACCATTTTCTCTAGAATTTTATTTTAGAATGAGTATTTAACAACTTGGGAGCTTTGGGAAAAGAAATGGTTGTTTGTACATGGTGCAGGGCCAAATGGTTCACAGGGGAAAGTAATCTTTACGTTTGCTCTGTGTTGTAAGTACCAAAGCTCTGGGCCACAGACAGGAAAGGAATTTAATGTTTAACAGCACTAAATATTAGAGAGACGCAGAGAGAGAGAGAGAGATAGAGAGAGAGAGACTGAGCAAAAAGGAGAAAAAGGTACCATGACCAAAGCAACCTGAGGAGGAAAGGGTTTATTAGACCTAAACTTCCATATCACAGTAGTCATCAAAGGAAGTCAGGACAGGAACTTAAACAGTGTAGGAACCTGGAGGCAGGAGCTGATGCAGAGGCCATGGAGGGGTGTTGCTTACTGACTTGCTCCCCATGGCTTGCTCCATTTGCTTACTGATAGAGCCCAGGACCATGAACCCAGAGACAGCACCACCCACAATGGACTAGGCCCTCCCACACTGTTCACCAATTATGAAAATGCCCTACTGCCAGTCTTAGGGCAGTGTCTTCTCAATTGCACTTCCCTTCTTTCACAGTAACTCTAGTGTGTGTGTGAGGATGACACAAGACTAGTCAGCACATAGTGAAAATACAAAGTTTTGTAAGATGTTTTCCTGAGATGTTGTAATCATAAAGAAACATGCTGGGGCTGGAGAGATGGCTCAGTGGTTAAGAGCACTGACTGCTCTTCCAGAGGTCCTGAGTTCAATTCCCAGCAACCACACAGTAGCTCACAGCCATCTGTAATGGGATCTTCTGCCCTCTTCTGGTATGTCTGAAAGCAGCTAGTGTACTCACATACATAAAATAAATTTTAAAAAATCTTGAAAAAAAAAGAAAAAAAGAAAGATGTTACTGAGTTCATCTTTGAAGGAGAGAGAAAAGCAGTTCACAGACTTGAGAGAACACATAATCAAAATCAAATGATCACAATATCCCAAATGTGCTTTATATGTTAAAATCAATAAAGTTTTGTAAAGATAAAGCTTATTGTATGTCCTCTCCTTTCCTGTTAGTACATTCATAAGAAATCGATGGTATGTATCAGAGTAATTTATTCTATGGAAAGGGTCAAGTAGGAGAGTCTCTGCCCCTCCCTCTTTCTGGTTTAGAGCAGCTCCTTCTAGTTGGGTTTGTTGGCATTGCTGGTACTGTTTTAGATGTTTTTGCAGGTCAAGACTATTTAAAACTATCTTTCCCTTTTCTGTATCTTGCAGACTTGAATCCCAAATGACAACGGACATCCAGGCCATCTTACAGCTCCTGCAGAAACAAACCACAGTAGTCCCTCCAGCCTACAGCATGGTGACTGCAGGCGCAGAGTACCAGAGGCCCATCCTCCGTCTGCTGAGAACCAGTCACCCCAGAGCATCTATTAAGACAGACCGGAGTTTCAGTCCCTCCTCACAAGTGAGTGCAGACATTGAAAAACTGACCTTGACTCTTCAAGCATACCTCCAGGGATCACCTGAATAAGAATCACTTGTGGAAAACTCGGATTTCCATTCCAAACAGTTTATGCTCAAGGGTTGATGTAAATTGGACTTGCATTTTGCATTATGTATCCTTAAAAGTTGCAAACAACAGACTTTTATAATTATTTTATTTGTTTACATTTCAAATGTTGTCTCCCTTCCTGGTCTCCCCTCCAAGAGCCCCCCTTCCCCTACCCCTCCCCTTTGCCTCTAAGAGGGTGCTCCCAAACTCACCCACCCATTCCCGCCTCACCCCTCTAGCTTCTCCCTTCACCGGGGCAACAAGCCTCCATAGGATCAAGCACCTGCCCTCCCACTGATGCCAGATAAGGCAATCCTCCACTACATATGTACTGAGGGCCATGGACCAACCCATGTGTACTCTTTGCTTGATGGTTTATTCCCTGGGAGCTCTGAGTGGTCTGATTAGTTGATATTGTTGTTCTTCCTATGGGGTTACAATCCCCTTCAGTTCTTCCCTAATTCTTCCATTGGGGTTCCAGAGCTCTCTCAAATCATTGACTGTGAGTATCTGCATCTCTCTTAGTCAGGTGCCAGCAGAACCTTTCAGAGGAAAGCCATACCAAGCTCCTGCCTGCAAGCACTTCTTGGCATGAGCAATAGTGTCAGGGTTTGGTGTTAGCAGATGGGATGGATCCCAAGGACTTTGGATGGCTCAGTCTCTGCTCCATTTTTGTCTCTGCAGTCCCTTTAGTCAGGAACAATTCTGGGTTAACTTGGTCATGGAAGAAATAATGAAATTAAAGACTTTCTAGAATTTAACAAAAATGAAGATACAGCATACCCAAACTTATGGGACACAATGAAAGCAGTGCTAATAGGAAAATGCATACCACTAAGTGCATTCATAAAGAAATTGGAGAGATCCTACACTAGCAACTTGACCACACATCTGAAAGCTCTAGAACAAAAAGAAGCAAACACACCCAAGAGGAGTAGACAGCAGGAAATAGTCAAACTCAGGGCTAAAATCAACCAAATAGAAACCAAGAGAACAATACAAAGAATTAACAAAACCAAGAGCCGGTTCTTTAAGAAAATCAACAAGATAGATAAGCTCTTAGTCAAACTAATTAAAGGGCACAGAGACAGCATCCAAATTAACCAAATCAAAAATGAAAAGGGAGACATAACAACAGAAACTGAGAAAATTTTTAAAAATCATCACATCCTAATGCAAAAGCCTATTCTCAACAAAACTGGAAAATCTCGACAATTTTCTAGACAGATACCACTTATGAAAGTTAACTCAGGATCAGATAAACGATCTAAACAGTCCCTATTTCCCTAAGGAAATAGAAGCAGTAATTAAAAGTCTCCCAACCAAAATAAATAAATAGATAAATAATAAAAACAGTAAAAAAATGGGCCAGATGGTTTTAGTGCAGAATTCTATCAGACCTTCAAAGAAGACCCAATACCAATACTTCTCAAACTATTCCACAAAATAGAAACAGAAGAAACACTAACTAATTTGTTCTATGAAGCCACAGTTACGCTAATACCTAAACCACATAAAGACCCAACAAAGAAAGAAAACTTCAGACCAATTTCGAGTTTGAGTACCAATGCAAAAATACTCAAAATTCTCACAGACCGAATCCAAGACATCAAAATGATCATTTACCACGATCAAGTAGGCTTCATCCCAGGGATGCAGGGATGGTTCAGTATATGGAAATCCATCAATATAATCCATTATATAAACAAACTCAAAGAAAAAAAAATTATATGATCATCTCATTAAATGTTGAAAAACCTTTGAAAAATACAAAACCCCTCCACGCTAAAAGTCTTGGAGATATCAGGAATTCAAGGCACATACCTAAACATAATAAAAGCAATATGCAGCAAACTATCAGCAACATGAAATTTAATGGAGAAAGACTGGAAGCCATCCCACTAAAATCAGGGACTGGATAAGGCTGCCCATTCTCTCTGTTTATTCAATATAGTACTCGAAGTTCTAGCTAGAGCAATTAGACAAAGAAAAAAAAAGGAGGTCACACAGCAACATTTATGTGTACATGTTTTTGCATGTGTTTGTGTGTGTATATGTGTGTATGTATGTCTGTGTGTCTGTCTGTCTGTCTGCATGTGTCTGTGTGTGGGTATATGCCTGTAGAGGCCAGAGAACAAGTACCAGGTTTCTTTCTAGATAGC
Source organism: Tokudaia tokunoshimensis (assembly GCA_036184795.1). Lineage (NCBI taxonomy): Eukaryota > Metazoa > Chordata > Mammalia > Rodentia > Muridae > Tokudaia > Tokudaia tokunoshimensis. Next base: position 36,817,703 of record BTHU01000004.1, on the reverse strand, counting down.
TCTCTGTCCTGTTTTTTGAGACAGGTACATTATTATTTTTACGACAGCTCTCTCACTGAACCTACATCACTGACTTGGCTAACTTGGCTCGTCTGGCTGTCCAGCAGTCTCCAGGGATCCCCTTGTCCGTACTTCCCCAGTGCTGGTATTACAGATGCTTAACACCCAGCAGGTGACTATGGATGATAAAACTTGGGCCCTCGTGCTTAAGACAGTACCTATCCCTAAACATTAACATTTATTTAAAAGAAAAAGTTATTATTCAAGAATCAACCTGTTTAAACTGGTATACTGTCGGGGTTTTAATGGTAAGGGATGGCTCTTTGTTAACTTAAGAACAAAATCCACAACACAAATAGAGAGAAAAACCTGTAACTTGCTACAGTACCAGAAATCAGGATGGGTCCTGGAGAAGAAGAGAGATGCTAGTGAACTGGACTAGAGCAGTCAGACTGTCAAAGACATCTGTGCCCCACCCTTCCTGTCTTTAGCACGTGAAGGACAATATGAATGGTAAGAAAAGGCATGTGAAGGACGCTTCATCCTGATTCTAAGCCTTCTAATACTGCCTCTTTCAGTTATTTAAGCTTGGTGGGCAATCAAACCTAAGGAAGATTATCCCAATAAGAATTCCTAGACAATCTTGTAACCATTTCTGTGTGGAAATAAAATGTAAAATATTCTAAAAAGTGAAACGACGTGGGAACAGAAGTTAGCATGTCAGAAGAAAAATAATGACAATCTTTCCAAAATATGAAAGTTAATTTATCTCTGACCCGTTTTGAATGGATGGGAAATACACACAACTATATTTTTTATTCTTTGTTTGTAGTTGGTTTAGACTGTAATTTCTGATAGGAATGGTGATTTTATTTCCTTTATCTCTTTCCTTACTAGATAAAACATTTCTTAATCCAGTCTTATTTTTAATTAAAACCTATACAACTTAAAGTTGAATACTTAGGGAAAAACGCAAAACAAAACAAACCTGAACTTGGCTTATTTCTAAAGTCTGGCTTTAGAGTGAAATTTAAGTTCTTTATCTGAGATAACAGACTCCTTAATGTCTTGACCATTATGGGAGAGAGATGTTGACTAATACCCTTAGTCACATACAATAACTGGGTAGAGAACACACATCTGGGTGGGTTACGTGAACATAATTTTAGTTCACTATTTGAGTGAATTGTAAAAGTGAATTTTCTTTTCTACCAGTGTCCTGAATTTCTCGACCTTGAAAAATCCAAACTCAAATCCAAAGATTCACTCTCCAGTGGAAGGCCCCTGAATACAGCTTCAGAAGACAACTTGACTTCACTTTTAAAACAAGACAGTGATGTGTCCTCAGAGCTTGACCCGCGGCAAAGAAAAACTTACCTTCATCCCATCCGGCATCCGTCTCTGCCAGATTCCTCCCTAGGCACTGTAGGGATCTTGGGTCTCCATAGGCATGTTTCAGATCCTGGTCTTCCAGGAAAGTAATCCTTTTGTACTATTTCCTCCACATCCAATGTAAGTGCTTTTAATGGCTGATTTCCTTTTTGTATTTAAATCCTCTCTACTTGACTCAGGGGCTCACAAGGTACCATTATATGCAAAAGTACTGTATATTTTTTTCCTAAATTGAAGCTTGTAAGGTAAAGTTGAGCAGTTAGGATGTAAATATACATAAGAGCTTTTTGGTTCCAAATGTTAAAACTGCCAGCATCTCAAGGCACCTTGTTTTTTGACATTTATTTTTCAAATCATGTGCATGTTAGGGAACTCCAGTTTCTCTTGCATGGAGACTCCTATTGACCGCTTTTACGGATCTAGCGCTTCATTATGAAAACGCCTTCCAAGCAAATAACAAATCAAGGAATAAAAGAGTTCATGAGTACACTCAGATGATCCTCAACATGCGGAAGGTCAGGGAGGGGGTAAAGAGAAGTTAGTCACTTTGGAGAACAGACATCCTTCTGTATTGACATGTTTAGAATTACTTACATTCGTTTCCTTTGATAAGAAACAAACAAACAAAAATAAACAAAGTTTGAGTTATACACAGCAGTCAGAAAGGGAGCAAAATCCAAGAATACCAAAATATATAGTTCTTCCTCAACATATTTTTACAGGGACAGGTATATGAAAGGTGGGTTTAGTAAACTTCAGGTCACATGGAAGAAAACACATATGAGGTTTCAACAGGAACCCAAGCCCTGGTTTCATGTTCCTAGAAGACCTTCATCAAGAGCTACTCATGTTGGTGAGATGACAGCACAAAGCTGTCCCAAGCTTCCAAAGGTGAGGAAACCATAGGAAGCAGTTGCCTGCAGTCTCTGGGCCAGTGAGCAGTCTGTCAGTAAGGAGGATCTAAACTGTGCTTTCAGACAGGCCAGTGGGAGGAGAACAGAAAGATCTTGTGTGGATATCGGCCCTACTTTTGGACAGATTGAGGAGGCACAGTGCTCTCCAAGCTTGTCTTCAACTAAACCATCATAAATACAGGACAACAATGGTGAGAAAATAATGTGGTCTCTCTAGTAAATTCTGCAGAAGCTACATTTACAAACTACCAAAAATATTTACAGTAGTACATTTTTCTGAGGGCTTAAAAGGAAAATTATTTTGTGTGTTGGGCATGGTCCTTAACATGCTATTTACACAAAAGGACATTCACAATTTCTTCAGATGTTTATATGTGATAACAGTCTTGCATTTGATTAAATAGTAGACATCCATATTTTTTTAAAAAAATGTGCAGTTTCAGAGTATTTATGTCAACAAAACTCTTTAAGAATGGGTTACTTCCTTGCTTTATTACCTCAGCTGTGGCAAATGGTGTTCATTGACCCACCTGGAAAATTCTTACATTAATTAAAAATTAAGTGAGAAATCTATTATATATAATTTGTGCTGACTTATACATTGTTTCCAAACTACAGGAAACACCATAGAAGAATATATTCTAAAATTTTAGAATGTTAGGTACTAGAAATGGAGATGTCATTTGGACTATAAAATCAACAGAGGAAAAAATACAATTTACAATTCTGATTGGTCAGATTCTAGTTAAATTTCATTTTGAATTCAATTATAACGTTAAAATTTTCAGATACTGACCTATTGTGGTCTTTTTTTCTTCTGGACAAACACTCAGAAATCTTTTAAAGGCTTCTTGGTTTTTCTACTGAGTCTTATGCACCCACAGACCTTTAGATAGTATATTATCTGTACATTATTAAATGGTTGAATTTTCCTTCACTTGATCAATGAACACTTTGACACTAACCTGTCAATCCACTTCAAATGCAAGCAGTTTATTAAATATATGTAATAATACTACTGTATTTAAAATGTGGTTATAGAGTGACCTTAAGTTGTTCCCTATGTACTTTTAAGCTGTCACAGAATTTGCTAGTCTGACCTGGGTGGGAGATAATCTGTATGTAGGGAATGTTCTTTTTCTTACATAATTTAAGGAAAGTAATCATTGGTGATTGCATACTTATGGCAAAAGACTGGTCAAGTCTACAAAACTATAGAAAATTAGAATGGGCATCCCAGATCGTTTGACATGGTACAGATGCAAATGTAGACTTAAGGCCACTTTCAGTCATTCATTCAACAGACATTTGAATGAGGTGCCGCACACAAAGGAGAGGGTCCTATAAGATGTGGATTTAGGGCTCGTATTTTCATATCGGGGCACATTTCTGCAGCTGTAACATATTTCCTAAAGACTATTCTGCCTAAGCTCTGTGAGCAATCAGAATAAATTCATGAGAGCTTGCTCGTTTGTAAGGAAAGGGCATTTGGCAGGTGAGGAACAGAGGTCTAATTGTTTGATTAGTGAATAATACTCCCGCTGCAATATGTATGATATACATACAATTCAACCTGTTGAAAGCCTCGGTTTATACTTCTTTATGGAAACTGGGCATGAAAGGAAGGGAAAATGATGGGTCATATACAAGCATCTACCTGGTTTAAATTGTAGCACAACACAAACCCATTCCCTTCTTAATTCTTCGACATATAGTAAATTGTTTGCTGTTTAAATTGTAAGTCTCAGGGGGGACTGTGTAGGAATATAAACAGATCCTTTTTGTTTTTCTATAGCATATTAGTTTTAAAAGTGCCCAAGCAACATAAAGATATACATAGTCATAAATGTCAGATGAAAGACAGTTTAATTGATGTATGGGTAATAAAGCAATTATCTTGATTACAATATACACCCTAAAAATAACCTTAAAATAGCATTACCCTACCTATCATCTATAGCAAAAGCAATCTGTCACCTTCACCTTGGAGTCTTGCCCATGGCCAGGTCTAACTTCTTTCTGCACCAGGTAAACCTCAGTATAGCAATCGCTTTCCTTAGAGGGAATTAGAAGTATTGATGTAATGCCTTTTGCTCTTAACCCAAAATTAGTGTCTTGTCCCATGTCTTTAAAAAAAAATGCTATCTTAAAGTTTATTTGGATGAGATGTTCTCCTGCTGCTATTAATTGCAGGACAGAGAATTGCCTCTAAGACTCATCATTTTATCCCAGAGGGGAGCCCCATACTTTAATTAGCTGATGAGAAAACCAGGAATAAAATATACAGAAGTGATGTTTTTAATATAATAGTCACTAATTCGACAAACAGGGGAAAGCAGGGAGCCAATTTGAAGCAGTGTAAATTTCAAGTTTATTATAATGTGGCTGTGAGATTTAAGTTTTATAGTCTTGTTGTCAGGGGAGAGGGCATACTGACATTGGGAATGAGGTGTAATGTGTGCATTGTAGAGCTCAACACTGTGTGGGCTTGGACTTGTACAATGGCTCCAAAATACCTAGGAGAAAGCATTTGTATCCAATGTCATTTTCAAATTCTAACTTATACATCATAGATAAGGATAAAATGTATCACCTCTTTAGTCCATACAAAAGAGTAATTATAATAAATAATATTATTTTATAGTCAAAAAAAGAGCAATTCAGTAAATTAGTCAGTTATTAGAAATGAACTATAACTCTGGCTATAATCTAGTATAAGGGACTCTATATTGTTTATTCATGGGTGAAGCAAAACTAAAAAAAAAACATGGTCTTTTTATTTAATGCTAGAAACCTTTAGATCAGAAAATTCAATTGTTATTTCATTTGTGGTCACATTGTTGCAGTAATGTAAATATGCCAATCCTGATCATTCAGAGAGGCCCTGGGAAGACAGGTTGCTGTGAAGTGCTCTCAAACTGTGGTCCTGAAGTTAGCAATGCTCATATGACCCAAGAACTTAGAAACAAATGGTTCTGGGTCTCATCCCAGAGCTACTAAGTCAGAAATGTGAAGGCTGGGCCCCAGCACTGGTCCTTCAGTGAGCAATCCTTCACAGGGTCTGTATGCACACTAAAACACAGAGGTCCACAATGTGCACCCCATAGTCAGGCCAACTTGATCCTAACAGTAACTACTTTTTTCACATGCTATATGACCCTGAATGAATTATCCACTTTGAGTTTTTCCCTGATTCTGTAAAAATGAGATTATACTTACCTCACTAAAGTTTGAGAAGAAACAAAATCAAGTAAAGAAAAGTGCCTGGCACAAAGAAGGTGCTTTAAGAAAAAAGATTCTAAAATCCACCCCCACTCCCTGAACATGACTTTAAAAACATTAGGAAGACAAATTTCTTTTGCACAAATGTAACTATGTTGTTGTTTCCATGACTAAAGCTTTTTTCTTAACTTTCCTTAATGTTGTGCTATTGGCGCTACAGCTTTAAAGTAATAATATTGACAATAATGGTGGTGAGATATAATTTTCACCGTAAAAAAAAACATACTTGCTTTGAACTGATATTAAGTTCTGCTGGATGACCTGTCCAACTTAAAGTTACTAGAGTATATTCTATAAAGGCTAGTGCACTGTACATTGTCTCCTTAGATGTGATATCGTTCCCTGATGGACATTTGAAACCATTACAAATTCAACTTTTGTAAGTAAACAGAAACTGAAAGTAAACACAGTTACTGTTTTTACAGAGACTAGAGCTACAAGGTGGTAATGGCACTCTCAGGCTCCTACATGCTTTCCCTCCGTCACTCTTCCCTCCATCTAACTCTCCACCCAGACACTCAGTGAGTAATAGAAATCTACAAAGTGGTTTTCATGCACCTGTCAAAGATGGGGTTGCTAAAAGGAGACAGTGTGCTGGGGCCACCTCTTCTGCAGTTTCTCCCACGTATTTGGTCAACACATGTTGACTGGCGTATCCACACTGCAGATGCTGTCGAGATTTGAGATGGGTTACCCATCCTCTCCCTGATTCCCTGAATGATCTTATTCAGAGCTGTTTGCTTGGGGTTCTTAAAGGGATATTAACAGTTTGAAAAAATAAAAGGATATTTTCAATGCCTTATAAAATATTAGATATCATGATTGAGCAGGGCCCATGCTTAGAATGTCATTAGAGTCCTCAGTGCTAAAAAATGTTTTATTTCAATGTCTAGTACCGAAGAAGAAAACTCACAGAAGACTTGGCATATGTCAGCATGAAAAGAAACTATCACAAAGATTATTTTCCTAACTATTACATGGAAGTTGTTGAAAGATGACTAATTGGAAGTAATTTAAAACTACCATGATATTACTACATGAGAAAAAAATCATAGAAATGGAATGTATACAAAACTGTATACTCAGTTGACCCAATCCCTTACTCTACCAGACATGATTGAACTTTTAAACATACATGGCAAGAACAATTGCAGTTGAGTTCCCAGTTAAATACTTCTATTTATGAGAAGTAGCAATGGGAATATGGTCATTCCTCTATAATTAATGCCAAAAGTTAGTTTAATTCCTAAACTGTACTCCTATCATCTGTGGCTTCCATAAGTTAACATATTTTGAAAGGTTTAAAATAATTTGGTGCACCTGTGATTTAAAAGCTTTATAGATTTAACTCATGTTCTTTGGACTTCCTCTGGTATATTATGATGTAACTGAAAAACTCTCAATTGTAAATAACCACAACTGTGAGCATTTTAATGGTATCAGTTTTCATTTTAATTTATACTCCATTCATGTGTATAAAAATGTCCACACCATATCCCTTATCGCTAATTATGTGGAAAATTGAAGAATCGGTGAAGTTATAAGCTCTTCCTACATTCTCCTCAAATGCTCACAGAACTACAACAGCAATGAAATGGCGGAACGCTTCTCCCAAGTGGTCATAACACACACACACACACACACACACACACACACACACACACACACACACTACCCAGAAATCCCTACTTTACTCCAAGGCTCCTATTGATTTAGACAAAAGGCACATGACCTCTTTATAGCTGAAATTTTCATTTTATAATTCTGATGAGAAAATGTATTATCCCAGAAGGCTTGCCAGTCAATGAATAATGTATTTCAGAAAAGAATGTGTGTGATCACTTGAAAATGTCAGTCATCTGATGTAAGAAAGTTCATTCACATGCTGTTACATGAAACTCTGGAATGCTTTAAGCTACATGAAACAATCGACCAAACACACACTACTTCATAGTCTTTATGCACATAATGTAGCATGGAATCATGATGCTTTTGAAATAATCTGTGCAGAAATATTTATTTTTTAGCCAATATTTTCCTCAAAGATTGGTATGTGGTGTTGACAGTGTAATCTATTTGCACAGCTAGTTTTGCAATAACCTTCTACAAATAACTGTACATAAGAAAAATGTAAATTTCATGTAAAAATGGTTGCGAATTTTTTTGGTAGCTGAAGGAAGTATACAAATTGTACTGAAAATATAGTATATATACATATATATATATACCTAATTTAAGAATGAGACATATAATTTCTGATCTATTTATACATGAAAAATTCAAGAATTTGTAAAAGAATTTATTTTGGAGGAAAAAAAGGAAGTAAATCCTATTAGCTAGCTAGTGTACTTTTAATAAAGAATCCAACAAGATCCAACATTTTATTAGGTACAGTACTAGACACACTATAGGCATGGTGGTGCTGCTCACATCAAAATTCACATCATTGTAACAGTTTTACTGAGTTCCAGTAGACCGCTAGCAAGCTCCACTAAGTGATTTTAAAAAAAAAAAAAGCATTAAATCTGAATTTTAAGAAACTAAAAAATTTTACTCATTGCCCCATCAGAACCATGGCAGTAAATGACAGAAATATTTATTGTTCGCTAAAATCTGCTGAAGGATAAATGGCCTTTAATGTACATTCAAAATAGCTCGTTTGTAATGAGAGCTGGGTTCATCTTTTCATTCAAAATGAAAGTGTGGAGCTATTATTTCCTCTTGTTTAAGTTCCATAGATTTGATTTCTTCTCTAGCCGTGTCTGTGTCATTTAAGGAAATTCACACTATCTTTCGAAGAAACATTTAAACAAAATTTGTTGGCTCCGGCACGGCACGTCTAAGCGCAGCATCATTTGCGTGGCGGCGTAGATTCTTCATGCTTCATTTTAAAGATGTAAGAAGTCAAGAGCATATCCCATGTGACAAATGTAAAACCAAACCGATACAGATAATAAAACATATTATATTGCCGCCTGTAAGTGAAACGGATTGTGAAATCAGAACCAAAGTAGAGAAGGCAAATAACCCGGAAATATTCCGTAACATAATTATTCCCTATCCTAAGACATATTTGAGGACCCTGCATTTACACAACCGTGGGAATATAAATATGCATGAGAAAGTCCAGTAAATCCTAAAGTCGTTTTTTAAACAGCCTTTAATTTCCAAAATAACCTCAGTATTTAATTAGTATATTTCTAGAACAGTGACATCCACACTGTTCAAGTTGTCTTTTGAAATTTCAGTAATCATAGAAAAATAAGACAACTAAATAAGCAACACAGACAATTAAATCGAAATAGCTATATGCATGTTATCTATATATTTAAACGTTTGTACTTAAAGATTAAACTCCAGCCCCCAGTGCATCAGAATTGGAAACCCATCATTCCCAATTCACACGTCTTTCCAATTAGCTATTAAATGATGCTATAACTTCTTGATGTTAATGAAGGGGTACATGAGATAAGAAGACCATCACATGGGTAAAAACCCTGTGCATTTTCTGATTGTGGTGTATGATAAGGAGATAGAATTGTTCTGTATGGCTACTTACCATACGTTCAGATCGAGAGAAGCAAGCCTGTACTTTCATATACTGAGCTACGTATTATGAAGCTACTTGGATAAAGGGAATGATAAGAGCCTATGCTCTTCTCTTTGTAAGATGGGGAAAGCACGCTTAAAAATAAGTAGAAGCAGATGCAACATGAGGGAGTCAAAGCACAGGGGTCCTAGCATTCAAATGATAGGCAGGTCTTGAGTCACAAAGACTTCCAGATTCTCCAAGTGTTTTTGCTAGAAAGTTTTCTTCACTGTGTTCTAAATTACAAGAAAATTTTAGTTTAATATATGGAGAGATGTCTTAAAACGATGAGGCTTGTATTCATTTAAAATACTGTCTGCATTCGACACCTCATGACAGTCTAAAGGTTTGCATTTGTGTCCTCCGATATTATGGACATACTCTGCAGACATATTTTAGATGATTCCTGAGCCTTAGGCATTTATTCGAGGAAGCTTAACTCACTACATAAATGATTTCACTAAAACAAACAAAAGGGAGATTTTCAAGCAAGTTCCACGGTGTTAAGAGACCTATGGGTGTGTTTTCCCTGTTAAGTAAAGGATCGGCTAACTGAAAGCAGTCTGGGAATCTGAGCGGCGGGTTCAATTTACAAACTTTTAAAAACATATTCCTATCAAATTTACAGGAAGTTGTTAATGAAACAAGGCAAAACATATCCACTTTAGTTTGTCAAAAAGAAAAGAACATTTAAAAAAAAAGCACATTTCTCACAAATAGTATTTATTTTGTTTGTTCAATTAGTTAATAACATAAGATTACAAGTGAACTTGATTTGTATATTTTAATTAAAGAACTATCACAAATTGATTTTGTTATTTTTTTAATTGCACAGAGTTTAAACTTCCTTGATAAATTCTACTTTCTTCCAGGCTAAATGCCTTTTCTGGAAATAAATATATAACTTGAATATATATTTGTTAACTTTCTTTTTTTCTGAATGCATGCCTAAAATAGGTTGATGAGCACAGTCCTTAAAATACATTTAAAGTGGACCAAATCAAGATTCCCATAGTACTGATTTTCCCTTGATGTAATTTAAAATGTGTAAACTGCCACTCACACTAGAAGTGCAACACCTGACATTTAACCATTTGGCAATCTTTTAGATAATAGCTGAATTAATGCACCGTTGTTTGAACTGAAGCATCTCATTACAGTATATATGTAACAAATTTTGTATGATACAAAACTTTACAGCAAGCTATTTGAATGTTTATTAAAAAATTCTCAAAATGACATGGAAACATGTTTACTGTATAAATAAAAGCACTTATACATTAAGAGTGTACATTGCTCAATGACTTACAACATCATGATGTGGCTTCTGTTTTCTATAACAGCTTCAGATTCTGTACGTTCAATGGTTCCTTTAATATTCCTTTAGGCTTCTAACTATGTGGTCATGAAATTGTCAGAGGACAATGTGTATGGGTTATTCATTGATCTATTCTTATAAAATTGACCAAGTGAATTGATAGCAAGTTACATAGCAATCAATGTCAAAATGATTAGACACTATTTCCTTTCCAGGATCTTTTGAAGTAAAAGCTGATTTTAAGTTTTCTGGATTTATAAAAGAGGTTGCACTTTTGTGGAGTTTTCTTTTAAAAATATTTTTAAAAATCATGGAGTTCTTTTTTAAATATTTAATTTTGTCACCAGTTAAACTAAAATTATATCTATTTGCATCCAAATTCAGTTTGAATATACTCAGTTAAAATATATGAAAATTCAGAAACCAAATTAACTCTAACATCTTAGACCAGACAACTTAATGCAAAGAACCTGGTAACTACTTGAAATCTTTATAGAAAATTTCACCAGAAATGCTGCTTACAGAACAAGGAGGAGGAGGAGGAGGAGGAGGAAAAAGAGGGGAAGAAGGCAGAAGAGGAAAGGAAAGGAAAGGAAAGGAAAGGAAAGGAAAGGAAAGGAAAGGAAAGGAAAGGAAAGGAAAGGAAAGGAAAGGAAAGGAAAGGAAAGGAAAGGAAAGAGGAGAAATGGGAGAAGGAAAATCAAAACACTACATGGTATACACACACACACACACACACACACACACATACAAACACACACACAAATTAGTCCATACTACCAGTCCAACATAGGATTTCTGAACAGTTAAAGAGGGACAGATTACTTGATTTTCTTTATAAGCTGTTGCCATTAACCAGGAGCAGCACCGGGCTTTAACTGAACAAACGTGAATGAATGCTGACCCATCACTAAAATGTGCCACTCCTCAAAACTGCTTGATTCAGAAACAGTTGACATTTTAGGTTATCTATGCCTTCACCGATCAAAGAGAAAGATCTTCATTTGAAATTTTTAGTATGGGCAAGAGTGTGCAAGTCTTGGATTTCTGCAAACAATGGGGGACAAGGAAGGAAGACTATAAAGTTGTGTCCCACTGGGCTACGTAGAAAGACCCAGCCTCACAAAACACAGCTAAACAAAAACAGAGATGTTGAAAACAAAAACAATAGTGGAAGACAATAAAACATATTGTAGAAAAATAAACAATGCAATAAAAAAAGGTGAAACCATACCTACTACTCTAGACTGACAGACAAACCCCAAAGAAGGATAAAGTCTCAGGATTTACAGTTCTCTCATTCACTGGCCAAGAACATGTGCTATGTTCTCTGATGGTAGAATCAAACCCAAAGACAGCACAAAGTGCAGATGTCCCCTCTGACTCACTCCCAGAAACACCCACAGGCACAAACAAAATCAAAAGTATAACTTGTAGCCTTTAGATAACAGTTTTACCTAGACTTTCGTTATTTGGCTTTGTAGACAATCTGTTCATGTGACTACATTCTGATATGCTTTATTGTTAAGAACTAAGGCTCAGGTATGCTGGTATCAGTTAGTTACATACCATTAGCAACATTTCAATAGAGCATACATATATCTGCAATGTCATAACTTCCCCAAAAATAATATATCCCAAATAAAAAAGCTATTGCATTGAACTGTGCTTTAAGGTTAAATAACAGAAAGGGGGGAAGCTTTCACAGGAAGGTATACAAAAAAGTTCTGCGAGCTTTTAATTTTAGGTAGTCCAGTCTGTTTCAATGAAGCAGAAGGATTCGCAGTCTGTCTCCTCCTTTGGAATGCTAGGCTTTCAAATTGTCATAGTGCCCTGCAAAAACTGAGACATGAGGAGCATTATCACATGTCAACAACAAATGGTTTGTATTTGTTTTAAATTAGCTATATTTCATGAGAACTTTTATTGTAAGAAGATGAAACTGCTCAAGACTTATAATTCAAACCTATATAAAGTATTGTCTATCCCATACCTTCCACTGAGGATCAGAACAAATCCAACCCCAAACCTCTATAGCGTGAAAGGACATATGAAATACCACTTGTTATGGCTTCAGTTTACAAACAACTGGAACTGGGTTCCTGGAGAGTATTTGAAATGGAAAGCCAGCAGCTTCATATTTTGTCACTGACTGAAAGTATTCTCTTCTCTCTCTTAGAAAGGATAACCACAAGTTAGTGGATCCGTATAAAAATTAGCTTGCCATTTAATAAACCATGGTTGTAGTTACCACTAAAATGATTGGAAAAATAAACTACCAAAAACCAGTCATGTGATTCTACATGATTTTCATCTACCATATGATTTATTAACCTTATGTTTACATTAGTGAAAATGTAGACAATAAGGTAGCCACCAAATATATTATTTTCAGTGTTTCATGGAGCATATGTGGAGATCAGAGAGAATTTTTTGGAGAATGTTTCCTCTTTCCACCAAATGGGTCCCTGGAGTAGAACTCTGATTATCTGATTGGTGACAAAGGTCTACAGGCTAAGCCACCTGGTTGGTCCCACCACTTAATTTTTTCAATAACTAACAACAGATTACAAATGTTATGGTGTGTTCAGAATACTTACATCTTCATACATGAAGTTCACAATTCCCTGTTGCAAGTGGTCTCTTCGCCTAAAGAAATCTTTACACACAAAAATTATGTTTCAGAATTATAATTGAAAACCCATTGATTCTCAATACCTAATGTCTCCGATATTAAGACTGGCAGTATCTTAAGTGTTTTAATATTCTAAGACACTGAAATATGAAAGCATTATAAAACTGCACAATCTCAATTTTCTCTACATTCATATTTTAAATATTTAAGACTATTTAGATATTATAGTGAATAGAGATGAGAAATGCTATTATAAATTTCCTGAAAGAAACAAAAAACACTATTCACAAAAAATAGCCATTTAAATTGAGTCCACTTTTTTTTATTATTTATTTTCTATATTTTTTTTATTTACATTCCGAATGATTTCCCCTTTCCTGGTTCCTCCCTCCCCGAAAGTCCCATAAGCCCTCTTTCCTCCCCCTGTTCCCCATTCAACCCCCTCTCGCTTCTCTGTCCTGGTATTCCCCTACATCCAGTCTTTCCAGGACAAGGGGTCTCCCCTTCCATCTTCTTGGAAATCAATTGATATGTGAATTGTGTCTTGAGTATTCCGAGCTTCTGGGTTAATATCCCCTTATCAGTGACTGCATACCATGTGTGTTCTTTTGTGATTGGTTTACCTCACTAAGGATGATATTTTCCATTTCTGACCATTTGCCTAAGAATTTTTTGAATTCATTGTTTTTAATTACAGAGTAGTATTCCATTGTGAAAGGCTGAGTACCTGTCAGGGCGCGAAGCTTCACACAGCAGGCAACATAGTCATCAAAGAAAATCCGGCCATTCTTGCTGTAGCGTCTAACAATTGCAGCTAATGTCTGTGGACTCAACCTGTAGCCTAAGAAGGAAGATTGACATGTTAAAACCTTCAAAGTTAAGTGCCATAAAGGCCCGAAACCACTGTAATTAATAAAGTCAAGAAACAGATTAACTTTCAAAATTCTTTCTACAGAAAAAATATTCAATTTATTTTTGGCAGGCCTAATGATTGAGTATAAGGGTGCATACATGGGAAGGAGGCAAGCACTCTACCACTGAACCAAAGCACTTGAAAGTATATATTAGAAATACATTGATATCAAAAATGGTTAAGACATCATATTCATTAACTTTGTAACAAAATCAACTCTAAAGAAAGAAAATAATTACCTTCTTTGGCATTTAAAGTATATTTTTATCCTGAAATACTACTGTGGGTATTTGATAGAGATTTTAACACTTCAGTATTACAGTACCAAAAGAAGGACCATCATTAATCTTTGTTATCATTCAAATGATGTATTTCTGATAGAATGTCTGTTTTTCTTCTAAAGAACATCTGAAAATTAACCTGCTTAAAAGTGGTGGAAACCAGAAAATGTTATTTCTTCTTCAAGTTTTTTTCTTCACATACATTTTTTCTTTCAATAATTCCTTCTCTAAGCTCCACTGTTACTAAAATTTAATGCATACACCTGTCCCTGTACAGCTTCTAATCGTGCACTTCCAGTGTTAAGTCCTTTACATTAGTTTTAAGTTCTACCCATATGACTGCTCGATTGCTTTCATTTGAAAATAGATTATCTGACAAGCTGGAAGGTTATAAAGAATGAATATCAAATAATAGAAATAAAAACTCAGGGATTCTATTTGCTACACTTCTAGCATGGTCCTAACATATTAAATGAGACCTGTACACATAACTCAGAAGAATGGCGCATTTTGGTCTACATATTAATGGATCAGTAGATTTAGAAAAAAGGGCAACTAATCCAGCCAAAGATAAAAATCAGTACCAGAACGAAAACTCCACCTATAGTAATAATAAAATATAACCCATAGGGCTGGGAGGAGTCAGGGCCAAAGCACTTGACCAGTTCAATCCCCAACACTACAAAACAAAATAAATCATGTATATAGGATACATGTATGATCATATATATGTAAATTCATATTTATATATGTATATAGTCATATGTATATAGTCATATGTATATATTCATATGTATATACCTAGAATACATGCTTAAAGTAAGTATAAATTAAGAGCCATACCAAAACACACAATTACTCAACTATGTGAGGACGCACTTAAGCATCCATCTAGGGAGTTATGATCTGGAGGTGGGAGGGACACAATTCCTAAAACTTTTCCATAACTTCAAGGACTTTAAAGATATTTGAAGGTATTAAGTTTGAGTGGTCCAGAATAACTTAAACATTTAATTACAGTTTGAGGGGGCACATGGGACACAGCAATTGTTTGTAGGTCAGAAGACAGCTGAACAGGAGTCAGAGCTCTCCTTCCACCATGTGGGCCCTGAGAATCAAATTCTGGCTATCATGCTTAGCAGCCGGCTTTCAGTCTCTAAGCCTCCTTGCAAGCCCAAAGCAACCCTTTCTTACATTCAGATGCTTCTTCAGCCCAGGAATCTTTTCAGTCTTTTTGTTTGGTTGGTTTTTGGTTTTTTTGGCTTTGTGTGTGTGTGTGTAGGGGGGTGGTGTTGTTAGTTTGATTTTTAACTTTTTTCAAAACAGGTTTTCTCTTTGTAGCCTTCTTTAGCTGTCCTGGAACTCGTTCTGTAGGCCATGCTGTCCTGGAACTCAGAGATCAACTTGCCTCTGCCTCCACAGTACTGAAATTAAAAGTATGCACCACCACTACCTGGCTCCCTTTTTAATTTTTGAAAAAAATTAATGTTTTTAAAAAATATTTATGCTATTAAAAGGCAGAGTTGAGTCAATTACTATTAAAGCTCAGCAATTTGAACATGTTTATATAGCCAAGATTTTCCCTAGATACTAAAATAAAATGTCTATTTATATAACTAAGTTGAAAAAAAATCCCTAGTTTGAGCTTTAGCATATAATTTAAGCTCATGTACCTTTAACTCAATTTAAATTATAAACAGGCAAATTTTCATTTATATAAATTTTGTTTATAAATAACCATGCACAAAATTACTAGATAAGAAAATTAAGAAAACTACTTAAAGCTAGGTAAAGCTACTACAAGCATGGCTCACATTTATAACTCTGGGAACCTAAACAGAAGGATTTCAGTATATGTGAGGTAGACCTGGGCTGCATAGTAAGTTCCAGACCAGCCTGGGTTATAAAGTGAGCAGAGTGATAATCTATCTTAAAAGAAAATACGCTCACACACGCACACACACACACACACACACACACACACACAGAGAGAGAGAGAGAGAGACACACACACACACGTAGTATGTATGTGAAGAGAGAAGGAGGATATAAAAGAGGAATGTATGACAAAGCACTTACAGCATTACCTGTCAGCATGATAAACATTAATGCATATTACCACTCTGCAAAGGGAGCCAAGAACCTTAGCCTATAAGAAGTACAATAAAAATAATTACATCTTTTAAACTAATCTGAAATGCATTCTTTCCATGTTGAAGTTTTTCAGGACCTATCACATTTGTTCTATACTGTGTAAGGAAAAAGAAGAAAAACAAAACAAATTATTTTTCTGTTGAAAAGCTAGATTCCAGTAGAGACACCTGTGGTTGACAGTCATAAGTCTTTTATACAGAATTAAAGACTCCACTAAGTTGTAAATATATGAAATACAAATGTCAGGTGCTAATATTAGGGATGATAATTAAATAGTCTCAGGAAATTCATAACGAATACAATATTGTCTTTAGAAGAAATTTCAGATAAAATTATAGAATGGACACAGGGCTCAATGGTAGAGTGCTGGTCTCCCATATATAAGACTGAGGACTCAATGTTCAATGCTACTACAAAAATAGAGAGAGAGAGAGAGAGAGAGAGAGAGAGAGAGAGGGGCAAACAAAGAAACAAAGGTAAAGATAAAACAGTAATAAAGATTGTGTGCCAAAATTAAGGAACACACTAACAGGAAACAGTCCTTTATTAACTGAAGCATCTAACAAACATAATTTTGTGAGCTGGAAAGATGGCTCAGTGGTTAAGAACACTTTCCACTCTTGCGCAGGATCTGGGTTTGGTTACCAGCATACACATGGTAACTCCAGTTCCAGGGAACCTGATGCGCTCTTCTGGGTTCCTTAGAGCATCAGGCACATATATCATACACAAACATACTTTCAGGCAAACACTCAAACTCATAAGATAAAATAAATATCAAATAAATATAAAATATAAAAATAAAATAAATATAAAAAACCCATAGCTTTATCAAGGAGTGAAGAAGACTGTAGAGGATGTTAGCAGTCTTACCCATAAGAGCGATGGCTTGACTCAGCTCATGATGCTCTACGGTACCACTTTGATCTTGGTCAATGGTCATGAAGTTCTGCTTCCATGCATTAAGAGCGGCCCAAAGCTCCTTGAATTCGTTGAACCCCATTTTTCCTGTGTAGTCTCTCTAACAATTTTATTAACAAAAATACGTTTGGGTACCTGAGAGAATTTATCTGATCCTATACCCCAAATCACTGACTGAAAATTACAAATTCTCTTGCAGTTAGCCCCACACAGACTATGAATAGATTTCCGTGTGAAAAATGAAACTATGTGGACTTTAAACAGGATCTTACAGACTACAGTTAGCTCTAAAATTAACAACTGGTTTAATGTTAAGAAAGCAATAACTCTATATTCTCCTATTTTCTATTTTCATTCAAGGATACATCCAACATGGCAATCATAATTCTGCAGGTCTCCAAACTGAAAGCTGTAAAACATATTCAATATTTGAATATTAGACTCTTCTTAGTTTTATCTATGTAACATTAAGATGTTCTTCACTTTAGAAAAATATTTACAAGCAAACAATACAAAATCACTATAAGTGATAAATATTTATTGACTGTTATGCATTTCAAAAAATAAAAATAAAATGTAATAAAAAATTACTGTCTTCAAATTAGTCACACTTAATGAAGTCAGTTACAGGGAAACTGAAAGTTACTGTGATGGATGCAGTACAGACTTCCCAAGCTTTCCATGAGCCTGGGAAGAAAGCAGGTTTCAGTCTTCATAACAGAGGTAGGGTGAGGGAGGTCTGCCTGGATATCTGCTGTGTACCCAGAAGTTACATGTGCACCACTTAGAGAACATGTGAGGAGGAAATACAAGAGGACATCAGATGAAGGGTCAGACCAGGACATTCTTAAATACTACACTTTAGACCAATGACCCTGCAATGATACAGCAGAAAAAAAAGACGAATACTTCCTCAATATGAACTCTAGTTTACAACAAAAGGATAATAGATGAGAGGAGGCTAGGGGTAGGTGAAGTGTTCTGGCTTAGTAAAGAGATTCAGTGAGGTTCTGCATCTATTCTGGGAATCTTAGAGAGGGATTGCAGGCCCTCGAGAGGACAGGGACACCTCAGGAAGACCAACAGAGTCAACTAAGCTGGAACCCTGTGGGCTCTCAGAGCCTGAGTCACCAACCAAGAGCATGCATGGCCTGGGACTGGCACATATGTAGCAGATGTGCAGCTCAGTCTCCATGTGGGTCCTCCAACAAGTGGATCTGGGGAGAAGGGGCTGTTCCTAAAGCTGTAGGCTGACCAGGGAATCTGATCCCCAACAGGGCTGCCATGTCTGGCCTCAGTGAGAGAGGATGCACCTAATCCTGCCGAGATTTGATGAGCCATGGTAGGGGGATACCCAGAGTCGGTCCTACCTTCTCAGAGAAGAAGGGGAGGGAGGATGGAAGGAGGGACTCTGTGAGAGGGGAATTGGGAGGATGGCAGCATTTAGGATAGGAAGGAAGGAAGGAAGGAAGGAAGGAAGATCTAGTGAGAAACGGTGATCATCTGAGCAGAAGCAACTGTCTTCTCTTGAGAAAGGGAAGAAAGAAAGACCAACACAAACCATCTTAAGGAAGGAATTCTGGGGGTAGCGTCTACATTCCCAAGAGACATAGTCTCTTAGCAAACTCCCTGATCCTCCGGTCCTTACTGTCTTTCTCCCATTTTTCTGCAATGATCCCTGAACTGTACTATAGGCAATTAATGAATACAGAGAGGAGAAATCGTTTTCCCATGGGAAAGCATACCATTTGGTTATATGGCACAAATAGTCCTGAAAACATATATACAAGCAACATTATATAGACTGAGAAGAGTGTATTCATGTATTTAAGAATATTGATGCATATGCATATATGTATGTGACATATTAATGAAAAAATAGGCCAGGGATTTGAAAGAGAGAGCAAGCAGGGGGGTAAATGGGAGGGGGGGTTGGAGGGAGAAAAGAGAGGGTGAAAATGTTGCAACTGTATTATAAATAAAAGAAGTAATTAAAATAAAGGCATTGTATAAGAGACCTAAAGAATAGAGCGCATGGTGGCAGCTCAGGTTTTGTCTGCAGTCAGAAGCTAAGAGAAATGAATGCTTTCTTCCCTTTCCTTTTAACTCAGACCCTATCCCAGGAGATGGTGTCACTCATAATCAGGCTGGGTCCTCCTAGAAATGCTCTGATAAACACAACCACTGGTGTATATCCTAGGTGCTCTCAAGTCCAGTTGTGTTTATGATAAAGATTAACCATTACAGTGGATTACATAATATAACATAAGCATATCAAATGTATAGCAGTCCTAATCTTACAAATAAAGCAATGTGAGCCAAGAAAGATGGGTTTACAAGTTCACAAAGGTAGTAGACAAAAGCACCAATACTGGGGCCTCATGCTCCTGAATAAATAAACTACTGGAAGTTGGAAGAGTTGTACGAAAAAAAAATTGTTCTGTGACAACTTTTTGCCAGTGTAGCTTGGTTCACATTCAGGAAGTAGAAGAACCTAACCAGATTAAAACAGAAATTAAAAATTATATAAACAGGGCTGGAGAGATGGCTCAATGGTTAAGAGCACTGATTGCTGTGCCAGAGGTCCTGGGTTCAATTCCCAGCAACTACATGGTGGTTCACAACCCTCTGTAATGGGCTCTGCTGCCCTCTTTGGTGTGTCTTAAGACAGCTACAGTGGACTCATAAATAAATAAATAATATCTTTTTCAAAAAATTATATAAACAAGCATATCTTCAATCTCAGGATAGAAATTTAAAGATGAAATACTTTTATACAATAGAAAGAGAGACTTTTCATGCAGAAAATGACATATTTTACTTTATCCTTGGGTTTTGATTGGGTGGGGGAGGACTTCAATCCTTAGAGGAAAAGGAAGTAACAGAAAATTATTTTGCAAGTTAGAAAGTCGAGAGATGTGGCTATTTTAATGTTTATGCATAAAGAGAAATGCTGAGAAACAACCTAGTTACTTTGGGAAAGATGCCAACCGTTGAGGAATTGGCAGCTTCTGAACATGTGTGTGAAGGTGGAGCTAAAAACAGAACTGAGCGAAGGGCTATTTTAAGAGCATGCGCAGTCCCAATCCCCTCTCTGCCTTGACTCAGCAGGATGGCTGACACACCTACATTCTCACCCAGCAGGAGTTTCGCTTTCTGGAGATGTTTCTGGGCTGTAGGCCACTAGGCACAATGGGAATAAATGAACTACAGAGAACAAGCCAATTAACTAAAAAGTTAGACAGAGTTGAGAACCCCGTGAAAGTGTGCTTTTTTTTTTCTCTTAAGAAGAACAAGAGAAAAGGCAGCCTAAAGGAAACAAAGGAAATCTCTCATGGCAGTGACGCCTGAATCCCACAGTGAAATTCTGCAGCTTCACCTTCCAGGGAAGACCACAGTCTATCAGCCCAGGGCTTATACTCAGCATTTTTCTGAGACATGAGCAACAAAGTTTCAGACACTCAAGAACTGACAGGGAAAATAACCAAGCAAACTAGAAAATAAAACTAATTTTGAGGAAGAAGAGGCCATGTAATAAGCATATTAATAGTTTCAGAAGGATAATAGAAATAGAAAGCGTAGCATTTGCCAAAAACAGCAGAGGTTCTCAGAGCTTACAAAGCTACCACCCAAAACGACAGACACAGAAGGTTTATGAAAGAAAGTTGAGGACATTCCACAAAAAGGAGAACAGATGACTCGGTCCAAATAACACACATTACAGAAAGAGGAAACACCACTGAAGAAAATTTCCCAGAACAAAAAAGTACAAGAGATTCCAGACTGAACACACCCACTCAGTTCCCCCATGCAAGACCACGAGACACTACACTGTGATATGTCAGAGCAGCAGGGACCGGTGAGGAACAGAATGATCCCTAAGTGTCCAGAGAGGAAAAGCAGAGCTCATGTAGATGAAACAGAAACTTAGATGATGGACCTGCAGACTAGACGTCCTTCTGAAAATGTGTGAGAAGCTGTCAATAAGACAACAGCAGGAATGTCTTCAGCAGGAGCATTTAAACCCCAGGCCCCTTCTTCCTGCCTTTTCTAGGTGGAGGCGGCCCTCTGCTCTAGAAAATGGGTTGTCATGGAGAACTTCACCCCTTGACTAGCAGCCATTCAATGCTTGAGACAAAAATAAAAGCATCTTCAGACACTTAAAAGTCTCAAAATTTGATAAAGGCCACTTAATGAGATATCTCAATGGAATAATTGATTTTTAAAAAAATATTAGACAACAGAGGCAGAAAAAAATGAGAGATGTAACTCAGGAGTGGGAAAGAAATGAAGAGTGGAGGTGAAAGACTGAGGCCCACCTGTAAAACAGAGCATCCCTGGAAGCTCAGGACAACCAGAGGGATGTAATCTCCAGCTGTCAGGTCCAAAGCAAACATCAATTCCCCAAACTCTAAAAGGCAGTGCACATGTCCAGAAATGACAGTCTTGGCTTAGCTCAAGCTAGACTATAGACAGATTTCTGCCCTTAGATAAAAACCAGCATGCCTCAGGAACTTTTGAAACAGGTTCCCATCTGCCAAGAGGAGACATTTCCTTTGCCTCTGGCAGAAAAGTTTATGCTTCTCCATGGATAGATTTCTGTGGTTGCCTATCAAAGCCCATGCTGGCCTCAATGCGCCTACAGTGCCTATTCACAAGTACCTATTATATCTTTCTAAGACACACACACACACACACACACACACACACACAAACATCCTGGCTCTTCTCACCTCCTCAGGTTTCCCTCCTCCCAGATATCCATCTGTTCTCTATATAACAAGATTTTCCTCCTGACCCCTCCCCCCATCCTGATATCCTCACTACCACCATCCCCCCCACCTCCCCACCCCACCCCTGCTATTCTGTACTGTCTTTCCCCTCTCTTGCTATGTCCTCCTATTCCCCCTCCTCTTGCAGACAGCCCTGGCAATGTCCACTGTTGTTTTCTCTTTGTGCTGGACTCTTCCAGATGCCTCTAGTTATTTTCTGTCTTTACACACAATCAAAATCTTCCCCTAATGGAGCGGCTGTTCCAGCAGTTTCTTACCACTCCCATACAATAGCCACTGTGAATTCTGAGAAAGACAAAAGGCTACTCACAAAGAAAGGCAGCCATACACTGTCACAAGACACAGCTATAAGCCACATGTAGACATAGAGATAAGGTAAATGCTGATGATGGGTCCCAAACTATTATACATATTATACATTATTACACATCAGCAAGACAAACGATGGAACTCTCACATGGAGGAATGGAGTGATTTAAAGGTTAGAAGGGACTTAAACACTCATTTCTCATAGCAGGACATCAATTGATAATCGCAAAGCTGCAGCTATACAGTGCTACAGCTATGACACTTTGTGGTCTGGAAGCAAATTTTGGACAAAGCCACTTATAACCACTTTTATAAAACCATGTGTCTCCTGAGTAGTTAATGTTGAAAGTCAGGAGTGTAAATGAACGGTCATTTTCATAGTAATATGTACAGGACTATTCTTTAAACCTGTTATGTGCAGAGCTTTTACTATTTTAGGTGTGGGACTAAATGCTAGAAATGAATTTGCTATCCTAATCATCTATGCAACAAGAAAGAAGAGACAAGCAAACAAAAACCCATGATCTCACGTGTGTAAGCGCCACTAATGCCAGACTGGGTCAAGCACCTCTGCAGTTCCTCAGCATCCACCTCGCCATCCTGCAAAAGAGAATGGCCACAGGCTTGAGAGTGCAATGGGACCGAAGGACATTAAAATCTTAATGAGTGCTACTCTGGGGGCAACCCAGAAATACTCAACTTTTACACCAGTACAAACCACAGAATCTACACAATAAACATTGCCAGCAAAAGCACACTCCAGACCATGGAACCCGGTGAACCTTCTCCACCGGTCTGAGATGCGAACCGATTCCCTTGTCTTCTCAGGGGTCAGAACAATGCAAATGCCCTTGTCTTCTCAGGGGTCAGAACAATGCAAATGCTTTGTTCCCTTACTCGTGGTCATCCTTGCCATGCTCCCTGGGGCACCTAAGCACTCCCCTGCCTTTCATCATCGTGCTTGGAGAGGCTTTACCAAATTACAAACTCCTTAATTATTTTTAAAACTAGGGTTTAAGAAAAATTAGTATAGTTTTAAGAGCGAAGCTGCTTTAGAAAAAATAAATAAATTCTCCAAAGACATGGACATCAGAAGCCCTCTCAGTCACGTCCCACTCAAGTCAGCATTACCAATAATTACCTATTCCGGAGTAACTGTTTCAAGCCAATACCATGCTTCAAGAAACATAAATTATAATAGTTGCTTGATGCACTCTAAGTGGAAATAAGTAGTATCATGTTCTATACCCAAGTCTAACAGCTCTGCAGCCAGACTACTGCTGCGAGAGGGCAAACAGAACACGAGGGGTGGTCACTCACCATGCAGGAAAAGACTTTGTACAAATAAAGGATTAGAAAATCGCTTTCCCTCCCCATCTTTCGATTTTAAAGGCTGTCCTCTCACATACTGACAATAACAATTATAAATTATCTGTCTCTTTAACTCTTAAGTGGGAAAATGTTATTCTAGTTAAGAATGAAATTAATAAGAACTTCTAAGGCTTGTCAGTTTCTTCCTACTAACGAATCAATAAAATATTCAGATAGCACAATGATACACAGAATTCAGCGGGCAGACAACATAAAATTAAAACTTCAAGAAAACACATGAATCTACAGAAATTTTCCACCAATGCAATTAAAATTATAAGAAATAAATCCTGTTCGGACTGATGTTTTCTGCCCCAGTACCACCCTCTTTTGCAACATGCACCCACGAGTTCAACTATCACCACACAGTAGGTTATTTCTTTTTAATTCTATACTTCTAAATATAGAAGACAAACTTTGAAGGATACAGAGTTATTTTGTAGCAATACTCATAAAAAAAGAAACCTAGAAGAAAGTATTGTGAATTTAAGTTAAAGGGCATAGAAATTATTTTGGGACGGTCCCTGTTCTGGGGGAATGGTCATTAAGAAAGACATCTCAGTAATAACCTTGAATGTGGAGAGTGGCACACCACACTCCCTGTTCTGTGCACCTGCTTTGCACTGATACAATATAGATCAAAAGGAGTTTGTATTTTATAAGTAGAAACCTGTTCACTGACACTCTTTACCCACTTGAAAAACTCAAGGCTATAAAATGCAGAAATCTGTCTGTTAACTTCCTCAACAGTTTTGAGACTTTATTTGTTTTGATTTTTATTTTGCTTTGAGATGGGAATCTTATTATGAATCAGGTCTCAAATTCCTGAGCGCAAGTGGTCCTCCCCTTCCAGCCTCCTGGGCAGATGGGACTGCAGGCACCTCCACTGTGCCCTGATACCATTTGCAAATTCTTCATCTTATGAAGAAACTTTGGAAGAGATATAAGAGCATCCATTTACATGGATAATCCTTTCTTTCCAGTTATATTACTCTACCCAATGATCTTCTAAAAACAAGCAAATTTAACCATGCATGTCAAATAGATTGGTCTATATTTTAATGTCTTACAAATGTGAAGTCATCAGACAGGTTGAAAGGACTTTGTACACGTAAGCACAGTCAACATGAAAGTGAGGTAAATGAGAGCCATGTGCAGACACAGGGCCAGACCTTTCTTAAAAACTGAGAAAAATGAGCTTGCGCCCATCACACTGTTCTTAATTTAATTTTTTTAAAAAATCAGATTAAAGTTCCATTTATTTTTGAACACATTTTAAAACGCACTTAAGTTGGGCATTAAGACAAAAATCTTTCACGTCTTAACCCAGCCTAATCCTAAGCCACTTAGCAATACAGCAACAATTAAAGGTTACACCAGGTGTTTATATTAGGGGACCACTATGGCAACTGAAGGAGTGATCATGAGACAAAGGTGTATGTAATTCTTTTATTAACTATGCTCAAGGTCTGTGATGCTATGTTTTCAAAGTATATGAGATGGAAATACACATATACAAACATATAGTGTGTGTATGTGTGTGTGTATGTATATGTATACACACACATATAATTCCAATTCTAAATTAGAACTTAGTACATTACATAGAAGCAAATACAGTTTCATATGTCATTGGGATATGACTATCATATGCCTTGAATCTAGGAAGAGTGATAGGTAATTCTGTGCTAGGCCTCTGTTCTTAGAAAAGCAATGGGACCTGAAGAGCACTCAAGGGAAGAACAGGCCATAAGATGCTGTCGGTGTTCTATGAACTGCTACCCACTTCAGTACATCATTCACTGCTACAAAACAAGGAAAGGATGGTTACAGACTGCACTTAAAACCAAGGGACAGCCTCTCCCTCTCATCAGTCCACAGTTGAATTTCCAGTGCACTATTTTCTTTCATGTTCATCTTTTTCTCCCCAACTCTCTCCTCAAGGAACCAAAACAACCTCCACAAAAAAATACAGCACTAAGGACATCCCCCCTGAAGAGTAAGTGGCCCTGCAGAGGAGGACTGGGTTGTGAGGTAGGTACACCTCACTTGGGATGGGATCTTCAACATCACCTTGGGCACATCCCGGACCAAGCTGAGAGATGACTTATGACAGAATCCAAGTGATGACATCACAGAACTAAGAGGAAAAGGAAACTGGCATGGGGTGGCAGTGGGGTGGGACAAAAGACACGGAAGAAAGTTTAAGAGGGAAACAAATTTACAAGTCAAAATTTCAAGCCACACGTAAAACTTTCAAAAGACAGTCATCAAAACCAAACAGTTTTCAAACAAATCCATGTTGGATAAAACTACTTTCATGGAACAATCATTAAAGTAATTGCTATGCAAATGTACAGAGACCTGATCAATGGCTCTTAGGTACAGTCGTTCAACACACATTAACTGAGCAGCCCACTGCATGTGATCCCTTTCAATATATAAGATATCAGACACTGTGCAATATACCTTGCTAGTCTTTACAGTGCTTGCACTTCAGTGGTAGAAGACAGAATAGTGCAGCAAAGACTACGGCAGGTGACAATAAAAGCTAGGGGGACATTTCTATGTCACAGCATAGATGACTTAGAAATGAAAGGCATGGGTACTTTGTGAGGGTGTAGAGTGTTGCTATAGCAGATGAATCCTGAGGAGAAAGGATTAGGTGGTGAGGGGGCCTAAGCAGGCCCCTGAGCAAAGAGTACAGTAGTCCTCAGTTGCCATGACAATAGCTTCTGACTGGAGTTGCCAATGAGTGCTTGAAATGTGGCTAGTAGGAATTCAAATGTTCTATAGATGTAAGGTCCCTGTTAGACTCAAAGACTCAAAACAAAATACAAGTATTTCAATAGTTCTTATATCGATTCTGTTATGCAGAACAGTGTTATAAAAATGACTTAAGATAGAGGCAAATGGAGCTCTCTGAGTTCAAGGCCATCAGAGATACATATTGAGACCCTGCCTAAAGTAGATAGATGGATAGATAGATAGATAGATAGATAGATAGATAGATAGATAGATAGATAGATAGATAGATGATAGAAGATAAGTAGGGAGAGAGAGAGAAGTAGATAGATAGATAGATAGAGAGAGAGAGAGAGAGAGAGAGAGAGAGAGAGAGAGAGAGAGAGAGAGAGAGACAGACAGACAGACAGACAGACAGACAGACAGACAGATTGATAAGGGTTCGGCTGGGTACATAAGGTTACATGGCAACTTAACTGTACCATCTACCTCCACGCTTCTCACATTCTCTATCCACAGGCCTTTATCTCATGTATATTGCTTCTAAGCCACAGATGGCTGTTATACCTTCAAACCTCAAGTTCCCTTTCCAAGCAGAAAGAATAATGAGCCAAAGGAGCCAAGGCTGTCTTCTAACAAGGCCTTTAATATTATTATTACATTTAACATTTTTATTTTGTGATGGTATGCAGAGCATACATGAATGCCAGAGGACAACTTCTGGATGGGAGTCTGCTCCCTCTCCTTCCATCATGTGGGTCCCAGGATTTGAACTCATACCATCTTGTCAGTCATCTTATCAGTCCACTAGCAATGCCTTTATTTAGAAAAAGCATTCCAAAGAAATTCTATCCAAGTGACTTTGTTTTATCTTACAGCAAATGGATACTTTCTATAACTATGATTTTCCAGCTTCTATGAGAGACTGAGAGGAAGTTGTCTATTGGGATTGAGTAGACAATCATAAGTCACATATAGTAATTCTGTACAAAGCCACTGTTCTTAGAAAAGCAATGGGACCTGAAGAGCACTTAAAGGAAGAACAGAATGTAAGATGCTGTCGGTGTCCTATGAACTGCTACCCACTTCAGTACATCTTCCAATGCTATAAAACGAGGTGAGGATGGTTACAGACTGAACCTAAAACCAAGGGACAGCCTCTCCTCCTCAGTCAGCATTTGAATATCCAGTGCACCATTTTTTTTCATGTTCTCAATCCTTTTCATCTCCAATCCTTTCCCAGAAACAATCACAATTTACAATTCACCAACTGATAACCTGCCCAAATTTAGACATAGTTTTCTATTTGAAATTCTACCCTATAGTCTGGCTGTTATATCCCATAGACACATATGTTACATCCCTCATCCCAATAATTGTTAAACATAAAAAGGGAATACAATATATATATATATATATATATATATCTGTATACATATATATATATATGTTGTTATATGTATGTATGTGCGTGTATATGTGTGTGTGTATATATATATATCTGTATACATATATATATGTTGTTATATGTATGTATGTGCGTGTATATGTGTGTGTGTATATATATATATGTGTGTGTGTAAGTGTATATATATAAACAGTGCTTGTATGATATACATAAAGACCATGACTTGATCATCTCTCTCTCTCTCTCTCTCTCTCTCTCTCTCACACACACACACACACACACACACACACACACACACTAGGGTTACTACTGCTGTGACAGAGCAACATGACCAGAACAAGTTGAGGAAAGAGTTTATTTGTCTTACACTTCCATTTCACTGTTCATCGTTGAAGGAAGTTAGTACAAGAACTCAAACAGGGCAGGAAGCTGGAGGTAGAAGTTGATGCAGAGACTGTCGAGGCTTGCTGCTTCTCAGCCTACTTTTTTATAGACCCCAGGACCACCAGCCCAAGGATGGCACCACCCACCATGGGTTGGGTCTTCCCATATTAATTACTAATTAAGAAAGTGCCATTCAGTCAGCTCTTATATAGGCATCGGAGGTACCTGCCCTTCTAGGTTATGTCAAGTTGACATAAAACTAGCCAGCACAACCATCTTTACTACATCCTGAACCTAAGAATAAGGTTTGGCAGACACTATTGTGGATGTCAACAAGCTGACAGGAGCCTGATATAGCTGTCTCCTGAGAGGCTCTGCCAGTGCCTGACAAATACAGAGGTAAATGCTCTCAACCAACCATTGGACTGAGCACAAGGTCTCTAACAGAGGAGCTAGAGAAAGGACCCAAGGAGCTGAAGGGGGTTGCAGCCCCATAGGAGGAACAACAATATGAACCAACCAGTACCCCAGAGCTCCCAGGGACTAAACCACCAAAGAGTACACATGAAGGGAACATGATTCTAACTGCATATATAGCAGAGGATGGCCTTGTTGGACATCAAAGGGAGGAGAGGCCCTTGGTCCTGAGAAGGCTAGATGCCCCAGTATAGGGGAATGCCAGGATAGAGAAGCAGGAGTGGGTGGGTTGGCGAGCAGAGAGTAGGGGAGATGTGATATGGGGTTTTCTGAGGGGAAACCAGGAAAGGGGATAACATTTGAAATGTAAATAAAGAAAATATCTAATAAAAAAATGATTAGGACAAAAAAGAATAAGGTTTTGGATTTTTTGCTCTTTCATTTCAAATGCTTTTTTTTAAAAAAAAAAATAGAAGGGTCGTACTACTAAAATGATGTAGTCCTTTGCCACAACACAGTTTCAGACAAGAATTGACCACAGATTTAGTCCAAAACATTAAAAAGGAGTTTAAAAAATTCCTCTCGCCTAGTATATATTGTGTTGGGGTTGAATATCTACCAGAGGTGAATTGCTAATGTGTTGGTCCCCTTGCAGATGAAAATAGGAGGTAGGACCTACAGTAAAGTCCTTGGTCATTGTGAGATTCACTCAAAGGTCGTGACTGTGGGCAACTGGTCTCATCCTCTCTGTTCTTTCTACTGCCTAATATTCCAGAGCACAATACTGGTGTCAAAGAAGGCTTGACTGTGACTTTATAATTTTTAGACCCACTTATTTATACAAAATATATTATTATAATGTTTCATATTGTAATATTTATTCTCAATGAAACAGTCTACCAGATAACTTTTGATTTATTTTGAAAAGGTTCAACGAAAGAAAAAAATAAAGGCAATAAAAATTTAGGAATTTGATCCCAATGATATTTGGAAGAAATAGACATCTTTTAATATTTTGCATCGCAGTTTAGAGATACAGGTTCCCCTGTTCTCACATATGATCCACAGCATCCACATCTCGCACAGCATACACAGGACACGGCAGAACTGTTCTGCACTGAGAGCCTTGGAACAAGTCACCATACGAAATAAGGTATGGAATTTCTTTATGGCAATCAGAAGGCAGGGGAAGTCTGAGTTTCTACAGTCTGCCTTACAAACGAGCAATTCTAATGTCTATGCCCTGACTAGGGGAAGGATTTATGAGCTAGGAAACATGGGTAGACAATATAGATGCGATTTTATATACATGCTTGATCCATATATTAAATATAATTGAGGTTTTATACATAGGTACATGGTCCCATGTTATACACATGTATAAAATCATAATTGTAATAATGAAATAATTTTTTAATGAAATAAATAATATTTCCCACATACCAAACGCAGTGAAAACCAAACCAAGTAAGTATACTATTGTATACATTACTTTATTTCTATGGCCCAATACTTTTTAGAAGCTATTTTTAAAAACTAGAGGTTTCACTTTGATTGACAGTTTAAATGGACAGGGTCATCATGGTGAGGAAGACATGGTGACTTGGGCTGTGTCCATGGTGGAGGAAGTTGTCATGTGGCTTGTTACGTCTTAGCAAACCAGGAAGTACAAAGCTCTGGGCCACAGACCCTGTCTGTAGCTTTCAAACCCCACTCTTATGGTCCTTTATCTGTGTCCCATGTCACAATCTTCACAACATCACTATGAGCCCCTAGCCAGGATAGTGTATATAAAATTCCTTAATTATGATAAATTAATATATTAATACTGAAAGAAAAGGCAAAGCCGCTGTGATCATGTATTGTCAATAACAACACGTCAGAGACCTAAATTGGCTTGCTTGAACTGCTCTGCTGGTCATAAATAGCTGGCCTACATATGTATTCATAGTAGAGACTAATTGCTAATACCATAGAACACTATTAAGTTAACATTTTGCTTTCATTTTTGTGTTAAAAAATAGAAAAGTCTCAACATGATCATTTTGACAATCTCTGTAGCAATATGCCATCAACTTAAACCATTTATTACTAAAAATGATATAACTTTGTCTGTGATAACACATGCAGTTTCTCAACTTGAATTAATGTCTGTCAGCAGAATTCATTTCCTAACCACATCACTTGACATACTTATATCTTAACTGCAATATGTGTATTTACAGTTAATGGAATTGATGCCAAAGTTGAGAATATTTTTCCCATCCTTATTAAGTTACAGTTCTAAAACTTCTTTGTATTCAAGCAAATTGGGAATACTCATCCTTTTCTTTCATAAGTCAACTTGGTTTTGTATTTAAAAGTCATTTAAGGAGAGTAGGGTGTTTCTCAATGTGAAACATAATGAAGAAATTTCTTTTAAAATATAAATATAATCTATCAGGCATGGAAAGACAACTCAATGGTTAAGAGCTCTGACTGCTTTGCTAAAGACCAAAGTTTGATTTCCAGAACCCAGTTGAAATGGCTCACACCTACCTGTGACTCTTAACTCCAGATGATCAGAAACCTCTGGGCTCCATGGGCATTGTCATTCATGTCCACCCACAGACACACACAGTCACACACAGACATACATAGACACACACCGACACATACACACACACACACACACACACACACATACACACAATTAAAAATAAATATAATTCCAGAGAAGACAACTAGTAAATATTTAATTTGGAGTCTAATTATGTCATATATTCCACTGTCTGTGGCTATAACCATACGCCTGAAACTGGCACTTTTATTAAAAAATAAATAAAGTTTATTTTGGCTCGCAGTTTTGGAAGCCAGGAAGGGTCTGGCTATTTGTGGAGAGGGCCACCTGCTTTTCTATGAGTAGCAGATGGGCATAAAAGTCCAGGTAGTGTTTGAAGAATAAAAGTGTATGTCCAAGAAGAAGGAGGGGAGGTGAATGGCTTGCTTTCAAACCATCGAGAGGAACCACATTCATCCTGCCAAGAGGATGGGACCCTTATGCTCCAATTACTTCTCAAGGGCTCCACCGTTGCTCAGTGCCAACACATTTGCAATTACACTTTAGCATGAGCTGGAAAGGGACAAACCGCATCCACTCGCCACAGAAACCACACCGTCAGGAAGAATCAGATTCCCCAGCTTGAGTATGTTGCCCCTTAATGAAACTGACAACTCAGTGGGTCTCATAAACAAACAAACAAACAATAACAACAATGACGTTCATGCCTGTGGGAAGGGGACTTGTAGGAAGATAGGACGATGATGGGAGATTATAACGATAAGAATGCACATTACTCACATGTGAAATTATCAAGAGCAAACTCAATAGAATTTAAAAAATAAAGCAGTTATGAATACCCTCATCTTTGATAGGAACAGTATTACTCTACATAAGTTTAAGGCATAAAACTTTATAGACATTTTAAATGATATGCTAAGTGGATAGTGGTCATTTATTGGCTAGTATTTGGTAAAAGATTTATCACCTCACCTGCCCAGCAACAGCTGTGAAATACGTCCACATGGAGTCATCAGCAGGGGCGTAGCTGTCAGAGTATGCCAGGTATCCAGGGTAGCCACCAGAGAACACATTGGGACCTGCTCCTGGCATTGGCTGGCCCATTTGCATTTGCATCCCTGGAATCTGACCACTGAAGTTTCCAAACTGTTGAGTGAAAAGAAGAGGTTAACATAAAAAGTTATTAGAAATCATCTAAAAACTAAAAATACAGTGACCAAATCTTGCAAACATATCCACCACTAAAGCTTAAACTGCAAGATACCAGAAGCCCTGTATTAAAACACAGTTTGTCAACATGTTACTTTTAAAAGACATTTAAAAAAGAAAACAAAACTAGAAAAGAGCAGTTTCAAGCCTCCAATTTTGGGAATATATGTAAGGGAGAGGGTTGAGCATGTGAGTGTAGGTACCTACAGAAGCCAAAAAAATGTTTTATTCCCTGGAGCTAGAGTTACAAGTTGTGAGCTGCCTGAAAACTGAAGTCTACATGAGCAGAATGTGCTCCTAACCACTGAGCCTGCCCTTCAGACTCTGACCTCTAAGAACCTTTAAAACAGTGGTCCCCAGCCTTCCCAAAGCTATGATCCTTCAACACAGTTCCTCATGTTGGGAAGACATCCAACTATAAAATTATTTTCAACTTCATAACTGTAACTTAGCTACTGTTATGAATTGTTATGTAAACACATGTGGTTTAGGATGGTCTTGGGCCATCCCAGTGAAAGGATCATTTGACCCCAAGAAGATCATAGCCCACAGGTTGAGGACCACTACTTACACAGAAGAATTTAAGTGTTATTTTAAGTGAAACTAAAAGCAGACATAAACAGAAAGTAAAACTTAGGGGTTTCATCTATAGCAAACTAATGAATGTACTTAGTTGAAAATCTGGTATATACAGTGAAACCATACGCTAAACACGGGACATCACAGAGCTGAAGCACCCTTCACTGTATGAATTTTTTTTCCCAAAATATAGTTGACCAGGAGAAAATAAAAAGATGTTTCTAATCAAAGTCCTCTTCCAAACCAGCATGAAAATCTACAAAATGAAAATCTGGTAGACTGCTAACAACCGCAGGGGACATTAGTGCAGACTACTACCATTCAAAGTACTTTCCATCTTTTATGCTGATTTTCACCCATCCATGAGATACGAAAGTAGACTATCCTTTCTGTCTTTGAGGATCTGAAACTTCAAGGATTCTGGAATGAGCCAGGTGTTCAAACATAGTCTGACTACTGAAGCTGCCCACATATTTAACTTTTGTGATGGCCACAGTCTATTCTTTTTACTTGAAATACACTTGAATACTTGGAAAAGCACACTAGGTTGCATTTTTATGAGTCCAGAGAAGAAAAACTCTTCTTAAGAAAGACTTAAGGCTGTTCATTACTCAATTCTGAACAAAGAAATGCCTTGCCCTGGATCTTTGCAGCAGGAGCAGCAAAGACTGCTGGAGGGCAGAAAGAGAAAAGAATTACAAGAATGAGGGAGAAACACATGTGACTCAGGAACCTGCTGGTAGACTGTTCAGGCGCCTCTGGGCTGCGGTAAAGCAGAAGGCATGAAGGAAGCTGGAGGAACTGAAAGAAATACATTCAGGAAGGGGGTCATGAGTCTCTGACCCCGGGCACCATGGTACCGTCGGAGTGAGTTATCAGAACTGACCACAGCGCTGAGACACAAAACAGATGGGTGTGTCTCCATGATGATTCCTTCCCTGCGCCAACACTTCTTTTTTTAGGATTTATTTATTTTTATTATATGTGTTTTTGTCTGCTTGTATGCTGGTACTACACGTACAGTGCTTGTAGAGGTCAGATCGAGCTTCGGATACACGGGAACTGGAATTACAGACGATTGAGAGCATCATTGTGGGTGCTGGGAATCAAACCCTGTTCCTCTGGAAGAGCAGCCAGTGATCTGAACCAGAGTCATTGCTCCAGCCCCACCAAGGCTTGCTTGATTGTAAGATCTTTGTCTCTTCATCTTCCAATCTGGGATTTCTTACAAATAAATTAAGTTCACATAGTATTTTGTCTCAGCTTGAGTCACCATGTGTGACAGATTAGGCAAAGAAAAAGACTACAAAGAAAAACCCCAAGTACAATCCACCAAGGAAAAAGAGGCAAAAGCCTCTAGAGGTTTGGAGAAAACAAAGAAAAAGCATCTAAAACCAAAGGGAAAGGGAAAAGTGGAAAGGAGGATTTCAGTGCTGCCCAGCCA
This sequence comes from Tokudaia tokunoshimensis, assembly GCA_036184795.1. NCBI lineage: Eukaryota > Metazoa > Chordata > Mammalia > Rodentia > Muridae > Tokudaia > Tokudaia tokunoshimensis. Next base: position 36,783,085 of record BTHU01000004.1, on the reverse strand, counting down.
GGGATGGCTTTTTCAGTGGACAATATCATCAAACAGTCAAATCCAGCACTTGGACTTAAAAAAACAATTCATCCATTAAGGAGCATAACAATTGCCGGGAGGAAACATCCATGACATCTATACATATACTGCTGCCATCAATCAAAGGGCTGACTCAATTAACAGAGCTTTAGTTATACAGTAACAAATTACAAACTCCCCCAGCAGAGATGGGCTGTCTAGTAAATCTCCTGACACTTGCCTCTCAGTGGATATTCACTGACGAGTTTGCCTGATTCTTGAAGAGGCTGTGGATGCTTGATTGACAGCATAATAAACTGAGGGTAATTCCTTCAATGGTGATAGGCTTGATTTGCTCGCCACTCTATCCCTTTGGAAAAGGAAACTCAGCAACTCAGCACTCAAGAGAACAAAATCCTAAACTAACAGTTGAAATTGGCAAGTCATGTAACTTCTCTATGCTGAATGTATCTCATAATCTACTTGAACACTTTCCAAAGGAGATTGAAAACTGCACCCAGATAACCATCCTTGACTTGCAGAACAATGAACAAACAGACCTCCCACATACAACAGGAAATCTGTCCAGTTTAAACCATCTTGGCCTGAAATACCATAGACTGTCAGGAATACCCAGATCATTAGCAAAATGCTGTAAATCTAAGAATCTGAATTAAAAAGAAAAATAACATTTCTACACTAAGAGTCTTACTCGGTCTTGTAAACTTGAGTAGCTAGACCTTAGCTAGAAATCACTCTCAACTATATCCAGTGTGTCCCTCTGAGTTTTCCACAATTTACTCCCTTAACATAAAACACAATCAACAGAATCTCATTTTGGAATTGTCTCCAGAGGTTAATCCTAAATTAATTAAGTTGAATATGAAGACAATCGGTTAACATCACTTCTTTTAGATTTGGGAACTTGGACAGTTATGTTAGAACTGAATTTGGGCACTAATTGGCTCACCAAGTTCTCAGAGGATGTGTCTGAACTTGTCTTGCATGAGGTTCTAGTATTATCAAACAATCTTCCAAAGATGCTTCCCCAGTCTTGGAAACCTTAGGAAATTAAGAGAATTGGATCTATCGGAGAACAAATCGGAATCCCTGACCAATGAAATTGCTTATCTTAAAGATTTATAGAAATTGTTTTTGACAAGCATTGGACCATTTCTCCCAGTGGTATTGATCACCTTATCACTTGCACACCCTGTCATCATCAGAGAAGACCTGCTACTCATCTCCCCAAAGAAACTGGTACCCTGGAGAACCTGGAACTGCATTTGAATGACAACCTCAACCTGAACCGCCGCCTTCCCTTTGAGCTGCCTCTCTGCAGCAAGCTTTCAATATTAAGTATCGAGTACAATCCCCTCAGTCACCTTCCACCTCAAATTGTTGCTGGACGGTCTTCTTTTATTATTCAGTTCTTAAAGAAGCAGGGGCCATACTGGGTCACGACCTGAAACAAACTGCTGGTCCCACACACATGGTTCAAATGCAGACTGTATAATCAGTCTTTCATATTTATAGTCTCTTCTCTATTTATGTACATATTACACATGGTAGATTTATAAATATTGTTTTAGTTGTTTCTGCTAATAGAGGAATCAGCCATATATAATCTGTAACCATTAAAATAATAGCTTATACTCCCTCCCCCACTTACGCAGCAGATGTGCAGTTTGATCTTCAGGTGGATCCCAAACAACTGGAGTGGAGGCTATCCCAAAAGCTGTTGCTTGTCTGTGGGATATGTTCTTTTACCTGAGTTGCCTTGTCTGGCCTCAGTGGGAGAGGATACGCCCAGCCCCACAGAGACTTGATGTCCCACAGGTGGGGCCTCCATTGTCCCAGAGGAAAAGAGGGGTTAGGGGAAGAATTAGGGGAAGGGGTGACAGGGAGGAGGGGCAGTAACCAGGATATAAAATGAATAAATAAAAATTTTAAAAAAATAGTGTATATGAGTTTTCTTTGCTAAATTTTGATGAATATTTTTCAGTTGTATAATCTGATTTTCCAGTATGTTTAAAATGTTGGCAGCAATTTATGAAGTTATTAAATTTAAGGGACAAAGTAGAACAGTTAGATATGTTTCTGATAGAAAAATGGGTTACTTTTCTTGCAACCATTCACAAACATTTTCCCCTTATCAATTGCCAGATCTTTATAATAGAACAGACCCTGAGGGTGGAATCTTTCCTTAGTTTGAAATCTGAAATTTAAATTTTACATATGTTTACAGTTGGAGTAAACCCCTGAACTTTTGTTTTCTGTTTTGATTTGCTGTTTAATCGGTCAGATCTGGAGTTTAAATCTCTCTTAAATATTTTGCAGCAGCTAGTTTAAATATGAAAAGACACTTGTTTGTTGAAACAACTGGCAAACTGAAAATGTACATTCAGAATTGGGAAATTCCATTAATTTAATCATCAGATGAATTGTAGAACAAAATGTCTGAAGTGAATCTTTGGGATGGAGAATTGAGACCCTTCCTAGTATAAATATGATTTCTTGAAGTGAAAAGGGCTTTTTTTTTTCTTTTCTTTTCCTGGAAGTTGCAGATCCACAGAAATTTAACTTGAGAAAGATGATAAATAAATTCCACCTAAACACTCATTCTATACATGCATCTACAATTGTGTGTGTTATCATAAACCATGATAGGTAACTTTAATGACTACTTCCTATACTTGTACAATGAGATAGATGAATGCCTTTCTTTAAAGTCTGCAGTGTGTGTGTCTGGATGTTATTGAACCGTGTGCTATGGTTTTATACACTGACCCTCCTTGTGGATCTCTTTCTGTTCTGGAGTATCTGTGTCCAGGCATAGTATCTTCACCTTGTGCTCTATGACTGCTGAACTACATGCACTTTCCTCGTATGTGGGGTATCGACCTCAAACCATTCTGTTCAGTACATTACTCTTAGTATCACCCTTCCTCTGTTGGTAGGTAGCTATACACTTAGGAAAAGAGGCACATTGCATAGATGCCATTGGTAGTTCCATGGAAATTACATGTGAGGTGGGTGTACTGTTTGATACTATTTTATTTTTCTCTCCGCTTTTAGGACTAGCAAAACTGTAATTGTGTGCCCCTTATGAAGTACTTTTATTTTTGGTAGTAGTATTTAAGTCACTTTTGTATATTTTATTGAGTAAACTTATGGAGCAACTATATCCTAGATACCACCCTAAAATAAACTTCTCATATGATGAATAATTATTATATATAACTACATGATTCTGCTTGGGTTATTTTGGTTGTTTGGTTGGCTGGTTGGTTGGTTGGTTGGTTGGTTGGTTGGTTGGTTGGTTAGTTTGTTGGTTGATTGGCTGGCTGGCTGAATGGCTGGCTGGCTGGCTGGTTGAATGGTTGACTGGTTGGTTGGTTGGTTGGTTGGTTGGTTGGTTGGCTGGTTTGTGCCACTGCCCCATTTTGTTGGGCATTGTATTTCAAACAACTTTGAAAAATTAAAACCATAATATCAAGATAAAAATTAGGACTTTTGCTTTTCCTGGCACTCAATCTCAGAACTGGGTTTGAGGTAAAGTCTGTGTTTATAATTAGCAAATGTGTAAGAATCAACTAAGAAATGAAAGGCAAAGACAGAAAACATTACATTGCTTGAATGTGCAATAAAAACTATTTCAGATGTTCATCGTGTTTTCACCAAGTAGTATTCTTTCTTTTGGGGTTTATCAGTTTAAAATACTGCTTATAAAACAAATTTGTGTTTTTATAGTTCTTCAGAGAACTTATGTATATGTGTTTTTAAAATAAATTTTATATTCAAGTGTGCTTATAAATTAAGAAGAGAACTGAAACTTTAGAGGTAGTGGTCTAGTATCTTTTCTTGAAGAAACATACTTTCCCAAAATGAAAATATACAAAAATTATAACAATTTGGATCCCTTACATTTGTGTGTATTTAATGCTTAAAATTTATAGAAAATGCATATGTTCCTCTCATACTTACATTATAATACGCATGTTTATTTTGTTTTCTTTCTTATGACCAAAATGAGAAAGAAAATTTCTTTAGGTCAAGATACAATTAGTACAGAAATAATAAAATTCAAAAGTATACAACTTGAGGATTCTTATTTTACTTTAGTCTTTGTACATTTCGGGGGGACAAGATTTTGTACTGTGCTTCAGGATAGCCTAAACCCCATTGCAGTCACAGGCTCGCCGTGAACTCTCAACAATTCTGTCTTGGCATACAAAGTGTTAGGGCTACATAGTGAGCTACTATGCTCAGCTGGTTCTAGCTGGGTTTGATTCCTTGTTTACTAATTTATACTAGGTCTCTTGTAGCTCAGATTAGCCTCAAGCTGAGAATGACCTTGAACTCCTGGTATTCCTGCCCCAACCTCTCAAGTGCTGGGATTTCAGGAAAGGCTAACATGGCCAATTTATGTGGTTCTGAGGATCCAAGCCAGGGCCTTAAGTATGCTAAGCAAGCACTCTACCAACCAAGCTACATCCTCAGCTATCTTTGATAAATAATCATTAAACAAATGAAAATTCATTAGAAATGCATCTCCTGAAATATATACTTTATTAGATAAGGTATATTTCCTAGCAGAAACCACTTTCTATTTTGTTAAATAGAACAACTAAATATAACAAGTATTAAAAAGTGGACTGATAACATTACCTTAAGGACATTCTCAATGCATTTAAATGACTAATGAGGAGTATATATTGGAAAGTGTGTGATGCTAGCTGGAATTCAAGCAAATAACTACAAGCAAACCAGTTTCAGTAATGTGTGTGTTGACGCTGAAAACCTAGGACTAAAAATTACTTTTAAAACTAGTCACTTACTCCCAGAGGTAGGAATAATATTTTGAGGCCCATAATCACATGCCAATGTCTACTCCTATCTGTAACAAAATATTATTTTCTTTTTAGGGAACAACCAATAGCAATAGGCCTAGGAAACCTGTTCTCTTCTGTCAGCACTGAAGTGAACACTGCACAGCCACACTTGATAGCCCGACTCACTGTGCAGACCACTGATGAGAGGAGTGAAAGTTTAGCTTCTTTCGAAAGAGGAAGGGGTCTACCCACAGGTCGCAATAACTACTTGTAACTGAGTTACTGAGGATAACGTTACAGAAGAGAGAACAGCCGTTCCCCTCCAAAAGCAAAGTATAGTAAATCTGGTCTCGCTTGGTACTATAGAAAAGTTTAGGAGGCACTGAAAGTACATCTCAATTTTTTTTTCACAAGCAACTTAAAAGACAAGATATGGTTACAAAAGCAAATAAATAAAAACTCAACTCAGGATGAAGATAACTATAAAAACTGCTTACATTGGGGATAAATCTCAAATAGTAACTGGAACAAGACGTGGTCTTTTTGCTCCTCCATTCTAAAAACAAAATCTAGAAAGCACAAATACTTCACACCACTGCCTGGACAAGGACGTCTCTTGAGGTTCTGGACCAGATTCCAGATCGCGGGTTTTCCCTTGGGCGCAGGGCCCCGCCCAGTCCCAGCTTCTAGCACCTCACTGTGTCCCCGCGTCGCCTGGTACCAAAGGGCACTGCCAGGGCCACAGGGTGAACTCCGCACGGTGATGCGGCCCGCGGGGTCGCCACAGCTCGCGAGGACTTACCGCCCCTCCGTATCCCGGGTAGGCCATGACCAGGCGATCGGAAGTCACGCGTCACCAGTAAGTCAGCGTCAGCGCTGCTGCAAGTGTGTGCGACAGGTGCAGAAAGGTCCCAGCGCAGTGCTGCGCACCTCCGCTCCAGCGAGCCAGCTCTGCCTGGAGCCCCGCCCCCAACCGCGAGCCCGCCCCTGCCGGAGAGAGCCCCGCCCATCTCGCCAGTGATTGGCTACAGCCTGTCCCATGGATTCCAGTTCATCTCTCTTACTGGTTCTTTCAAGTTCTTACCAGAAGCCTCCTCCACAGTTATTTCCCCACCCTCTGAGGAAAGCTTTTCCAGGCCATCACCTTCTAGAGTTTCTTTTCTCCGTAGAAACCCCAAACCGACCAGGTGATGACTTCTTTTAACCTATCCGTACATTCTTTGGAATGTTACATTGCTTACCTGGTGTCTTCCATATTATTTAGTAACTTTGCCAGTGATTCAACTTTTGAGAAAACTATTAATACGTTCTATCTGATTATAAACATCAAGAGAACATCTTGGTTTTTATAATTTGGCAAAAAGAAACAAGCCTGCTTTTCTCTGAAATTCATGAATTTTGTTTCTCCAAGTCTAAAATTCAGAAGAACGGGGTAGCTTTAGAATTAACTTATAAACAAAAGGGATACTATGTTGATTTCTTTCTGAAAAAGAAAAGACCTAATATTAAAAGATAAGACCATCAAAAAATGCTAAGTATTAACAGAGGAAATCAGTCTTGCAGCCCTGAGTAATTTAACAATTGCTCTGCTGTACTACAACCGGAAGAACGTTCTGGACCTTGTGAAACAATTTTATCAGAAAGGCAGAAAGAAGCAAGTTGCTAACATCCACCCTACTATTGAGAAAGTGCCAGTTTCTGCAGCAGTAGCTACTTTAGCTAATATTGGGATCTATTAAAAGAGAAGTAGAATAAAAACCTGCTTGATAAAATGAATGAGAGTGTGACTCAGTAGGTACCAGGTGATTCTATTAGCAGAAGAAATCCATGCCAGGTTTTGTATTCTAATTGATAAACTGTATATTAAAAGTGATTACAAAGGGTTGTTTGCAACCTTCTTTGTATCAAAATGTTTTCACTGAAACATTCCCTTTTTATATGCTGGGAGTCAGATCTCCATAGATCCGTTATATGTCTACATGTCCACTTTCAAAGACAGTATTTTCCCTCCAGGACAAAATTTGGACTCCTTTGCTAATAGCTCTTTTAAGGAGACTAAACTTTCCTAAACATGGACTTCCTCCAGTTTGATAGCAAACCCAGTGCTTATGTAATTGAGTGTTCTCAGGGAGGCTCCCACTGGCCCAAGGAAGTTTTGCCCAGGCCCCTATTGTACTTTCAGTAATGAAGCCCTTTGTTTCTGACCCAGGAATCCCATGCCTCTGCCAACTTGTATGAAAACTGGCAAGCTTGTTGCTAGCTTGCAAGTAGGACAAAATACCAAATACTGACAATGTATCTTCTTTAGAGAAAAGGAGGTCGAGGTAGATACAGAAAGGATTTTCAAATCCACAGCCTGTAGCAGGCTTTCTAAATCCAAATTTTAAAGTGCAAATTTTGCAGTTTTATAAACTGTGTTTTGAAAAATTCACTTTAGCCCACAGGTGTTTTTAAATAGTAATAACTTGTCTTTATGATTCAGTTAGCATTACATAGGCAACAGTGTCTTATGAAGACTATTTCATATTATTATGGAATGTTGCATACTGTTCAGTAACTTTACTAAATATACATATTCACTAAATATACATCTGTGTGTATGTAGGAGCCTTAAAACACATGCTTTTCTTTTTATAAACTGTTCACTATTCATCAACATGGCTTTCTGTGTAGATTGAACACTAGGTAATAGACACTGTGAGTTGTAAAGTGTTATTCTTCAATACAGGACTACATCAAGCATGTACTGTCATTTTTCTGTCTTACCAGAGTGAAAAGCGAGGTTGTTTGTAATTTCACTTAACCAGAGTTGCACAGCTGGTATCAGACATATGAAGGCAGAATTCATATGAAGGCAGAATTCAGACAGTTTGCCTATATGGTCTTTTAATTTTTCCCTTCCTTCTCCACCTCCAACTATAACATTTCAAAAGCATTATTTATATTACTGTATTAGTCAGTGTTCTCTAGAGTCACAGAATGTATGGGTATTCTCTATATAGTTAGGGAATTTGTTGATGACTTACAGCTTGTAGTCAAACTCCCCAACAATTGTCAGCAGTGTGCCACCACACCCTTAATCCCAGATGACCTTGAACTCAGAGATCTCCTAATCTTAATCTTCTGGAATTCATAGTCACTATGCATCAAGATCTCCAGGTCAGAAACTTGTATCTCGGAGCCTCCAGATTAGGATTATAGGTGAGCCTTCCAATTCTTGATTAGTTCATTCCAGATTTAGTCAAGTTGACAACCAGGAATAGCCACTACAATTACTAAAAAAATAAAATATTTAAAGAATTTAAAGAGTGATAGTAGAAAAATTAACTAGGCAAACAGAAAAGAAAGCATCTTGCTTTGACCAAGGAAAATCAGTCCCCAAATAATCAATGTAATCATTTCTATAATACAGGATACATATTTTCTGGTGGCAATGAAGTTTATATGATTACAGCAACCTGGATGTGCATGTACGATGGGTCACACTTCCAATCTGAGCCCCAGTGAGATAGAGAACGATTCCCAGGGCTGGTTGGTGGGTTAGCCAAGTGTGTACTAGGCAAGCTCCAGGCCAGTGTAAAGCTCTGTCTCAAAAAAGGAGACACAGACTGAGAAAGAGCACCTAGATTGTCCTCTGGCTTCCACATGCACAACCCCCCCCCCTCTCTCTCTCTCTCTCTCTCTCTCTCTCTCTCTCACACACACACACACACACACACACACACACACAAATACATACAGAGAGAGAGAGAGAGAAGGGTTTACTGCTGGTCACTTTTAATTTCCTGCACTGAAGATTGAAGGAGGAGCCATTTATTTTAGATGAGGCCAAGTCAATAGTCAATACTAGCATTATCAGGTCTGAGCATCTGTGAGAACAAAAATATACTATGTCAGGTATACCGTTGAGTTTAGATCGCTTGGAGTTGACAGTTTAGCTAGTAACATTACAGTGATAGCCTCTTAATAGACTATATTATTCTCTTCTTCAGATATAGCACCTATGAGAAAGGACAAAAAAAATAAGCCTTACTTTTAAGGATAAAACTTATTCTACCCTAAAATGGCCCTAAAATGAAAATGAGTTGCTAATTTTATAATAGAAATGAAAGTGATCTACAAAATTAATGACTTTTTTGGCATTATTGCCCATAAAAATAACCAACAAGGGAGACAGTACTATGACCTAGTAGACTGAAAGCATAAACTATCATATATGTAAATAATTCTGCAAGCCTTTAAATCTATGTAGCACTTGAGAGATTACACACACAGCAGCTCTGTCAACCCACCTTCTATAGAAATAGGTTCCAGCCTTAGTGGATAAAACAACAGAAATTTATTTCTCATTGTTCTGGAAACTGGCATTTTCAGATCAAGATGCTCTGGGGACAAAATGATTTGTGACAGATTGATCCTTGAGTTACAACAGCTGCTTTCTGTGTCCTGTATGGGGAGGTGCTGATACTAAAGTCTGATTCCCTAATTGGTTCTTCATTTGGTCAAAATGGCTGGGAGCCATTTGCTGGGTGGAAGGAACAGGTGGGACTTCCGTGTCCCAGGAGGAAAAAGAAACACAGGGAAAGAGGAGGGGCTCTTTCTGGCCAGGTTTTGAAAGGAGAGGCATGAAACAATCTTGTAAGGTTTCAAGGAAAGCTAGAACCATCGAGGATAGCCAAGGAGGTCGGTGGAGGCTGGCTGATAAAGGCTGACTGATACAGGCTAACTGATAAATTTTGGACAGGAGACTCTGTGCCCAGCAATTGTGCTAACTGGCAAGTTTTAAATAAAGCTGTCAGAGTTTTTTGTTTGTTTGTTTCGTTTTGTTTTTTATTCGTGGAACAAAGGTGAATAGAGAGAGAGAGAAAAAAAAACCGGGTCGATGATGGCGCCTTGGTGAAGCTAAGCCGAGTGAACAAGAGGAAACTGGGAGCGCCAGAGCATGGGCACCAGCTCCAGGGTCACAGCTTCCAGGCAAGCAGGAAGTGAGGCTAGCGGCCACCCATCTCGGAGCTAAGCCGGAAGGGGCCAGAGCGCCGGCCGAGGTCCTGGGCAAAGGCTGAGCGTGTTTTTAAGAATTACAAGTTACGGTGTCCTAACATGGTGCTTATTTGGTGAATGAGAGTGAAAAGAGGGGAAAACTTCTATAATTCTCTTCTTATAACAGTAATATCCCAACAGAAGGACCAAACCCTCATTGAAATGACAAATAATTACCCCTAAAGACTCAGTCTCCAAATACTGTCACATTAGGGCATAAGATGTAAATATATGAATTTGAAAGGGCATACGTTTAAATCTGTAGCACTACAAAATCTGAAGGTTGAGGAAGAGACCCTTAGTTGTAATGTCTACTGTTACATTGTCACCTTGGATCCACTGTGCTATTTATTTATTTACACTTTGCTAAAGTGAATTCACATGAATTTCTTAAAAATGTGTGTATGTAAGTATGCATTACATACAAATATGCATACTTTCTCCAGAAATTAATCTGTATATTTTATGTACCGTTGGAAAATACAAACAACAGTATAAAATTAAGCCACTCAGTTGCAATTTTATCATAATTTTACAGTGGCTCTTTTTCAGCAGCTAAATGAAGGTTATTGTCTACCATTGAAGATAGAAAGTGAAAAAAAAAAAAAACAAAGCAAGTTCTATTTGCCATTTATAATACCAACCAGCCACTTGAAAAACTGACCTTTCTCGAGCTAAGCTTTCAACAACAGTTTCCAGCTTCTAAATCTAGTAATATTAAGTGCTGTGTTGGCAGAGGCACAAACTTTAAACCAATTTAGCAAATTGTGCACATATGAGAAGTGTCAACAGGGCTCTTCACAAGGCTTCTGAATACACATCTCTTGCCTTGGTTATTTAGCCCTGTTAAGCAATTTGGATTCAATGCAAACTCTTGAGAAATATTGATCACAATATGTGTACACTACTAAGGCTCAGCATGAGCTATAACACCATAATTAGTAACCCTCGGTAAGTGATCTGCTGCTCTGGCAAGACTGGAAACATGTTGTGGCAACTTTTAACTCCAAGCACACACTTGAGAGAATAGACTGTATATAGATGCTATTATGGTTTGTATATGCTCAGACCAGAGAGTGGCACTATTAGAAGGTGAGGCCCTGTTTGAGTAGGTATGGCCTTGTTGGAGTAGGTGTGTCACTTTGGGGGTAGGCTTTAAGACCCTCATTCTAGCTGCCTAGAAGCCAGTCTTCCACTAGCAGCCTTCAGATGAAGATGTAGAACTCTCAGCTCTGCCTGCACCATGCCTGACTGGAAGTCAATGCGATGCCGTGCTCCCGCCTTGATGATAATGGACTGAACCTCTGAACCCGTAAGCCAGCCCCAATTAAATGTTGTCCTTATAAGAGTTGCAGTGGTCATAGTATCTGTAAAACCTTACGACAGAAGCCATAGTTTCTTCCACTTGCAAAACAGAGTCAATAGAACCATTCAAGCTAAACATTTTGTTTCCAATGTTTACTTATGATCATTTGCTAGTAATTTGGTTACATACAATTAAATAAGTCTGTGCATCTATACAAAAACATTAAAAATAGTATCAGCAAAAAAAAAAAAAGCTCTGGTTGTTAAATAGATTATAGACTTGGTAAAAATCGTCAAGTGCCATGTGTGTGGATATGTGAAATAAAATCACTCCTACTTTATACAAGCATTAATGGGAATAGCTAGGGAGTAAGAATGAATTCCAATCCATCTATTAATATAGCATCCAGTGCCTATTACGGCTTTGTGCACTTTAGCATGTTTGACCTTTATAACTGTCATATGAAACGAGCAGTCCTAGTGACATTGTAGAGAGGAATTGGGATGTTAATAAGTGGCTTGCTGAGGAAGACACAGGTCAGAACTGTTAGTCAAAGGTTTTTTTTTTGTTTTGTTTTGTTTTTAAAGAAAAAAAAAGACATGGCCTGATTATTCCTCATTTAAAGAAAATGACAGCCTACAGAGCTTATGAAGTATAGAACAGCTAAGTGGAGTGTCCCATTCTTCGATTTTTTTTTAAGATTTATATATTTATTGTATGTAAGTACACTGTAACTGTCTTCAGATGTACCAGAAGAGGGCATCAGATCCCATTAGAGATGGTTGTGAGCCACCATGTGGTTGCTGGGATTTGAACTCAGGACCTCTGGAAGAGCAGTCAGTGCTCTTAACTGCTGAGCCATCTTTCCAGCCCTCTTTGATCTTTTAAAGAGATTTAAAATATGATAATGGAGCGATAAGATACTTAATTGTTCATATTACCCAAAGTTAAAATTTGAAACTAAATTAAGAAAAAAAAAACCCTAGATTCTTCTCTTCATGAATGCAGGCTTATGTACTGATGTAGCGAAAGGGCCAGGTGCAGAGCTGGTGCCAGGACCCTGAGGAGTAACAATAAAATGGCAACCAACATACACTGAATTTAGTTTACCTTGAACATTTGCTTTGCTTTCTGGCCTCTAACCATAAGGCTCGGCTGCTATCCCTTCTACCAGAACAAAATCTGTGGCAACCACATTAAGGGATTATAATGAAGGTTTGATTACAAAAGAATTTACAGAAATAAGAGACACAGTAAGAAATAGTCCAATATCTTGCTCCAAACATCATTAAACCACTTTCATCCTCGGACTGAAGAGATAAGACTAGGAGGTAGGTACTGAAACCTGGGTTACAGATTCTGCATGAAGGGGGCACACTGTCAGGGGCAACCTTCAGTTTCTCAACGCATAATGGACCTGTGAACTATAGTTAAAGGGATACTCAAATCTTATTCTATTCCCTGATTCTGATCTTTGGCCAGTGATTTGTAATCAGAAGCCAGTGAATAAGAATTTCATGAAAGCAACCAATCAGAGTCAGCTTCCTAGACACAAAACAATGCAGAGAATGACAGAGTAAACCTTCAAGGGCAACCAGACCTCATCAAACAATGATGAAAAACAACTTCTAAAACATGATATGCTACCCCAGCTTAACAAGTCTTAAATTAGAGCCTCAGCCTATGTGATTATTGTGTGAAGATGTAAGAAATAGGGAAGAAACCAGATAAATTACAAAAAATAAGTTCTTATGGAATATTGAACTGTACATCTGGTGGATTTTGTGTTTTGTTTTTTAATGTATCCATCTGGTTTTAATTAAATATAAATACATTACTTGAGCAAACAGGTTATAAATTGAGGTCGAAAAGCAAGGAAGAGAGAGAGAGAGAGAGAGAGGAGAGAGACAAAGACAGAGAGACAGAGACAGAGAGAATATGAACCTCATGCTTATTCCAACCAACAAGATTACAGTAGACTTAGGCCACCCATATGGGAAACTATAGTAATCAGTTCAGGAGAAACAGAGGGAAGGAAAGAGAAGAGAAAAAGATGTTACCTAGCAACAGATCATCTATGTGACAATATGCCCATAAAGTATCTAATAAAACCAAACTGGGGAATATCAGAAAATACAATTGCATGAAAGGAAGATACAAGTGTGTGTTATGTGGTAAAATATGGAAAAAGAAATAGAAAGACAAGAAATATTAACTACTTATATGTCATTTTCTATATAAACTATCTTTCTGAACATTATTTTAGATGAATCTTGGGTACGTTAAGAAAGAAACAAGGCATGTCTCTTGGAAAACCATTTTCTCAAATATGTTAGTCACACCACACTGAAAATAACTTTGTACCAATGCTTTGGTGGCAATATTTGGTGGCTTTCTTTGCTGATTATTTTAGATCCTTCTCAATACTTACTTCATCAATTCATTCCCACTCTGATGACAGAGAATGTGTTCATTGGTTTTCCCAGCAGTTCCTATACTAACTCTGGAAGGAACATTGCAACTACTTAAGAGACTTGGCCACTGAGCGCAGACTGAGCTGCTGGGTATGAAACACTGCTCTGCATTACACAACTTCCTTGAATCTAGGCTTCTCCTCTTGCAAAACAACTGTTATTGGGAGTCTAACTAGTCCCTTTCATGTTGTGACAAAAAAAAATCAGTTTGGTGTGTATAAACATTTAATAACTCATGTAGGCCCAGTCCAACACTGGCTTCTGATTTGGGATTTATTTGTCATATCAGGAGTTGTCCCAAGAAGAATATCACTCCAGATGTCCCTGCCACCTCTGGTCAGTGGTCACAGAGAGGACCCTTCCCAAAATCTGCTCTTGACCTTTGATTGAGCATCAGCCCACTGTCAAAAATAACTACAGGGACATTTTGTTCTTATCTCTCTGATTCTAACCGAATTCAGGTCCCAACCTCATTTGATCACTATAGCTAAAATGAGGACACGTGGAAAAAAGCTTTAACTAATCAAGCTCTAGACCAGTGGTTCATAACCATCCTAATGCTGTGACCCTTTCAGACAGTTTCTTGATTTGTGGTGAACCCCAACCATAAGATTACTTCTGTTGTTTTCACATAACTGTAATTTTGCTACTGTTATGAATCCTGAAGTGTTTCACAGGCAACCCTGGTAAAAGGGTCATTTGACACCAAAGAGATTGCGTGCGACCCACAGATTGTGAACCATGACTCTGGACCTACAAATTCATACTTTATGGGAAAGAGATCAATCACACAGAATAAAGTTTGAGGGTAGGGTAGGGAAAAGGGTTGTTTTGGCTAAGAAATTTTGGTGCAATTTTACCAAAACCATAAAAATAATTACTGAACAGAAAAAAAAAGATAAGCTCATTCATGATTAGACTTGGTAGTTGTGAAAACTGAAGTGGTAACGTGTGGAAAGTTCTGGAAAAGAACATATATATATATATATATATATACACACACATACACACACACACACACACACACATACACACAGACATCTTCAATGATTAGCACATAAAAAATACTTAAAATTCAGTCATTCAAAATTGGGTATCTCTCATGCCAGACAACAAACTGTTACAGGTGACATAAGATTTAGAAGGAACATGTTGCACAGCCTTGTAGAACTGAATTTTGCCAGGAATGGCATGTAAACAAAACTCTACCCCCATCCTAATCCCAATGAAATGGGTGATCAGCCTAGAGTAAAGTTCACAATTGCAATCATAACTAGTGTGGGGAGAGATACAGTGGCTTAGCCCATTCTAAAATAATTCCTTCCTTAAATCATCCATAGTGCCTACCATCCGGCCCCTTACATACAAGTGCCTTACTTCTTATGACTCTGTGACAGCTGGACCTGAGACCTGAGTAGTTTCATTTAGCTGTTCTTTCCCAAGACTGGGCAGAACATTGGCAGTATGGGTAATGAGAAGGTTACACTGGCTTTTTATTAAAATAACACTTTAAATCATAACCACGGCTTTAAATCCTATTGGGAAACATAAATTACCTGCTTTTCCTATTAGCCGCCTGAATATAATCTATGCTATATCCATTTAGCTTTGCTTAATCCCATTCAATGCATTTAAGATGTGAAAATGAAGCACCACAAGGTGGCAGCAGAGGAGTCGCCATCTGTGAGAAGCAGTGCAAGGCTGGTGGAGACAGCAAGTGTTCTCACTGAGAAAGGACGGCCCGGTGATGTCTGAGAGTTGACATTGATTGTTTTGTGTCTGCCAGCTTCTCGGAGGAGATACCTGACTGTGGAGGGTCTGGGAACATTTGAATTCATTGTGTGGGATAAATATCAGGCTTTTTCCCTCTGGTTCATTGCATTCATTCCACAAAATAAATGCAAAGTAAACATTCTTGATTACTAGTGAGCTGAACGCAGCACATGTGTATACACATACACAGACTGTTCATAAAGGAGACAGAGCCTTCCTGAAGCCTGTCCAGACCCCACTCACAGTCCACACCTACAGCCTTGTTTACTGTTGTCTGTTGAAGTCATAAATCTATTATCTTCAAGTATTTTAAAATAAATAATTTGATAACATAAAATAATTTGAATCACCATATTATTGAAAGGGGTAATGGTCGCATAGCATAAACATGTCCTGAGACTGTTTTTCTGATTTTCTGGCAAAAATAAATAAAATGAAATCATCAGTTGTAGATAAATGTTGAGCATTTGAACAAGATTCGAAGATCATGAAAACTGCAAGATCTGAGAGAAATATATTTGCAACATGAATACCCAGTGTATGCATTGCTAGTTAAAAATTTAGAAGAAAACTAAGAATGAAATGGGTAGTGTTAAATGTCAACTTGATCTTGGACAAGCTTCCAAGCACACCTGTGAGGGATCATGTTAATTAAGTTAACTGGGGGCGGGGGTAGACCCATCTTAAAAGTGTCTGGATCCCTCCCTGGGCTTGGGTCCTTTCCCTCACTTAAATCTAGTGGCATACAGGTTCAGTATCTGACAGGTTCAGTATTCAACAACTTCCTAATACTTGATTCAATTGAATAAAGGCAGCAGCCTAGCCAAGTTCACCTTGCTGCTTTGAAGATCATAAATATATTAAGTGTGAGATCATCTAAAAAATTCATTTTTACAAGAACCCTCTATTTTGTCTTTCATACAGAATTTGAAAACACTTTCCTGAAACCATATAACCTGAATGTGAAACACTGAAAAAAAAATAAAATAAAAGTGACCTGTTCTCTTTGGAGGAGGTGTGAGTCTCAGAGCTTCCCCCACTGAGGTGTATCTGAATCTCTTTGGTTGGAATATTGGTCACCTCAGGTGCAATAAGCAGGCAACGAAATGGCTGTTAGCTATATTCCTCTGGAAGTTCAATTTCCTGATTAATATCACTAAAAGTATAATAAAATTAATTATAAAAGTGAAAGAAATTTAATTAACTATAAATCAGGCATGTTTTTGAACAACACGAGTTGCCCATTGTTCATTCCCATTGCTGGGCCAGTGGATTGAGAAAACGAAGATCCAGAAATGATATTAGCAAGTCCTCTTCTGTAGCAAGTCCAATCGGGAAGCTAACTCTTGCAACTTTCTCTTTCATTTCTAAGCATTATATAACTTTTTCAGTTGAATTTATATGTGATTTAATTTTCCTAAATGCCAGGTAGGAATTTATGGCTCTAAAGTATCCCAGATGTGAATGTTATTAAGTTATACGTTTTATGTCCTATATAAAGGATTTGTTTATTCTAAGAGAATGTGTGTTGATGCCTAATTCAATTGGTTTGGCAGATGAAGGCTTCAAGCTACAACCTGTTCATTAACAAATTAGCGAAAATATAAGGCATTTAAACCATAATGTTAGTCAAAATCAATTATACATAATTCCGAAACATGTCTGAAATGCACAATCCAGTTTTCCAAATAATACCAGCTAGGCAAAGATAATCAGATGAAGAAAAGAATGTGCAGAATGCATGCACGTGCAGTTTGTCTCAGTCTTTCGTTGTTCTTATTTGTTCTTTGTTTTGTTTTGTTGACACAGGATTTCTCTGTGTAGTCCTGGAACTCGGAGATCCACTGGCCTCTGTCAAGTGCTGTGATTAAAGGTGTACACCACAATGACTGGCTAGTTTGTCTTGGTTTTTTAATGTAAGACCAGGACACCCAAGATGAAGCTGGCAGGCTGTTCTGAAGAAGCCCCAGTCTCAGCTTCCTTATGCTGTTTTGATAATTTGTGTTCCTGTGGTAGATAGAGCTGAAGGATAAAAGGGGCTGAGCTTACCCTAGACCCTTTGATAAGCAACTAACCCCCTTTTATACCCCACTTACCTCTTCATGTAGTTCCACAAGACTTTTTTTAAAAAAAATATTGGTGAGGATTTAAGTATTCAAACCATAGTTAATACACATCACTTATTAACTTCCTTTTGTGGATAGCAACCCCCAACCAATGCGGGGAGGTGACAGCCAGCCCTAATCCGACAGCTCTGTTTCTGCCTGTCCGGAAACGGACTATTCTACCCTAGTCATTAAAGTGCTCAGACCTGAGCGATAATTTACACAGGACCCTGTGATGACTAAGGACACTTAGTGTAGAGCCAGGCATCCCTTAAGGGCCTATGACCTTTAGTTCTGGAATACCTGGGAGGTCCTAGTGGCCTGCAGGTGAGGTGAGACTAAGAGAATGGGATGTGCCATAGTAACAGCTGCCTTCCCTTCTGTAAAACTTGCTTATGGCTGTGGATTCCATGGATAGTTGTAATGCAGACCTTTCTAATGTCTGATTTAAAACCCGGCCTTCCCCACTCTTCCCTACCACATGCTGTCTGACTCTAGGGCTATTCTAATCCCTAAGCATTAAGAAGAAATTAATATAAATTTGAATTGGGCCTAAATCTCTGGTTTCTCTCAGTAGATTTGAACACCACAACACTGATGCCCACAACACTTGCTTATGCATCTGTCAACATGTGCCCCCACGGGACATTTGAGTCACCCCAACCAAATATCCCAGCCGAGGCTAGACATCTGTGTCCATAAGCATGACTCAAAAGCAACTTAAGAGAAGTGAGATTTACTATTGGGTAAGCATAGAGAGGAATCCCATGCATCACTGCAGGCAAGGCAGGGAGGCAGGAAGAAGCTGGCACCCGTGAAGAAGCAAAGAACGGGGAGAACGGGGACCAGCTGGCTTTCTCACTCTTCAACTTCTGTGGTCTACACAAAAGGTCCAGCCCCTGTGGTGCCTACACATTCGGGGTGTCTTTGCTCCTCAGTTAAACCCCTTTAGATACCCAAATGTGCACTTTATTGATGTTCTTCACATTTGTTACCTCAATCCCACTGGTAACTGAAATTGCCCTGTGTGTATCTCAGCATCTGTATGTGTTTATTGTGCTTTTTCTGACACCTTTTTTCCCATTTGTTTTGTTTTATTTTATTTTATTTTATTTTTTAGTTGCTTGTTTGTTTTCTAATGATAGGGTGTGGATTGGGTGGGTGAGAAAGTGGGGAGGATCTTGAGGAGTTGAGGGGGGCTGTGACCTGTTTATATCGTATAAAACATTCTATTTTTCAATTAAAAAATTACTCCTCACACAGTACAAAGTTCTACTCTGTTTTGGCCTTTATGCTACATAAACAAGGATCTTCTTTGTAGCCCATTTAGTGCTACATTTTGCACATTTTGTGCTGTGTTGGCGATCCCCCTATTTGGGATGGTGCTCACGCATACAAATGAGTGCTGTCTCCTATTCCTAAGCACTGGGTGCTGGTTATGAATGATTCAAGGTTTACAAGTCAACATTACATATTAAAATCTACAATATCTATAAGCAGAAATACACACAAACCAAAGTGTTATCATTAACTATTTGATAAAAACGTGGCCAGAGGGCCAAAGGAATGTGAGATTGCATTTCTACCTGGAATGATGGTATCTCAGAATCTGCAATGCTCTGCTTGCAATAGCTGTGCAGAACCCCTCTTTTCTTTTCTTTTCTTTTCTTTTCTTTTCTTTTCTTTTTTAATGAGTATCGGTAGCTAGGGTGATGGCTTAGTTGGAAAGTGCTTGCTGTACACTGGGCATGGTGGCATACATATATAATCCCAGTACTAAGGAAGCTAAAACAGGCAGTTCTCTGGGCTTTGCTAGCCAGGTCTAGCCTATTAAAATCTGTAAGTTCCAATGAAAAGTAAGAGATCTTGCCTCAAAACAAGTAACAGAAGCAAGGTGGAGAGAGTCCTGAGAAATGACAATCTGAACTTGACCTCTGGCCTCCACACAGGGGTGTGTACCTCCCCTCACCCCATGTACATGCATAAGTGCCAACTATGTCATTAATTCACCCAAAGAGGTTCTAATCTCAGGTTTCTGCCTCTGCCTGGAGAATGGAATCACAAATGGAATTGGCAGGAAAACACAGAAATTTCAGTCGTGAAGAATGTAAGAGTTAATCATGAATATCTATTCACAAAAGCTCAATCTGAAGATTGGCTTAGGAACATCTTCCATACCTGGATAGTACCTGACTCACTGTGTCATCCCAGAAGGAACTGAGTGGACCACTTCTAAGTTCTCTGTTGGGTGTTTTCCTTAAAGAGGGTATGATGTTCAGGTATGTGAAACAAATGGAAACAGATTTATAAGATTTTTTGAATTCTTCCTTTTATTTTAGTATTCAAATAAGGTGATTCAATCTTATACAACTGTCTCTCTATTAAAAATCAGCTAAACTAACTGCCCTATAAACACTAAGACTCCCCTGTGATTCACCTGTCTCCTCTGTCCCAGCACGGGGCTTACAGGTACGTATTGAGAAACCTGGTATCTTAGGTGGCTTCTAAAGGGTCTGAACTCAGGTCTTCACGATTATGTAAGCAAGCATTTTATCAACCGGAGCCCTAGTTCCCAAATAAGTTTTTGGGTGTTCATATATAATACACTAATGTTTAAATACTCTATTTCCTTTTACTTCTTTTTCTTCTTTTTGCTGTTGGTGTTTTGGGTTTTTTTTTTGTTTTTGTTTTTTCTTTTTTTTTGTTTATTTGTTTGTTTGGTTTGGTTTGGTTTGGTTTTTCAAGACAGGGTTTCTCTGTGTAACCTTGGCTGTCTTGAGACTCTCTATATACCAGGCTGGCCTCGAACTCACAGAAATCCTCCTACCTCTGCCTCTGCTGGAATCAAAAGATATGCACCACCACTGCCCAGGGCTTTTTCTTTTTAAATATCAGTTTAACATTGTGAATTAGGAATTCAGCATTTTGGATCAGTGTATCTAAACATATTTTAGTAGCTCATTCTATAGTCCTCTTACTTTAAAGACTTTGACAATAGTCATAAATAAGAATGCTATTTGACAGTTGGTATAGGGTAAACAAGAAGTAATAGTAAATGTCACTTCTCAATCAATGAATTCAGGCTGGAACATCTAACCCTGCTGTGTCATTGGGTAAAGGTCAATCAGGATTACAGAGTAAATCAATGGCAATCTAACCACATTTGACAGTAGTTCACTCTTGAGCAATACTTATTTTTTTTTAACATTATTTTCTTTTTTTGTGTATATATGAGTGTTTTGCCTACATGTATATAAACATGCTTGGTGCTCATAGATGTCAGAAGAGAGCATCAGATCTTCCAAAACTTCTGTCTGGGTGCTGGAACCAAACTCAGATCCTATGCAAGTACAATGTTCTTTAGCGGTGAGTCATATCTCTAGCCTATTAAGCATATACTTTAAAATAGAACATTTTGAGCATTTGAAGCACAACTACTATTTAATAGAAACATACAACAGAAACAACTTTCAGAGGTACTGAAAGCTGTAGTGGACACATTTGAAAAGTGAGTCTTTGGTACAAGACCATTGGCATGTGATTCATTTGCCAAAAATGTTTTCTAGAAAAATTTTTATATGTGCACACCATGAACCAAAAGTTTAATTGCATGAGTAAAATAATTAAGTAATGAGTATCAAGTTCTAATAAACTTAGCTAGAATTTCTTTTTGTCTTTTGGGGATTGTGGTGGCTGGTTTTCTGTTAACTGGACATAAGTTAGAGTCATTTGAGAGAAGGGAACCACAATTGCGAAAATGCCTCCAGAAGACCAGGCTGTAAGCAAGTAAGCCTATAGTGTCTTTTATGAATTAGTGATTGATGTGGGAGGTTCCAATTCATTGTGGGAGGTACTATCCCTGGGTTCTGTAAGAAAGCCCACTGAGTCTTCACTAGTATTAACCTTGTAGATTACCTTGGAGTTTCCAAGGAAACTCCATGCCACCCCCCAGATGCTCCCAATTGCAGTTGACTTTCCCAGTATTAGACAGGGAGCCTGAATTGGCCATCTTCTGTAACCAGGCAAAGCCTCCAATGGAGCGATTGATACACCAACCCAACAATAAAACCTCTGACCTACAGTTTGTCATGTCTGCGGGATGTGCTGGAACTGGAGCCTAGAGTTCTCAGAGAGACCAGAGAGACTTCATCTAGCAATTGATGAGAGTAGATGCAAAGACCCACAGCCTAATATTAGGCAGAGCTTGGGGAGTCCTGTGGAGGAGGGGAGGAAGGATTGGTGGTACCAGAGGGGTCAAGGAGACTATTGTGAGAAGGCCCACAGAATCAACTGTTACTCAAGTGTACTCACAGGGGCCAGGGAGCCTGTATGGGTCCTCTGCATATATGTTATAATTATGCAGTTCTGTGTCCTTGTGTGATCCCCAACAGTAGGAGTTATGGTTGTGTAGCTCTGTGTTCTGTTGGGAGCAGGAACTTCCTCTTGCCTGCCTTTGGGAACCTTTTCTTCCTACTGGGTTTCTTAGTCCAGCCTGGTCTTATAGTAGCTTCTTATACCATATTTGGTTGATGTTCCTGGGAGGCCTGTTCCTTTCTGAGAGGAGTTGGAGGGGTGGTGGATCTGAGGGAAAGGGGAGGTGGGGGGAGCAGGGAGACACTGGAGAGAGGGAAGGAGGGAATCTGTAGTTAGGGTGTAATATATGAGAGAAGAATAAATAAAAAGGCAAAACTCTAGATAGAAAGAAAGAGAGAAAGAGGGAGAGGGAGGGAGAGAAGGAAGGAAGAAAGGAAGGGAGGAGGAGAAAGGGAGGGAGGGAGGGAGGGAAGAGGAAGGGAGGGAGGGAGGGAGGATGAAGGAAGAAAACAAAGGAGACTGAGTGAGCCATGAGGACCAAGCCAGGAAGAAGCACCCCTCCATGGCCTCGGCATCAGCTCCTCCATTCAGGCTTCTGCCCTGACTGATCTTCAGGAAAGACTGATTAGGGCCTGTAAGCTGAAATAAACCTGTTCCTCCCCAAGTTGCCTTTGCCCATGGTGTTTTATCACAGCAATAGAATCCCACACTTTGACAAGGCTATTAATCTTTTTGGAAACTTAAAGACACAACAATATCCCTTTAATAAATACTTCTTCTGAGTCAGACTATGGAAGCCGTACACAAAGGGATCCTAGCTAAATCTCAGTTAAATGGCAATGTCTTTAACAACCTCCTTCATAGACTCTGTTGCTGGAGAACTGAGTGATACTGGGAATGTGAACTCCAGACCTATCGTTAAGCACTTTGCAGTCCATCCTTAGAACGACCTCAGGACATGGCACTGGTGACCCTCATCCTACTGATATGCCAATCACACAGAAATCAGGAAGACAGTAAGATGTGAGCTCAAGTACCCTGAAGTCAGAGTCGCCACACACAATGACTCCATACCACTAAACTCAGATACAGTGACTTCTTTCTTTAATAAGCAAATACAAAGATGGGTGTACTGAAGATTTGCTCATAAAGCTGGATTTAATGTTATTTTCTCTAAATAAAACAAATAACAATTTTAAAAAACCTATTACTGTTTTATGTGGCTACTACATTGTGTGGCAGCTATGACCATCTCCACTTCTTTGTTATATTTATTGATTGCTTTATTGATTATGTGTGTGTTAGGAGGATGCAGATGCCAGAGGACAAGTTGAAGGAAGTGGCTGTCTTCTTCCACCATGTGGGTCCAGGATCAAATTCAGTTTGTCAGGCTTGGTGGCATGCGCCATCACTGGCTGATTCATCTTGACCCTCCCTCCTTTGCTTCTTTAATGCTAAAAATTCTAATGAAAACCTGAAAATCCTAGGAATCTACAGTCTAGCATCTTGTTGTGTTACCATTTAGACAAGATGCTTAAGAGTGACTTGACACCATTGGGAGCTGAAATAGATCTTCAGGGATTTTCAAAACAATAAGCGGTTCTGGGCAAGATGAGAGGAAATACTGATCAGAGGCGAAAAGAAAAAGAAACTTAACATTGAGCGAAGAGGAGTGGTGAAGGAAGTGAAAGCAAATTAATGCTAAAAGGAAAGTCTGAAAGCAAGAGAGGGCAGAAGACAAATCCTCATGCAAAACGAGTGGAGGAAAGTATTCAGTGTGTGTGTGTGTGTGTGTGTGTGTGTGCGCGCACACACACACGTGTCCATGTCATAGTGACTATGTAGACATCAGAACACTTGCAGGAGTCAATTCTCTCCTTCAACCACTTTTACTCTCCTTCAACCTTTACTCACTGAGCTATCTTGATGGTCCGAGAAGGAAATTGTTGAGAGATTGTGAATGAGGTTCTATCTCTTTATCACCCTTTTTCTTGAAGGGGTCCTATCAAAACTGTGATAGAGTCTTGGAGAGGTTCCTGTCTGTTCTCCCTCTGATACCATACCTGATCTTCATTTGAAAAATATATATATACAAAATTACTTTTGATGGATATCATGGGAGGTTGATTGTGAGAGAATGGTAAGGACACCTACATAGGAAACTGAACCAACCAGTGGCACATCCCTGCACCATCACCCTGATATTAGCTTTTTTTCATAGCAGTTATCCTGATCTGGCACATCAGATATTTAACAAGTATTATTATCTGTCTTCATTCTCCTTTTGTATGTGGGCTCAATAAAAGTAGGGACTTTACATTACTAACACTATTTAGAAAAACGTTGGCCATCTAGTGATACTTGGTGACTATTTTGATGTGATGAATGAATTCTATCATTTTAATACCAACATTTAACCATCTACTTGAACCTTCCATCCATCAGCATTTTGGTGTTAAAATGATGACATCATCCCCCATATCCAACCAGCAATCGCTTCTGGGTCTTCAGTGTTTGAAACTAAGAGAAGATGGAAAAATGCCTGGATTAAAATGATTTTTTGGTTTATTGGTCAATTTCTGCTGTACCATATGAAATAAAACCTATAGGCAGCTGCGGACCTGGATAATACCTTTTGGTAATATCTTGAAAAGATACCTTTTGCAGATTCAATAACCAAAAATGAATTCTAACTGGATGCCTAGTCAGTTCCCCAAATCAAATAATTAAATGATGAAATATTAGGTTTTTATGAAGAAACAGAAGGGGGAAAGCCTGCAAGGCCTTGAATGCTTCCAATCCTTGGGCAACTTAACCTGTGTGTTTGACAAAGGTCCTGCCTCTGTGTTCAGCCCAGAATGGGCAGGAATCACCATGACTTGGTACTCAGAAAACATTTTACAGGTTGCAGCTTACAGTTGCTTAGAGCGGATCTTAGCTGTGTAATAGTAACTAGAGAATAATACAAGGGCATGGTTTAAAGTGTTGCTCTGAATATTTTGAACACTGTTT
Source organism: Tokudaia tokunoshimensis (assembly GCA_036184795.1). Taxonomy (NCBI): domain Eukaryota; kingdom Metazoa; phylum Chordata; class Mammalia; order Rodentia; family Muridae; genus Tokudaia; species Tokudaia tokunoshimensis. The sequence goes on along the minus strand of BTHU01000004.1, from coordinate 36,758,226 downwards.
TGAGGCTCATGGAAATCTTGCAGCTCGTTTTCAAAGAATCTCTCTGGCCTCCCCAGATTTCAGTGAATATCCTCCTCTAAAAGATTAATTTTTCTAAACATGTCTATCTGATAACTTCTATTCTCCATCTGATTCTGGACCAGGAAGTTTTTTTCAACGTGTTAATGTTCCTCCACAGTTGGTTGTCTAGTTGCCTGTTTGTTGGACAGCAACCTACAGACTCTCTTTGATGATATTTCTGTACTGAAACAAAGCTGCCATCTTTGTTTCTCGTTCTGAATGCCTCTTTCCTCCCTTTCATGACATAGACAAATGTTAATGTTTACTACCAGGCAGTGCATTAGTTGCTAATTAAGTTACTAGATGCTTCAGCCAAAATGTGTTGTATTCAGTCCAAGAAAAGAATGGCAGCTATATAAAAAATAAGTTGTTGAGGATTTTGTATTGTTGTTTTGTTTTGTTTCATTATGAGAATTGTCTACTAAAGAATGCAGGGACCTTAAGTACTGGGAGTTAGGAAGCCTTCAGTCTTGGCTTTCTGCTAAACTCAGTTGGTGGGGCTAAAGTCAGCATGCATCTGTCACTAGGCAGGCCCAGGTCAAAGCTGAATAAATATTATACTACCAAGCAAAGCATGCGAAAATAAAGCTGTTTAGGATAGTTAACTTTTTTATACTTAAGCCCCAGTTCTTGGAGAAACAAATTAGTTCTTGGGACCCCACTGGGTGTGAAGTTTACTGTAGGATGGATGCAGAAACGCCCCCTGGAGCTCCATTATTCTGGAACCTCCCTCCACCTGGCCCACCCCCACCCCTCAATCCCCACAAATAAGAGTAGCTCAATTTTTACATCAAGATTTAGGACAATTCTTCAGTTCCCCCCAAGACCTTCCTTGCCCTCTGCATATTAACTAACAAATTAGTCCGGTCTTCTAAGCAGCACCCAGCGGTGAAGACAAAAATATTCTCAAATAAAATAGAGCAGAGCACCGCTTGCTTTCTCAACACAGGGAAGAATTCGCTTTCCCTTCCTGTTTCCCACTTTCCCACGGTGTTCTTGACCAAAGTCTTCACCTAACCCGCCGCATCCACGGGACTCCTCCACCCTCACGAAACTAATTATCTGGCCCGGAAGTTGACGTTAGTAAAGTCCTGAGAAGAGAATCGAAACAGAAACCGATCTGTGGGTGGAAGGCAATACTTAAAGCTCCCTGCGAGGGTGAACATTCTAGCGGTGGCCGAGCGAAGAGTTGTCCCTGGTCTGTGCCCTCCTTCTGCAGCGCGTTCCTGGCTCTTCTGCCACCAGCCGGGTGCCACCGATTGATCTGGTGCTCAGAGGCTACCTGGTACCTGCGGCTCCCAGGCAAAGTAGACGGGACCCATTCACTGCCACCTGTGGATAGCCCGCCCGCCCCGGAGACTCCTCTCCCATTCCCCGAGACTCCACGATGTCGTTTGTCTGTTCTGCAGAGGACAGCTTCAGGAATCTCATCTCAATCTTCAGGTCCAGGGTGAAAATGTACATGCAGGTGGAGCCGGTGCTGGACCACCTCGTCTTTCTGCCTGCAGAAACCAAAGAGCAGATTCTTAAAAAGGTCACCACCTGTGGTAACACCAGCGCGGCAGAGCTGCTCCTGAGCACCTTGGAGCAAGGAGAGTGGCCGCTGGGATGGACGCAGATGTTCGTGGAGGCCCTGGAGCGCAGTGGCAACCCCCTAGCCGCGCGCTATGTCAAACCCACACTCACTGATCTGCCCTCTCCTTCCTATGAGACTGCCCATGATGAGTGTCTCCACTTGCTGAACCTCCTCCAGCCCACCTTGGTGGACAAGCTTCTGATTAACGATGTCTTGGACACTTGCTTCGAGAAGGGACTGTTGACAGTCGAGGACAGAAATCGGGTAGGTGTCACTGTAGACGGAGATGGGTTTGTGGAAGATTGTGCGAAGCAGGGTTGCTTGTACATTTCTCCATAGGGAGCGGCTTTTGACTTCTTTCAGCACAACCTCCCTATCTTGTATAACTGTTTAAAATAGCCCACAGGGAGTCCATTTAACAGATGAGAAAAGCAAGGGACGTTAAACAATTCACTTTTGATCTCCCAATGAAGAAGCGGCCTTGCCATCATTATGTTTAATTAATTCCAGTTGATATTGAATTTTATGATTTAGTTTACATATTCCTCAGGATATCAGTCAGTAAGCTATGGCCCACTTACTGCGTCTATCCTTCTATTCGTATTTTAAGAACCAGAAGCTAAGAATGATCTTTAGCTGTCTATTTTTCAATTTTAAGTGTTGATAAAGTTTTATTGAAACTCTCTTCCTTATTGCTTATATTCTTTTTATAGTTGCCCTTTCACAATTGGGCGTGGGTAATATGGCCTATAAGGCTAAAATATTTATTACCAGGTTCCCAATGCTCCCCTTCATGTCTTACAGTTTGTAGCGCTTATTAAGTCTTGACCAAATGAGTAATTATGTCTTGTTCCTCTTTTTTTTGATCAGAGTTTTCATATTGTCCAGAATTCAAGTTCAGACATAGTCCACAGACAAACAAAAGCTACTACTCTCAGTTTTTCACACTATGGAAGGAGCAGGTGACTCTTTTGGAGTATCATTTGTATGGGTCAGTTTACCTGGGGACAACATAATGCTCATAGTTTGTAAAGACTGAAGATTTACCATGTTCTGCATAAACACTGAACTCTCTGCATCTAGCAGAGTTACCCAGTGTTGAAAGTTGAAAGTCTTGTTTAGGGGCAGGAGAGATGTCTCTGTGATCAGGAGCAAGGGCTGTTTTAAAAGAGGTGGGAAACCAGTTCCCAGTGGCCCTGTCAGGTGTCACAAAACTGTCTATAAATTCATGAGATCCAGGGAGATTTTGATACCTATGTCTTCCACCCACACTACAGCCACATGCACATCCTCTACCGCCCCCCCATACATAGATACACAATTAAAATAAAATTAAATACAATTTAAGGTCTTTTTTGAAAAACATGTGGACAAATGACCCGTTAATATAAGTCAAAAACTTCATTATAGTTTGCTACAATTTTGACATTTTCTTCTGTTTGATTCATTGGCTGTATCTTCATGGTACTCTTGGCATCAGACTGATTGGCTATATGTGATGTGTCTTGACCTTTAATTACTAATATCAACAGTACTTCATAGAGTTAACAGCACCCATGCCTATTCAGAGACAAATTATGCATCTCATTTGGATGTCCAGCCTCTCCAACAAGTATATTACTTTGCACTGCTGTCAGCCCGCAGTTACATCATTTCTTGTATTGAGAACCGGCTAGAGCACATTATAGTGGTCCAGCTGGATATGACAAATGTGTACATCACTGTGGCAGAGTCGTAATTTGGAAGAAAGTATGCAGCCTCCAAGCCAGCTGGAGAAGGAAGATGGCATTTCCAGCCACAGTAGCTGTTAGGAAGTCCAGAAGCAACAGAGTCCAGTCACACCACAAAGCTGTTTATGTTTGCTGGTATGATGTCCCGAGTGCCAGAGAATCAGCACTTCCTGTATTTACTCTAAATACGCCTGCCTATCTGCATTGCTTTTGTCTTGCCTGGGTTGAATTTCTGCCAACTACATTTTATCCAAGTTCTTGATTCTGGCACGCTCAGAGGCAGCTAGCAGTAATGCAAAAGATTTGACACAGAGAAGACGGATGGGAGAAGGACTTTTGTGTACTGGCAGCAGTTAAGCAAAAACAACCAAACTTTATCCCAGCTTCACATGTCTAAGGAATCCCTGAGAGAAGGGGGAGCTGCTGATTTGAAGCCAGGGGGCAGTGGTGAGGCCGCAGGAGTCTGTCATTGTTTCCTCATGCATTGGTTTACAGAAGGGGCTCTGAATGTAATCACGAAGCACCATGGAAAGGCGGGGTTGCGTTTGGAGGAATCTCTTTCGATACAGGACTCATCAAATGTTTAACTTACAACAACAAAGTGGCAGGGTGAAATCATAAGAATTTAGAATAGTAAGGACAATATAATTAATAATAACAATAATAAAGTAATAAGAATGGAGGTCTGTCTTTGCATTTTGCTATATGCATGATTTGATTCCATGATCCTAACTTTCCCTGGAGAAATGAATAACACAACAATTTCTAAGCTCACATCAACACTAATTATGAAATGTTAAAGAAAAAGTTTCATAAATAATCAGTGTTCTTTTGATACGAAGATTATATGGACTTTAATTATCAAACACATTGCTTTGTAATTTAGGGATAGAGTTTCAGAGATTTAGTTAAATCTTCCACGTATAAGCACTTCTTAATGCCCTTGGATTAAGTTGATTTGAAAGAGAAACTGTCCGTCACTTTGTGAGTACCTAGAACCCAGCCTCTTTTCATCATTTGATTGGTGTTTGAATTTATTTGAAAGAAAACAGAAGAAAGAAAGAAAAAGAAAATTGAGTTGAAGACATGATGAGCTGAATTGCGTTGCCAGATGCTTGGAAAGAGATGGCTGGTGGGCACTAAATTTCCAGATTTGAAATTTGGTAACTTCAAACAGACATTAAAGGTTAAGCTTCACTTAGCTAATTAATCAGGGCTTCTAAAAATGGGTGATGATGATGATGTTGACGATAATGATGATGATGATGATGATGATCATGATGATGATGATGATGATGATGATGAATATTGTAGACCTTCTGAGTTAGCCTTTGCCGAAGGCTGACAAGCTATCCTGTAGATGTTTTGTACTTGATTAGTTATTTTATTTTTTTGCTTCTTGCCCACATCTGCCAATACTAGCTGACTCCCAGATGATTTAAGTATAAGAACCCCAAGAACATATTTGACTTACTTATTTATTCATTTTTTCAGAATCAATGATTTGAGTGACATCTTCACCATGCTCATGTGAAAGGACAAGAGAAAAACACAGACACTGTGTGCCTAAAGTTTTTGCTATGGTGTTGATCAGCGTTCAATCTTCCTAGTTTAAGACTGTCTGCAGCATTAGTGAGCCTACAAGCTAGAGTCAATCATTGCAAGCGTCATTTTACAAATAATCGAACTAGAATTATCTCTCACAGCAATGAAATTTCCTATATTGCCCAATATTCCCAGGATACTTAGTGCCAACTTGGGTATATCCATCAACACAGATTACATGGATCACTGAGACAAAGGTGTTAACACTTCAGTAGTACAGTAATATCCACATGAACAGCCATGGAGAGAGAGAGAACTGTTCTAGCCCTGGATGACATCACTGAACACCTGTAGTCTTGGAGGTCATATACCTTTCATTTACATAGAGAACTAAGATATCTTGATATCCCAGATAGACACTGAATTTTTCCCTTCCGCTATGAAGCTCAATGTCCAAGTAAGTTTTCCCCTTACATGTTGTATTACTAGGCAAATTAGGAAGGACAGGGGTTATTGGGGCCAAAAAGTAAAAAGGTATAAAAATGTGTTGTCAATATTAACAGTTCACTTGATAAAATAGGAAGAAATTCTTTGCTTAGGAAACAAATTTTGCTTCCTAATTTTCTGTTGTCTAAGTTGAACTCTGCTGGATTTAAGAGAAAACTCTTGTTCTAGATTGTTTTGGAAATCCAGTACTTTATGAAAATAGTGGCGTTTTCCCCACTGATCTCTGTTGAAGAGGAGAATATCAAATTTAGAATATTCAAATTCACCCATGTATTTTATTCCGTAAATTAGTTTATATGGTATCTATGAACTTTTTTTTTTAAGTCCACAAGGAAAACTTCCAGTTAGGGAGAGAATCATTATCCTGCTGCAATTGTAAATAGATATTTATTAAGCTCCTGGGAACTGAAGTTAGTATGCTTATCTGCTGGGATCTGAATATCACTGCAATATTTTAAGAGAATAGTATGATTACAAGCCTCCTCAAAGCTGTTCACAGTGGCGATGATGGCAGCTGCTGGGATAGTAACGCATTCTAATGTTGTCACTCATGCATGCATGCGTTGTCCCACCTTTATGGCTACGGAGGCCAAGAAGCAAAGATGTAGTTACCGTCAGCGAGAACATGATTTCAGATGATGTGCTTTCCAGCACCAAAACAGGAAGACATTAAAAACTGAGAGCATAGATGAAGCTATCGGAAAACAAAACAAAACAAAAACGAACAAAATCCCACAGATAGTATATGTAGTTTGACATTCAAATAGCAAAATTCCTTGGGAGACTGTACAGCATCGTGACCCTCATATGCCTCGGTACAGAAAGTATGATATTTCAAATTCTGCAATGGAACATAAAAATAATAGAATAATGGTTGAAGGAAGTAGCAAGATTATGAATTACAAAACTTTAGTCACTGTCCTTAGAAAAATCCTGGTTATTTCTGTAAGAGTTAAAGCCAATGAAAGGATGAAATGATAAAAAGAAAAATGGGGATGTTGAGTTGAAATAAGAATCTGACATCAGTCTTGTGTATGTGAGTACCAATTGTGTTTCAGATGACCAGAAAACAATAGAAATCTTGCAAATTTCAGAACAGGCAAAGATTGTTTTCCATTGTGAGATTACTGAAGTTGGAGTAAACACAAGGATTAAGAAGTTTCTTAAATGCTTTTGGGGAGAAGGCCTGAAATGGATGAAATGCATCAGTTGAGATAGTCATTTTGACCACTTCTTGCCAGAAAGTGTACTTAGAATTGGAGGAAATTTTTAGCTGGTATTATAGCTCAAAAGACCAACATTCATCCCAGAAACTTAGTTGCCTAGGATCAAGTTCTATGTCTGATAGTTTTAGCTTTGGGACCTTTGTAGAATGGCCTAAGTTAGCATTTCCTCCAAATGTTTATTACTCTGTTTGGAACTGGAAATACGTGCTTTGATAATTACTGTCCAGGTGATGTATATTTTAAAATGATTTGTTAGGTTACTATAGAAGAGAAAGCACATGGAGATTACCTATCTAAAAAGGATAGGGAAACTGAGTTCTGATATTGAATGCACAAACGTTTGGAGAAATGATGTCATTGTAATAATAATTATTGCAAATATTAAATAAGCAAGTTAACTCTGCATCATTAGCAACTTAGTTCCAGAATGGCAACAACAGTCAAGGAAGAGGTCATGAAATGTTTGATTCCTCATTGATAAACTTCATCAATGAAGTTAAAAGAAAATAGCAAGCCTAAAATATATTGAAAATAAATGTCTTACACTCCGGGGGACAGAGATAGGCAGAACCGTAGGCTCACTGAACTGCCAGTTTAGCCAAAATAGCAAGTTCCTAGTTCAATTAGACCCCCAAATAAAGAGAAGAACTGAATAAAAGAAGACAGCAAAGGTCTAGTATTTGCACATGCCTGCACAGACAAGCACATCTGTGTGCACACATGCACATATCCATACGCCACACACACACACACACACACACACACACACGTGCGCGAGACACAACAGGGAAAAAAACTGAAGATATTTTCTTTGGGCTCTGGTTGTAGAAGTTGAAGCAAAGAATTTATTAATCTGTCAATTACTTTAGTATTTCCTTTTTTTATTAAAGTTTTTGTTTTGAATTTTAGTTTGAAATAGGAAACTGTGGAGGAAATACTATGATGTAGTAGAGGTCAGGGGACAGTTTGTGAGAACTGGCTTTCCCCTTCTGCCATGTGGGGGCTGGGACTCGAACTCAGCACATGTGACCTAGCAGCAAGTACATATAACCACTGAGACACCTCCTCAGCCTACTTTACAATTCTTTTCTGCATTGAAAACTTTTCCTGACAGACTCTAGAAGAGCTACATGGAATACTGCAGTATTCTTTAGCATTTGGATGTAAGCCTTTGTTTATATGTATGTCTTACTCTTTGGAATATTTTCATTTTTAATATGTTCAAAGGGTGTTTTCTCTTCCTTTTCTGTTGAAATAATAGATCTCTGCTGCAGGAAATAGTGGAAATGAGTCAGGTGTGAGAGAACTGCTGAGAAGGATCGTGCAGAAAGAAAACTGGTTTTCTACCTTCCTGGATGTTCTTCGACAAACTGGAAATGATGCACTGTTCCAAGAGCTGACAGGTGTGGGCTGCCCAGAAGACAATGCAGGTATTTCCAGTGTTATCAGGAAGATTTTGTATGCAATGCAATTGAGATTTCTTTCTTTTTTTTTTAAGATTTATTTATTTGTTATATATAAGTACACTGTAGCTGTCTTCAGACACACCGGAAGAGGGCATCAGATCTCATTACAGATGTTTGTGAGCCACCATGTAGTCGCTGGGATTTGAACTCAGGACCTTCGGAAGAGCAGTCAGTGCTCTTACCCACTGAGCCATCTCTCCAGCCCAACCTTTTTTTTTTTTGTTTTTGTTTTTGTTTTTGTTTTGTTTTGTTTTGTTTTGTTTTTCGAGACAGGGTTTCTCTGTGTAGCCCTGGCTGTCCTGGAACTCACTCTGTAGACCAGGCTGGCCTCGAACTCAGAAATCCACCTGCCTCTGCCTCCCAAGTGCTGGGATTAAAGGCATGCGCCACCACTGCCCAGTGATTGGGATCTCAATGAGGCCTCAAACTGTAGTGTCAAATATCAGGGATTTTAGAATCAACAATTTGAAGGGGTGAGGTAGGGGGTAGGAGGGTAGGGTGGTGGGGAGTGGGGTGCGGTGAGTAGGGAGAGGGGAGGGGTAAGGACATGCTCTTGGAGACAGGGGGGAGGACAAATGAGATGAGGAACTGTGGGAGGGCAGACCAGGATGGGGGTAACAACTGAACTGTATTAATAAGAATAAGAATAATAAAATAGTCTCTCTTTGCATTGGAGAGCATTACAAAGAGCATGTCAGCTGCCCGAGGGGAGCAGGGCCACTGGATAAGTCTAAAACACAACTCTTGTACTGAAGGCTCAGGAAAGATGAAGAGGAACCATGAAGATTGTAAGAGCTAGAGAACCAGGAAGTCTGCTGTGAGCTTGTCTCTTAGAAAGGACAGGGAGGCCACAGCCATGATACCCCAACAATATGCTGCCTAAACAAGACCCAGACAGTGATAATACCAACAGAAGGGAGAGGACTCATGGGATCGCACTCCTAGACTATATATGTATAGACTGTATATATATATTATATATATATATAATATATATATATATGCATTATATATATACAATACATATATATATACATTAATATATATTAGCAAGTAATGGCTGCAGCAAGTGCTCTAAGTCTAAGTCACCGAGTCATCTCTCCAGTTCTGGACTGTCATAATTTTAAAACTTTGTAACTGTTAAATAAAGAAAAGGAAGAGATCCCTCACTGTGTGGGCTACTCAGAGGAACTGACCCATAATTGCTGATCAGGAATGAGGTTTATGAGTAGAGAGACTCGCCCTTGAGGTCAGGAACCCTTAAAAGACAACAGGCCAGTGCATGGGAAACAGCAGAGTGGGCTTTAAAGGGAAGACGCACTTGCCTTTAAATCATAGAACGGTTGGAATAAAGGTAGAGTGAGACAGGGAGGAGGCCAAGGGAAGAGAGCCTTCAGGAAATCCGCCGACTTTTATAACTGTTGGGGGATGGTGGGAAGGTCTACACTGCGCAGTGTCATCTGGTACAGGCCATGTGGCAGGAAGGATCATCTGCCAGGTATTGTACAGGGTAGGACCATGAATTAGGTGTTGATAGAGTGGCCTGATTTCTTTAGGCTGCGGGATCTGACACCTTAGAGTGACCAGTGTCTTAAAAGGGCATAGCAGTGCTATAATAGCTAGTAGCTAGTTATAAACATTGTCAATTTAGCTTCAGATGAAGCCATAATCATTTTCTTTAGGAAATTCTCAATACCAAGCTGAATGGATTTTCCCCTTGCTGTTTAGGGTGGGATAATCTGGGAAAAAACTATATATATGCACACGTGCATGCATGCGTGCATGCGTGCATGCATGTGTGTATGTGTGTATTATATATATATGTATGTGTATATATAATTCTTATATATTTGTGCATATATAATTCTTATATATGTATATAATTCTTATATACATGTATATGTGCAATTATTAATACATATAAATACAATTCTTAATATATATAATTACAATTATATGTGTATGTATAATATATACATATTCTTTTTCTTTCTTTCTTTTTTTTAAAATTGCATTTATGGCTTCAAACTCCTCTGACAGATTGAAGTTTCACAAGGACAGAAACTTGATTTTCTTGGTTTCCCTCCATGGAGTGTCCAGCCTTTAAACACTTCAACATGACACTGTCATCCACAAAACACATGCTGAGAGGACCCTGAGTTAAAGCTCCAAAGAAAACATCAATCGCACCCCAAAATCTCATAATGTGTTAAGTAGGCTTACGAGCTTGTGCAGGCCTGTACTCATAGGCTTCTTCATGCAGTAGACTGTCCACATGACCAGCAGGCTGCGCCTTAAATACTCCTGTGTGCTGGAGACCAAAGAGCAGGAAAGGTAATGGAAAAGTGGAGAAAATAGGAGATTTCATTCAATTAAAATAAGAAATCCCAGGAATCCGGAACACATGGATTCAGTCTGACATTAAAGCAGATGCACATCTCGTGAACATAGAGGCAGAACAAAATGGCAAGTAAGGGATAAAGAAAGCCGCCCAATTTGCATATCCATCAATTCAGCCTTAAATAGAGCTCGGAGCCATGGAGTCAGTGAGTGACTTCGCAAAGATGATGGTCAGACAGGAAGTCACCTCACTTTCTCGTGATTCGAACGGTATTTGACTAGCTTGTCTTTCTATGCAAAATGTGATTGTTGCACAGACACTCAGCTGTAGTGATGTTAAAAGTAAAAATACATCTCTTTGTGTTACACTGAAATAACAAAGTCTCTGGAAATGTCAAAGTTAGAAAGTATGTACAGTGTATGGGAAACAGACCCTGCTATATTTTAAGAACACCAATGGCATCTGTAGACATTGTGTGAAAAACCTGTGTCATCCTGTCACTTACATCTAATACTTATGATTCACAGACTTGGAAAATTCGACTCTCAGAGATGGACCTAACGAGTCCCTTCTGCCCGACGTCCACAAGGCAAGTCTGGAGACAGAGGCCTGGAACACAGAGGACACTTCACCAGAGGCTTCTTTTGCAGATTCTTCTGTGATTACAGGTACCTGTCACATGAGGACACCTTGTGTATCATAGCTAATTCCTCCAAAAAACTCAGTCAGCCCTCTTATGACACCAGAACCTATGAAACACAAGGGGAATTTGGACACTGGTGTTTCTGAGAGTTTTTATTCAAATAATATTTTAAAGAAGACTAAATTAAAACTGCTACTCTTAGGTTTAAATATTTTAAAATGGAGATAATATTACTAGGATGCACAAGAACATATTTGCTTCTAATTTCACTTTCTAAAAATGTGTGGTCATTCTTATGTGATAACTGACCCAGGTGTGTGCTTATCTTTTATGACTGCCAAATTTTTTTCCAATATGCCAGTGATGAAGGATGACAGACCATTAATGCTTGCAGAGAGGGAGAATTAATACTCACTCCTCGTGGATAAACCCCCGATTGGTTATCCAGTACCAAGGGATCAACCCTAAAAACAAAAGTACAAACAACACTAAGCAGACTCTTGGGATGTATTTATATATTTATTCGTGTGTGTGTGTGTGTGTGTGTGTGTGTGTGTGTGTGTGTGTGTGTGTATGTGTGTGTGTGTGTGTAAAACAAAGAATAGGAAGCCATGAATTGCAGAGGGCGTATGTGGGTGCAGGGGTACAGTTAGAATAGGAGAGAGGAAATAATATAATTTTAATTTTATTTTAAAAAAGAGTAGAATAATCCAGGCAAAAGAACAATAAGCGATGAGTTTTAGGTATTTACGGTTCTTACAAATTTGTCAAATTGTGTATTTACAAATTGTGTAAATACATTCCAGTTTGCCTCTAGTCTTAACTTGTTTAAGCCAGCTCTCCTATCCCTGTAGCAATGAGTCTGCATTTGAGAAAAACTAGAATGTATAGGAACTCTGTGAAGCCAGCCATGTTCCCACAATATCCATTACGGGTAACATTTGGGGTGCCCTTCCTTCTGCATACCTGTGCATGGAACTGTAATTGCTCCTGAGCTCATTTTAGGTGTTGCTTGGGGGGGGGGGAGGTGTTACTGACTGGATAATAGTAACATCAATTGGATGCAATTAAACAAGTGTTGACACTGAGCGAGTTTCCAAATTACGGCATCGTGAACAATGCCTTTAGAGCCCTGTGCACTTAAGTCATGCTTAACTCATTAGAAACATACATAATTGGAGTTTCTGGGTCAAACGATTTATACAGTTTTAACACATTTGATACTTAGTGTCGACTCTCACTGTAGGAATTTACACTGATTTACATGTTCTTCCCAACTAAATGAGTACCCTCTTCTCCCAACCTTTGCCATAGGAGTGCATGGTGTCATTTCCAGTCTCTGTACAGTTCGTTACAAAAATACAACATTTTGATAATTTGAATACAGATTTGAATTTTTCTGATTTGTACTATTATTTTTTTTAATCCCTCCTCCTTGGGCAGTTTTTAAGTACCTGTCCCCTTTCATATTAACACATTCGTAATTTTCTCCTGGTTTATATGAACTATTTAAATATATAAGATACCAATCCTCAGTAATATCATTCTTAATGACTTACATTGATTTTTTTCTAATCCCATTCATAGTATTAGGTTTTTAAACATAATCCTTAACATATATAAATTGTGAAAATTAATGGGATCTGTTGTAAAATTTCTATATACGTACACACAGTGTATTCTTATCCCTTCTCTATTATGGACGCTTTGTTTTCTTTTTTATATTCTCGTGTATAGAAGATAACTTGCCTATCAGCCTGCAATGCTTCTGGGCGTTCGTGATCAAATGGACCACTGGGTGGAGAGTAGAGGGCTCTTGTTGAAATACAGAGTTGGACTCCGAATTCCACTTCCATCACAAGGTCCCAGGCACCTGCTGCCCATGGCTCCAGCCAAAGCAGCGAGCTTTAAGGCAGAGACCAGAAAGCATTTAAACCTGAATACCGCAGGCTTTGTCTCCCCCCACCCCTCAAGTGAGTGCCTGAGCCTGTAGCTTCCCTTCAGAAACCATGATTCCATAGCAAAGCCATATGCAGATGAGAGGACTCATGATAAGCCAGACAGTCTTTATGCGCTACCTAATGTTGTTTGGGATCGCTAGCCTTCTTATAAACCCACACCTGATGTCTGAACGGAGGCTGGGAGAGGAGCCTACATCTCACACAGCCTGCAAGCAGTTGTCTAGCCTGAGTCTGAAAGCGAGTGAACTCGAAGGCCAGATTTCTCTATTCTTTAATGTACGCATTCATTTTCTTAAGTTTAGCACGGACCCTGTGAGAAAATATGTCTCATTATGACGGCCATAGTGGGTAGAAATGGCAGGGGCTGTGTTTTTCTTGTTAGTTTCCTTTTGCTTTTACCAATATGAACCAACCAGATTCCCCCCCCCCCCCGCCCCAGACCTCCCAGGGGCTAAACCACCAACCAAAGAGGAGGGACCCATGGCCCTCCAGTCGCGCATGTAACAGAGGATGGCCCTGTGAGGCATCAGTGGGAGGAGCAGCCCTTGGTCCTGGAAAGGCTCGATGCCCAGTGTAGGAGAAGGCCTCTCTGCCTCCCCTCCCTTCCTTCACTTCTTTTACTTAAAAAAACAAACAAATAAACAAAACAAACAAACAAAAAACCTCATAACCTTCCTCTATGTACCAGAACTCCTGTCTAATCCCGTACACACAGTGAGAAACTCAGCAGAAGGGGCCTCAGCCCCTGAGGTGCTTCCCACTCTCTGAGGTTGGCCATACAGGCTCACCGGAGTCCTCTGACCTTCATGGTCTTCCAGTGCCTGCGTCTGTGAATAGGTTGGTCCTATCCTGAGCCTTTCCAAGCCAATGGTGGAGGGTTACTTGTTTGTGAGGACGTGATGTCTTTGTTCTAGAGCTTTGTTTGAGGTGCAGCTGCTGATAAATGACTCAAGTTATTCCTGGTTTGGGCTCCTCTTGATCTCCTGTTCACCTGATCTTATGAACGAAGAATTGCCAGTGAGCACACGAACCAACCAAACAACTCGTTGTTAGCCCAGAAGCCCAGAGAAGTCAGTTCGTGTCTGTTTTTTCATTTTGTGCCGATGACTGGATTCATGACCTCTCTCACGCTGGGCAAGTGCTCTGCCACTAATCTCTGTGTGCCACCCACCGAGTTACTTGACTCACGATACTTATTGCTAAATTTAATAGAGGATTTTTCCTGTCTAGTCGTTCTTAGTATTAACCGTGAAAACATGCCACAGGTTCTGGTACCTATTTGCATAATGGTATGCACAGATTATTGATAAAGATACTGTGTGTTTATTTTGTGTTCTAACACGATGGGCTAATACTAATAGTTGCTAAAAGTAACAACAACAACGACAACGACAACAAATCTTGTTTCTTAAGCAGCATGCATTTTGTAAACTTGGATTTTTTTTTTCTTTAAAATATGCAGTAATGAAAGAGAAGTTGGTAATTTTAGATCAGGATATTCCTTATTATCTTTCTGAACCAGTTTGCATGTCTTTTAGTTGATGGTAGTTTGTTGCACTTAAGCCCATTAAGTGTAAGCAGCTTTTCCATGAAGATCCTTCGGGAGTTGCTTGTACAACTTTCACACCTCACCAATCAGTGCAGTGGCTCGCACCAAACCAACTTTAATTTATCCTTCCTCCTAAGGGTGACAGACTAGAATCCTCCTGTGGATAGTTCTAGATGGTCTCGTCTCACCTTCTCAGCACGGGTGGGGGTTGGCATTTCTTCTTTTCGACTCATTCACCATTCAGACTTGACTGCTTGCACATCATTTCCAGCACTGACTGGAATTATGCACGCATGAGGCAGGGTAGGAGACAGATTGAGGGAAATATGGGGAATTGAGGGGAAGCGGGAGGAGGAAATTGGGGAGTGATGATGATGATGTTTTATCGAAGACATGTATGAAATTCTCACGAATAAAGAAAAATATATTTGCAAGAAGACGGAAGGAGAGACCTCTGGTCCTGGAAAGACTGGATGTAGGGGAATGCCAGGACAAAGAAGCGAGAAGGGGTTGAATGGAGAAAAGAGGGAGGGAAGGGGGCTTATGGGACTTTCGGGGAGGGAGGAATCTGGAAAGGGGAAATGATTGGGAATGTAAATAAAAAAACTTAGAAAATAAAAAAAAAGAAAAATATTTAGGAGAGATGCAGTTTCCCCCACCTTAAAATGCAGTTATTAATTAAAGTAAACCAAAGTTTTCTTTAAAGCCTTGCTTTTCCCGGATTAACACAATAACTTCTAAACAGCAACTGCGCACTTTAGAGCTGTTAGTGTGACTGTCAGGATGTATATGGCTCTTGTGCCTTCTGAAGTCACTGGTGATTTTAGAACAAGAAAATATCACAGAGTTTTGATGTTTTCTTAGACCATACTTGCATGGAAGACTCCAAAAGGGGACTTAACCCATTCTATGGATTATTTTAATTCTATACATTTATAGAAAAATTAAAGTCATTTCTAAATATCTGTTATTGCTTTGTCAAAGCAAGTGAGTAGCTACTTTTTAGCGTGGAGTTTTTATTACTATATTTTTTGGAAATAAAGCACTAAGGTCAAAATAGAAAGTGCAGTGAATGAGATTTTAAACAAGGGAAATGCTATTGAGTTTGGAAAAAACACTTTTATGTAACACTGCTTAGTCACAACCAATCCTGAAGCTCCTCTTATAGATAGATCCATTACAGCACCTTGTTTGGACTCTAGAAATGCAAGTAGCCCAAAATGATCGGCAGAGGGCGCTTTGACATTTATAAAGAGAAATGGAGTTCTCTGTTCCAGAGTAGAAAATGATAATGTAACTATCGTGCCATGTGTGAACACATAGTGCGCATGACCCAGCATGCATGTGTATATTTTGATTTATATATTCGTTCACGTGAAGATTTTAAAATTCCACCCCAGCTAATGAGCTCGCCAACCTGCTTGTTTTCAGACTGTAATACCTTCTTTTTCATTCCCCCCATATGTTCAACTCCTTAGGTTTATCCGGTGACATTATGCTTTGGAATGTATTGTGGATATATTTTGCATGGATCATGTTCTGTAGGAGGGGTTTAAAAATTGACCTTTATAAAACAGCCTCTTTCTCCCTGGTCCAATCTGTCACCACACGTTTTTGTTGTTGTTGTCGTTGTTTTCTTTTGTTTTTTTTTGTTTGTTTGTTTGTTTTCTGTCTTTTTGGTTTTTTTTTTTTCCCTTTTCATAGACCAAAGTCCAATCTTAAGCTTGGTCTATACTTATTTCTGTGAAAGTATCACAAAATTTATCCTTGCACTTAAGGATCAGAATAATGTTCATATCACTATCCTGTAGAAAATCTAGTGATTTTTAAAAACCTAGAAATAAATGCCACAACATTTGAAGCTAAAGGAGGATCATTCGGTAGCAGTATATTACTGTTTCAGAATTGGCTCAAATTAAGTGAGCTAGCCTTTATATTTCCTTAAATTTAGTTATTACCATTGACTGCTGAGGATTTGCGGTACTACTGGGGCCATCTAAGGGTAGGTAGTAATTCGAAGAGGGGGGGGGGAAGGAAGGACTATGAATATGTTGTGATTAATGCTTATAGAGGATTTTATGTTTCTTCTTTTCAAACTGAGCATGTTATGTGACTCACAACTGCACAGCTGTCTTAAAAGGGCTATCAGCCAGTCCTCCAGAGTTCAACAATAATGCCATTGGTATTTTTTATCAGTATGAAGACTGACTGAGTAGTGCATTTCTACACTGAAATTGATATAGGCTGGTTTTCTTTATCACTAGAAACAACATTTTTTTAAGCAGAATCATAACAAATTTTAATATGATTGTTGCATCTTACCTTCTCTATCCTGAGTTGTGAAGGACTAAAAGCCAGAATAGTAGCAAGAAAGAAGTGAGTTGGTCAGACCACACCAAACCATTGTGTTCCTATCATAAAATTATATGATCTTGGTAAGAAAGCATCATATATCACATGCTCCCAATGAGACACCGTAACCAAGCCACAGAAAATCAATAGAAAGGAAAGAAAATCCCCAAATCTAGGGGTTAAAGGGTTCAGAGGCAGACACGAGCAGGAAGAAAGGTTACCCTGAAGAAGCTGAGCTAGGAAGGAAGGACAGACATTCGTCTGAGCCATGGAAGGCTGGCTTCTGGTGGGTTTGAGAACAGAGGTGACTGATAACAACATTTCAGGCTGCGTGGGTGTCACCGGTAAAGGAAGTTATAAGAAAGCTTGAAGCGTGTCATTAATGTGATGTAAGAGGATTGCAGGGGACAGAAATGCAAGTTAAAGACCTCTAAGACCGAAGAGAATGAATGTGTCTCTCTAAGAGATTTCTCCCATTGCCCGAGGAAAACAAAACAGAACAAAACTCCCTTAAAATTAATAATTCACTGTCTGGATATTTATAAAATAACACCGCAACACTTGTAAGAAATTATGTGGGGGGTGTCATTCTGAGAAGTTGACATTGCTCATGATTTATGCCTTGGAAGTTGACAGTCGTTTTAATCCCCTCCGAGAACCTGTTGTGGAGCATTACCTGTGCACCCTTAATGATATCTGCACTTGTACTTCCCTTCTGTCTGGTTAGGGTTGCTTCGATCCTTCGGCCTTTCCAACAGGCATTTATGAATTTAAAGAGTTTCCAACTCTTATCTCCAGTCCCTGGTCTCTGTTAATGTCAAGACTTCTGTTGTGGTCATCAAGGTCTACAGTTGTGACTGACTACAGTCTAGAACACTGCACCTTCATCATTAAGCTAAGGAACAAGCTCTTCTGGTGGGTGTAGTCACTTTTACACCCCTATATATTAATAAAGTTCTTTCTGTGTTTGGACCCCAGAGCAAAGGATAGCAGGCAGAGATGACACAAAGTTAAGCCAATATCATTACACACGATTCACATTTAATTCTAGCTGACATATCTAGCACGCACGCATGCATGCATGCACACGCGCACACACACACACACATGCACACACACATGCATGTACACACACACGTACACACACACATACACACACACACACACACACACACACACCTATAAACAGGAGCAGAGAAAGCTCCACGGAGGGCCATGTGAGCCTGTGGCTCTAAGAGAGATTTTCTTTTTCTCTTTGGGGAACTCATTTCCTAGAAGCTTGGATCCAGGATAGAATATGAAGGTGGGTGGAGGTGGCTTCTCTCCATTCTGCAGGAACACATGTTCCCTGGCACACAGAGCGAACTATGACAGACCAAAATGTGAGCGTGTGTGTGGATCCATATACATAGAGCTGAAAATAAAAGTAATCTATTTCCTCTCAAAAAAAGATTGTTATTTCTAAAGAAAAGGAAATATGTATTATTAGCAGCATGACAGTAAGCACATTTAAGAGGTCCACGCAGCCTTGTGTCTGTGCCAACATGAGCACGTGCTTCAAGCTTTTGGGATAATCTTTGACAGGAGGATTATGAAACTGGTGGGTATGATGTTCAAGTACAAGGCAAGGTCACAGTAAGAGAAAAGAAAACTACACTGGGAGATGAAATTCAGTGAGGTGTAGACCCACCAGCTCCGGAGAGAATGGAACAGGGAATATTGTTCTTCGCCAAGGTACATGGAAGTCCTTTTCGTGGCTGCTGTTTCCTGCTGGATGTAAACCCACTTTTCATCACGGAGAAGCTGTGATGGATTGTTTTAAGAATGAAAATATAGAGTCTGCAGAGTGAAAAGTTTCTAGGCTAAGAGAAAGTCTACCTGGGGGAAAAGAAGTTGGTTTTTATCCAAGGAAGCACAGCTCCTTGAAGAAAACACAGTATTGTTCATTGCTTGCTATACTAGTATATTCCAGCAGAGGGCAGACGTTGCATTAAAATGAATCTAAACTCACCACCACCACCACCACCACCCCCCCTTCGCTATTTTTCCGCTTTCAATATTTTATTGTAAATTTTTTTTTTTTGGTTTTTAAACGATTTAAAAATGTTTTAAAAGTATTTAAGGTCTATAACACGTTAAAAAATATGAAATTTCTTAGATTCCAGTAATATTTTTACTATTACCAAAATACTTAAAACGTGTTTCCAAAATGAAGAGATTTTTGCCCCCCACACACGATTTTACAGCCTCTCTTAGAGACTTATTGTCACTGTAAGCAAAGCTGTTGTTTTTATCTTACTTGTGAAGTTATTATTCTTTATTTTTTATTTTGAAAATCCATTCTATCTCTTAATTGAACAAGTATAATTTTCTTTGGTTCCAATTAATCAGATATAGACAACTATATTAATAGACATGACTGCCATTTTCAAATTTTATTTCATAGTCGGCTTTGATAATTCCCTTAGAAGAAAATGACATATGTAAAAGTCAATTAAACCCATTTAGCACTATGATTCCAGTATTTGATACAAATCTACAGGAGTTTGAATTTATTCTCCTTCAAAACTCCTGTCCCTGATTTAACTGGATCATTATTATAATAAAATTCAAAACTATAGAAACAACTATCTGTATTTTTAAATAAAAGCGAGCCACCTGTAAACAGTGGCTGAGTTCAGATCTGGGAAGGTTCAGTGGTTCCCAAAGCTCTTTTCACAGCTCACTCCAACCTCTATTTTGTTTGTCTTCTTTAAGAGGAAACATGCATGACTGTGGATATTAGAACCTCCCAGATTGACCTGCATTGAAAAGTTCCAAGACAAAACCAAGAGAATCCTAAGGGAATCAGTTATGTAGCAATTCATCTTTGGTACATAAACTTAAAACATTGTTGTTGTTGTTGTTGTTACATAACACATCAACAATTTCTTGATACATGCACATTTTCTTAAGTTGAATTCCATCAGAAAACCTGCAGGGAAGGACGTTTCAATGTTGCTGGAGATATAGTATTTTCTTTATTGTTAAATTTGTTTCCTTTACTATCTCTATTTCTAAGAAAGATTAAATAAAATGTACTGCCTGGGAAACTACTACTATATATATTTGGTGAGTAGAAGATGAGGTTTGTATACACTTTAAATAAAGCAGCAGAGTGCTCTGTCCACTTTTGACTATTACAGTGATCTCTAACAGAGCTGCTGCAACCGAGTTTGAAGATAGAAGCGTTCCTTCGTGATATGTGTGCAAATGTGAGCATGGAGGAATGGGTGGAAAGTTGTTCATCCGTGAGACAGAACACCTTAGCACAGTGCAAGCATCTCTCTAGCTTGTTTCTTGGAAAGATAAGATGGTTTAGTGTTTTATGGAAAATTTGACATTGCAATGAAATGGATTTCTCAAAGCGAACTTCATTTCCTTTAGCACCAAGGATGCAGAAGCTTAAAGAGCCTCTGCACACAAATGAGGAGCCATGCCCGCTGTGAGCAGGAAGCACTGAGATGCTGGGTGACATGGAGGAATCATTTAACCTCTCTGAACATCAGTTTCTCACCTATAAAGTTGACTTGCTAATGGGGGTATCTACTGCAGAAGATGCTATCATAATTTCCATTATATTTGGGGAAAGCTCTGAGCTCAGTGTTTTGACAACGGACAAGGTTTGATTGTGAAATCTGCATAACCAAATAATGAACTTAATCAACCATGCTCCATATTTAGTAGCACTACTAATTAATATTATCAATTATCAATTAATAATTATCAATAAACTATCTGCACACTCTGTTTAAAGCTTCCACCACAAACTCATATGTGCTAGAATGAAGCTGGGTGAAAATCTTGACTTTACTGAGAATGAGTTTAAGATTATAGTTTAATTGCTAATTATTGGAAAATGAAGGGAAAGGTCAAATAGGATTTCCATATCTATTACACTCACTGGAAAAATGTATAATCTAATTTCTAGATTGTATTTATTGGCATTTTCCAGCCACTTTAATATACTTCAGCTCTCAACTCTACATTTAAAATAACAAATGGAAAATATGTCGAAATTTACTTTTTGCCACGGAAATCTTGGCCTATATGTCTAGACATGGAATTATCTTTGCAATGACATTTTCCCATCTCATTTTACACCTTGCCTTCCCCTTACAAATCACATTCCCTTTTCATCAGTACATCTGCCCAAAACGCTCTTCGACTTGACAGTTCTATCCCACACTCGCCTCTGAGCTTCTAACAAGACATACCTCTGGGAATTGCAAAGTGCCATATTTAAAATCTCTCTGTGAGATATACAGGTTTTCCCGTGTAATCATGAGGGATTCCTCAAATCTGAGTTCCGGAGCTAATCTATGACAACTGATAAGCACAGTATTTTCACATTAGTGTATTTGTGTTGTGCTAATATACTTAAACAGTATGTATGTCCATTGAGAGTCTTTGCACAACCTCCTTTTCAGCTTCTAATCTTTAACGATGACGTCTTATGTATTTGATTAGCATGGGCTGAAATTCCGTGATATCATTCGATGTAAATGGACTACATCAAGTTGTAGGGAGAAGCCTAATAAGTCAGGAACATACTGCATAGGGACAAAAGTACACAACAAAAAGCAGGGAATTACCGATACACACAAAACGCAAAGGACTCTCGAATATTGTACTCTTAAGTTAAAAGAAGGTTGCATGCTGCACGAATCCACTTACATGGCATTCTGGAAAGGGTAGAGCTGTGGAGTCAGAAACTAGACCAGAGACAGGCAAGGGACAGCGGAAAAGTATCAAGAGCAAAGAAGCTTGAGGGGGCTTGTAGGATGATAGAAATATCTTCATTGTAGTAGTGGTTACATGCGGAATGGGAAACATTTGTCAAACTCATTAACCATACACTCAAAAAGAGTGACCTTCATAATGAAGGTATATTCACCTGATTCAGAGTGACTAACCACGTAACATAAAGAGCATACTGGTAACGTTGAACTGTACAGCGTCTCAAGCTGTACCAGTAATATACAATGTATTTGTTTTCATCTGTTTCTATTTCAGTTCTAAAAAAAAAAAATGTGGCACTGATGTGTTTCAGTCTATACGTCTAGAAGTGGAATTATAATGATAGTAGTTTTAAATAACTTACAGGTATCTTCATATAGTTTACTAGTGTTTGGAGATGAAATGATAATGATTGCCTAACAAGTTATAACTATTACACGTTAGGACTAATTACAAGAACATTATAAAATAGGATATGATATCCTCTTTATAGGTAGGATAGTGTCGTTTGATTTTCATTTCAATGAAGCTCTCCTGCCAGTGGGATATTGTGTCTAGCATTGCACGGTAGTTATCAAATTTTAAAAAAAAAGGTAATTGATACCACACCCATTTTACATAAGAGGGGCCTAGGATCACAGCAACCTGAAGAGCAAGTCTCACAAGTCTTTCTGATTCCAAGTCAGCTTCCAGAACTCCTGTGCCCTGAGATTTCTCAGTTGAATGTTAGTGCTGATCCTTGACAACAAGATGGCATACATCTTTGGAGATAAGCTGGAGAAGAAAGAAGGATGTCAGAAAGGAATGACCCTGACCTGGGAGAGCAGCAGTGGGATTCAGTGAAGGGCATACACTTGCCATTCATATTTCTGGTTGATGTCAGCTTCCTATAATTACAGTAAAGAGAAACATTTCCAGACTCACAGACTCTAGCAAATGTAATGCCAAACGTCAGTCATATTCTCTTTGAGAAGATCCTTTTTGAGCTCTTTAAATTCATGTTTATTTATCTCTGAAAGGATTATTCCATAACCGGTCAGCAGGTCTGGATACTTTATTAAACTTTATGTCTTGCTCATTCCACTGTCATTTTACATGAAACAGCCCAAATTTTTTTTAATACTAATTTTTTTAAGTTGCTTTTTTTTTTTTTTAAGCTTAGAAATTCTTTTTCGGGAGACAGAATGTATGTGTACAGGTAAGATCCATAATTCAAATCACAAATGTGCAAGAATTCACATTTCCTTTCCTGCTGGGTGTTAAGGACTGTGGGTAGGTAACGGGGATTTGAGTCATTCCGGGCAGCTACTCATCCACAGTAGAACGTTTTCAGTTGAGCCTGTGGGAAACTCTTTACCTTTCATCCAGACTTGCTTCGGTGTGCCTTCCCCACTTGCATTGAACTGTATGTACTGTGTGCTGTAGAGGTGTGCAGTTAAAATACGTTTATTCTCAGAAATATTTTTTAAATATTTTAAAATGTTTTCCTTTGCAGAATCAGACACAAGTTTGGCAGAAGGAAGTGTCAGCTGCTTCGATGAAAGTCTTGGACATAACAGCAACATGGGCAGGGATTCAGGCACCATGGGAAGTGATTCAGGTACTGCCTAACTGTTGTGTAAACCTGAAAAAAAGTGTGAAATAAGACACCATAGAGTGGAATGCACGGGGGCTGTGTGTAGCCTCCCTAATGGATTTATGCAATTAAAGCAATTTTTTTTTTAAACAGCGAGTCATTTTGGAACTTTGCCACTTACTTTCTTTAACAGTATAACTTGCTCAAGTCTTACCAGAAAACTATAATCTTGATCTAGTGTGTGCCTTTTGGTCAGGCATAAGTCACATTTCATAGACTCGTGTTGCCTATTCTATTTGTGAGATCTGCTCGTGTTAATTTAACTGCATTTCCATTCTTTGTGCAGTTTTGGCATATTTATCTCTTACAGGATGATTTTTATTTTCAAATGTACTAAGACAGAAAATGGATATTGCCGACAAAATTAATGTAACTACAGATAATAAATAAGACCCCTCTTAAAATGAGAGTCTAGCTAGAAATTACACATAAAGCTAAGTGAGATCTAATTTGGATGTGGGAACAGCAGAGTGTACATGGTTTTGGTCACTAGATGAAAACTTGAATAGGTATCACCCATTCTGCTCTCCCATATTGGCTGCCTCTCACACCTGCAGGAAGCGAGAACCCCTGCTTCCAGCATCCCCCTACTTTTATCAATACTTCCTCTTATTAGGCTTCCTAACTTGTCAGCTTGATCAATGCGAATTATCTCATTCTATCTCTTGAATGTGTGGTTACCGAGAGTTGGAGGGTTAGCTTCTTTTGACTGTGGCTGATGGGTTATTGATGTCCTACTGTTCGCCTTTCGATATTAACCACAAAGTCTGAAGAAAATGCACTGCAAAAATTAACAAAACGAGTTGGCAATGACCCAGTTAAGGACCAGAAGAAAACTGACAAATTAAGAAATAAGTGATCTTATTCTTCTTTGTGATTGGGTTGCTTCTACTTAGAAAATACTTCGTGGTTCATTTTGTTCTGCATTGTCAGATTTATCGAACTATAGATCAATAACAGGGGGAAAAGATTTTGCATAGACATGGCCATTGGCCTTAAAAGTGTTTGAAGTCAGATTACATATATGTATGTGTATGTATATATGTATGCATATGTATGTATGCATGCATGCATGTATGTACACATATATTTCCCTCTAAGCACTCCTGCATCCTTTACAAGTTAGTGTGAGTAAAGCCAGTTCACCAAATGTCAGTCACGACTTTGTCATTTGAAAAAAAGGGGGGGAGGGGATGGAAGTCAGTTTGTTTTCTGTTCTGTATGGGCAGTGTTAAGTTCTCCGTGTGGACTGAATGTGATATTCTGTCTTTGTTGTGAAATAGTTAAATTTAATACCATTTCTACTGTATGCCACTGATGCTAGAACTCTAAATATACTCTAGCTGATAGTTAAGATTCCATATGGGTTGTTTTAAGCTGCTTTGCCCTATCCTAATTTGTATTTGTCTAAGTAAGGGCTTTTCAACAATATTCATTCACTCAATAAATATCTAAAACACATCCTCTATTTGCAGGGCATTTTGCCTACTTAGAGCTGTTAACAAATGTATTTGCTGATTTCTAGTCTTCAATGTGGCATGAAAGACATGATAAATCTGAATGCAACCTACTTTTGAAAAGCAAATACATTTTCAAAAGCAAATAACATTTTTTAAAAGCAAATGCATTTTCCAAGGATGCCCTTCAAGGTCTAGATGGATTAGTGTTTAAGAGCAAATAATGATTTTGCATAGTGGGCAGAAAAATTGAGAAGTGATAACATTTGTGAAATATTTGACCCTTAAGTGCGTACTAAAGCCAAGTAGAACTCGATTAATAAGAGCTTTTGGTAAATTGCTGAAAGGTTAAATGCACACCGGCTCATTGAATAATACTGCAAGAGCTGAAATTGTTTTCACCTTTTAAGCTGATGTAATAAGGGACCTTAATCTTCATACCATTAATTCCCCTTCAAAGGTGACATAGGCAATCATATTATGATCTTTGTAGACATATCATACTACAGCATAATGTAATTGCTAGTACTTTTTGAGCTTAAATAGTCTAATTAGGTTACCAGATTTCTCTTTCCCCCATTTTTTAGAAAGATATATTGCTTCTCAAAGCAGTGACACTTTTTGTCAATCCATATTGACCTGATATGGAGAATGTGCCTCCTGCTATTTTGAGAAGATGTCTATTAATATTTGTCCAATAGGAATGTTTTTCCCCGTGGTTACACACTATAGGTAAGAGGATGCTTTGTCGATTTCAAACACATGCAGCGGCAGACCTTTCCTCTCCAAGAATAACTCAGCTGTCAAAATCCATGTGAGAATGAAATTTGCCACATGGTGTAGTTCCAATAGAATATTATTATTTAAACTCTGTTTCATTTCATTTTTGACCATTTACATGTTGTAATATAATTTAAAGATCTTCAACTGGCTTTTATTTTATAGGAAATGTGCAACGTATTTCAAAGCCTGACACTATTTAAAATACCATTTTCATTATTGGATTTAATTGATTATAATCTGGGTTATATATTGATGATATAATTGGGTCATATTGATTACATAATTGGGTTATATTGATTACATCAGAGAGAGAGGAAAGAAAAAATAAATAAACCAAAATGAAACATTTAGTTTTTTTGCTTGATACTGGCTCATGGCTCATTGATTCCAGCCCAGTTTTCTCCTTCTGGTGATAGAGAAGATGAAACTCTTTTTTTCATTGCTTATATGGATGATTTTTTTCCATCCTTGTGTCAAAAGATGTGATAAGGCAAGAATCAGGCAGAATATTTAGCACTAACCCAGCATATTTCTTTGGATGCTTTCCTCACATTGAATCCAACTCTATTTTTCTTTTCCAAATCCACGCTATTTTTCTGTTTTAAATTGCTCAGCTGCCCACTGGACCTCCTAGTCTTGATTCAAAAATATGTAAGATCATTTATTTACCTAGACGGATACATCGGATAAATTATATATTACCTCAATTTCTTATACTGTGGTCCTTTGGGAAATAAATTCTCAGGCTGGATAGGTGGTTCAGCCATTAGAACCTAGGCTCACAACCAAAAATATAAGAGAAACTAATTCACTTTGGCAGGATAGCATATAATAGGTGCCTACAGAATGACTTACTGGCACATGACCAGTTCAGTAGCAGAGAAACCTCATAAATTTGGTTCTGGGGTCAAACCTTAAAAGCAATAGACCTTTGGCTCCTCTAATCTCCTTTAGTTCTAATAATATAATAAAAACCCACCTTATTTTATTTGTCTCTTTTCTTGTCCCTTAACCACATACTTGACAAGAAACAACTTAGGGGAAGAAAGAATTACTCTACCCCGAGGTTTAGCTGATAAGAGTCCACCATGGTAGAGCCAGTATGGCCGGGCCTGTCGCTCCTGGCTGTAGAAGCTAGAGAGTGAATTGTCTTGCTTATTTCTCTAGCAGTCTGACAGGAAGTAAATTGTTCAGGCTGTAATTCTCAAAGATTCCCCTCCTGTCAGCCCAGTTACCTGCTTCCTCCAGATAGACCCAACCTTCCAGAGTGTCTTCCCTTCGGAGAACACAGGAGACGTGGGTCACTTCACTTTCAGACTCTAACATGTACACTGGGGGCTCATTCATTTTACTTGGGTTTTGGGTTTCTGAAAGAGAGACCTAGAAAATCCTTAGGTTTTTTTCCCCTCTTTTCAAGTTTTGCTACCAAATGATACAATAGAAAACATAACAATCAAAGTGGGAAAATTACTACCAAAAAGTATATGCAATTACTATGAGGAATGCAACATTTTATTGTTTCTAAATCTACACCAAAATTTTGATAGAGTAAAATTAGTGGAAAATTTATTGATACGAATTTCTGTGTCTTGATTTAGATACTGCTTACAATATATCTTTCATTATAAACTTGCTCTTTTGGAAAAAGTTCATGCTTTCAGTAAAGAAGAAATATTAAAATTTTCATTACCTATAAAAGCCATTTGTGGAAACGAAATGTTATCATTGAATAAATCTGAACCTTACAGAAATATAATGGGAAGTGAATTTAAAATGCTGATGATCTGTGCGATTTTTTTTCATAAAAACATTAAATGACTCAGCGGATGATGCTAACATAGCTTAAATGTATCACATCTGTGGTTATTCATGCATATAATGCAAATGTCCTACTTACTTGGTAGATGGTTCTCACTAAGTGGTATTTGGTGTGAATTTTCCTACCCGTTCAGATAGTTCTATTTCAGCAAGTTAAAACCCACTTAAACAGGGTCAACAGTTTGCAAAGATGGAGCTGTCAGCAAGTTTTTTAAAGTTAATGGGATGGTGTTAGTTTAGTCTTACCGTGGCCATTGATAAGGGAATGAGCACTCATTTCGTGCATGAAGTACTGATAAGCACTGTCATCTCATCTTTTCTGATGCTGTAAAGCACAGGTGGACATTTGAGTTGAAATAATATTTGTTTTCCTACATTCCACTTTGTGAGCAGCGCATTTGAGATCCTTTCCTCTTGGCCAAGATGAGAAAACGTGGTCCCTTCTGAGCAAAATATATCTAAACCAAGATATATGTCATAATAAAATTACTTTAGCATTTATAAAATCACTATGTTAGCACTTACTTTGTCAGCATTTTTTTATTTCAAAATTTATGTTATGGAAATACTTGTAATATATTTTAATTTGAGTTTCAGGAGAATATATGTATGGAGACTTGCATATTGGGAAATAATAAAACACAAACTAAAACTACATGGCAAATTGTTGACAGTTCAGCTTTAAAACTACATAATTGTGTTTTATCTTCTGATGGAAGCATTACTAATTAAAAGCCAGTATAGGAAGTGCTTTCCTGCTGTTCCCTAAATATGCCTTATAGTCTAGTAGCCTCAAATGCAAATTATCTCCCCACTCTCTGTCTCTTGACTCTTTCTTTGTCTCTGTCTTTCTGTTTCTCTGTGTCTCTGTTCCTGTCCCACTCACATATATGTGCACATGCACGCGCGTGCGCGCGCGCACACACACACACACACACACACACACACACACACACAGCTCCTCATGTCCACAAGTGCCACTGTCAGATTCTGTCAACTGTGTATCCAAACTACATTTTAAAACTCATACTGAATACAGAGAAATATTTTATCATTACTCCTTAAACAATAAAAATAGCTTTTTATAACACATTTACTCTATATCAGATTTTAAGTAGAAATAATTTGTAAGAAGACACGTATATGCACAGTACATACAAGTGATGTTCCAGTGTACATGCAATCTCTGATCTGAGTTCCTAAAGCCCCACAGATACCAGTAGATGACAGCAATCGTGTGCTTTGTGGTGTTTAGTTATTAGATGATATTTTAGCAAATCAAGGAAGTAGTTCCAGCTGTTATTTTTCTTTCTTTTTAATAAAAAATAATGGACGTGAGAGCAGTGAGGACTAATCAGTCTTCCTCCCCCCCCCCCCCGCTGAGGTTCTTTTTTTTTTATTTTCTAAGTTTTTTTATTTACATTCCAAATCATTTCCCCCTTCCCGTTTCCTCCCTCCCCGAAAGTCCCATAAGCCCCCTTCCCTCCCTCTTTTCCCCATTCAACCCCCTCTCACTTCTCTGTCCTGGCGTTCCCCTACATCCAGTCTTTCCAGGACCAGGTGTCTCTCCTTCCATCTTCTTGGAAATCTATTGATATGCGAATTGTGTCTAGGGTATTCCGAGATGCTGGGTTAATATCCCCTTATCAGTGACTGCATACCATGTGTGTTCTTTCAGTCTTCCTTTCTAACCTGCCCTGCTTTAACGGGAGGAGGGCTAAGAGAAACCCAGAGGACAAGAGACTGAGCAAAGACCTGAGAAACCCTGTGCATTAGGGAGAGGAACCCACAAGCCCACACAACATCCTTTCTGCCATCCAAGCGGGAAACTGCTCTCTCTTTGAGAACTTGTCCCCATGTTCTAAGGCCTCTATGCTGTTAATTCACTCCATCATAGGAACCTGGATCAGTCTTGAAAGACAGACCTGGCACTCCCTGGTGCAGAAAACAGAAACTGAGGTGGTTTGGAACACAGAGGACAGGACCTTAAACCATTAAATCCTGTCTGCAGTTTCGGGGCTTCCCAGCCTCCGCGTCTTTGCCATTTCTCTTATGCCGCTTTTGCCTTTTTGCTTCCCTCAGATGAAAGTATCATCAGGACAAAAAGAGCATCCCCTGAGCCAGAACTGGAGCTCAGGCCTTACCAAATGGAAGTGGCCCAACCAGCCCTGGAGGGGAAGAATATTATTATCTGCCTCCCAACTGGGAGTGGGAAAACCAGAGTGGCTGTTTACATCACCAAAGATCACTTAGACAAGAAGAAGCAGGCGTCTGAATCCGGGAAGGTCATCGTCCTTGTCAATAAGGTATAGGCTCACTTTTGTGTCATTATACCAACGCTTCTAGACGATAGCATTTGTAGCACCCAATCACATACAGATTCATTTAATTAGGTGTAATGTCAAAGAAAACATTTATTTTCATTTTTATCTTTAAGCTACATATCTAAACTTCAATAGATTAACTTTAAATCTGATTTTTTTTTTCATGAAACTAGAGCATTAAGTCAGATAGTTCTAACTTACACATAAAAATTAAATTTGCCAACACACACACTCTTAAGTCCAATGGATTTGAACATATGTGACCGGAAAATGAGGATCAACTACCTTCTTTTAAAATGTCGTTAGCCACTAATCCTTAACAAAACACAGTATATACTCTTTATCTAGAACATACAGAGCAGAGTGTGATTGAAAGATAAATTGACTGTTTTTGCCCATTTCATAAGTATGTATTACATTAAATGCTACTGATCTTTTCTTTGAAAATTTATATCCTGTTAAAGTCCTCCAATCATGTTCATACTAATACTGTAAACAAAATTTATTTATTTGAATTTTATTTAGATAGAAGAGAATTTATACACTGGTAGACTGAATAATAATTTTTCCTGTTCTATGAAATAAAATTTAGTGTGCTTTTCAAGACTAGCCTTTTTCTTATCATCATGAACTTGTTTAAAGAAAATACACCAATAGACTTTTAAGACTGCTTGTGTATTTTTTTTCAGATTTATATTATGGTAAAACGTCTCAGAGGAAGCTTCTTCTCCATATTAAAAATAACATAATGCAGGATCCACAACTTGAGTGATGTCCATCACCAAGTTTGAGGTGGGCCTGTGTGCTCATCTGTGAGCACATCTGAGCCTGATGTGCTCTCCTGGGCATGTGCTCAGTGGTAGAGCTCCTGCCTAGAACGTGCAAGGCTCTGGATTTGAAATCCAGCACTCCCAAAGCAAAATAAAGGGACATGTCTTTATACCAACCATAGAAAGATTTTTTAAAATTTTCTTTTGCTGATGATAATGAAACATTAATATTTATTTACCCCAAACCTTTCACTTATTCATTTTTTGAATATAAGTTTAAATCCTGTTTCTACCTATCTATTAGCACTCTGACCTCAGACAAATTCGAACATTTTCTAACATTTTAGTTGTCTAATCTCTCTCTCTCTCTCTCTCTCTCTCTCTCTCTCTCTCGATCTAATTTTGTAATGGTTTACTATACCTTTCTTTATATAAACATTCTTTTGCTTAGTGATTTACTCTTATTAGGAATCTTCTAACCCATAAAATCTAAATAGTTATTCATGCACATTTACAAGACACTTAATGTTTATAATTTTTATCATTTGTATCTATTATATTGGATTCTTTTAATAATCAAAACAGATTTTATTGGTTCTATGTGGTTTGTATGGATCCTGTACCTACTTTATCATAGTCTGTGAGCTAGGTACTTAAAAATTCAAATACATAGTGGCTGTTTTTAAAAGCTATGAGACTAAACAAAGATATTCCAGTGTTTGTGGATATATATGAATATTTAGTGGAGTAATTGAAAATTTCCCATTAACTATCAAAGCTTTTGAGTTCCAAACATGAAATCTGAATTTTCAAATGGCATTTTCCCACCAAATGAGCACTGAAAGCATCACTCAGTCCTCTTTTCTTCCTTTCTGTTTTCTTTGAAATTACTAAAAGGACTTTCCACTAGCTCTCCATTTACATCATAATTGTTTACTGTAAGTTTTTCCTTAAATATATTTAAAGACACTTAAGTTTTAATTATTGATGGTGTTTTTATTTTCTTTTTTATTTTTGGTAATCTCTGATTTAGGAATACAGCATATTCATGTCTAGCCCACTTGCAATGTATTTTAGCTTTCAATCTAGACTACAGAAATCTTGGTCTCTAATACCATTTACTTTCGTCTCCATCCTTTCCAAAGTTATAGCCTTCAAGTGCAGAGAGAAATGCAAACACCACCTGTGCTCCCAGACTTTCCATTTCCTATCTAGGGCTTCAACATCACGAGAGAGAAGTCCCAGGTTCCTTCAGATGCTGTAATGCAACCCCATATGATTCAGCAGAAGTGGGGAGCAGTTGGGCTTGATTAGTCTTGGCACACACTCTGTCACATCTCAGGAAAAGGCTCCAAGAGGACCACACACCTCCCAATTAGCCATGTCAGACTTGCATCTGGCTTTCTCTGTGTCCTTCAGTGGGAAGTCAGTGCCACCCAGAGTGAGTTTCAAGATTGTCCAACAGTGACCGCATTATCAGGCATAATTACATTACGAGGGATAGAGTGTGCATGTGATGAGGCCAGGCCTTGACATTCTTCCTATCAACTTTCTATTTGCTATACTATATGCTTCTGGAATTCCATTTTTACATCCTCCTAGAAGGAAACTCTCAAAGTAGCTTGACTCAGGCATTATAGCTATTGCAGGCTGGCAATATAGCCCAGGTGTTAGAGCAATTGCTTAGCATACATGAAGCCAGGAGTTCTGTCCTTAGCACTACAACCAAATCTTACTTTGTGGAGCATGCTTGTAATTCCAGCACTAAAAAGAGTTAGACGCAGAAGGATCAGAAGTTCAAGGTCATCCTAAGCTACATAGGGAGTTCAAAGCCAGCCTGGACTAAGGGAGAACTCCCTTTCTCAAACAAACAAAAATAAATTAAGAATAAGATAGCCTAATCTGTGTCCTTTTCAGTCTGGGAGGTATTCTGAGTGACTAGCAATTATAGGTATTACCAGGGTGTCAGCAGCTACTTTCAGCAGATCTTAAGACTTACGGAGTTGGTTAGAACTAAAGTGAATTTCCACCTCTCCTACCCTTGCTTGCCACTTTGTTTTTATTCAGACACCAAAGCCACTGTGGTAGTTCATTCTCTCCCACCCCACACATTCTCAAAATAAATGTGCTGATGCTACCTTCTGGGTTCCCTGCTCTTTCCAGTTTTGTGGTTTAGATAGCCTGTGGCAGGATCGCAGGCACCAAGAAGAAATGATCTCTAGAATCCAACTCATGGGTATCCTGAGAACTGTTAGATAGAATTTAGTATTCCACTTAATGTTCACAGCTGACCCTCCTCTACAAATTAAGAATCAATTTAGTATCAATTACACTTTCAACTTAACTCTTGATTGACCTACAACTTACCAGAGCCCTTCCAAGCCTTCCTTTTGGAGATCAGATGTTCTTTCTCTGTGGTGTCATACTGCTGTGTCTCTCTGGGAGAATCACTACATTGTGTGTGATGGGTTGTTCTGTTAGTCACAGAATAAGTACTCAGTGACACTGCGTTTCTATAAGTCAGCAGCCTTACCTTAAATTCCTTTATGTTCTAGATATAATGTCTACATCTAATACAAACACAATGGATATTTAGTGTCAGGTGAATAGAAGGAATGATATATAGATGATAATATCAAATTAACTGATTGAGGGCTGGAGAGATAGCTCAGTAGTTAAGAGCACCGATTGCTCTTCCAGAGGTCCTGAGTTCAAATCCCAGCAAACACATGGTGGCTCACAACCATCCGAAATGAGATCTGATGCCCTCTTCTGGGGTGTCTAAAGACAGCTACAGAGTACTTACATATAACAAATAAATAAATCTCAAAAAACATTTAACTGGTTGAATGTAAACATTTCTCTTACCAGTGCACATGTAATCCTTTGACTGATATCCCTCTGTGCCTTTTGCTTTCCTTTCCTCTCTATTTTTTATAAAATTTTTAAAATTCTGTGTGTTCTCATTTTTTAAGGTAATGTTAGCAGAACAACTTTTCCGCAAAGAGTTCAACCCATTTTTGAAGAAATGGTATCGCATTATTGGATTAAGCGGCGATACCCAGCTGAAAATATCGTTTCCAGAAGTTGTCAAATCTTACGATGTTATTATCAGCACAGCTCAAATCCTTGAAAACTCCCTCTTAAATCTGGAGAGTGGAGAAGATGACGGTGTGCAGCTGTCAGGTTGGTTGGAGTGATTATTTTTAGAAGAAAAGAAAGAGAAATATTAAAGATAGTAACAGAGAATTCTTGTTAAATCATCTTTTTATGATGAAAAGTAACCTTAGTTTATTTAAGTTACTTTCTCATTTCACAAGCCTTCATTGAAGTGCTCTACTTCCCCCCAAAAAGGACCAAAAACAGAGAAATGGTTAACTTGATGGCTTGCTTTTGCTTATCATTACTAAATAAGTACAGTGTTCTTCCATTACTTCTGACACACACAAATGCACATACACGTGTGTGTGTGTGTGTGTGTGTGTGTGTGTGTGTGTGTGTGCATACACACAAAAGATGACAGGTTCTGTTAGAACTACCTTCTTGACTATAGAGTTAAACTATAGTCCTGCCTACATTATTTGGAATGATTAAATAATTGGGAGAAAAACAGAGAAAAGTAAAAGTAATCACGAGAATTAAATAAAAAGTTTAAAAAGCACAAAACCATACCTCTCTAGATAATATTCTTTTTACTTGGTGTTACAAAAAAGAGACTTTATCAGCCTAAAATTAAAAGTTTATTCTAGAACCAAAGTGGGGCACTGGGAAGATTTTGTGGATGTTGTTGTTGTTTATTTTTGTGGAAGAAAGATATGAATTTCACTAACACTTTCTGCACCCCATCTTGAGACAGGGATAATAGCTAGCAGGGACAGTGCCATGATGAACACACATGAACTTTGTAGTCATTAATTTTGCTTCTAGTCACGGTTAAGATCATACCCGCAGATTGACATAGGGCTGTGCCAATGTTCTGCCCAAGGAAAGCGACTCAGTGGCATTTCACTCCTTTAGCGTCGATGTTCTTGTGTGGCTGTAACAAGCCAATTTGGGTAAACAGACCTTCTATCTTTCTGTTAAGACTTTTCCCTCATTATCATTGATGAGTGCCATCACACCAACAAGGAAGCCGTCTATAACAACATCATGAGACGGTATTTGAGGCAGAAGCTGAGAAACGACAACCTCAAGGAACAAAACAAACCACCAATTCACCTGCCGCAGATACTAGGACTGACAGCTTCACCTGGTGTCGGAACAGCCAAAAAGCAATCTGAGGCTGAAAAACATATTTTAAATGTAAGTCTCGATGAGTTTGTGTTTAACAACAACAACACAGCCTTTGACTCTTAAGATTTTAAGTAGTGTTGAGAGTTCAAGTGCCAGAAGCTATTTGCTTTGCCTCTAGAAAATAACCCCAGTCTTCTACACCAAGGCGATATTCTTGATAAATACCAGAGATACAGAGTAAAAGGATGATAGTTTTCATTCCCAATGACTTCTTACTCCATGACTTTCAAAGTGGCATGCTTTCTGTGTCTGTTTCAGTTATGTGTCAGTCTAGAACATGGGTTATTCGAGTCATAACAGAAAGAGGCAAATGCCATGGTTCCTGCCTTTCATCCTGGCACCAAGGAAGCAGAGCCAAGCAGATTGCTATGAGTTTATGAGCTGACATAGTGAGTTCCAGATCAACTAGTGCCTCAGAAGGAGACCCATCTCAAAATAAAGGGTTGGGGGAGTGGAAAATAGAGATGTGAAGGTCTTTTATTAAAGATGCACTCATCAGCTTCCCCAGAGGGGGTACCATTTTAAGTATTGCTGCTGATCTAAAGTGCTAAGTAGGTCGGAGTACCTAAGCCTATCAATGTAAGTCGATTGAAATTATTAAAGTAAACAAGAGTCAGAAAAGGATTGTCTCCAGATTCAACTCATTACTGAGATAAAGGCCTAATTTCTACCTATGATCTAGGCACAAAGACTAAGGCAGCTCCTCCCTTTGTGCTGTCTTCTTTGTATGTAGACAATAATGGGAATATAGTCCATGAACATCAACATGATTGTGAAGGTGACTACCTGATATAATCAGATAATAGTTAGTTACTCCATAATATCCTTTTAATTTACACATTTTTCTGGTGTTCTAAGTCCTATATTACAGCAACAAAATGAAAATCAAAGGACATCTTCTTTTCTAGAATTAGACTTCAAATAAACTTTTGGAAGACATCAGAACAAATATCCTTGATTATCATTTCTTAATTAAATCCATAGTGAGCAATGCTAAAATACTGCATTCAATAAATAATGCTGCACATTACCTGAATGAAATATTAGGCTACATATTTATGCTAAAATGCAATTATACTTTTCGTACACAAACGTATGCATTAGGTTGTAAGAAAGGAATACTTAAAGTGTCTCTTTTCCAGATATGTGCCAATCTTGATGCCTCTACCATTAAAACAGTGAAAGAGAATCTTGGTCAACTCAAACACCAAATAAAGGAACCATGCAAGAAGTTTGTGATTGCTGATGACACCAGAGAAGTATGAAAAGCATTTTTATATGTATTTTTCAGACAACACCATATCCAATGGAATATTTTACATTCTCCATCTGAATATTTCCATCTAACATTTTCATCAAACAAACCACGAATTTATACCTTTAAAAATTGATAGGAGGCAGCAAAGACGACTACTAATTGTCACCACCATCCTCCCCCTTCTGGCTTATATGACACATAGCTCAGTGCATGACTTCTTCTGAATCTTGGAGGAGTGGAAGTATTGGACCAGGAGCATTGGACAGCTAACCTAGAGGGAGTGTGGGAGTTGGTACGCTCTCACGGTCGGCATTTGCGGGATTGCCTTTTTACCATTCCAGGGAACCATTTTGTTGCAGTTGGCAATGACAATAGAAATCTTCATTTGAGGTTTTTTTTTTTCTCTTTGAAAACAGACTACTAAAAAATGAAAAATTCAACGTACTGGTGGTGCTTTTCTGGTGAATATTTTCACTAATTTAAAAAAAAATCAACTTATAGTCAGTTTGGATGTTATGTTTTAGTAGATTATTCCAATCTTTTCTTTTGTAGAATTGGAAACTTGATAGGTTTTAGAAATGTAAAATATGTTTAATTCCACTGAGAATCTGCCATCTGCCTCACAAGGATACTCGGATTAAATGAGAAGATATGTGTGCAGTAGGTAATACTCAATGCTGTGGGCGCCACACCAGTGCCAGTGGGCAACCTCCACATTGCACCCATTTTCATTCTGAAATGCAGCTGCCTTGACTTGATTATCTACTCACTTTTACACTTTCACATTTTTCTCACTGGTATTTACCTGAGGAGCTCAAATTCATGCTTCTATTCTTGATCATCCAAAAAACATCCCTCTTGATATTCTCTTGAAAATAATTTGCCATTCTTTTTTTTTTTTCGTCTTAACTGTTACAATTACTTGTCATTAAAGTGTGATGAATGGGAAAAGCACAGAACATATTTGTGGATTTTCATAAGCTGACCAAACTTACGCAAAAAAAAAATTAGATAAAGAGTCAGTTCATTAAAAGGTCTTCAACACTCCTTCTACCAGTCCCCATGCCAAGGGAAACTTAGTTTTGACTAATTTTGAACTCTATCCAAGTTCAATTACGTAACCTACATTCTTTCATATCTGGATTTTTTCCAAAGTATGCCAATTGCTTTTTATTTTGGAAGTAATAGTACTGAAGCCTGTTTCGAGTAGTTTTGGCTACACTGCATCTTCACGCTCCCAGCTGGCTACAGGTACGCACCTGCCCAGGAGCTATCTAGAATCTGCAGATGAAAGACACAAACATTAGCTCAAATTTTATTAGATATTTTCTTTATTTACATTCCAAATGTTATCCCCTTTTCTCGTTTCCGCTTCAAAAAACCCCTATTCCATTCCCTCTCCCCCTGCTCACTAAACCAACCAATCCTGCTTCCATTACAATGGGGCAACTCTCCTTCACAGGACCAAGGGCCTCACCTCTCATTGATGTCCAACAAGGCCATCCTCTGCTACATATGCGTCTGGAGCTATAGGTCCCTCCATGTATACTCTTTGACTGGTGGTTTAGTCCCTGGGAGCTCTGGGGGTACTGGTTGGTTCATATTATTGTTCTTCCTATGGGACTGCAAACCGGGTAGTTGGCTTAGAGCATCCTCCTCTGTATTTGTCAGGGACTGGCAGAGCCTCTCAGGAGACAGCTATATCAGGCTCCTGTCAGCAAGCACTTGTTGGCATCCACAATAGTGTCTGGGTTTGGTAACTATGTGGGATGGATCCCCAGGTGGGGCAATCTCTGGATGGCTTTTCCTTTAGTCTCTGGTCCACACTTTGTCTCTGTATCTCCTCCCATGGGTATTTTGTTTCCCTTTCTAAGGACCGAAGCACCCACACTTTGGTCTTCCTTCTTCTTGAGCTTCATGTGATCTGTGAATTATATCTTGGGTCAATTTAGTTGCCTGTTTACCTA
This sequence comes from Tokudaia tokunoshimensis, assembly GCA_036184795.1. Classification (NCBI taxonomy): domain Eukaryota; kingdom Metazoa; phylum Chordata; class Mammalia; order Rodentia; family Muridae; genus Tokudaia; species Tokudaia tokunoshimensis. Next base: position 36,720,185 of record BTHU01000004.1, on the reverse strand, counting down.
ATGTGAAGCCCATTGGTCTTGTGGCCCAAGACACTTTTAAGTTGCCTTTCCGTGGTGGCTTTCCTCTTCCATCTACACGTTGGAAGATCTCCTGTGTAACTCTCAGTCTGTTCTTTCTCTCTTCCATCTCTCTAGATGCTCCTCTTCCTGCTCTCTCCTCTCTTCTAGTCTGCGGGAACCTGGAAGTCATGCCTCTTTCTTTCCATGCAGTTATTGGCCACTGGCATCTTTATTGATAGATCAAAAACCAATTGGGGGCAAGTACCATCAATGTCAGTAAACACAGATTCCCAATTAAATCCAAGCATCATAACCACTCATTTACATAGGAATGCTACCTAAGTAAAATTAAAAACTTTTTAAATAATTGTGACATTAACTCAATGAATACTTTTAATTGTCTTTAACTTTCGAGCTTTGTAACGCTCACTGACTTTACTTCAAAAAGTTATGGTAGAGGTTTAGAGTCAGGTATGTCTTGAAGCAAAGGTAAAACTGCAAAAATCAAATGTAGTGACCACGGAGTGATCAGAGATTAATCTGTTTCATTGTCTAGTTAATGATTCTGAACCAATCCACATTATAATACGCCAATCATTTTAACAAAGATAGCGAATGCCATTTTAAACAACGTTAATAATATACATGTCATTGTTTTTAGAATCCATTCAAAGAGAAACTTATAGAAATTATGGCAAGCATTCAAACTTACTGCCAAAAGAGTCCAATGTCAGATTTTGGAACCCAACATTATGAGCAATGGGCCATTCAAATGGAAAAAAAAGGTAATTTGAGTTTTGACCTAACAGCTTTTCCCTTGTTTACATCAAGATTTTAGACTATCCTCTCAGACTCAGAAGCAACCTAAGAGCAAACGGAACATGAAGCAGATTTGCTGTTTTGGATGTAGGACAAGTCCACACATGTTCCAACCCCTCATCTAAGGAAAGAGGTGTCAAGTCATACAGTTTTCACTTTCATTTATTATATATAAAGTATTAAGGCAGCTATCAACAGCTCTGCCTCCAAAGGCAATTTTACTGAGGTGTTTCCCAAGCTTTTCCGCTAAGGTTCAGGTCCACGATCCCGCTCACACTGAGCTCAGGCGGCAAGCGATGGAGTTGAAGGCCATCCTCTTTAGAACCCATGGCACACACGGACCTTGCTTGTGCCAGCCCCACGTTGAAGTTAGTTCTGAGCCATAACCTATTTAAGCTCACAACACAGTTGTGGGATAGTTCTCTGCCCTTTGCCTCACTCACAGAGTTTATTCTTCCAAAGCTGCTAAAGACGGAAACCGCAAAGATCGCGTCTGTACAGAACATTTGCGGAAGTACAACGAAGCCCTACAAATCAACGACACCATCCGAATGATTGACGCGTACAACCACCTGGAAACGTTCTACACTGATGAGAAAGAAAAGAAGTTTGCAGCCCTCAATGACAGCGACGAGAGTGACGACGAGGACAGCAGTCGCAATGACCAGCTTAAGGGCAATGTAAAGAAATCTTTGAAAATGGACGAAACGGATGAATTTCTCATGAATTTGTTCTTTGGTAAGATCCAATATAGCACAAACCATGTGTTCCAGCACTGTCCTCTCAGACAGGAACTCACGGCTTTAAGTTTTCCAGAAGGCTCTCAAAATTCATCTTGAAAGAAAATCCCATGAAGACTATGGTTTATAATTTGATGTGACAGGTTAACTTTTAATTGTATGACCGTAATTTTAACCATTTGATCATACAGTTTTAATGCCAAGACCATTGTAATTAATTAATTAAATAGTCTGAGCACTAAATATAATCACAAGATTACCTATGAATCATGTAAAAATTGCCAGTATAATTTTTTAATTTACTGATGCAAACTAATTTTATTTTTGATAGTTTTTAAGTTATGTTTTTCTTTAATAAATCGACTGAAATTGGAGCTGTGTACGGCTCACAGCAGGGTGTGTGAGTGCGTTGAGAGCGGTGGCTAAACCAAGCTAATAACATGAATAATTATTTTTAAAGATAACAAGAAAATGTTGAAAAAACTAGCGGAAAACCCAAAGTACGAGAATGAAAAACTCATTAAATTAAGAAACACGATACTGGAGCAATTCACAAGGTCTGAGGAGTCCTCCCGAGGAATCATTTTCACAAAAACGCGACAGAGCACCTACGCACTTTCCCAGTGGATTATGGAAAACGCGAAGTTTGCGGAAGTTGGAGTCAAAGCGCATCACCTCATTGGAGCGGGACACAGCAGTGAAGTCAAGCCCATGACTCAGGTGCGGCCTCCTTATGTAATCCATTGTGTAAGCTTCAACTAGTCTCCCCTCGTTGCTTGTAAGGCTCTCAGTTCTTTCACCATCTCACGGGTACATTCACAGAGGCTCTTGGCTTTGGTATATAGTGGTCAATATGTACCAAGTACCGCAAGGCTGATAGTGGTACATGTTGAGTTACCGAAGAAGCTGAAGTGGAATCCCCTTTCCTTTTTATAAATGTACAGGAAATTCTCGAGTTTGCCACCTCTTCTAAAAACGAGTAACTTTTACCTAAACAACACCATAAAGAAATGTTTCCAATATACAATCCAGTGGAAATTCAAACCTGCTCAGGAGGTGTGGATTATAGCCAAAACTGTTTGTATATTTGTAAATTTGTATATTTGTGTCTGTTAGAGGCTGGAAGATTTGAAGTCCTGACTATGTTAGGGAGGAGGGTTTGAGAAGGTTTCTGCCATTATATCAGTTTTAAAAATTATATTATTTATTGTGTGCATTATTTTTAACATTGGATGTGAAGGAATAGGGCAGAGGTTTACCACAGCGTCGTCAGAGGTCTTGCTGTGATGTTCTTCCACCGTGGTGAGCAACATAAAAGCTCATGTTACCTTTAAGAAGAAAGGAGAGGGCATGTTAGAACACACACTTGTTCTGGACAATGACGTTTAAGTAAGGATAAAAGTGTGCACTGAATGCCACGTAGGCTAGCAGCTTCAATGAGACTCGAGTGAAATTAAAGTACCAAGGACTGTCCATATCACAGGAGGTCATATTTCAATATATTTATACTAACTTTCAAAGTTGACATTAAAAATGTCCTCCTGCGATTAAGCTGTAGTCACATACTCATCCACTTTTAATTTACATTGTCTTTTGAATAGACCTTATGTTAAAGTTAAACCTCCCTCAGAGTAAATTAAAGAATACCTCTGCTTTCTGCTGTTCCAGGTTTACTTCCTGGACTTTTTGACTTTTTTCCTGTGGCCTTTCTGAAATAGTCCGTAGGTTTCTTTCCTTGATGATTCTTAAGGTGACCAGCTGTAATATATATATATATATGTGGGGAATTTTCAGTGTCTCAAAAGTGATAGAAAATGTTGAGTGAGTTTTATTCCCTAAATATATCACATTCTGACGTTAATATATTAAAAGGTAAACCCTATTTCAGCCTTGCCAAAGCCTTTTCTCAGCCAGCAACACCTCTCCCTCTCTTCCTTTCAAATCACCCATCAATTTATTTCCTTGGCATAAAGAGCGTTCTTCCCACCTCCAGACTGCAGGATGGAAATATTTTTGTTATTGTGTGGTAATCCCAGATTGGAAATCAAATGTTGTCTCACCATCATGTCTTTGTTCCTTGCCAAAAACAGATGGCAGCAAATCCATGTATGATCTAATCCTCTGATTTACACTGACCAGTTGCAATTTATTATTTCTTCTACTAATTAGAAGATCTGAATGTGTTTAGCATCACAAAATTTAATTTATTAAAATGTTTCCACAGACTGAACAAAAAGAAGTCATTAGTAAATTTCGCACTGGGGAAATAAATCTGCTTATCGCTACTACGGTAGCAGAGGAAGGCCTGGATATCAAAGAATGCAATATCGTTATCCGTTACGGCCTTGTCACAAACGAGATAGCCATGGTCCAGGTATGTACAGAGATCTGTGCCTAACATACTCCTTCTCATCCCTGTGCTCCTATGTGGATTCCTCCCTTTTACTAAAACAACACAAATCCTTTTTAGCTGTGTTTCTGCTAAAAAGACCAGTGTTAAAGAACTTCAAAACACGACTTTTTGTATGACTGCTGTTTCTTCAAATCCTATGTCAACCTCCTATAATTTAACTGACAACTCTATTTTGATTGCTGTTTCTATGTCCCGGACATCTCCTGGATGGTCCCTCACTGCCTTTTATGCATAACTTCAGCAGAGTGTCCCCCACCCCCACCTGGGGTGGGTGAGCATCCTCCTGAATCCCAGTTCGGGGAGGAAACATATGAGGCAGAACTGTCCGAAACATATGTCCAGATTTTCCAAGACCATGCATGATATTAGCCTCATTACAAGGGTCAACAGAGGACTCCTCAGTCTTAAGATGTCAGTGAGCCTCCCCGCCCCTCAGAGGGATAAGGAATCTGAAACACACTGACCACAAATCACACTCAGACCTTTGGGAGCTCTGCAGTTCTGTTTTCTTCTCACAGTCAATTTTTCTATATTTTTAATTTTTCACAAAATATGGAGTGGGAACACTTACAAGTACAAAAGGAGGGAAGGAAGGAAGGAAGAAAAAGAAAGAAAGAAAGAAAGAAAGAAAGAAAGAAAGAAAGAAAGAAAGAAAGAAAGAAAGAAAGAAAGGAAGAAAGGAAGAAAAAAAGAAAGATTCTGTTTCGAACACCTCTTACTCTTCTATATTAATAAATTCATGATATATAAAAAATTTAAGATGAAGAAAATATACGACTATTTTTAACACGTGATAGATTTTTTTCATCCTTCGGTGGGTGACGAGTTATAGAAGATGAAGCTCATTAAGAGGCCATCTTGCTAGCAAGCAAGATTATTTCAGGGAGTGATCCGTAGGTCAGAGGCATATGACTACAATATGTGTGTAGTTTGCCTTCAGAATAGTATTGTAGTTGATAGTTAAGCTCCTGAGCTAGGTAACCAAAGCTTATACTGTTAAAAATATGTCTATACTACCCTGCGTGATTGATCCAGTCTAGTGAGTCCCACCCCTGGTTAGTGCTAGGTCTGTATGCTCCATTGGATGGCCCGATACCCATGCACAAATGAACGTGACTAATTGAATGATCTCAATGGTCTTTAAAAATCAGGAAGAAGGCAATGAAGGTATATGTGTGGGGGGGAGGTGCAAAGGGGAGGCCTGAGAGAAGTTAGAAGGGGCAAATGGGAAGTGGACATTACATTGCATTAAAGAGCATTTAAGTTCAAAAATTTATTCACAAGCCATGGGTAATAACTACCTTTATTAAGAATAGAGAGATCATTTGAAGGCTAGGCTACTGAACAAAGACTATCTTCCCAGTTCCAAACCAGGACAACTCATATCAAGATACAACACTTCCTTTCTTTGTTCATGTTCTCAGGCCCGGGGTCGAGCCAGAGCAGATGAGAGCACGTACGTCCTGGTTACCAGCAGTGGCTCGGGAGTTACCGAACGGGAGATTGTTAATGATTTCCGAGAGAAGATGATGTATAAAGCTATTAACCGTGTTCAAAATATGAAGCCAGAGGAGTATGCAAATAAGGTATTATTCTTGGCCACCACTGAGTTTAGTTTTCGTCTGAAAATGGCTACATTTGATTGCCACGGATGACTGTGTGGCTACTTCTTCAGACAGAAATTGTGCTGAGTTACCAGCTTCTGTCAGAAGATTTATTCTTAGTCCAGATTCAAACACAAAACCCCAAAATCTGTGGGGCGCACTCGTGTGTGTGTGTGTGTGTGTGTGTGTGTGTGTGTGTGTGTGTGTGTGTGACAGGAAATGCTGAGGGAATTTTGATCATTGCAGGGAAACCAATCATCAACTTTGGCAATATAAATTTAGGATGCCCTTTTCCAGAAAGACTTGTGCAGCTCACTCATTCAAACCTACCTGGTAGTTTCAATTTGATCCAATCCATGTATACAAGCACAGTGTCTTTATTATAGAAATATTTATAAAATGCCCATTGTCTGCCAGACAATATTTTAAAAGCAGAGAACACAGGGAGAAACACATTATAATACCATTGCTATATGAAGTAGAGCTTCTAGTGTGTGCTGGCTGAGGGTGGGGAAAGACAATAAACACAAACTTAACAGTGTTGGTATAGCATACACAAATAAGCACAGTGGAATGAGAAGAAGATTGTGGAGCCAGGCTTGGTGGCTCATGTCTGTAATCCCAGCATTCAAAAGGCTAAGGCAAGAGCATTACTCAGTGAGCTTGAGGCTATTTTGAACTACATAGTATGTTCAATGCCAGCCTGGGCTATTCAGCGAATCCTATTCAAAAACCACACAAAACAAAACAAAAACTTAAGCGTAGTAGTGTATAATATAAAACACAACTGGCTGGCTACTTTTGAGATGCTCCATTGACACTAAGGCTAATTCTGAATGATTACAACATATGTAATATAGCTCTTTCTCAATTTACTAACAGAGCTATTTGAATTGGATGAAGGAAATGCAGTGGGGAAAAAGAATATATTTATACAATATTTCAGGAAACTTTCATACCACTGAAGTAAAGACTGTAACTCTTATAATAGCAAACAATCCATTTAGAAGAAAATTCACACCCTTGCATATGGGTGTGAATGTTAGTTTCTTAACATTAGAATTGGCTCTACCCTAAATAGAGTTTTAGGGAAGGGAAGCTTTCAAATTGTTGTGCAAAGTATATAACCAACTCCAGGGTTTCCTGGCCAGGTTTTCATACAAACATATATTTTAAACCCCCTTAAATATAAAGCAAACCAAACATTTTCCACCAAATAATCCTACTATAGATTTATTCCCTCGTATTTACTACTAAAGGCATAATCACAAATCAGTGAGATTCTCATAAAAACTGATGTGTTATTACTAATTGTCTAGTTCAGTTATAGGACAATTTATAGTTTACAGGTCAGATTCTCCCAATCTGTAGATTAAAACACTGTACTAGTTAGTCTTTCATTATTTTAATGAAATACCTGAGAAGAGCTGACTGATAATGTAAAGAGCTTCATTAGTTTGTTTCAGAGTTAAAACCATAAGGTCTAACAACAATGTAGAAGGCTCTGTAAGGCCTCACCCCCTGATCCATTACTGCATTATGGCAGGAATGCATACATACCTAAACTTCTTTGTGCTCTCTCTGTGCTTACAAAACTACCATAATTCAATTGTGTGGGTTTGACCCGTAAGTCCTAATCCAAGATAATTTCTTCTCCAGGGCCCCATTTCTAAGCACAGGACTACATTAAGTATCAATTCTCTTAATTATTAAGTCTTATTGACACAAGACTGTGGATTCAATTCCCGCATGAATACAGAGGTGCAAGCCATATTCAAATCATAAGAAAGGATCCATTTAGGGACTCCAGGATGGACTATCTTTCTCCATTTCTCTTGAGTGAGAGATCTGCCCTCCCAAGACTTCTCACTCAGGCAGATGAAGGAGAATGAAGAGCAATGAAGTGGACCAAGTCCATAGCCATTATGCTCAAAGCTCCCCCAGAAAGCATTATTACATAGTCAGTTACTAAGAGAGCAACTCTGCTCCTCAGGTTTGAAATGCCTTTTTAATAGACTTTAGGCAACCACTGATTAAGCGTGAGGGTTGATGCAAAAAGCAAAATCTATTTTGCATGTCATAAAATGTCAGTGTTATTGAAAAGTTAAAATTTTATCAGACATCCAGAGTGAATCTAAACACCCACCTCCATGACCTGACCCAAAGGCTTTCCCCTGTCATTTCTTTGTGCTTGGACATAGGTAGAACCCAGTAGGGAGGAAAAACTAAGTTCATCCAGTGCCGTTATCTCTTCATGTTCCAGACTACAATCTACCTGTTGATATGCAATTTTCAGCTCATTTACTTCCATAAAACTGTAAAAAAAAAAAATTGAATACTCTATTCTTTTCTCCACACAGATTTTGAAATTGCAGGTGCAAAGTATCTTGGAAAAGAAAATGAAAATCAAAAGAAGTATTGCAAAGCAATACAACAACAATCCATCGTTAATAACACTTCTCTGCAAAAATTGTAGTATGCTGGTCTGCTCAGGAGAAAATATCCACGTAATTGAGAAGATGCATCATGTCAACATGACACCAGAATTCAAGTGAGTGCAGCAAGATCCTTGTTTAAACCTCTTTAGTAGAGGCGAGAACAATGGCATTGTACACATTGTGTTTACAGAGTAAAAGCGAGATATTTTTTTCTCATCAAAGCTTTCCCTTTTGTAGTCCCTCAAATATAATCTCATTTCTTGTGTCTGTTTTGAAAGTAATCTCTGTTGAGATATGAAGTAATGGTAAGACACAAAGCAATTTTGATGTGAAGTACTTAATTCGTGGATGTCTGCATCTGTTCTCATTTTTTTTATTTTTGAATGACTGAAAAGTTAAAACAACAGCAGACTTCAAAGGAGACCCAGAGACAATGGGACATTTGTGAAGTGTGTGTGTGTGTAGGATGGGGACATCCACCTGATTTTTCACAAAAAATTCTGGGGAGCAGAAAATGAGAAAGAACAAAGTATCAGATAGTCCAACCATGTGGGTCATCATCAAATCCAACATGAACCCATGGCTGCATAATGTCATTTTGTCGCGTGTCACTAACAATCCTTCTTCCATAATAATTTTAGGGGACTCTACATTGTAAGAGAAAACAAAGCATTGCAAATGAAATTTGCTGATTATCAGACAAATGGAGAGATTATCTGCAAATGTGGCCAAGTGAGTAAACTCTAGTGGGTTCAATTTTATTTTATCCAAAAGGAATGTTCCACTGAATGTTGATTTCTCCTTTCTCTTCTGTTTTTCTAGGCCTGGGGAACAATGATGGTGCACAAAGGTTTAGATTTGCCTTGTCTTAAAATAAGGAATTTTGTAGTCAATTTCAAAAATAACTCATCGAAGAAACAATACAAGAAGTGGGTGGAATTGCCTATCAGATTTCCTGATCTTGAGTGCTCAGAATACTGCTTGTATAGTGATGAAGACTAACTCTTGATTCATGATTATTTTAAAATGTTGCCAACTCAACATTGAATATGATTTTGATTGATGTTTTTGTTGCATTACCGAATGAACTCTAGAATATGCAAATGATGGTTTTGTTTTGCTTTTAGTGATGTAAAGATACACCAAAATTGCATACATCTTATTGGTTGGTAAATGTAATTATTAATCAAAATGGTCAATTTGATGAATTCTAAAATCACCTTGGCTCAGGGAATGCCCATGAGGGACTGTCCTAAATTAATTAAGGAAGACCTATCCCACTGTAGGTGGTCTCATTCTCCAGGCTTGGGTCTTGGACTGTATAAAATTGAGAAAACTAGCTGAACCCACATTTGCTCTCATAACTCTTCAACGGACTGTGAAATTCAATGTGACAAGCTACCTCAAGCTCCTGTCACTGTGACTTCCATACAGTAATAGATTATAACCTCAAACTCTGAGCTACAATAAATCATTTCTTCCAAAGTTGTTATGGAACTTTATCAGGATGTTTCATCACAGCAACAGAAAAGTAACTAAAACAGCAGGGATAAGGGAAATCTACCAACAATACTCATTATTGCAGAGTGTTATAGTATTATGGAAACACTGGAATATAAATGAGAATCCAAGGTATCGATATTAGTTCTGCCACTAATTTTTTTTCAAATATATTTATTTTATGTGGATGTTTGCTTGACCTGCATGTATGTATGGGTACCATATGCATTTCTGACGCCTCTGGATGTCAGAGGAAGGCACCAGGTCCCCTGAAGTTGGAGTTACGGGTGATTGTGAGCCATCACATGGGTGCTGGGAATCAAACATAGGTCCTCTGTGTGAGCAACAAGTACTCAGCCACTGAACCATTTTCCCAGCCTCTCTGTCACTAATTTTCACAATCAAATTAGTCTCCTCAGTTCATCCTTCTTCCCCAGACTCCTATGGTGAAATGTTGATTACACTCTCTGCTCTGCTTTTATTGACACCTTTTATGGTTTTAAATACACCTACTCATTATAGCAGCCATTTTGTTCGTCAAACATCTAGATGTTGTTTTCTCACAAGGCTGTAATCAAAGTTTCAGCCAGCCTGTTCTGATCCAGAGGCCTTGACGATCTGTTTCCTTGCAGCTGTCTGGCTAGGATTTCTGCTTTCTTACTACATCTCCACCAGGAATTGCTCTCACATCCTAGGAATGCTTTGGTGTGTGGCCTCTTCAGGAAGCCCCCACAGTACATACCATGTGTTTCTTCAGAGACAGCAGTAGAAACTCCCAATGCTACTAAGGAAGCTTAAGTAACTTAACTATAGTAATAGGAACACAATGCATTATGCTGGATGAGGCATCTTATTGATAGGCAGACCTGATATTTAGTCTCGATTGTTAACTGATAAGATCTACAGTTATCCGGGATAAGGGTGTCTGGGCATGTCTATCCCATGTGGCCAGTAGGCCGTGCCCACACTCAAAGCAAGGAAATAATTCAGGATAGCATGCATGGACTGACTTATAATGACTTGTTCATTTTTTTGCTATTATAATGTATATCCATAGGTGATCACTTTGACAAACGGGAAGCTCGATAAAGGAAACAGTATTACTAAAATGCAGCACCAAGCAGGTTCAGGCTTGCATCTTCTGCTTTCTCTTCTGCAAACATAGTACCGTACTGAAATATGATCTAATCACCTCTTATGAAGAAGGGAGTGAAGAAAAGAATTCTTTGTAGTTTTGATCTATTAGTTTAATTCTATGTTAAGATATCTTGAATCTTTTATTTATGAGAATTTAGCCAAAATTAATATATTAATCAGAACTCTTTGGAATATAAATGAACAAAAGAAAAATTGGTTTTTTTAAAATACCTTAAGAATTCAATCTAATTCTATTTAAAGTATTGCTCTGTTCTAAAGAATTTTGGAAACTAGGCAGGAAATCAAATATCTAAGATATCTGAATAGACCACTGTAACATATGTATTCTCTTTCTGGGGCATCAACAAATACCAGGGTGTTTCTTTTGTTTTGTTTTGTCAATCTTTTTTTTCTTTATTTCAATAAAAAGAGTTATTTCTACTTTAAAATTAAAGATGTATATTTCAGATACCATTAATTTAATATGTGATGATATATGGCAACTTAAACTTTAGTAGATACACTTCTTTGTAAAAGCAACTACAATTCTTGCATCTTGATAAATTATTATTGAACACTGTAATATCCTTAATATCTTAGCACTGATTAACAGAATATACCCATGACACAAAATCTGGGTTTAGAATGCCTGTGTCTTAGTTCTTTACTTGTTTGAATGACTTTCGGCCACTTCCTATTCCATAGCTGTGTTCTCCTGGGTCATCTGTGGTTGGATTAAGGTTTCCTCGCTGCCCTAACATTTGCACGGCTTGTGCTTCTTGCTCCATGCCTATACTTTTTCTCTAAGCCATAGCCCATGAAATGACTTCTCAACAGCCATTAGTACATGTCACAAGTATGTGTTCAAAGTGGAATGTGGTATAAGAGAATTGGGTATTTTCTTCTCCGCAATTCAGTATTGACTAGAGCAGAAAGTACTGCCTTGGAAAAAAGACATTGCAGATGTTGTTTACAATTCAATTGAAGGAGCCAAGTAAGAGTCGGAGTCCCTCCTGACATTGTAGCTTTTAAGATGTGTGAGTCTTAAACACACACTTAGGAGAAGAAGATGGGGAGAAAAATAGATATCTAAATTGCCCAACTTAAATCACTTCCTCAGTACCGGTGACTTTCTGTACCTTACCTTATACTCCTGCTACACTGCTATAGTATTTCTGGTCACTCTGATCTTAACACAAATATGAAGCCATTCTTTGATGCTTCTTCAACAGATATTGTTTATGACTCTTTAAAAACAAAATCCAGATGTCACTTCCCAGAATTCAGCTGCATTTACATTTCCAGAAGAGAAGTGGAGAGAGCTTGTAAGGAAAGTATTACTCATTCTCCCTCAGCATAAAATACTCATGAAATATCTAAACAAGAACATGAGTCAGAGCAAGAAGCACAAAACAAGACACAGATTTGATGCTGTTCTAAGAATTGTAAGAATTATGATGTTGATTTGAGACTTTAAAAGTTTGTGCCCTTTTTTTTGCCTTATTTAGTCTTGCTCTATAGATACATCTTTGTTTTTTTGCATAGAGTGTATAATAAGATAAACTCGGAAGTGGATCATTACTACTTTGGGAACTTTGAGACAAAGCCACTTAATCTCTTTGAAGCCAAAGGACGTAATGACTATATTGAAGAGCTGTTATAGACATTTAGGCACTGAATTGAACAATGCTAGCTGTTAAAATGTACAAGAAATAACCACAAGGCCCAGTGGAAAGAGTCTTGGGACAAGCTGAAGCATCTATAGTAGTCAAAGAATGTGGAAAGAGCATAGTAGTAGATCTGCATTTCAGTAAAAGGCATGCAGAATTGAAGTCTCTCACATCAACGCTTATCATAAAGGGCCATCCCAAGAAGGAGTAACAAGCATACTTGTTAATGTGCCATTCAGGGTGGCTAAGGGGAGGATTTAGCCTCCATGGACAAAACACAAAGATCAATGTACATACAAGTGTTGTTGTATTCATTCAATGGCTTTCAGATTTAACCAAGTCTATCTAGGAATGATTTTAATTATGATCTGTCTTCACCTCAAGAACTGATAGTAATTCTGTATCAGGGATTGAGTCAGGGACTACATTAGAAAGAGAAACTGGATTATCAGTAGTAACTTTTGTTAGCACAAATTGTAGTTGCTTCGTTTGTTCCTAAATTCTTAAACTTTTTCTCAGATCCAAATAGCCAAAATATGAACTATGAATCCTTCTCCTAACCAGATGAGTCTGATTGATCCTCCCCACTTCTCACATCCATTCCAACTTCCACAACTACTCCCAGACTCCAAGCTAGGACCAGGAATCCTATATGAAATGCTCAGTCTTGAAGATACACCCATACAAGCAACATTATGCAGATTTCACAGATTGTATTTATATATTTAGGGACACACACACACACATGCCTGCACACACACATGCACACACACAGACAATTATTATTTATTCCTATGTACAGTCCACAAATATACTTAATAAATTAGATAAGAGTAAGGGATTTCTACTTAGGAATTTGCATTTTTAAACACCAAGAATAAAGAATAAATAAGAACATTTTCTTCATGGCTTTCAGTATTTAAGAACCAATACAGAGCAGGTTAACAATACAGTAAGAAAGTTTATACTAAAGATAGATGGAAGAAAGAGAACCATCTTAGGGTTTGAGGTATTGGAGAGGTTCCCCAATATCCTCAAAGTTGTTAGCATGTTTGAGGGTAGAAATGTCAGGAATCAATGTCTTTAACTAACTGTAGGAATTAATTAACTGTAGGAAACCACAAAAAGATAATTTGCTATTAGTTGTCTTTATGCCTTGGAAAAGCAAAAGCCATTCTGAACACATTCAGGGTAGCAGCACTTCTTTCTGCTCTGAAGACTGTGATAGATGGTAAATTTGTCAGTCAGTAATGTGTGGATAAAAATATTTGATGAAGGAATATATCTAGACTTTATTTATCTAAACAAATGCCTATACATTAAGCCAAATATTAATGAGATTCAGCTCTTTTATAAGTAGTTGAGGGGAAAAATAAACCTAATGCTGATGTGGACTTCTGATGAAACAGAGGTCAGGATTCTCTGAATGGAACCAAAAGGGGAGGAAAACCCCGTGTCTCTGTTTTGACTACATCCCTTGTGTATAAAGAATGCCCTGAAAACAATCCCCTTTCCCACAAGTTCTTCTAGACAAAAGTCTTAGCAACAAGCCAGTTAATCTGCCTGGGTTAAAGTCATTACCATATAGCCATTCCAGGGAAAAGAAAGCCTAGAGTGTTCAAATTTGCTCTGAAGTCAGAAACTGGGAAGACTCAGTATTGGTAGTATGTACATCTTCATGAGATATCCCTTCACAAAATCCAGTGATTAGTATCATATAATGCTTAAAAATTTTAAAGTATGTTTTATGATGCATCTCCAGTTTGGTTGAATTAGGCAGATGAGACTGGTTGATATTTCATCACTGAAAATGAACAGGAAGTGATGTAATAAGCATAGATGACCTTTGATGGGCTTTGCATGAAATAGGAAGAGAGAGATGGCAAGTTTTAACAATGGGTCCCAAACTTATGCCATTTTCAGACTGAGAAATGAGTCAGGAAGCAACGATATATTTAAAGCACAGAAGAAAAGAAGTGGCTTGGAAGATGGAGGAGGATGAACGCACAAGTGAAGAGGGAGAAGAAGGCTGGACAAAGAAGCAGATCCCAGTGCATTTAGGGAGTAAAAATGCAAATGTAAAAATGAGTGAAAGATAGACCTTAAGGTAGAAATCCAGCAGAAGCTAGGACTAATTCTGCTGTCATCTACCACTACACTCTACAAAGACTGAAGACAGAAGTGGAGACCTAAGGAAATCAATAGCTTTTAAATCTGATTCAATGAGTTCATTAGTGGCTCCTCAGACACTCAAACTACTATGGAGAACTGTGGTTAGCCAATTCAGAAAGAACAAATGTAGAAATAACTATTTAGTAAACACATGCAGGATAGTAGGCTAATTTATGCTATATTTGTGCACTCAAAATGTTTTTAGAAGATGGACGTGGGAGCCTGTGTCTATAATTACAGGCAGGAAGATTATCTCGAATCAAATTAAAGTCAGCCAGGGATATCTATCAAATAAAAATAAAAACGAAAACAGAAACAAAAACACAAAAAACAAACAAAAACCCCAAACCAATCAAACACACACACACACACTACACACACACACACACACACACAAACACACACACATACACACACGAGGGGGGGATAGGGGAAAATATTAATGCTACTGATCAATTTGATCCTGTTTGATTCAATGATGCTGAGTCTCTCCCAGCATGTGATCACAGTTGGAAGAACTCAATATCAACAACCAAGTTAATTACACAAATCTTTTAATTCCTTTAAATTTTATTTTCAAGACGAGCCATTCGTGGTTTCATAAGCTGATAGACCACCTCTATTCTTTCTTAAAATTCTTTGAAATTACCCTCATCAAATGACCTGGTGTTATTTGTATTTCCCTGACCCCTTCTGCCAGGCTTCTTCATAGGGATTCCATGTGAAACCATTTGCCTCTGCCTCTTCATTATCCTGAGCTTTCTAGATGATCAAGCCATAAGTAGCTCTGACTTAGAAGTAGGGCTTGGGAAGGAGAAAAATTTTGTGAACATTCATATTATAGTATCAAACTATCCCAAATGGCAACCAATGCATTGTCCCTTTGTCTCCAAACACAACCTTGGGAGCCCTCTGAAAACACATCCTGGTCCTTTAATGACTACTGTCTTGTAGTAACTAGTGTTGAAAGTCACTGCAGAATGAAAGAGTTTTGCTTCTTGGTTCCTGGGTGTTTGCGCTATAGGAAAATCCTGGCAGCCACTGCTCTGATTGCCCCTGCTACTGGCAGTACTTTGCAGGAGGCAGCTTTCCCGGCACACACTTAGCAGTTGTGTTTAGTGCTTCTGGTGAGGTATCTGCTATGAAGTTTTCCCCGGTACTTTCCAGGGTACCTCCCATGAAACTCTGAGAACTTCAAGACATCGTCATTACTCAGTGGCTCTCACTACCTCCTCCAGAAAAGTCTGGATCTCGGTCTCACATGTTCTATCATAGTTCTAAAAGGGACCATTATTCTCCTGTTTGAAGTTTGTATGTCATTTAGCT
The DNA here is from genome assembly GCA_036184795.1 of Tokudaia tokunoshimensis. Taxonomy (NCBI): domain Eukaryota; kingdom Metazoa; phylum Chordata; class Mammalia; order Rodentia; family Muridae; genus Tokudaia; species Tokudaia tokunoshimensis. Next base: position 36,704,366 of record BTHU01000004.1, on the reverse strand, counting down.
CACTTCACCTATTAGCATTAGGTGTTCTTCAAATCCCATCAGAGGTCAGGTTTATTTTAAATGTTACCTGTTTAAACTAGTGTGTGGTTTCCTCTTCTGGATTTGATTTGGACTGTGACAATCATCACTAATAAAATAAGAGATTTAGTTTGGAAGAAGTTATAAGTTTCAAATAGCCAATTACTCTTATGAGTATGCATTGCATTTCACATAGGAAATGACTCAACATATCTGACCAATTAACTAACCAAATAATTTAGAGAGTAGATAGAATGTACCTTATAACTAAACACTTTTACTTACTTAATAAAAAAAAACAGTTGTGTAATCATCTCAGTGACTGAACAGACAACAAATCTTATCTTTTATGGAAGATCTCTTTATTTAGGCTTGCCACCCCACCACTGCTCCTGTAAGTTTAAAATATACTGGTGAAGGGATATAAAAATACAGAGGATATTGGCTTCTGAAAATATGATTAATATATATAATATAGGTCATCAACATTTCCTGAATATAGCTTAACTAACACAGCTCTGCCCTCATTGGGGTACTCGAATTAGTTAAAGGTTCTTTGCTTTTTCTAATAAGAAACATTAACGTTCCTGTTAAGACCATAAAGAAAATAAGGACATCCTAGCTTATAAAGAATCAATATAGAATTCTTGTTTTAAGCCTAGAAATCGTCTATGGAGTGCTTACTCAGCCAAGATGGGCCAAGTTTTAAAAATGAAAGTTTATCTCTTATAAATATGTCTATTGGATGGAGGAAGAAAGGAAGCAGGAGAGAGTTAGGGGCTTTTTGGACAGGGATAGCGAGAGGGCAAGATGTAGCTACTAGTGTCTCCAGGCTTACCTGAGGATTAGAATTAATAAGGCTTACAAGATTAGGATCCTAGTTGTTGCGCCCAGCAATTGAGTTACCATTGTTTCTGAACTAAGTTTGTGTGGCGGTTTCCTTCACGTGGTGGTTCGACTGGGCTCAAGAGAGAAAGGTATGGTGGCAAAGTGTGGGTTTGCTAGATGTGTACCATGAAGGCCGTGGGGGTTTTGAAGCATGGGGCTGGCGTGATAGGGACCTGCCAAGAGAATTTAGTGAGCTGGGTGGAGATGTTTCAGAGCTATGGGCCTGAGTCTCCGCAAGATAAGAACAGGCCGGCCGAACTTGCCACTCTTTTTAACATTTCTCGAAACAGGTGTCGAGCCAATGTGTTGGGCAAGAATCCACTAGAAATTTAAGATTATTGGTTTGTGAGCTAGAGTTTTATTTTTTAAGTGAGTAGCTGGGTAGCTGAGATAAGTCACCTGGACTCAAGCGCTGGAATTGAAACAAAGAAAGCAGGCTCTGAGGTCCCCTGCTGTGGGGTCTGCAGGCTGCTCTGAATCAGGAGAAAGAGGATGAAAAAGCCTCCATCTTGGGGGCAGATATTGATTTAACTGTGAATTTATACTATTGGAATTATTTGCTTTTAGGTTAGATTTATATACAGATTCTGTCCAAATCACGTGGGGAATTTCATCTGTGGTTCAGAACTAAGAGGGGGAAAATTACTCACTGACTCCAAGTAGAGATGACAGTTATAATTACCTGCTAAAAACAGGTATTAATTAATAATGTCTCTAGTTCCAGGTAAAGAACTCAACAGATAAATATTATAGCGGGTATTAATAAAATTAATCTCTGTGGCTCCAGGCAGAGGGCTGAACAGATAGATGGTATAACAAGATGGCTGCTCTAGGCAGAGAGCCAAACAGAAAAAATAGTATAAAGATATATTGCTCTAATATACCTCACAGGATACTCAAATTCTGTCAAACTCTGTGGGTTCCACAGGAATCTTGAGTTATTATCCTGCCGGGCAAAATAGAAAAGGCCTAAGAATAGGCACATACAGTATTTTAGTTTACTTCATTTATTTTGGATTGTTTTAACTTTCAAAATGTGTGTAACTTTGAGTTTTGTGGTTATATTATTCCTCTGGGAGAGAGGACAATATAAAGGTTTTTCTGGTTACTAGCTCAAGGATATGCTGATTTGGGAGAAAGGTTTTGTCTTTGCATTTATAGAAAAAGTGATTAGTGTCTTTGCACCTTCCAGAGTAATTTGGATCTGATATGACGAAGGGAGACCCCCAAAGACCTAGATTCCAGAGAATTAAACAGAAAAAATTATCTTGATGATACTAAAATTTTGTTTTGAGATTTGTATATTGCAGTATATGTCCTTGGTGAGTCTCATCATTAGACAAGCTGAACCGACCTGCTTGAACTCCTGATGTGTTGGACTTTCAGCCAAACCAGTCAGGACACAGACTTCGGAGACTAATAATACAATCATTGGTGTGGCCTTCTTAAGGCCAACCAACTCCCCCACTTTCCCTACCTTTGCCCTCCCTCATAAATATCTCAACGCCATATTCAGCTTGAAGAAGTTATGAAGAGTCACCATCCCAGTTCCCTGGCTTTGGGGCTGGAGGTGGTTATTCTAAGGTTGCTCTTCTAGAGAATTCAGTAATGGTCATAATTGGAACAGGGAGGAAGTAGCTAGAACTGATTATATATCCATAAACTCATTTGGTAGACTAAATGAGACTCATTTTATATACTAAGTTGAAGTCATAATTTCTTATTTGGTACAAAATTTATTTTAGTACAAAATCAAGGTTTTCATTCATATAAATTTCTTCTATGATACAAAATTTTCTAAGTACAAGGCTTGGACCCAGTCCTTCTATAAATGCCATTATAAACTGATCTGAGATGTTTAAGCCCTGAATTATGGGCCAAATAGCAAATTCATGGCTCTGAGTTTATTGTTAGGGTGTTTTCAGATATTTTAATTAGAAATAGCTGAGGGTAACTAATGGGCAACAGTCCAGATACTTTACATAGATAGTTGGTTTTCAAAAGCATCAGAAATCCACGGAATGTGACATTTAATGTTATTTATTCACTTGTTGTTGAGACAAATCTGCTCCTAACAGCTTCCCATTTGTGGATTCAAAGAAGTAACTATGTATCTCACCTCCAGGTGAGGTTGTACATTGGGATTCGGTGGTCACTAGGCAGAAATTGCCTATCTCTCCTGCAGACCTGTGAAAGGACACAATTTACAGGTTAGGACAGTTAGTTCTGCCGAGACAGAATAGGCTAGTCTTTAACAATTCCTGTTTTTCAAAGATTTGTCAGATGATCCTAGGTCAGAAGGCTGAAGACTAATGCTCCAACTGCCTCACTTACTAGGGCTATATAGGTAGGCAGCTTTCTCTACAGTTTGTCTTAGTTCTGGAAGCTGTGTTAGGCTTCCTATTTCTTCAGACAATGTTGGTCATTCTCAGATTTCTGACAGAGTTGAAAAACTATTTACAGTCTCATAGCAAACACAGGCTATTTTCATTGAGAGAACAGATTTGAGAGGATGGTTTTCAGGTGGCATACAATCTAAAGCCAGATGTGGAATTATAAGTCTTTTAAGTTAGGATACATGATAGTATTCTATTTTATTGACAAAAATGATGGATTGGGTGTTAGCACTATATAGTACTTTATAAATTACAAGATGGAAATAGTTGTGCTCAATTTATATTTGACAGAAAAGTTTTGTTTTTCATTAGAACAGAAAGGGGAAGTGTTGTGAATGGCCCTGGTGATGCCTGTATTTTGATGTTAATTCTGCTTTCCCAGGAGGGGATGTCTAGAACAAGGAATGAGTACTGTACTCAGGTGACTTCTTGTGAACCTTCCTCCAATGAATAAAGGGACCAATCACTGAGCTGGTAGGCGGGACTTCCGGGTTGGACAGAGTAAGAAAGGAAGCAGGAGAGGGTTAGGAACTTTTTGAACTGGGATAAGGAGAGGGCAAGATGTAGCTACCAGTGTCTCCTGGTTTAAATGGATAATCCTGGTGGATTCACCACCAGAGGATTTAGAATTAACATGGCTTACAGGATTAGGATTCTAGTTGTTGTGCCCAGCAATTGAGTTATCATTGTTTCTGAAAAATAAAATAAAATATGCCTATTTATTGAAATTAAAGTATTTAGAATCTTATGACCAAAATTAAACCAATAGTCAAAAACGTTTGTTTTTTAAGATAGCCTCCGAATCCATGTTTGTGTGGGATTGAGAGGTCCATAGTCTAGTTTTTGCTATTCTGTGTAGCACCACAAAGTTTGTGATATCGTCAATGATATGAACTTCAGAATATGAAATGCTTGCTAGATATGGATAGATGATAGATGTAGGCATATATAGTTCATTATATAAAAAGATGGATAGCTGATATAGACAGATTGATAGCAGCATACATATAAAAATATTGATTATTAGAAATGTTATCTTTGATGCTAAATATTAATAGCAGTTTATCACTAATCTTCTAGGTTTTTCTAAAAAAAGGATTTAAATAAAGGATTTTTATCTTCTAAAATGACAATGCATCTACAAATATTTGCTAGACTACTGATAGACACAAAAATGTGTCTTCCCTATCTGTGTCATCTCACAGGAAATATGTTTTAAATGTTTGGAGAGATAACAGTGATATTAAAAAGTGTAATTTCTACTACATTTTCTTTTCTTTTTTATACAATATTGGGGATGAAACCCAGGCAATATGATATAGACAACCTCTGATCTACATCCCCCAATGTCTTGTATTTTAGTTTTGATACAGGCTTTTACTAAGTTGCCCGGGCTCACCTTAAACTCACTCTGTAGCATAGACTGTCTTAAATTCTCATTACTAAGCCTACTAAGTGTCTACAATTTTAAACCAGAGCTGCCATGCATAACTCCTATTGCACTTTAAAATTTATTACTAATATGAATCTCAAATTGGTATATGAACATGACACTTCTGTGCCCTGATGCCTGGCTGTTATTACTATTGTCCAACATAACACTCTGTTTCTACCAAGTTAAATCTCATACAGTAGTTTCTTTTAAATACACAGCATAGCACATTAAAATTTTTACTGCTCTATGAAGCCAACTCTGGTGAACCCCTATGCTAATTTTCCCTCCTTTATACTAGCTTTCCTCAAACACCATGTTCTTAAGCTTTGCATGCTGAAGCACATTCCTTACATATTACCTTGAACTTGCTTTCTAGTTATTTCATGTGCTTTGCCTTCTGTCTCCAGTGCAGTTTATTTCATCCATTTATCAATTACTATGTGTCTGTCACACACATCCAATCTCCACTGGATTTACTAGCCATTTAATAATTCAGATGTTATGCAGAAAACGAATACGAACAGAAAGAATGGAAGCATCAAAAAAGGACTAAATGGAGGTGACATTTTCAGGGTGCTCTGCAAATGACTACCTTAAAAGAGAGAAAAGGGGGTAATCCCCAGTAAAATCAGCCTTTGCTGAGTCCAAAGTGATGAAAATGTGTTCTAGTCAAAGAACTGAATGAATAGACCAGAGTGGTTAAGCAGGTTAAGTGGTTAACCTACAAAGAATGGCTGCAGCTGTGGAGCTGGAGTGGAGGGGAGGCCACAGGAGACCCTGGTGACTACTGTCTAGAGTTGCATTTAAGTCAAAAGTAATCAGCGGCCACTGGGGACTTTCATCAGGGGAGTGGAAGGAATTGATTTTCTCTGCAGCTACTCTAATGAAGCAGTAGAAAGATCCAGAGAAAACAGTTGGATGGTATCAGGCTAGGGTAGATCAGAGTAAAGAAAACAGAACAGACAGAAAGAAGGTATTTTGATGGGAGATTTGTTGATACCAGAATACAGAGAATTAAGGAAATGAAAAATCAAGGATTCAAAAAGGAGGGACCCTTTAATACATTGCTGTGGTATTAACCTGTGTGACAAGGTATGGACTTAAAGGGAGGAGCCCAATGGCCTGTTCTTGTGGAGAGGGAAAGGATTCCCAGCAAAGCAATTGCCATTTCCATGAGCACAATAGGTCTTGAGACTTCACCATTTTCAACTCCTGTCTCTCAGTAAGGATAGCAACATCCAGTGTTTGGGCTCTGGGATCAAACTGCCTCTGTTTTTAATTAGGACACTTTCGATTATCCTTCAAGTTTTCTGATACAATTGCTTACTTTCACTCTCGAGCCTGTAAAATGTGAAGAAGAGTAATAGTGTTTATAGTTCAGGCATAATCAGATAACAGACAGCACACCCAGGGCAGCCCTGGTGCAAAGTAAACACCCAGTAAATGTTTATTGCTAGCTGCTGAGAAGTGAATTAGTGAGAGGATCAAATAAGAAAATGTGTGTGGCCCAGAAAATGAAGCACTTAGGACACGAAGAAAGCATCTCAAAGCGAAGGCACGGTCTCTGGTTTTATGAACTCTTTCATGGGTGTATTTTTCTATTAAAAGGTAGCCTTTTTGTGTCTTTATTGGGAATGAAACTTTTAAAAAAAAAAGATAGGTAAAATGTCTTGCATAAAATAGAACCACTTAGAAGTGGCTAGAGAAAGGGGTGGGGGGATGTTGACAAGGAATGGTGGGGTGTTTTAGAAACAAGGACACTGCAGCCCAAGTGGAAGAGCTGACTTGTCGAAATCCCACCATTGTTTCAAACACCAGTAAATCTGCTTCTGACTACTTGAGCCGGTGGCATGTGGCATTTGGTTTCGGTCAGCAGGGCTGTCAGGGATGATGCAAACATCACACACATAGGAAAGAGATACAGGGAATTCTGAATAACAAATGCTAAACACACCATACAGTGAGTGGCGCAGGGGAAGTCGTTAATAAATATGAATTTCCTTTTCTGATCTGAGGTATGAGCCAGCATCTCTGACCTTGAGGAGTTGGCGAGTTGGTTAAGGGTTCACTAATGAGAGGTGTGAAAGTATCTGAGAAAAAAAAATGGACATACCAGAGGGTGTGACACTGAGTGCAGGCGTCAGAGTTCAGAAAAGCCGGCAATCGGCTGAAAACTTCCCTTGATTGTTTGAGAAACCCTTCTGGATTAGAAGGAGTAAGCAATTTAAGTAATACCATATATATTAAGTGTTCCATCTACATTAATTTAATACAGTTTCAAGAGTAGATTATGGTAGGAAGTGTGTTCTAAATGGGAACACAGAGGAAGAAAGACTAACATATTTTACACGTCTATTGGAATGCCATGCTGTGTCTGTATTTGATGGAGTGCCATACTGTGTCTGGGCTTGCCATACTGTCTGGACAATATGATGTCATTCTAGTTTCTTAAGCAAGGAAATGACATGTTTTAGGAAAAGAAAATGACATGTTTCTTGTTATTCTAGCTTCTTGAGCAGGAAAATGACATGTTTTGGAAAAGATGACCTACAAGGAGTTAACAGGCTAAATCACTGAGATTGGGGGGGAATTGGAAAGAAAAAGATTAAGAAAGGAGTTGGAAGCAATCATCCTGGCTGAGGTAACAGAAATCTGGACTTGGTCATTGGCAGTAGGAATGGAAGGGAAGAGTGGTTCTGGATGCTTCTGTAATAAAATCACCAGCTAAGAAAAATACTGCTGGCATGAGATTGATGGCAATATATAAAAATAAATACAAAAGTGCAGCCCAGTTGGTGACAGAAACAAATAAAAGTAATTTATTTGCATTACCTTATTTTTGCCCTAAACGTGACTCACAACTCCGTTTGGCTGTCTTCTACTGTCACGAGCCCTTGTGTTGCTGGCATATGGAATCACTATTTCAATGCTCCAGAGAACTTGTTCAATGAGCTATAGCTGTCTCCTACTCAAGGCACACCAATGCCTGGCTTCTGGTTCACATGATTCTCTTGTCTTGAGAAAAAGGTTTAAAGTGAGTCAGAATCCTTTTTAGTTGTCAATGAGGTCAACCCATTGGCTTCCGAACAGTCTGCTTCCTGGATGAGTGGTCAGTGGATGGTGGTCACTCCCTGTGTTCATCTCCTATCTAGCAACAAAAGGAAACAAGCTTCCTGCTATTGAGCATAAAGCAGAAAAGCAGCCAACTGTGAGGACTAGAACAGTCACAGCTGTACCTTGTTCTTTGACTTACAGCCGCCAGAACTCTCTATGTGCTGGGGGATACATTCCTATCATGTAGACTACCCAATGTGTGGTGTATTATTATGACAGCTGAAGCTGACTGATGCAGTCTCTCAACATCCAAGAAGAGTTTGAGGCTAACATTCCAACACTCCAGAAAAAAGTTGCCAGATATTTTTAAAAGATGTTTTTTTTGTATACCTTTAACTGTTGTCTGAGATAATGATAGTGCTAAGACTTTCAGATTCTTTTTGGGTAGGGATGTAGCTCAGTGGTAGGATACTTGCTCAGCATTCATGAGATCCTGGCTTTGATCCCTTACACTGAGAAAGAGAGAGGGGAGAGGGGAAAAAAGAAAGAGGAAGGAGGAAGAAAAAGAGGAGGCAGAGGAGAAGGAAGGAAAAGAAGAAGAAGAAGAAGAAGAAGAAGAAGAAGAAGAAGAAGAAGAAGAAGAAGAAGAAGAAGAAGAAGAAGAAGAAGAAGAAGAAAAAGAAGAAGAAGAAGAGGAGGAGGAGGAGGGGAGGAAGAGGAGGAGGAGGAGGGGAGGAGGAGGAGGAAGAGGAAGAGGAGGAAGAGGAGGAGGGGGAAGAGGAAGAGTAACCATCCGAACCAAATTTATAATTATCTAATAGCCACATTTTAAAGATAAATAGACTAAATTTAAAAACTCATTTATTAAACTGTCTAGATATACTTCCAAGATGAAAATTATTAAGATAATGTTTCTTATTTTATTTTTTCCAAATTCTCAAAAGTCAATGTGTATTTTATGCAGGCTAAACCACAAGTGAGCAGCAAATGTGTGGCTGGTGGCCACAGTAATGGCTGGTGTTGTTCTAGACACTTTGCTTTCTGAAAGAAAAATATAGACGGAGTTTGGCTTAAATGTGAAGTTTTCAATTCACTCCTTGGAGGTTATTTAACTCTAAAGTCTTTCATGTTTCTCTTCCTTTTAGCTTTCATATATTCCAGTTGTGCACACACATCCCATCAAACACTAAATAATAATTTTTACTAGATGCTGTGAGTCTCCTGTGGTTTAAGCGTGTCTTACCCCCAAATTCATGTTGTGATCTAAAACCTAATACACATGTACGGAGATGGGGCCATAGTCAAAGCTGTAAGCACTCTGCCTGCACAGATGGGATTTGTCACCCCATGAACAGCTTGGGAGACTCTAAGTAGTACTTTCTGCCCTTCTGCCTTCTGCCATAGGATGCTACAGAAGGAAGGAGCCTCCCCACACCAAGTGACTTGATCTTGGACTTAGGAGCCTCTAGAACTCTGAGAAACAAACTCGTCCTAAATTTCCCAGTCTTGTGTATTTGTTAGAACAGTGCCCCTAACACAGAGAAAACTCTTCAGGGTCAGGTTCCAATACCCGAGCCTGACCATTCACAGCTGCCACCCTATAGCTACTCTCTTAGGTTGTGTCAAATGTCTCAACTAGCATCATGCCCCTTTGCCGGTGGCTTGGAGCTGAGCAGAAGAAAACAAATGGGGATCACAAGTCTGTTTATTCACTCCATTTTTGACTACTGTGAAGGGACATCCCAGCTCCTGAGATCCTGGCCAGGCTGGGTGAAGCCTCTTCTAAAATGTACTGCAATCTAGCCTTTCGTTCTGTGCCACCTGTGACTCCTTCGCCTCTCTCCAGGGAACTGAGAGCAATGCTCCGCCCCCATTCAATGACCAAACAAACCCTACTTACATTCACACCATCTTAGGGTTTGGGTACAAATGAACTCTGCTTACGAAATAATATTGTCTCTCTCTGCAGTGTGGAGTTGTGGGAGGAAAGGGCCAGGCTTCCTCTGAGTTCTGTATCTTGTAAATAAACTTCTCCACAACGTAGATAAGCCCCCAGCTCCTTCTGACCCTTCTTTCTCTTTATGTCCCTTTACTTTTATCACCATTCTTTTTCTAAATATTAACCTACTTAAAGATCAAAAATAACAATGGAAAAGGTAGTAGTTCAAAACAGTCAGTTCCATCATTGGGCCGAAGCGTGAAACAATTATCACCAGACTAATTGGTCATTAACAGAATCGTGAGATTGTTGCTCGTCACTTGACTTGACAGGTTTGGCGTCACCTAACAAGGTTTGCGTGAGCGCGCCTCGCCTAGGGGTTGTGTTTCTGAGAGCTTATCCTGAGAGCTTTAACTAAAGAAGGGAACAAAAGTAGGCAGCACCATCCCATGGGCTCTGGTACAGACTGCTTAAAAGACTTAAAAAACAACGAGAAAGCCACATGACCGCTGGCAGTCCCCACCGCCTGCTTCTGAAGAGGGACACAGAATGCTCACCTACTTCACGCTGTGGCCGCCCTTCCTTCTGTCTTTGGAGAACTGTATTCCCTTGTGAACCATTAGACAATATAAACCATTTATCTACCAAGTCCCACTTTGTCAGGTATTTAGTCACAACAAGGAAAGCAACTAATACAACCATACGGAAGGCAGGACATCCACTAAGAACAATATGCCCTGCTTCTATTTTCCTGGCTCTTCCGGGTCTATCTGTTGGGGTGGAGATGCATGCAGGTCAATTCCACAATTTGCACCGAATTTACTTATTAACATTAGCGCTACATTCTCTAACGCAGTCTTCACCTATTTTTTTCTTCCCTGGAAGAGCTCTAACTTTCCAGACACACTGTTTATATTGCAATGTTGTTAATTGTGGCTCTTTGCCTTGGCTTCCCCGAATGCTCCATTCACTATTGGACTCCTGAAGGCCTTAGACAGGCAGACAGCCCTTTCACCTGGCTGATCTGGAGCAGAGCGTGGAGATATAAAGATCCTCTTTATCTTGAAGCTTGGTTTTATCTGTTACATACTGGTGTCTGTCCCAGCATAGCAGAGCAAAACCAATCCCAGAGCACTGCCACCCACGGAGACCACAGCCTCTCGCCTTTCCTTTGTCTTATCGTCTCTCTGTCCTTCCTCATAACTGAGACCACACCAAGAGTGCTTTTACCAGGATGGAAGAGGAGCAATGAGGAAAGGAAGCACTAGCTGTATGAGAGTTTGAGTAGGAAGGAGGAAAATCCAACCCCTCTACATTCATCAAGTCCCAATAGCTTGCAGAGGCTCTATAGAGCTCTGAGGTGCCCTTTGCAACACTTAATATCAGCTCCACTCGGTGCTGCCAACCCATCCGCTCAATCAAGGTAAATCACTCACCAAAACTCATCCCACAGTTCGGTGCGATGGTGAGCTACACAATGATTTTCCAGATTTCTACCATTTCTGAAGTTCAAATAGCCGTTTTTATGATTAAATAATATTCTAGTAAGATCGCACAACTTTAAAAGTCCTAGTTGCTAGAACCACAGTATCGCTGGTTAGACTGTGCACATTTAAAAATTTCACTGATTAAAATGTCATAGGAAGGTGATACGGATATTGGTTAAATCTCAGTTTACTAATCCATAAAAGAGATACTTCCAGTAAATAGCCGGTAAGCTTTTCTCGGTTCTCAGGGAGAAAAAAAAAACAATTAGCTGCAGTAAAGTCTCCTCTTACTAATGCTCCACTTATAATCTAAACCCTACAACCTACATAGAAAGACACCCTGATGCAGTAGCGTGGGATTACATGTCCGTTGTGTGTTAACAATGGCTGATATCTGATTGCATCTCAGAAACAAACTTGGCCGTTTACTAAGGACGCCAGAAAGCATCCCCTTTAGTGTTGTAAAAGCAGGATCCCCTCTGAGCCCAGGCAGCGCTCAACCTCGAGGCTCTCTCTCACTTATTTGGTCATGAGAATTTATTAAACACATATTTTAAGTCAAGTGTTGTCCCTAAGCCCTGGATATGTGGGTAAAATAAATATCTGCCTAATAGAGTTGTGTATGGGAGAGAGCCAAGAAGCAATAAAGCCAGTAAGTAAGAACAATGTCAAAGGATGTTGGAATGTGGTGAGCTCCGTAGAGGCTAGAAAGAGTAAGAAAAAGTAGAAGGTTTAAAAAGTCAGTTTTATTTTTATTTTCATATATATATATATATATATATATATATATACTTTTTTTTGCTGTACTGAGTATTGAAGCCAGGACCTTGGGAATATGAGAAAAGTCCAGCACTACTAAACTATCATAGAGGGGTCAATTACATTACATTTTATTTAGTTTTATTTATTCAATTATTTTCATCATCATCATCATTATCATTATTTGTGGGTTTTCGTAAGAGGGCAGTATTTGTTTGTTTAATGTTTTAAATATGGTTGTGTTCTGTAGTTCACTCTGGCCTGGGACTTCCTAGGTTGCCCAAGATGACCTAAATCTGGTAATGTTTCTGTTTCACCCTCTTTCCCAGTGCTAAATACATGTTATCCCAACCAGCAAGATGGGATGATTTTAAATAGGTAATATTTGAGCAAGGGCTTTAGCACATTTACTGTGTCCTTATCTGTAAATTTCACATCCCCATCTCTTGTTTTTTCCTGAAGCCTACTAGATATTGAAACTTACTTGCTTGTAATTTAAGATCAGGATAGGACCAGTTAATTTTTCTCTTTTGACCTTTAGTTCTTAAACTCTCTCAGTTATTTTATGTCATTTATCCTTTCCACCATACTGTCTGTTGTGGAAAATCTACCACAGGAGACTGGAAATGGGTCACAGCTATCTTTATTCTGCATATCCAATATTTATATTACAATTCATAAGAGTAGCAACTTCAGAGTTATGAAGTAGCAATGAAACAATCTTATGGTTGTGGTGTCACCACAATATGAAGGACTGTATTAAAGGGCCATAGTGTTAGGAAGGTTGAAGACCACTACAGTAGAAAATCTTCGTTAATTGGCCAACAACTACACTGGATATTCACCAGCCTAGCAAGGAGTCTTTCTCAGGGTGATCTTTTAAGCACAATCATTCATATGTGTGTGTAGGTATATATGTACGTGTGTGTGTGTGTGTGTGTGTGTGTGTGAAACAACCAGAAGCAGAACTTCAAAAGCCAAAAACCAAGATTAGTATATTTAGAGACATTTTCAGAACTATGGACTTTGGTGGATTATGTCTTTGTTTTATTTTTGCCAGGGGGTCCTATCTGTAGGCAGAGTTTACAGCCTGAATGGCACTTCCTTCTTGGAGTCAGCTGTGCTAAGGTCTGGGATTTGCTATCTATGGATAGCAACAGATATACATAATATGGATAGATAGGTAAATGTATGATATATAGATAATAAATAAATAAAAAGATAATTTTACGAATACATTGATAATAGGTAGAGAAAGAATAGATGATAAAAGATCAATAGGTAGATGGATAAATTATTCATGATTGATAGGTAGATGATTAGATGGTAGATAGATAGATAGATAGCTAGATAGATAGATAGATAGATAGATTTGCTCTTCCTTTGATTTTTTTCTTTTCTTTTCTTTTCTTTTTTTCAGACTCTTAAGAGTTCAGATGATTCTTGCACACCTTGGTTAGGACTGTTTTTCATTGCTGTTTTCATTCACACTATGACTTCAGTTGCTAAGTCTTCTGGAACCCAGAAGTAATGTTTCACCAGCTATGCAGACATTCCCTAGAACAATTCCATTGACATCCAAAATTAAACATCATGAAGACTTTTTATATTCTTCTTTTAAATGTATTTGCTCATAGCTTTGCATATACATGGTGGTCATGATGGGATTGAAAGAACTGAGAAGATTCAACAAGGTTTCATAATAGTTTAGATAAATATCTGTTTTAATTCCCAGGATCATCTAATAGTTCTTTTATGTTGTTCTCTCCTGTGGATTTTTTCCCCTACTAACTCAACTTTGCTGTATTTATTTTTTCTTTTTTTTGTTTAATATAAAATTTTATTATGAATATTTCTGTTGACCATTTTAACATGTTTGTAAGTTATAGTGTGATAATTCAACAATGTATGTATTACATATTGATCAAATTTGAATATATAAAACTGCCATTTTCTGGAATACTTTTTGAACACTTGAATCCCTAATAACTGTACATATTGATATATATGTGGTCCAGGGTGCTATTTTAGTACATTTATACATAAGTACTGAAAATCAGGGTAATTAACATTTTCTTCTCCTGATCATTACTTTGTATTTGGAGTCATCAAGCTTTGTATTAATCACCCCACTTTACTATGGAACACTAGAATATCCACTGCTCTCTAAGTGTCTTATGTTTATGATATTTAACCTCCCTCTAGTTCTCTTTCCAGTCTCCTTTTCCAGTTGCTAGCTATCAGTACTACATATTTAGATCAACTTTTTATAAAAACTCCTTTCCACTTTTTAAAAGATACAGTTGTTCCTAGTTATTTGGTGATGATTGGTTCTAAGACTTCTGTAGAGAAACCAAATTCAGACGGGGCTGAAAAGATGGCTGCTTGAATCAAGGTGCTCACTGCACAAGTCTGGGAACCTGAGTTCAACCCTTGAAACCCACAGAAAAGGAGATGAAATCCAACTTTTACAAATTGTTCCTTGAATTCTTTAAGTCTACACCTTAACACACAGGTACATACTCTCCCTTCTCTCTTCGTAAATAACACATAAATATTAGTTTTCTGATTGTCAAACAACTTTTATAAAGTAGCATAAAGACTGGGTATATTTCAGTGGCAGAGAACTTAATCTAGTATTCTGAAGGAATCTTTAAATTGTTTTCAGTTTATTCATTAAACAAATGCCAAGTTTGGAATTTTAACCAGGTACTGTAGCAAGTTTCTTACTGTGTACACCAAGTGCTCTATTAGTTTATTATTTACCTCAAATTAACACTATGAAAGACATGTTAGAGAAAGCACTGAATTTTTAAAGGTACAGAACTAAATAGCATCTATATAGCCAGAATTTAGAAAAAACATGAAGCATACTCTTTAATGATCCTGCTTTGGGGGTAGAATTCTACTCTCAAATATATGTCAGTTTAGAGATTAAAGGGTGTCCCATTTTCATAAGTGATGCCCTAACCCAAACTGCTGGCTCTCATACTACATTATTATCTTCTTATTAGCATGATTTTTCCCCTACTAACTCACTTTGCTGTATTTATTTTTTCATACTTTAGAGTTTTATTTTGTTTTGTTTTTAATAAGATATATATATATATATATATGTAATTTGAACTCTTGGTTTAGAGTAGATATGAAAATAAGAACAAATACCCTTGTACAGGGATGTCAGATCTAAGGGTACAGATGAAGTCATTAAACCAGAGGATATCTTGGCTTTGGTGTGCTGGTGTCTTGATACTCCCCTGGCAATATCTTGATATCATTTAAAGATAAATCTACTTCTGGCCTGACATAAGTGCCTGGTTGTAAATTGCTTTGCAAACAAAGGGGAAATATCCATACATTTGTGTCCAACTACTTTTCTTTTCAGCTCCATCTCACCCTCCTACCCTCTGTTGTAAATGTCATGTAAGTTCTAGTTTCCCTCAGGTCTTCCAAGCAAAGCAGTCCCTTTTTAAGTGTGTCTCTCCTAGATGTTTATCCTCTTCACTATTGTCCCAATGATGCCCTCTCTGCTTTCTTCACTGATACTTGACTGATCCCTTTTCTTCTGTATTATACTCTAATGGAAGAAATAGCAATGCACATGTTCAGCTGGCCAATTTGGACTCACATTTTTCCCACTCTTTTATAAAGCGTTTGCAGTGTGACTCAGGACAGCTCCCCTCTGCCTCCAGTTGTTAGCAATATCTTGTCTCTTACCCACTCATATCTTGTGAGTCTACTCTTGTCAGCAAGGACTTACTTCTTAGCAGAAACTTACTGCTGTTCAGTGAAGGGTCTTTTCTTCCTGTTTGCTCACATCAGGACATGTGACTTTCAATGTAAAGGGCACTGGGTCATGCAAAGCCTTCCTTCTGTTTCATTCATTATACAAGTTAGTCATGCAGCTCAAATTCTCTTCCGCCAGAAACATAACCTGGGTCAGTCCCATTGCATCATAGAGTACTTGGTTTGTGTTCTATCCACACCACTCAAAGGCTGTGTGACTTTGTATGACTGCTTAAATTTCCCAGGCATCTCTGCTGTCACCTGAAAATAAGGGATGGTAAAGGCAGTAAGTTCTGAGGATGAACCGAGATGGTAATCTTAAAACGCTTACAAAAAATGTCCAACTTAAGAAAGGTTTTCAATGAACACTGACTATGAATCATGGCATTCTCTAACTTTATAAACTAGGGAAATGGTTTAACTTATGAGCTACAGTAAATAAGGTATAAATTCATATTGATGAACTACTTAAAAGGAGATGTATGTCAAATGTCATTGAAGACAGTCAAGTGAATTCTTACAGTTCCGGATCCTTCAAGAAGCAGAGTTGGAAGGATGGGGTGTTTGAGGCTAGCCTGGGCTATACTGTGAGTTCCAAACAGAAAAATAAAAATAAAAAACAAAATACAACATAAATTTAATTGAAGCGTTAATTTATCTTCTGACTTTGTGCCCATAGCATAGAAGGGAATAGATTGTTTATTTTCTTTCCAATTCTAATTTAACAGATAACTCTCTCTGCTCCCAGAATTCATTCTAATCGTGATAGGATAATAAGCCACTGTCATTTAATTATGACATTTATGAAGGTGGTGGGTACCAATTATAATCTGAGAGACATGTTTCTTCATATTCTTCCTTACATCAAAATCATAATTTTAGAAATTAGATTAGATTTTTAAAGTAGTTTAAGCGATATCCTCTCTCATTGACACCATATCACACCACCCCTCCAGATCTATAACTATGTGACAGCTATTATATGCTCTCAAGATGTCAGGACACATTCTTGCTTGGATCTGAGAAATCTCTTTGATGATAATCTGACAAATTCCTTACATTACTCACATATCTGAAGAGACATCACATAGCCCCCAGAAAATATGTATCTCTCTGATTACTAGGCTCCATTTCTAACAAAACTCTGTCCAACTTAATACTGTGGCCATGATCTTACAGAATGAGATTGTGTTTTTTTGAGAAATGCACAATGATGATGCAGACCAAGGAGGTGAAGGTTGGATATGTTTAAGTTTTAATAATATTATGACACTCCCAAGGAGTGTCCCAGTACAAAATCAGCAGTGTATTCATTAATGCAATTAATCATTATTACTTTAGAAGTAATTTAAGTAATTAGCATATTGAATCAATATAATTTTTTCCCAACTACGCACTGCCTGAATCTTGGGCAGTTTACCTAATTTTTAATCTGGATTCTGTTTTCTAATTAGTAAATGAGTTTAGACACGGGAAAATGAAAATATATATTAAAGTACTGTGTTTAGAATAGGGAAGAAATGTTCATTATAACTGAAGGTCTGAACATCAGGTTTTTAGGAGCTCTTAGGTTTGTTCATCCTCTATTGAAGGTCAAGCAGAGACACTTTGATATCCTGGCTAAGCATGCTTACCAAGCAACAGTCCTATAGCTTTTGGCCTTTTTAGGAACAAATTTGTAATCGAAAGCGTATACAATCCAGGTTTCTAGTACAGCCTCCACCTGTAGCCTAAGGCTTCTTATAACTAATTCATTAAAAGGACATCACTGTTTTGTTTAATATATTAACCTTTCATTCCCACCCCTAAGTTAAAAAATGTATGATCTTTAGTTATGTTCTTAGAATGATTCTTTTTCTCTATGCTCTCAGGAATCCTAACTAAATGTGTTTTCAGGGAAACATACCTCTCTGTGTCTATCGCCTTTCCATCAATGGACATGAGTAGATTCAGGGAGGAAAGGTCTATTTTGAATCACAGTTTCAGCCTGTGATCCACCGACTCCATTGTCTGTGGTGGTCAAAGCATTATGGCAAAAGGGTGGTACTGCAAACTTGCTCACCTTATGGTGCCTGGGAAGCAAAAAGAGACAGGAAGGGGCCAGGGTTCCCATATGTCTCCTCCAAGGATACATTCCCAGTGACCTAGCTTCTTCAGTTGAGCTTAAGTTCTAGAGTGTCCCATACCTCCCCTCAGTTCTAGTAGCTAGGCACCAACCCTTCAATATGAGTCTCTAGAGGCCATTCCAGCTCCAAACTACTACAGAGTTATTTTTAAAAAACAATCACTGTCCATTAGTAAATACCTCTAGCAAGATGTGTTCATCTTGAGAATGTAGTTCATCATGAGATGTAGTATTGCCCATTTACCCAAAGTGCTTACCAGAATGCCACCATATTCCAAACTAAGTCTTACTTGTCCCCTATTGGGAAAGAGGTGGATCATAGCCTATATTATACTACTATGCCTTTAACTTTTAGTGGATCAGTGTCATTCTGTCTGTTTCTGTATAATTTCAATATACCCAGATTCACTTTATGAGGAAAGTTCTCATGCTGACAAATGGTACGATTTCTTTTTAGGATAACACAAATGTATCACATGTCTCTTTTGTACCCTCTCACAGGTCCATATGAAAATTTCCAACCAACCAGGGTGCTCCTTCCAAACACACCTCCAGGCTGAAATACTCAACAGGAGCTCCAAAACAGGAAAATAAATGGATGCACCTTCCATGCTTGTAGGAGAGCATGCTTGCTGAGTAAACAAACCCTCTCTTGGTTATCTTTGTCTGTCTTCCCAACAACATCCTACAAGAATTGACTAGATGATAACTGTAACTCTGTTACAAGAAATGTATTCCTAACTTATGGAATTATATGCAAGAGACCATCTTTATTTCTGTACCCAGTCACATCCTCCTTAAAACAGTTCAAACAGCTAAAAAATATTCCAGATGTTAGAGTTAGATTCAACCAGCTTCCTAAAGAAAATAAAACAAAAATAAAATGTTTATTCATCCTTATAACGTCCCCATATACTAGCACTTTCAATTTAATGTTGCTTCTTAAGATGCCAGGATTTCTCCATAAAGCCTGTCAGACGAGTCTCTGAGAAGTCGTCCACACATCTCTGGAGTCCTAAGTGGTACCCATGCTAGTCATGTGATAATGATTAATTGCTAAAGCTAGCAGTATGCATTTTAATTATACCTTAATCATTTATTGCATTTAGTTTCTGTCTAGAAACGGGAGGTCTTGTGAATCATTCACTGCAAAGTACTTGTTGATTTTGGGGGGTTTGGCGAGCTGGGACAGAACTTCTGAGAAAGTACTATGTGGATGTTCCAAAGAAAGCAACAAATTTGAGAAGACTCTCTTGAAGGCAGTTCACGTGGGACCAGGTTGACCGATTTCTCTCTGATTGAGGCCTCACAATCAAGGCACATGGAGACGTCTGTAAGTGCACTGCACACCTGTGATGACTCCTGGTGAAGGCTTCAATTTGTAAAGCAAGAGCTCTTTAACCGCAAGGGGAGTGGGACTCATCCAGGAGCTGCAGTCGACTGTGAGTACTTTCTCTGCCAATGCATACTAATGACTCACTTTGCTTCATCAGAACTTTCCTAAGGCTCAGGGACAGCTGTCTGCAGAATGGCTGGGAGGAAGTTCACAAGCCACTGTACTGGTTTGTGGTGGAGAAAGTTTCCTGTGGCAGCCAGACCCGTCAACTAAAGCAAACAGCAACATAGAACAGTGATGTTTCCTCGTTATTTTCATAAAAAAAAATTGTGAAAGATCAGTATGAAACTTAGCAGAGTCAGGCAAAAGATGTTACAAACTTCTGAAGAAAGCCAGCAGTGGAAAAACTGGAGATACCATATTCTAGCAACTGTATCTAAGTGAAAACCAAGAATTTGCCCTGGTGAATTACTCTGGACCAGAGAGAAAGTCCTGAAAAAATTTGGTGTGGTGTGTGTGTGTGTGTGTGTGTGTGTGTGTGTGTGTGTGTTGTGTGGTGTATTCAGTCATTTTACTGGTCTGCCAAGATGACCGATCACTTTGGAATATGTGGACTTAGCCAAAATGAAGTACACATGACTTCTCTTTTCACTTGCCTTTTTAAAATTTATTTTAAGATCTTTATAATTACTAAATGTTCTCCTTTCTCAGAAGATATTCTGAGAGCAAAGCAAAAATATCACTCTTGTAAAGCCATTTCCATTCTTCCAAAGGTCTGCTGGTAAATTATTCCCACTGATCTTTCCATCTTTCTAGCCTGTGCAAACACACCTAACCCATACTACATTTCAACAGATGGCGCTTCATTTCTTTAAAGGAAAGCAGCCGTGGGTTTAGACAGTTGAATTTTTAAACTTCTGTATTTACTGAAAGTGCATATGGTGCTATATGGACAAAGAAATTGTGCTGAAAGAAAAACATTTCTGCCTGCAGCACCTCATAGGCTCCCGGGAGAAAGTGCGTCCCACTGTGTACCTCTCACGAAGCCGAATTTGGCTCCACTATTCTTCCCTTCCCCAAAAATTTGATATGTTTAATGCACCATCAAAAACTTTCTTCATTTGAAATTCCTCCTTTCAGCTGCAAACGGGAGGAGTGTAGAAAAGATTGTCACCCAAAGTGACTCGGGTGATTTCGAGGAGAAAATGAAACATAAACCTGAACAATAACAAAAAAAAAAAAGTGAAAGAAAATAGCCTCTGTATAACAACTTAAGCAGATGTTGGTGTAAAATTTATAAGGATGAGAGAGCTATAGAGCCTCCCTCCAGCTACTCATAGTTCACTTAAAGGCCAAGAACGCCCCCAAAATCTGTTTCTAATTTTACAGAAATCTTTCGAAATTTGGCACGGTAGTCAAAAGTCCGTGGAAAGGCGGGGGGGGGGGGGGGCGAAGCAACTCAAGTCCTGACTTTAGCGTCCAACTGGAAGACAGACTTACTTCTTTTCAACAGTTTTCACAGAGGCGGTGTGTGCTATGAGAATCAGCTAACTTTCAAAAACATCTGGAAAAATGAAGGTTAGTGCATGCCATCTCGGGGACGGGCGACCACAGAGCAGAGGCTGCCGGGGCTGAGTACTGTCAGAGTTTTCTATTCTTTAGAGAAGGTGGGGATCTGTGTGTTGAGTATCGCTTCCTGGTGTGTGTTAGGATTAGAAAATGGCTCTAAATATACTGTAGAAACATTTGTCTTAGCAGAACTGGAAAGGCTCCAGCAATTACCGCCAGATCAGTGGAACACAATCCAAAGCTTAGTGGGGAAGGAGAAGTAGGATCTAGGGTTAGACAAAAATCTTACCACTTCTCAGCAGGAACTAAGCCCAAACCTAATTTTCTTTATTCTGTGTAGACATGGCTGAAAACTGTCTTTGGAGTTACCACCCTGGCTGCACTTGCTTTAGTGGTGATATGCATTGTCTTACGTCCCTCAAGAGGTAAGAAATTTTCTGATTCACTCGGTCTGCCTAGCGTATCCTGGAAAATGTACCAATGTGTGAACTCAAATGGGTGAACATTTCCTAAATGCCTATTTTCCAAAGTAAGCCTGTTATTTCTAAGAAGACGTATAAGTTAACAGTTATGTTGTGTACAAGACCAGAAATACTGGAGATTTAAGGGTAGGAAGAGATTTACAGTGTTATTTCAGCAACAGAAAAACCTGAGAGCTATTCTGCACCCCTCCCACTACCCCCCAAAATACACACAGAAGACAAGCTTTGATAGGCCTTTCAGGACTATATTTTTAACTAGCATTGTTTTCTATTACTAGATTTGCCTGGTAGCAAGTAAAAATAATGAGCAAGAATAGAAAAGTTAAAAAAAGAACCTATGGAGGCTTTGAAATCACTAAATAGTGCTTCCAAAAAATTTAAGGAAGATGTTCAGAATAGAAATCTCAGGAATAGCCATATAGGAAAAGTAAAATTCTTGTTCTATATACAGTAGCAATTAACTATTAAATTAGGAGGTTTGTTACAGTTAAGCAAACATTATCAAGAAAAATTGGTTGGTTTTTTTTTGTTTTATTTTATTTTATTTTTGTTTTGCTTTTTTTTTTTTGTACAGAAAGGCTTAGGCTGGCAACAATGTCACTTGACTGAGACCTGGAAGGTGTTATGCACTGATTTTGAAACTAGTTTTAATTTTGATATTATCAACTGGTGATAAACTATGGCCCTGTTATTCTGAAAATTCTTATGAAGAGCAATGTGAGTTTCTAAAACAGAGACGTAATGTTACAGTGACAATGTCTGTACCATAGAGTCTGGGAAGAACAAATGTTCAGAGTTGATCAGAACCAGGAAACATCTGTGTTGAAAGTGAACTGACTCTGAGCACAGGTTAATGGCACAGTCTAAGCCAGAGAACATGCCAGTCCTGACAGCTCTGTTGTTTTTTAAAGTTGAAACATATACAACATACAAAAACCTGAAGAGTTCAAAACGTCCATGGTCCTTTCACAGAATTGCAAGGTACAGAATAACCTGATGAAGGCAATGTCCTTGGGTCTATGCTTTTAATTTTTAGCTCACATCTTCATGTCCTAAAGCACAAGACTTTCCCTGGGCTATAGAGATGTATACTCCTCTTTTCATTTTTTTCGAAATTATTAAGCTAGACGATCACCTCAATTCTTAGAGGACACAATACCTTTAACCAGGGGCTACTGAGTGCCTACCCAGGTCTTGGACCCTTTTAATCTAGTCTAGTAAAAATTAGCCTCTGACTTTTGCAGACACTCACCAGAGCTTGAAATGCATATTCTGCTCCCTCAAAGAATTTTTGGAATAAAAGGACATGCATTTTGTTGAGACAGCCTTTTCTATCCACAAAGTCTTGCCCTTTGAACTTTGAAGAATATTTCCAACGAGAAGCATATTTATCCATTGCAAATAGCATATAAGGATAGATATTTGGGTCTATACTTACATTTATAGATATAGACATTTGTGTAATTACATATAATCCCAATCTTTATCTTCTTTCCAAGTTTTTATGAATAGCATACTCAAAAATATGTTATAAACTATATATAACATAAAAGTCCTGTGTTTTTTTATAACATAGATTTCTATTTTCAACGGAAAAGATAATTCTCTAAGTAATTTCCTGTTATTGTGAAATAATCAAATTAACCTCAAGATGAATTTTTTTTTTGCATTTGTTTACTTCTACTGCAGGAGTAAACAATGCTTAAGACTACTTTTTGGACTGTAAAGTCATTGTCTTTTCATTATTACAAAGACCTCAGCATGTCACCTGAACGGCATCTTCTTCTCACACCCACATCTTCACCATGTCCAGGCTGGGAATCAGGCCCAACCTTATTCACATTTCTTCCATAGGGAGAGTCTGAAGAAGTAAGTATTCCCATGGGAAGTCAAGGGAAAAATGGGGACAGAACAGAACAGAGAAGTAAAATCTAGTTAGACGCCTACACCGTTTCATCAGAAACACTACCACCTAATGTTTGTCTCCAATGCCCTTGGGTTCCTAGTCCAGGAGCTACATGCCAATTTAACAGAAGTCAAGAAATATCCATTCATTCCATTATTTATAAACTAGATGCACCAGTTCCCCCAAAATACCTCCTATCACTTGCTGTTGCTGACAAAGTTCAGTAGTCTCAATTTCCCTCAGACAGGCAAACAAGGAATAATTTGTCACTCAGCACACCCTAAAACAAATGGCCACAGCCATCATTATGGAGGAAAGTTTCTGTTGTTCAAGTATAAGTGAAATAAATATAGTTGGGGCATAGGGGTCTTTTCATTCTAGGGTGGAAGCCCACAAAGAATCAACCTTCACCTTAAAGAAGTTTTGGGAGAGAGAGAACAGACTGTAGGAATAAGTTGAAGTATAGTAGTGAATGAGAATTTCCTGTTTAGCTCACTTACATATTAAAAACAAATGTGTTACAGCTCTTTCTGAAACTCCTAAAATATTTCATTTTAATTTTAATCCAAACTGAAGACAAAACGCGCCTTTCTACCCTGCAGTCCCACGTGGTTCTTGGCTTCGCCCTTTCACCTGACTTCCTTTATTTTCCTGCCTCCATTTAGTTTCTCTTGAGGATTTTCTTCCTTGGTGTCATCTTTATTCCAGTATGAAGATGAAACCATGTAAAAAAGTCAGCACAGTTTCCCTCCGTTTCCCGTTGTCTACCCTCATGGCAATCGCACAGACTTTCTTGCCTCAAGAGATTTACGAAGACGATAAAAGCAAAAACCAAAACTAGAAAGTTGTAAAGGCCTTAGAATTTTAAAAGATTCTCTACAGCCTTCTTTGAGTCATGATTTACATTTTATGAATATCACTCTTTCCTCCGTTTTTTTTAATGGTACATTATCCTATGCAGTGATACACAAGCACTCAATAAATGTTAGCTATAATTTTTCACATTTACTTATTTTGCATGGGTGTCTGTGTGCGTGTATGTGGGCCTGTTTGTATGGAGGTCAGAGGGCAACTTGTGGCAGTTGACTCTCTCCTTCTACCATAGGGGCTCCTGAGATCAAACTCAGGCCTGCTGGCTGTCACCTTTACTCGCCGAGACATCTTACTTTCCCAACTATGATTTTTTTTTTAGTTTTTTTTAAAAAATATTTATTTATTTTATATATATATGAGTACACTGTAGCTGTCTTCAGAGACACCAGAAGAGAACATCAGATCTCATTACAGATGGTTGTGAGCCACCATGCGGCTCACATGAAGTTACTAGGATTTGAACTCAAGACCTCTCTGGAAGAGCAATCAGTGCTCTTAGCCACTGCGCCATCTCTCCAGGCTACACTGATAGTTTCTTGAATGCTGGAATTAAAGGTCATAGCTCCAGAAAGTTTGGGTTTGTTTTTTTTTTTTGTTTGTTTTGTTTTGTTTTTTTATCATTTGAGAAATTTATTTTATTTTCTAAGTTTTTTATTTACATTCAAAATCATTTCCCTTTTCCCGTTTTCTCCCTCCCAAAAGTCCCATAAGCCCCCTTCCCTTCCTCTTTTCCCCATTCAACCCCCTCTCGCTTCTCTGTCTCAGCATTCCCCTACATCCAGTCTTTCCAGGACCAGGGGTCTCTCCTTCCATCTTCTTGGAAATCTATTGATATGCGAATTGTGTCTAGGGTATTCTGAGATTCTGGGTTAATATCCCCTTATCAGTGACTGCATACCATGTGTGTTCTTTTGTGATTGGGTTACCTCACTTTTAATTTCAAAATTTATTGCACATGGTAGATACTCAAAAGAAACTGTGCCTACAACTCTATCTTTTCTTTTACAGCCTATCATGGGCATCTATATGTGATAAAAGATGCTTCATAGACTTTTCTGTTTGATATATTAATTTTTTAAATATTTTCTCCTCAATTCTGGTCGTTGTAACCATTATTCTTGAGTGTTATCCTGCTTCTATACTCAATCTGCTTGGACCTAAAGCAATAAATAGTTTAGAAACGTGTGTGTGTGTGTGTGTGTGTGTGTGTGTGTCTTAAAATGAAAAAAAAAACACAGAAAGATAAGGGGAGTAAGGGGCGGAAAGATAAGGGGTTTTGGGGGGTGTGAATCTGAGTGAGAGGAGGCAAATGGACCCAGACTGTGTGGAGGATCACAGAGTTTCTGGGAGTGCGACTCTGGATGGATGTTCCTGACCAACACTTTTGCTTTAGCCTTGAGCCACCCAGTAATTCTTTTCCCCGCCTTTGCACTCTCTTTCTCTGTTGGCCATTGCTGTCAATTTGGCTTAATATGTTTTATAGAAATTTGTATTGGATGCCAATTTTAAAGCCAGAGTTCACATAAAAAAATATGAGGACATGGGCTTCTTTACAAAAGCTTAAGTATTTGTCACAGCAGTTTCTTATTTCCTAGTCCTGAAAGTAGTCTGTTCTGGCCACCAGAACAACTTGAACAGAACTTTATTTTCTCACAGTTCTGAGGTTTGGAAGTCTAAGATCAAAATGTCAACTTGTTTCTTTCTGCATACTTCCTTTGGCTTTCAGGCCACTGTATCCTTGCTGGACCTTTCCCTATTGCAGGTTTGTCTCTGGTGTTGCTTCCTCTTCTTATAATGATACCAATCCTCCTGGATTAGAGCAATACATCCTTAAAGGACCTATTTCTAAATACAATCACATTGGGGTTGCCCTTCAACTGGAAACTTTCAAAAATTTTATTATATATTTAAATGTTTTATTTATTTATTGTTTATTCATTCATTCGTTTGGTGTATGTGTGTGTTTGTTTGTGTGTGTGTGTGTGTGTGTGTGTGTGTGAGAGAGAGAGAGAGAGAGAGAGAGAGACAGAGACAGAGAGAGAGAGAGAGAGAGAGAGTTGTATGGAGTTCAGAGTACAACTTCTAGGTCTTCCTTCCTTCTTCAACTTTGTGGGTCCCATGATAGAACTCAGATCATCAAACTTAGAGGCAAACACCTTTATTGCTTTATTGCTGAACCATCTCACTAGCCTTCACATTGGCACCTTTTAGGGGACACAATTCCACTCATAACAGCACAAGAAGATTGATCATAACACCTTCTTTGAGATGTCTAAACTAACAATTTAAAAACAAAAGGATAAAAGCTCATGACAAGCCCTCATTAGAGGGGAAATAAAGTACAAAGTCCTTGACTCACGAATGTTTTTAGAAAGCTCATGAAACCAGAAATAAGTATGAATCCTGAACTATTTCAATGAATTAGAAAAGAAGATATAACTACACATAAAAAAGATATTACATAAAAATATATCACTATTAATACATGTTACTCATTAATAATAGCTACTCATAACTTCTATAATGTACTGTAGAAGATTTTGAATTCATAAATAATTTAAATAGAAAAGAGATTAATATCTTTTAAAAAAGAAAAATTTCAATGCTGTATTTAGACAGAATTATTATTATTATTATTATTATTACTATTATTATAACTGTTATCACTCAGCAATTACTTTTTGTAAAAATCAATTTGGTGTAATGCAACCATTTTGAAAGAAGATCTGAATGTTTTCAAGATTTGCCCAGTATTAACATTTATAACTGTGAAACAAACTCTCTATTTCTGAAGAGTTTAAAGCTTATTTACTTGCTCTTACTTTGAAGGAGAAATGGGGAATTCCAAAAGGTTAAGGGAAAGAACCAGAAAGGTCATGGGCATAAAAGAATTTCTCAGTGGAATGTATGTAAATCAAAGTTATAGATCATATTTCTTTAATTGCTACTCTAAAACAGAAAATTAATCTTAACAAACTCACTTTGCACATTGCCAAATTCTCAATAATTTTATAAAAATAGTCAAAAGCTTTGATAATTATATAATCCAAAGAACTTTATCTACCTCATATTTCCAAAGAAAATTCTTGTACACCTTCGAATAGGGACATCTAAATACAGACACACCTTGAGAAAGGTACTAATAAGGCTCTAAAGTTCAAGTTGAGGAAGTGGGAAAGCAAGCCAGATTTTCATTTTAAAGCCACAAAATGTCCAACTGGGATTTAATTGTAGTAGCTATCAATACAGTAGTTACAACTTAAGTATAGTAGAAATCAAATCAACATGGTAGGTACAAAGTGAAATGGTCTCTTTATAGATCAACAAATCAAATACAAAATCTCCTCTTCCTTTAATACTTATAATACTCAAAGAAAAGAGCATATTGCTTATTTTTATATCTTACTGAATTGATTGAAATGATGTAGCAAAATAGAATAACTCATAATCTTTATTCACTTTTAATCTTATTCACAATTAGAAGAATAACATTAAGATCTCAATTGATTTTATGCAAACTAGAATTTTATATTTGGCAGAAAAGCTAATGTGCTGGGTACTTTTTAAAGGAATAGATCAAAACACTCACATGGCCAAAACCAACATGAAGCAATCAAGCATCTAGGCAAGTTAGATGAGACAAGTTGGTCCAACAATTTTAGATATTAAAACTCAACCTCTCAAAAGATACTAGAAGACCGGAATGGTACTATAATATTTAAAGAAACTGAGTGAATTGGTGTGTTGTCATGTGTGTGCAACCCCAGGACTCCAAACAGAGGGTCTGAGTCATGAATCTGAAGTTCAACAACACAGGCGTGTGCTGTTAGCTGTGACCTTGTCTCAAAACTCGAAAAGAAAGAGATTGAGTTACTTTTAATACCCCCCCAAAAAAATCTACTAAGCCCAGATGACTTCAACAGAGAGAGTTCCCAACTCATTCTAGATTCTAGAGGTCAGCATTGTATGATATTAAAATAAACAAAACAAAAGAAGTCAAGAAGAAAAAACATAGTTTAATATACTTTATAAGTCCTAAAATTTTCAACAAATTATGATAGTAAACCAAATTCAGTGATATTTTAAAAGATTATGCATCAGAACCATGGGATTTCTCCCAAGAATATAAGGTTGTTTTAACATTTTAAAATGAATATAATAAGCTTTCTTAGCTGAAAAAGCCACATTATCATTAGCATAAGTATAGATAAAGGAATTTAGAATATCTAGACCATTTGAACAAAAAATGAAATATACAAGAGAGAAGTCATAATGGCACACACCTACAATCAAAGCCCTGGAGATATAGAGGCAGAAGAACAGTTGCAAGTTTGAGGCTAGCTTAGTCTTTGTAGCCAATTCCAGTCCAGCCATATAGGAGACCCACTCTCAAAACCCAGAACAAGAAAGCAACAGAATCAACACACAAAGACATATTTATGGGGGGAATTTATTATATTGGGTCTCATGGCATAGTCTTGAGAGTCTAGTAATAGCTCTCTGCATGTGGGAGAGACTGAGAATTTGATAGCTGTTGAGTCTACATGGCTGAATGTTTGAGCATTCACAACTGGATTCCTATAATAGTTTTCATACCATAATGGAAATGGAAAAGGTTGGGTTCAATGACAGTAACAATGGTGATGGCAGCAGCAGCAATGCAGTAGATGCACACATATGCAAGAACAGAAGGTGGGCAGGCAATAGGGAGTACTACTTTTCCCTCAGCCTTCTCTATATGTGGACCACCTTCGAAGGCAACAGTGGCTATTCTAGGAGAAGGATTTCCCTTCTCAGTTAATCCTTCAAAACATCATGGATATGCTCAGAGGCACATGCTTAGTTCATTCCAGATCCAATCAAATTTGACAACCATGTTTAGCCCATAGTATATACACTACCAACAGTGAAAGTTACAGAAAGAAGATTCAAATAAGTGGGGAAGTATCCCAAGTTCAGTGATCAAAAAACAATATTTTACATAGCAAAAATCTCTAAATGTGTCTATAGATTAAAATTTATATTTATATTCTACACAATTTTAACAGAAATTGATAAATCCATCATCAAACCCATAAAATAGCTAAACATTACTGAAAAATAAACCACAGGGACTTGTACTTCATACCTCAGAAATAATTACAATAAACTATGCTGTAAAGACATCATTTTACTGGCACAAAAGAAGGTAGTTGAATGCACAGAATAACGTAGTACAGAAGTAAAGCTTTGTAATGGGAGATGGCTCAGTGGGTAGAAACACTTACCCTGAAGCCTGACAATCCACATTTGATATCCTGGTGAAGGATCTCACCTAAGAAACAGGGTGCAGTGGTAGGTATTTGTACGTCCAGGACTCCTGCAAGGAGACAGAGAATCATCTGAGAGTTCACTGTCCAGAACAGACAAGAGAAGCTCTGCCTCAACAAGGTAGAATTCCTGAGTTGACTCTCAAAAGTTTTCTGACTTCTACAAATGAATCATGATCTTTCTCTCTCTCTCTCTCTCTCTCTCTCTCTCTCTCTCTCTCTCTCTCTCTCTCTCTCTCTCTCACACACACACACACACACACACACACAGGCACATACAAACAATAATGGTTAATTAATTTTATAACTCTTTTGACAGATCAGATAGGACAAATATTTACAGAAACTTCAGTTGGAACAATGGATGTTCATGTGCAAAATAATAGCTCCTACCCTCATGCCCTACAAAAAAAATTTAACTGGAAGTGGACCAATGATCTAAATAAAAGACCAAATTATTCAAACTCTCAAAATTCAGAGAAAATCCTAGGACCTAGGGCAGAGTGATATTTCTAAACTATGGCCAATTGTACCAACTGCAAAAGACAAAACAAGTAAATTGAAACTTTTCAAAAGTTAGCACATTTAAGTTGCCAAGAATAACACCACAATAGGGGAAAAGACTGTTCACAAAATTGAAAGACATGTTTATGAAGAGTGTACCCAACAAACAAGTTGTGATCAGGGTCTATAAAGACTTTTCACAACTTTTCGTAACAAAGAGAGAAGTAGGTGATTGAAAGTCTGTCTGAGGATATACAGAGAAAATTAGCAAGTGCCTAATAAGCATGTGTATGCTGCTCAACATAACCCATCATTAGAAAACTGCAAATCAGAGGAAATGCCAACAAGGAAATAGCAGGGAAGTAAGTCATCCATTAAGATGCAGTGTGCAGAGGAAATGCAGGAAAGCAAAGTAGAAGGAACCATAGCAGTTGGACTTTCCTGCCTGACTGCTAAACAAAGACTAAGGAAAACAGGAAGGTCAAGGGTCACTGCCAATCATTTCAGTGGAGGATTTGTAGAGGGCATACAGTACCACTTATGGGGCAGAATTTGGATAAGGATCATGGAGGTTATTTCATTTTATTTATTCTTTCCATTTTCTTTTTTTTAATTTTTTATTGAATATATTCTATTGTACTTCCTCCTTCTCTTCTTCTCCTTCTCCCTCCCCCTCTCTCCATCTATCTCTGTGTGTATATGTATAACCACTCTTATCATCAAGTGATACCTCTAGCTCAATGTTACATGAAGATGTAGAGAAATTTCACAGACAGGACTGGAGTGTATAAAAGTGGGGTTCAACTTTGGTAGTGGTCCTAGGGTGGGTTCCCCAAAATGTGTATTATCCTCAAAGAATGAAATAATTTCTGAAAGCAGCTCTTCCTCAGGTCACATGCAGTAGCAATAAAAGAGCTACATCACAATTTCAAACAGGAGTTAAAAGAAGATGTCCCACCAAAGGAGACTGACACTTAAAATAGACAAGGATGTTTTTGTGTATAAATCCATACAAGGCTCCTGCATGCCTGCTTAGACTTTATGCTGACCATGTCCCATGATCTTAAAGTTTACAATGGGAAAGCTTGATGCTTCCTTTGAATGACGTGTTTTTCAGTATAGGTGCTACCCTCTGAGATGAAGAGCTACTCCCCTCTGTAACTACTCAGTAAGTGCTCTAAACTAGAAAGCTCACAAACAGCTCAGATTTCTTTCTTTTCAGCAAACTGTTCTATGTGTTGTGTGTTGTTTGGTTCTTGTTCTAGTTTTTAATATTTGTTATTGTTTTACTAGACGTATGCTTTCATGTTAAACTGTAATGGTAAAGTACTCAGCCTCTGTAATCAGATGGATTTTAAAGTCCAAGTTTGCAATGCATTAAGCATGTTAGTTGGCCTCTCTAGTTTTCACTTCGTATCTTGCAAGTAATGTTCACAACAGCACACCTCAGAGAGGATCTATGAAGACCTGATACACTCATGTGTGAGAGTGCTTGCAACTTGTAAAAACTTAGTAAGTTGTAACATATCCTGTTCCTGACAGAAAATTGCTTCAGACCCTTTTTCAAAGTTGTTGGTCTTGACTCATATTTGATTTTAAATAGCTTTAAGTACGTGTTTCACTCCACTATTTCCTGAACGTATTCCTTTGGACCTACTCCAGAAATAAGCATGACCCACGTGATGCTTAGAACAGATCCTCCATTAAAACAGTCTTGTCACCAAGCTGGCGAGAGGATGGGAACAGTGTTCTGGAACCATTTGACCTCCATAGAGTGACCTTGTGGCATCAATCCCAACTCATTCATGAAAATGAGAACAAAAAGATCTGTTCGTCATTGCGTGCCTACTTAATATGGCCCACTCCTTCTCATGTTTCCTGACAAATGTGAGCATAAGGCTTGGATGTTTCTACTCTGATAAACACTCTCAATCTTTTAGGATTAGTCAATTAAATGGTAGACACAGTCTCATAAAGACACAAAGTTTTCAGAAAGAACCAGGGCGACAGCGGCTCATTACTTCCTTCTGCATCATTTCGGGATTCGTAATTTCTTAGATACATAATTGAGCTAACTTCCAGCTTCGCTTAATATGTTGAAAATTCAAATAATTAAAGCATGGCTAATTAGGGCAGTTAAGTGCTGTATGAATAACCACGCTAAGGATGGGCCAAATTGGATTTACAGGCACAGGCAAAGATGAAGTGTTAAATGGGCAAGTGTCCGTTGGTTGGAGTAGACAGATAATAATTTGACAGTTACACTCTATTTCTTTTAAACCAACAGAGTTTGCAACCACAAATGCAAAGCCTCCATTCTAAAATCATCCAATCATTATACTCCAGCATCAATCATTGTTTGGAAAATGATTATAAAGTCCACTTATTCATCCAGTCATTTGAATAATGAAATATTTTAATGCGGCAGTGATCAAACTTGTTTAGTATGTTTGTTTTCATATACATTTTATACTGTTTTACACACGTGCACACACACCACAGTCAAGGACCAGGGTGCTTTCCCTGCAGTCTTCCATTTAATCCGGAGCAGAAGAATCATCAGCTTGCCTTCTTTTCTCTTCTTTGTGATGTGTAGAGTGGTTTTCCTGAAGGAAACCTCACTGTGGGCAATGCCCAGGATCATTTTACAGGAACATAGATGTTGAAAGAGATCATCCACATTTTCTGAGAGCTATGATCACTATTTAGTCTGGTAGGAACTATTGTCCATACAATGCACACTGCTATTCAGCCTTACAAGCTCCCAGAAATTTGCACTTAGGAGGCAGATCTGATGATGTGCAGAGGGATGCACTGAACAAAGCAGATTTAGTGAAGCAAGTCAGAATTACCCAGAAGCATGGAAAACATTGCCAACTACCAGACCTCAGACAGAGGCGATGTTTCAGTGAGGTTGAATTTGAGAAAAACTAATAATCTTTTTTTTTTTAAAGTGCTGGCCTTCTTTAAATGTTTGTGTTTTCTTGCTTATTTTTAATTTTTATTTATTTATTTGAGACACTGTAACCCAAGCTGGCCTGGAACTTATTTTGTAGCCTGGGCTAGGTACACAGGCCTAAGAATTTCCCTGCCTGGGGCTTCCTAGTGCTAGGATGATAGGCAGAAGTGGCCATGCTGGGCTTTAGGAACTTGTTTTCTTTGTTGCAGTACTGAAGAGTGAACCCCATACATTGTCCATATTAGACAAGTACTCAAACTCTGAGTTATATCCATGACCCCTCCCTTTTTACTTTTTATTTTGATACAGTATCTTGCTGTGGATAGCCCTGGGCTTGATTTTGATGCTAATTCCACTCCTCAGAGGGGCTGCAGATGAGGAGTTGCCTTGTGAACCTTCTCCCTACCCTAACTTTTCAAATAAAGGCTTGAGCCAAGGATTGGGCAGGAGGAAGGGGAAGGAGCTGAGAGTTTGGGGGAGGAGAAAAGGATCTCCTGGGAAAGGGGAGGAGCTACGGGGGAATAGACAGGGAGGCTGCAAAGAGAGAAGCTCATGGCCTAGAGAAACCGCAAGTTATATGGGATAATATAGTTGGGAATAGAGTAGTGTAGTGGGAGATCTGCCCAATCTAGGCTTCTAGTTTGTATTGTTACTGATTGAGTTGAGATTTCTTTTACCGGGTAATTGGATTGGAAACAAAGTAGCAACAGTATCTCACTAAGTTGTCTAGGCTGACTGTGAATATATTCAGTAGACTGTATAGGCCTTGAACTTTCTATCCCCTTACCTCAGATTGGGCTAAGATTATAGAATAGTGCCACCTGGCATAGAAGTCTATCTTTTAAGTAGCACTCTAGATGACTCCAAGGATCAATTAAGGCAAATATTTAAATAAAACAACACAAAAGTAAAAAACTATGTATATGTGTATGTATATGTATATATATTACAATATGGATGGATATATTTTTGAGAGAGAATGATCAAAAACAAGGTAACATAGTATCAATAAACTTAGGTTTCATTATTATTATTATTATTATTATTATTATTATATTATCTCAAGATATTTCTTGTGTCTCTGCTTTTTGTAGAAGCAGGCACATACTAGTAAAAAAAAATCAAACATTCCTCTGGATTCATAGTTGGAGTCTTATGCCTTATGGAACTCATAACCAGACATGAAAAATACACATGTTCAATAACGAAGTAGTAAATAAACCCAACTCCAATGACATTTTCGTAGTTTCAAGGATGGATTAGGTGACAAATGCTAGTGGATGGTGCACGTCCCAGTGCTACACGCATGATCTGTGTTGTTTTATTTCTGCTTCAATGCAACTTGATTCAACCTCCTAGAGCAGAAATGTGATATCCACTGAGGCAAAGACACTTAGCAAATCCCACATTGAACAGAACACCCAATTTAAATTCTCCTTGTTCCATCGGGGATAGATGTAACTGGGTCCAATCTAATATCAACACAGCTATGCTTCACATACTCTCAGCCTACAAAGGTGCCATGAGGTTAGAAATGACCTTACTACCTAGTCTGTGCCATGTGCTTTATCCTGTGTCTGCACACATACATATTGTGCATCATACTTGCTGGAGATAAGTACTGCTCTCATTATGGCAATTAGTAATATGATTAATGTTATTTAAATACTTTACTGATATTTTGAGCCATAATATGACATATGCCAAGTTCTCTAAATAGATTGTTGACATTTACAGTTACTGTGTGCCCATATACATAAGTGACTAACTAAGAAATCATATGAAGTATTCTATCAAGCACAACCTTTCTGTATCGTGTAATTTTGAGATTTCAAAAAGAGAAGAGCAAACCCTTGGCATATTCCTGAGAAATCCAGAAAACACCAGGTGACCAATAATGGTACAAAAGAGAAAATGTATGGGTTTTAATCTTTTGGAAAATTGGTCTTAGGTGCAATGTTGGTACTGTTTTTTATTTAAAACCCTACCTGTGACATGTTAATTAAGGAGCAGTCCAAGAGTAACTGATGCATTTTGTTACACTAGAATACAAGTGCCCTTTCACTCTGTGCACTGCACAATAGCCTCAGCTAAATCTTCATGGACAGAACTGTGGTATAATACATGTTCAACAATTACACAATCAAAAGCTCCAGGGATCAAATTACTTTGGAAACATTGATCTAAGTCATTCTCGGAAGGACTGGCTAGATGGCTCAGTAGTTAAGATATTTCTTAAATATCTTATAAATTTGAGGACCAAAATCTGGATTCCTAGCACCCACATGAAGGCTGGACACTGGTGGCAACCATTTGCAACCTCAGGGTTAGATAGAATAGAGGCAGAAGGATACTGGGGACTTGACAGCCAGAGCAGCAAGCTCAGGTTTTCTGAGAAACATTTTCTCAGTAAATGAGACAGAAAATAAAGGAAAACACCAACATTAACATCTGGCATCCACGTGTGTGTGTTTCTGTACACAAACACAAACAAACACAGACACAGACAGACAGACACACATATACTCAGGGCACAGAGACAGTCACATGTGAAAGGGGGTACATTATTGAAAGATTACTACTGGGCTGAGGAGACAGTTATGCTACTTCTGTGTAATCATGGAGACCTGAGCACAAAGACTCAAATTTTGTGTTTAAAAAAAAAAAGGTCCAGGTACAGCCCTGTGTGCCTGCAACACTAGTTTTATAGAGGGTAGGACCAGAGGGTTGCTGGAACTTTCTGGTGGACACCTTGGCTTTAGTCTTAGAGAGGCTGTTTCAAAGGAGTAAGGAAGAAAGGAAAAAGCAGGGTGTTCAACTTCTGACTAGTCATATCCCATCCATATTCAGGAAACACACACACAGAGAGAGAGAGAGAGAGAGAGAGAGAGAGAGAGAGAGAGAGAGAGAGAGAGAGAGAGAGAGAGAGAGAGAGAGAGACAGAGAGAGAAAGAGACAGAATGACAGAGACAAAGAGAACTGGAAGCAAGGTGAGGCTATAAACGCTTAATGCCTTGCCAATAAAGGACCTTCTTTCACAAAAGTCTACGTCCTAAATGTTTTGTTATCTCCCCAGCAGTGCCAGATGCTGAGGACCAAGTATTCAAATACTTGAGCCTTGTAGGAAATATTGCTTTTTTCTTTTGAACCACAATAGCAATAAAATCCATGGTCACATTAAATGTGTGGATCATTCACACACCTGTGGGAATATCGGAATACACTAAAATAACCTAGGCTGTTACTATTCACTTAGCAACTTAGTTGTGATTGCAGGGCATGTATGAACGTTACTTCAAGGTGAATGAAGCAGACTGAGCCTCACCTTTCCAAGTATAACCTAGTTTGGCTGACTGGGATCGTCAGTGTCTTCTAGTCAGATCCCCTACTTTTATGTTAGCAAGCTAGGGTTTAGGAGATTCACCCAAGTATTATAGGAAACTAATGGAAGAATACATACCCATCCACTTATACTGCATCCTTCCTTTCATATACATATCCATTCAGTGAATGCTTATTAAATGTCTGTACATGCTAGACATCAAAGATATGATGGCAAATGAAATAAGGTGGTGTTTTCAGGTTTATGGTAACAGTTTGGTTTGCTTAGGGTTATATAGCCATTAATAAAAGTCACTCAAATACACTTGTAATTAATTTCAAGGACGATTTCTCTAAAATAAAATAGTATATGCTTTGTTATTGTGTCAATGCAACCTGACTTGAAGGAGGTAAGGGAGGGCTTCTCAGAAGTAAAACAATAAAATTAAACACTGAAGCCTAAATGGAAACCATAAGGCAAAGAAGGAGGGTAGAAAGAGATACAGAAGCCCTTCAAAGACACAGGGGTGTTGTGATGGTTTAAAGGAGAAAAGTTCCCCATAGTCCCCTGCATTTGAACATGTTTCCCAGTAGGTGGCGCTGTTTGAGGCGGTTTAGATGGTGCAGCCTTGCTGGAGGAAGTTTGTCACTGGGGGTGGACTTCGAGATTAAAGCCCAAAGTGACTTCTAGTTTGCTCTCTCTTCTTCATGTTTTTATTTAAAAGTGTGAGGTCTCAGCTACCTGGTCCTGTTGCCATCCTGTAACTTGTTGACATCCCTTCCTGCTATAATGTGCTCTTATCCCTTTGGAATCATAAAACCAGCCTTCCTTAAATTGCCTTGGTCAGGACAGTTTATCACAGCAACAGAAAATTAACTAATGCAGGTGTTTATGGGCTAGAACTAAAGCCCAGCTTGTTTGGAGTCAAAGTAATGGGGGAGGAGCAAGGAAGACTGGTTTGAGAGGCTGTCCTAGACCTGCTAGAACCTGTAGTCCATGTTTAGAATTTCATCTTCATAATGAGAGTCATGGAAAGCTATGCAAGACTGTTAGCAGAAGGATAATATTATGGTTCTCATCTTTAACAGTTTTATTTTCACCTGGGTGAATGCCAGGCTCATAAATGCTATTTTGAGGTATTGGGCTTTCCTGTAACTTTGAGGTTCTAAGTGGTGGTCTAGAGAGGGAGGAGGTGGGAGGTAGGGGGGGATAGAAGCAGGTCCAAGAAGGGACATTGGGACAACATCGCCTTCTTGCCCATCTGGCTTAACCTGGCTGCCTTAGGCCTCTCTAATGTGCTTCTAAGGAGGAAATGAAGTCATAAGATATATATATATATATATATATATATATATATATATATATATATATATGTGTGTGTGTGTGTGTGTGTGTGTGTACACATATATACATCACCTTAGAAGGGTTCACATGTAGAAGAAATTAACATGTGGTTTGTAAGGTTAACCTTTCCGTGAATTTACATACAATTTTATGATGTTTAATGTGGTACTTCTTGTCCAGCTTCTTTTTGTAAAAGTGTGTATCCGGACTAAGAAAATTGTCTGAATGAACTATGGCCCTTCTTAAAAATTCAGAGGGTAAGAATTCTGGATGATTTCATTCAACCAAGTGGGATTCGAAAATATATCCTTGAATATGAACAGAAAACCAAGCCGAGCTTTGCAAGAGAGGAGATGTGGCCAAGTACACAGAAGGGTTTGGGAAGCTCCGCGCTGTATCTGAGCCTGGCTGTTAGAGTTACTTACGTAAGGTCCGAAGCTCTTGGAACTTTGCCTCTTGTCCTAGAAGTCCTTGATGGGTTTATTTTACTGATGGGAAATAGTGTCCCAGCCATTTTACAATCTTTACGTTCCTCTACACAATTCCCCAACCTACACCATCCCCCATTTGCCCATGACTGTCAGCAAACCAGCATCTAGTCAGGAGTTCAACAGGCACTTTGCAAAGGCAGAGAACCCACCACTACCTGAGGATGAGCATATGAAGAACAAGTTTAGAATTTAGTTGGACAATTAGCCCTGTTGTTAATTATATGTTTCTTCTTCCCCCTAAGTTTACAACCCTGAAGGAAACACAAGGAGAGCTCTTACCCTGAAGGATATTTTAAATGGAACATTCTCATATAAAACATATTTTCCGAACTGGATTTCAGGTAAATGGATCATTTCTTCTGGGTTGTAAAATATATATTCTTGTCTTGTCAGTGTTGAAGCTCCATTATAATAGCTAGAGCTACTGTTCACCAATTGAAATGAACAAAGAGATGGATTATTAGGAACATTCATGGAACTTTTTTTTACCACCATTCATTCTGGGCTTACACAATTGCTTTGAATCTACCTTGAATATTAGCAGGAAAGCAGAAGTTCGGAGTGCTGTATGGGAATATTGTCAGTAAGTGACATTGCTCATGGGAGTGAGAAGCAGGGCCTCATTTAGGGGAAATCAAGAGATTTTGACCCATTTGACGCATCCATCATTATTCTTAACAATCGAATAGACAAGATAATTCCCTCCTGACAAAAATACCTTTAAGGGTTATAGAAATAATACTCAATAGTTCTTGTAATTTAAGCATGGTCAAAGAAATGATGAAGTTAAGTAGATGACATTATACTTGTCATATATAAAGGGTCATTTACCAAGATAGGATATTGTCATTTTTCTTTTTAAAAAAGAACGCTTGTGTGAAATATTTGTTGTACTAAATCAAAACAAAGACCAAATACATCTATTTTCATTTCTGTAAAAGAAACTCGCCCTATTAAACTAGTTTGTCATCTTTGTAGCTCAGATAAAATAAAATGTTATTGATGAGCACCCAGAATCAGTTAGAACAGGGCTGCTCTAGCAAATGTGCCATCTTTATGAGAAGCAGAAGGAACACATTTTCCTCCCTCCCATCATCAGCTTCTATGTGCTGGACAGGGAGGAAGACAAGGTACATCTGTGAAGCAGAGGGGGTTCTTTTGTTGTAAATATCGTCTTTAAGAGCAATCACTTTATGTTTTGCTTTCTTTTGTGTTTAAAGAACAAGAATATCTTCATCAATCTGAGGATGATAACATAGTATTTTATAATATTGAAACAAGAGAATCATATATCATTTTGAGTAATAGCACCATGGTATGTATCAGCATTGTTCAACTCCCTCAGAATCCTTTGCAAGCACCCAACTGACCCAAGACCATATCCAGATTCTTAGTGGTGATCTGGATATAACCCATCTTCCCCCCTCCTTCCCCAGTGCTACCTTCTAAACTACTCAACCACTGCTCTCTTCTTCTGCTCTACCCCATAATACCTTTTTCCCTCTGTGTAAATATATGGCATCAGATGTAAATTAGGAACCTAGAGTCAAGTGAACTGAGATTTAATTCCTGTTATTAGTATGAAACTTTGGGTATTAGAATAACCTTAGCTTGTTATGCTTCAGTTTCTTCTACCCCAAAGTGAGATCAATAATACTTTTTAGGTTAATATAAAAATTAAATCAAATAACAATGTAAAGTGCTTAGGACATTCCTTAACATAGAATAAATGTTCAATAAAGGATAGCTCTGATGTTTGGTGCATGATGTTCTATCTTCCTGGGTTTTTAAGCCTCTTACATCTCTACCCTCGATGGCCTACTAATCTTTCAAACTGAGCTTAAAGGATAGCCCTGTAGTCTCGGTAATCAGCTGCCCTCTCATTTCAATTCCGTCGCCCCTCCCTTCATGTATTTGCAGTGTTATACCCATTCACTTTTATAACTTTTTAATTTGCTCTCTCAATCATCTGCAAGATTTAATAACATATGCTTTTGAAATTGTTTTTTTTTTAATTTTTATTACATCCTCCCGCAGTGTCTAGTAATTTCCCTCCTATGTACTAGGTATGGCATCTACTCTTTGAAATTGCACATTTTTGAAAACGTATGTGAACCTATTGATGATATGATATCGCTTTAGAATGAGAAAGTTATGACTGGTATTTTTCTATGTTCTAATCAACTTCTTCTTTTCAGAAAAGTGTGAATGCTACAGATTATGGTTTGTCACCTGATCGGCAATTTGTGTACCTAGAAAGTGATTATTCAAAGGTATCAACTATTTAATTTTGATAAATACATATATATAATTATTTCTCACATTAATATACAGATTAGTATATTAAACTTTAAATTTGTGTAAGAAATTTCAATGAAGCTAAGAGGGGAGGCTTCTACCAGTAGGAGTCTATATTTATCTCTAAATATGTAAAAAAAAACCAATAACTCCATAAAGCATAGTTATAACGCAAGCAATCATTTAACACACTTTTTTTTAGTCTGAGTATCTGGTATCTCAAGTAGCAGCAAACACTTTTTATCTAAGGTAAGGAAATTTTATTTTGGGATACTGAAATGCATCAGAAACAGATTAATTATGGTGGTATCTTGAGAACTCTTTGACACCATAACATGTTGGTTAACTCTTGCTCAATTTAACCCCCTAAAACTATACTAATATTCTAAAGGAAAGAATCGATGTGTAGCATATTAAGTCATAAAGTCAAAGAGATGTATACAGTCAATATACCAAAGAAGAGGGCTCAGACGGTGTATATGAAAGTCCAGTCCTTTAGTGTGACTGACACTTATGAATAGATGGTAGATAACTGACAGTTACTTCACAAGGCGACTTTACTTTCAAATTAAAATTCTAATAGTACTTCTGAGATAGCGAAACTTTTGACTACACTTTTCAGACCTTCCCTGAGATGAAGTTTCCTAGGAAGCTCTCCTTTCTATTCAGATGGGAAAGTCATTTCGACCCCTACCAGTATGCTCAGTCAGGGGGCTGACTCTCCAGTAGCACAGCTCCTTATGACTTAAATCCTCAGAAATATGCATTTCAGCCTAGTGGAGCATATCAAGGGATTGAAAGCCCTTTAAGAAACTGAATCCAAAACAATGCTTGCTTTATGCCCTGACCTCCCCTACCTCCCCGCACATACTCAAGGAGATAAAAGATGGCTTTGTTCAGGAGGATTATTAAGATAAATGAGTCTATTTATTTTCCAAGTTCTGTGATACACACACACATACATACACACACACACACACACACACACACACACACACACACACACACACACACACACATATGACCAAAGAAAAGAAAAAATTTTGTAACAGGCTGTTGGGTGAAATCCACACTGACCAATTTTAAAGAGTAGTATCTGGCTGGAGAGATGGCTCAGTCATTAAAGGCTAGGCTCACAACCAAAAATATAAGAGTAGTATCCTTTTCAGAGACGTTTGCAGACCTTAGAGACTGTGAACATCACAGGGGCACTCCTCAATCCAGAGAAACATTCTGAGGACAAAGTGTGCCAAAGATGAGCTTTTTATACTATGAAGTGACTTTGGGTATGTTTTTCAATGGAGTGAGGCTTAGATAACGCTGAAATGTCCTCTGGGAGCTGGAAAAACAGCACACAAGAATACAAGTATACTTCCGTGAAACCCTGATTTGCATTGAAACAGATCTGTCCTAGAGCCCAGTGAGGATCTATCACTGTGAATTGTTATTTGAATGAGCTTTTAAAGCTTTGTCCTCTGTCTTTGCCCCTCTCCCTAACAGCTCTGGCGATATTCATACACAGCGACATACTACATCTACGACCTTCAGAATGGGTAAAACGCCACCACTACATTAATGTAGCTTAAAGACTTCTGGCTCTGATTTGGGTTTAAGACTATATGATCTTGTTACTGATAGTATGTAATTTGAAATATATGTCAACCCACAGAACAGGACAACCTTCCTGTTACATATTCACCTGTTTGTTTGACTACTATCATGCATTATATATACAAAAATGATCTTTAAACTTTCTAATTTCAAGTAGAAAATTATAGATGTGCTATTTATGGAAAAAAACACATGTAATAAAAAGAATTTTAAAAAAATGCATGAGAATGTGACTATTTTAAGAAGAGAACCCACTGCATTAGAAATATGCAGGAGAAAGGAGGCATGGTAACAGCCATTATCTGGATACATACGCCACTCATTCATTTAAAACTGATGGTTTTTAAAAATGACAAAATGCTTTCTTTAAAGCTTTAAGTGTTAAGTAACTCTTAATTAAAGAGGGAATAACTGCCATTTATATATTACTTTTATGTAAATTTCAAGTACAGGAAATAGTTAACAGTTAAAAGGAAGATTGAGGGAAGAGTATACAATGGCTTACAGGAAAAGAACACAAAGTGTTAAAAACAATCTGCAAGAATTTCAAGTCAACTGATTAGATGAGAGCTGCCTCCTAGGGAGGATGGATAACCGTGAAAAGGAGTTGGGAACTGAAAACAGAAAATAGGGGCAACAATGACTAGACAGCCATTAGAAAGAGTTTAGACCTATTTTTAATGACAAAAGGAAATCCCTGAAGCATTTTACAGGAAATGACATGATCAGATTTGTACTTTAGAAAACTTGCTCTGGCTAATTGAGGAAATGGATTAGTGTAGTTACTCATCTTAATATGATACCCTCTTTGCTGTTATATAAAAAGTAAGAATAATTACATGGCTTGCAGAGGTATCTAAAAGCCTCTTCTGGTCTACTGACCCTTTTGTGAAGCAAAGAACAAAATATATATTTTTTGACATCTCCTTATTTTAAATGTTCAGAGAAGAAACAAGACCTGCTTTTTATGAACATAGTCTCGGTTGATCTAATGGATTTGGAGTCTCTTTTCTGTTTCAATAGCACCATTAGGCAAGAAGTATTCACAGAGTTCTATACCCTGAAGAGCATATATAGAAAAATTGCAAATGAGCTGCAGGAACCAAGCCTACTCCTAAGAACCCTTCAGTCTGCCAAGATGGGAATTGCAGCCCTGCAGAACAGTTTGTTTTGGGCTTTAATCATGCCCCCCCCTTTTTGTTACCATTTAAAAATTCTTGATGTTAAAGTCCACCAAACTGAAAAGTACACAAATAAAGATATTCCCAGATCAATTAATGATCATTAATTTCTTAACAGTGGTTTAGAAAAAATTTATGTCCTGCAACCATATTACCTATTTAGCTTTTCTGTAGTAAATGTAGTCAAACCACTGATTTTCTTATTCATGTGTAAACTTATCTCAGTGTCTCCTGCTTTTTTCACAACTATGTAATTTCCAGATATTTTCGTCTAGGTAAAACAATATCATTTTAGTTGGTGATGACAAAATGGTTGAAGTCAAATTTTGATTAAATACCACTACTCCTACTTGTCTGTCTCTGAAGATTATTAAAACTGTAACCAAAAAGCTATTTGCAACTGATACCCACCACAAAGGAGAAATCTCTTTTCTCCAGTGGAGTGATACTGGGGTTTGTCAGCCACACTCAAGGCCAGGCCCTGTCCAAGAATAGTTGATCAGCACAAAATGAATTCCGTACTTCTTGATGCTGTTGTTGACTTTTTGTCTTGTTAATTTTTATTTTCATTTTTGTGCTTTTAGAGAGAGAGAGAGAGAGAGAGAGAGAGAGAGACAATCTGGGGAAAAATATGATCAAAATACATTGTATGAAAGATTGGTAAAAAAAGAAAAAAGTCTAGCACAAAGTAATGAAGATAGTTCTGGTTTAAGCGAGGTGGGAATTTGTAGATGACAGTTTTTACACTATACAATACATCCCCTTTCTCCATTTTTTACGGCATTAGTGGCTCACGAAATCCCAAAAAAACGGCAACTCAGACGGCTTTCCAGTCATAGACATGCAGTTGAATTTGTAGACTGCCATTGTTTAGACCATTGCATAGCTTAACTATACACCATGGAGAAAACTTAGGCAGCGTTGCAATGTCAGTCAAAAGTAATATTAGAACATTAGCTTGATACAGAATTGTAAACCAGGTAAACAATGTCTTCTGCCTCATTACCTTTACTAGATCCTTCCATATCTATTGTACCCTTGCCTTCAGGTGCTGGTGTTCACGCACTGCCCTCTGGCGGCCAGGATTCCTCCTGCCATGAACATCCATATTGTCCTTTCTCCGAAAGCATCACCCTTTCTGATCATTTTTTTTTTTTTGCCTCATTGCTAGGTATTGTTCTGTGTGACATAATAAATTCAATAAAGATAAAGTGTATTCCGAGCCTTTCCAGGTGTTCAAGTGTGAGGGATCAAGCAAGATAGATCCGATACAAATATGGGGCCTGGGGAACAAGAACTTAGCGGAAACAAACGGGGCCTATTTAAAAATATCTTCTAATTGGTCT
The DNA here is from genome assembly GCA_036184795.1 of Tokudaia tokunoshimensis. Classification (NCBI taxonomy): domain Eukaryota; kingdom Metazoa; phylum Chordata; class Mammalia; order Rodentia; family Muridae; genus Tokudaia; species Tokudaia tokunoshimensis. The sequence continues at coordinate 36,659,948 of BTHU01000004.1, read as the reverse complement.
TAGGAGTAAGTATTGCTTTGCAGTCCCACAAAAACAGTTTTGATGAGACTACTAAGATGATTTTCAAGCAGTCAACCTTTCACCCTGGCAACTTACAGTTCTTTAGTACATAAACATTTGATACGTTCTCCTTGAAAATCTGCAAGAGCTCCACAATGCTATACCCCTGGCTGAAGCTCACAGTGGGACGCTAAACATCAAAGTGAGATTTTTGGCCAATAGAATATCTGAAATTTCCCCATGGGTGGAGAACTTTGCAAGCTTAAGGCACACTGCCCAGTATACGATCTGTTTTTCAGTTTAGCTTGAGATCAGATGTTCCTTTCCTTTTCTGATTTCAAGTCAGATCCCTGGGGAGATTGTCAAATGGCATCTTATTTTCAAAAATTTGAAATTCATATGCATTCACAGAGATGGGGGTTGTGAATGAGAATGTGGAAGAGCACATATTAAACTGTAGCACAATTATAGAAACTAGGAGCTGGGAGGCACGTCAGCGACCATCTTAGTCTGGTGTGTGCAAATTTTACAGTCTCAGGGGTTAAATGACTTGAGCTTTATTTGGGGGTCTGCCCAAGAAGTAGCAATGCAATTTTTAAGTCGTTCTCATCTCTCCGTGTCTCATGGTTGTCTCCTATAAGACGGTGGGGCTCTATTAGACAACTTCAAGATGACCCAGTCTGTAGGTGTGTTACCCATGCTGTGAAGGTCTGAAAACAGAGAAGTTAGGTGACTTAAACCACCAATAAGCAGACGGCAGCCATTCACTGTGCCTGGCTTCAATGCCTTAGTCCTGTGCATTCCTCTTTAGAACTCGTAGAGGCAAGGACGCTTCATACAGATGTTCTTAATTTTAATGGCTTGTTAACTTATTCTGTTTATGATTGAACACCAAGAGTTGTTTGGTTTTACATATTTATTTTTTCTTTCTTTCTTTCTAGGGAATTTGTAAGAGGATACGAGCTCCCTCGTCCAATTCAGTATCTATGCTGGTCGCCGGTTGGGAGCAAATTAGTAAGTGTTTAGATTATAGAAGTGTTTAATCATTTAAATAAAAGAGGAGCCATTTGATTTTGGCCTTTGTTAAGTTTCCCTGCATAAAAGGAGAGAGAGAGAGAGAGAGAGAGAGAGAGAGAGAGACATCATGACTATTTCAGTGGCTAAAAACGGGAAGAGTTTGGATAAATTGAAACCCATTTGAGAATTCCGCAAAATCTCAAGCTCATGGATAGACTTCTTTAAATATCGCAGTCAAAAACTTTATCCTTATACTCAGCCAGAATGCGTTGTGCCAGAAAACTCAGGAAAAATATGGTTTTCACAAGTTTCCCAGACTAGCTTCAGACAACATGAAATTTTGTCCAAGCTCTTATTTAAGGGCTCTAAATAAAGATTAGATCTGGCTAGCTATTAATATTCAGGGGTTTATGTGACTACCTGTCAATATGCACAATTACTTATTGGATAATAAAATATCTATATCATAGTAGAAATTAATTATTTGATGCAGATTTTTAAATCATAATTAATGTTAATGTGGGTTGATTATATTTTTTAATCTTATTAAATTATTTTAGTTGTGAATCCTTTTGCATCTGAATTACCCGCCCTTTAAAAGACAGTAGATAAATAATTAAATATACATTGTTACTGTATTTGTTAGGGAAATTTCCCTTATTGAGTAATTTTCTACCATTTTTAGGCATATGTCTATCAAAACAATATTTATTTGAAACAAAGACCAGGAGATCCACCTTTTCAAATAACTTACACTGGAAGAGAAAATAGAATATTTAATGGAATCCCAGACTGGGTTTATGAGGGTAAGCTATATTTCTTTTCTACTGCTGATATATTAGACTTATAACTGAAAAATGATTTCACATATTCAATAAAAATTAGTTGAATGGAATCTTCTTTTAATGAGCTGTTTGTCCTTCTGAAAATAGGTTATATTAATAGGTTATGGATAGAAGGAGGCTAATCTTAAAGAATAAAGTCTTGTCAGAGACCAGTAGAATCGATATTCATGAATGTTACTATAAAGTATATGGTCCAAGAAGTATATGGTCCTTAGCTGCCGAGTTAATCCGTTATCCAGTGTTTGTTTTGCTTAGTAAAGACATCTTCCCTACCCCACCTAAGCTAAACAACTTCATTAATTTGTAAAAAACTGTTCTTAGTTTTTGTTTCTTTTTTTTATATCAACACCCTCTTGAATTTTATCCTTATTCTAGACCATGAAGGACACAGGACTTAGATTTTAAAAGGTTGTCTAGTCTCTATTCCTCGAAACCATTTCTTTAAAAAGATATATGTGTGAATGTATTTTCACACACACACACACACACACACGCCCACATACCTGCACATGCATGAGTGCACACATAGACAAATTAACTCTGGTTGGAAAAATTCTTAGGAATGAAACTCAAACTCTGTTGAAATATCACATGCCAGTAAAACCATAATCTTCTTTGTCTTCTCAGGCATTGTCTACTTACTAGCCTGCTTTGTCTACCTATGGCTGTAGAATAGTCTGTTTGGGCTACTTTAGGTTATTTTTTAAATTACTCTAAGAGGAAAATTAATTATTACTGATGTGTTTATTATTTATTTTAAATGTTACATTTCTGGTTAACAGCAATTGCTAACAAGACTAATTGACATTTGATATAGAACCAAACTTAAACTCTTCCTCTTAATTCACAGTATTTTTTATAACCAAAGTATGGCATATGTTACATATACATTAAAAACATGATTTAAGTTAATAAATATTTGTTTAGAAGTATTAACAATGATTTTAAGAATAGGCTATAATTATAAAGAATATGTAAAATCTTATTTTTCAGAGGAAATGCTTGCCACAAAATATGCTCTTTGGTGGTCTCCAGATGGAAAATTTTTGGCATATGTAGAATTTAATGATTCAGATATACCAATTATTGCCTATTCTTATTATGGCGATGGACAGTATCCTAGAATTATAAATATTCCATATCCAAAGGTATGTGAGATGCTTTTAATAAAGGACTTCATTCCATTGATGTCAAAATGAGCAATCATTACCATGAATAGAGGTGGAATCAACACATTTGGAAACCTTCTTGTCCTTGTATGTCATAAAGCAAACACTGTACTGTGCTCTATTGTTTATGTGGACATCTGTTGCTTTGGACATCTGGCTATGCTGGAAGAAGTAGTCTTTGCAAAATCTATTGCAGAATCTTTGATAAAAACATATGGTCTAGATCATGGAGGAAAAACAAGCTTAACTTAGTTTTAATTTATATATATATATATATATATATATATGTTATATGTTCCAAATTCAGGGTAAAAGTTCTGTTTCACAATTCTCTCTTGAATTCTCCTGTAAATGCAAACCAGAAAGGGAAATTCAAACATTGAATTTGATGTCTTTGTCAGGTAGTGTCAGGCACATGTTAAGATCTCTTGTGGACAGGTAAGTGAAGTTTTTGAGCCTCCATTTCCTCCTGAAGACAATTAATGAAAGTAAGCATCATACATATTTTTATTCAGTTCCAAGGCTAGAGGAGAAGGGCCTGAGTGTGCATCAGAAAGGCTAAGTGGCAGAGAGAAAGCATTGTGACCTATTTTAAATCTAGACAAAGGCATGAAAGAGGAAAGTCAGGAAAGGAATTTATATCTTGTAAAATAATTGGGTATTTTTTAGAAATTTTAAAAATATACATAGCTCTTAGTGCTTTGATTTTCCAAACCATACTCATGAATGACTCCAGCAGGTCCCTATATAAGATAGGATGGATGTGGCATTTGCAAAACTGGCTTTTGAAACAAGCCAAAGACATCCCAAAGAGAGAAGTAGAAATATGTTTATGTTAAAAGTCACTTAAGAAAAGGAATGAGATAGGAAATAAACGTTGAGATATAAGTCCCCTCAAGGACGGTGTAGAGAAATGGAAAGTTGGAGATGCTTGAAAGTGAAAAGCCTGATACTTGGAATCCAAAATTAAAAGAACAGAATGTCCTGAAGACTCAATGTGAGCAGGAAGAGACGAGGATGCTTAGAACTGAGAAGTGACTCCCACTTCTCTGTAAGTGTGTGTCTAAGTCCTCATGTTTCTTTACAGACTGGGGACACTAAAACCTCTAGCACTAGATGGAGAGATAAGAACATTTCAAAGAACTGAAAAAGTCTCAAAGACTTTAGATCAGGAATTTTCAACCTATGGGTCTTGACCCCTTTGAATGGTGGTTGAAAGATTCTTTCACAGGGGCTGCCTAAGACCTTTGGAAAGCACAAATAGTTCCATTACAGTCACAACAAAATTACAGTTATGAAGTAGCAAGAAAAATAATTTTATGGTTCGGAGTCAGCACAACACGGGGAACTGTAATAAAGGGTCACGGCCTTCGGGAGGTTGAGAAGCACTGCTTTAGATGAATGAAAAATAGCATTGAGTCACCAGACTCTGTGCTTTCAAATGTGATGGATTCACATTTTAACTGCAAGATTCTTTCTGAAGTAAAATAACATCAGTTCAAAGACAGTGTCTAGGCATGAGGCATGCTGTCGTGTAAATTTTAGGTATGCAGTAGCACATGAAATGCAAACCAAGAAAAAAATGTAAGAAGCCCACGGACACCTTATTTGGCAGTAAAATATCCCCCATCCTTTGGGGAGGAACCAATGGTAGTAGGCTGTGAGGTACAGGGAGGAGAAGAAATTTGGGCATCCAATCGGTAAGTTTAATTTAGTTCTTCTTTCTATTCTTTTTCAAACAGATCTCCCTGCCCTTCAGAGCATACGGGTACATTGGTTATTCTTATCATACCAATAATGAAACACCTGTCTCGAAAATTAGGATAGAGTAGGGGTTGTAGACGTGGCCTTTCACATTCCTGAAATTTTCTCCTATAAATCAAGTCTTTCATTAAACACCTGAAATACGTTGGACTCTAGTTGATAATACAAGTAAACTCTAGTTGATAATTGCAAATAAAACAGAAATGAAGTTCCTGACCATTATGCAGAACATCTTACACTGTTATTTAACTTTGTTCACTTATTAAAATATGTCATGAATTCTGAAGTGTCTTTAAAATATTGGTGGTCAGTAAAACTGTATCAGCTTGTAAATTTCCATTTTCTTGGCAGGCTGGAGCTAAGAATCCTGTTGTTCGTGTCTTTATTGTTGACGCTACCTACCCCCACCATGTGGGCCCTATAGAAGTACCAGTTCCAGAAATGATAGCCTCGAGGTCAGTGATCTCAGATCACTCTCTCCTATTTAACCAAATTTTAACATGTCGAACTTTCTACATCATAGTTTAGACTTTATTTCTAGTGACTTGAAGATACACATGCCAGAAAGCAGAAAATTAACATGCGAGACACATGCAAATTAAAAGTCACAAATAAGTTTCTTGAACTAGTTTTTAAAATACTCTGTTATTCATTTAAAGATTTATTTAAAGATGGCCACGGTGATGAAGCTAAAGCTTTCTGGGGTTTTCCTTGAAGGAAGAAATGTAAACTTGGGACCAGTGTGTAGATTGGCAAGTCTTCAGCATGAGTCCTTTCAAATCTGGTCTGTTTCCCTCGAGCTAAGATTTATGGATCTATGTGTCTTCCTGGGACATTATAAGCCAGAAAAGGCAACTCTTCTCAAACATTAGCATTGTCTTACTTTGAAATAGTCTGTTTTGATTATCTTGATGCAGAACTGTATGTCAAGAAAGTATTTACTACTGACAGACAGAATAATGAAGTATTTGGGATAGAGAGATGTCTCAGTCTTTAGGACTATTGTGATCTTGCAGAAGACTGGAGTTTACTTCCCTGTACTCACAGAGGGCACTTCCAGGAGGCCTGATGTCCTCTTCCTGCCTCGGCTGGCTCTGGGCTCATGTGTACAATCCTATACTCAAACCTATGCATATACTCACAATCAAAAATACACACAATCAAAAATAAATTCTTTTTTCTTTCTTTCTGGGTTTTGGTTTGGGTTGGGTTGGGTTTGGGTTTGGTTTGAGATAGGGTTTCTCTTTGTAACAGAGCCCTGGCTGCCCTGGAACTTGCCTTGTACACCAAGCTGGTCTTGAACTTGAAGCGATTGCTTACCTCTACCTCCTCAGTGCTGGGATTAGTGTTCTCACTTCTCTAGTATGACTCAGATATGCCTGTCTGATTGCCCATGATTATAGCAACCTTTCAGACCTAAGTCAGTCCTCTGTGTCCTTCTGTTCGAACTTGGTGAAAATAAAGTGCTCCAAGAGCCTTGCCTGCTTAGCACAGAGGGCTTGGCTCTTCTCCTCCAGCTATACCAGGGAGAATTAGACAGAATCAAACGATTGCTCACAACAACCTGGTTAATGGAACCTTGAATAGGTATTTTTTTAAATATTATTTTCTCTAGGTGTCAAGTAATAGAGATAGCACTTGAGTTAAGAGGCATGTCGAGCACACTCAGCTTATCTTTACATATCCAAATGAGTATATTATTATTTCAGATTGGTACAGAAACAAAGACCTACACTGCTAAATAATTCCACAATAATGATGACAGAATATTATGAGATCAGGATTTGAGCCCTAAACTCCTTCCAGCTCTATGAAAAATTAAAAAGTTCTACAATTTTGGCTACAAATTTTCACTCACAGACAAGTATAATGTCATGCCATTCATTGACATCAAAGCTTTTTAGATCATCTGATTATTATTGATATAATTTCAACACTTGACCATGATAACAGCTAAAACTTGGCTTCCACATGAACCCACCAGGAAACAAAGGTGAACTTTTCACTATATTTGGCTCCTCTGCGCCAAGTAGAAAGTTTAAAAAAAAATGGGATTATAGGCACATCATAGAAAATGTAACACTTTCATCCCTCCTAGGTAGATATATAGCTTTGCCCTTACATCATAATTTTGTTTTCCAAAAGTGGGGAGAAAGCTCATGTACAAATAATTTTCTTAGATGAATAACCTCTTACTTATTTCAGCCTGCAGATCTACTTAAACGCTATTCTCAGAGAAAGTCTGACTTTCTTATCTACTCACTATATATCCTATAATAACAACTGTCTTTTAGAAACTATAAATGAAGATATTATTTAATCTAATGATTAATGAGCTGATGGTTGAGACTGTCTGTTTTGGTTTGTTGGCAGTGACTATTATTTCACCTGGCTTACATGGGTGACCAGCGAACGAATATGTTTGCAGTGGCTAAAAAGAGTGCAAAATGTCTCCGTCCTGTCTATATGTGATTTCAGGGAAGACTGGCATGCATGGGATTGTCCAAAGGTAAAGTGTATTAAAACTACTGGTGAGCATTTCTGAAAATGGAATTACAACAGGAGCCTCTCATTCCTGGGTCACAGTTTGATTTGTTAGGCAGGATTTGGTGCATTCAACTGCTGATTGTCATGTAAAACAACATGCTGTGTGTTCACAGCAATTCAGCTATTTTAATCAAATACAGCACAGCTGTAGTTTTCTTGAATGGCTTTTATTTTGAATATAGAAAGACATGAAATGAGCCAATGTAATGTTAGGATGGTGATCCAGCCATTGGAGATTGTCAAGGCAGTAGTCAACAGAAGCAAAACAATGAAGATAAAACATGGAGCGGATGGGTTTATTATGGAAATAGATGTTTCACACAAAACCGGAGAAGAAATGAAAATTCGACAAAATTGTCAAAATTGACGAAAAAAATTGAAAAGTAAGTGAAGCAGTGCCTGTTTTAAAACCCAAGGTGGGTGCTTGAGAATAGAGCATGAACCATTTGATCGAGCTATGTACTTTATGCTGCTGTCCAGATAGCTTTGGAGAGCAGTCCCTACTGTACTAACCTGAAGATGGAGAGCTTGAAAATAAGATGCAAATTTACCATCAAGCTTCAGTTGTTTTTATTGTTCAAATTCAAACATACTCTGCTGAAATGAATGAGTCAAAGGGTACTGTGCCATTCTGAGTCACTGAAATATGCCTGTCTTTAAGTACTCATTTCAGAGACTAAAATTTTCTATTAAAAAATGGTTTCTTAGCCCTGGAACAAAAAGAAGCAAATACACCAAAGAGGAGTAGAAGGCAGGAAATCATCAAACTCAGGGCTGAAATCAATCAAGTAGAAACAAATAAAACCATACAAAGAATCAACAAAACGAGGAGTTGGTTCTTTGAGAAAATCAACAAGATAGATAAGCCCTTAGCCAGACTAACCAAAGGGCACAGAGATAGTATCCAAATTAATAAAATCAGAAACGAAAAGGGAGAGATAACAACAGAAACTGAGGAAATTCAAAAAATCATCAGATCCTACTACAAAAACCTGTATTCAACACAACTAGAAAATCTTGAGGAAATGGACAATTTCCTTGACAGATACCAAGTACCAAAATTAAATCAGGATCAAATAGACCATCTAAACCGTCCTATAACCCCTGAAGAAATAGAAGTTGTCATTGGAAGTCTTCCAACCAAAAAAAGCACAGGTCCAGATGGTTTTAGTGCAGAATTCTATCAGACCTTCAAAGAAGACCTAACACCAATACTCTTCAAACTGTTCCACAAAATAGAAACAGAAGGAACACTACCCAACTCGTTCTATGAAGCCACAATTACACTAATACCAAAAGCACACAAAGATCCGACAAAGAAAGAGAATCTCAGGCCAATCTCTCTTATGAATATCGATGCAAAAATACTCAATAAAATTCTTGCCAACCGAATCCAAGAACACATCAAAACGATCATTCACCACGATCAAGTAGGCTTCATCCCAGGGATGCAGGGATGGTTCAATATAAGGAAATCCATCAATGTAATCCACTACATAAACAATCTCAAAGAAAAAAACCACATGGTCATCTCATTAGATGCTGAGAAAGCATTTGACAAAATTCAGCATCCTTTCATGCTAAAGGTCTTGGAAAGATCAGGAATTCAAGGCCCATATCTAAACATAGTAAAAGCAATTTACAGCAAACCAGTAGCCAGCATCAATCTAAACGGAGAGAAACTTGAAGCAATCCCACTAAAATCAGGGACTAGACAAGGCTGCCCTCTCTCTCCATATCTTTTCAATATAGTACTTGAAGTTCTAGCTAGAGCAATTAGACAAGAAAAAGAGGTCAAAGGGATACAAATTGGAAAGGAAGAAGTCAAACTATCACTATTTGCAGACGATATGATAGTATACATAAGCGACCCAAAGAACTCCACCAGAGAACTCCTACAGCTGATAAACGACTTCAGCAAAGTGGCCGGATATAAAATCAACTCAAGCAAGTCAGAAGCCTTCCTATACTCAAAGGATAAGCAGGCTGAGAAAGAAGTAAGAGAAATAATACCCTTTACGATAGCCACAAACCATATTAAGTATCTTGGCGTGACGCTAACCAAACAAGTGAAAGATCTGTATGACAAGAACTTCAAGTCTCTGAAGAAAGAAATTGAAGAAGACCTCGGAAGATGGAAAAATCTGCCATGCTCATGGATTGGCAGGATTAATATAGTAAAAATGAGCATCTTACCAAAAGTAATACACAGATTCAATGCAATCCCCATCAAAATCCCAACTCAATTCTTCATAGAGTTAGAAAGAGCAATTCAAAAATTCATCTGGAATAACAGAAAACCCAGAATAGCTAAAACTATTCTCAAGAGTAAAAGAACCTCTGGGGGAATCAGTATCCCGGACCTCAAGCTGTACTACAGAGCAATAGTGTTAAAAACTGCATGGTATTGGTACAGTAACAGACATGTAGATCAATGGAACAGAATTGAAGACCCAGAAATGAATCCACACTCCTATGGTCACTTGATCTTTGACAAAGGAGCTAAAACCATCCAGTGGAAAAAAGATAGCCTTTTCAACAAATGGTGCTGGCTCAGCTGGAGGTCAACATGCAGAAGAATGCAAATTGACCCATCCTTATCTCCTTGCACTAAGCTCAATTCTAAGTGGATCAAAGATCTCCACATAAAACCAGACACACTGAAACTAATAGAAGGGAAACTAGGGAAGAACCTTGAACATATGGGCACAGGGGAGAATTTCCTGAACAGAACTCCAATAGCTTATACTCTAAGATCAAGAATAGACAAATGGGACCTCATTAAATTACAAAGTTTTTGCAAGGCAAAAGACACCGTCAAAAAGACAAAGCGGCAACCAACTAACTGGGAAATGATCTTTACCAACCTTACATCCGACAGAGGGCTAATATCCAAGATATACAAAGAACTCAAGAAGTTAAACTCCAGAGAGGCAAGTAACCCTATTAAAAAATGGGGTACAGAGCTCCACAAAGAGTTCTCACCTGAAGAATATCTAATGGCTGAGAAGCACCTAAAGAGATGTTCATCATCCTTAGTCATTAGGGAAATGCAAATCAAAACAACCCTGAGATTCCATCTCACACCAGTCAGGATGGCTAAGATCAAAAACACAGGAGACAGCAGTTGTTGGCGAGGATGTGGAGAAAGAGGAACACTCCTCCACTGCTGGTGGAATTGCAGGCTGGTACAACCACTCTGGAAAGCAGTCTGGCGGCTCCTCAGAAAACTGGGCATGACACTTCCGGAGGATCCGGCTATACCACTCCTGGGCATATACCCAGAGACTTTACCTGCATGCAATAAGGACACATGCTCCACTATATTCATAGCAGCCTTATTTATAATAGCCAGAAGCTGGAAAGAACCCAGATGTCCCTCAACGGAGGAATGGATTCAGAAGATGTGGTATATTTACACAATGGAATACTACTCTGCAATTAAAAACAATGAATTCACGAAATTCCTAGGCAAATGGTCAGAACTTGAAAATATCATCCTTAGTGAGGTAACCCAATCACAAAAGATCACACATGGTATGAAGTCACTGATAAGGGGATATTGACCCAGAATCTCAGAATACCCTAGACACAATCAGCATATCAATAGATTTCTAAAAAGATGGAAGGAGAGACCCCTGGTCCTGGAAAGACTGGATGTAGGGGAACGCCAGGACAGAGTAATGAGAGGGGGTTGAACGGAGAAAAGAGGGAGGGAAGGGGGCTTATGGGACCTTCGGGGAGGGAGGAAACGGGAAAGGGGAAGTGATTTGGAATGTAAATTAAAAAAATAAAATTAAATTAAATTAAAAAAAAAAAATGGTTTCTTTAGATAAAAAATATTACTGACTACATTTTGAGAAAGTTCTAATTATGAAAAAATACTTTATTAAAATAAATGTTGAGTTAACTTATTTTATGAGGCTAAAGTCCAGATCAATCAAAGTAAGTCATTAGATTCCATCTAAGATTTCGAACATTTTATTTTATAAGGAGAATGTTTTATTCTGCTTGGAAATATATCAGAGCCATACTAGGCAGCATTCCCTAGGCTAAAACTGCTTTTAGGTCATTATCCTGTCAGGAAAAGTCTTGGCTAAACTTAAAACAATTTGCAGGACGCCGAGTTTATTTTACTTATGAGTTTATAATAAAGCAAAAACATAAGTTTTAAGTACTACCCTTAAAAAACTTGATCTCAGACTAGTTAATTAGAATTCACTGATCAGATTGACTGGCTCTCATTTGATATATCTTAAACATCCTGGAATCTAAGCGTATTAACTCAGCTTTAACATTATTAACTTGGAAACTATGGACATAGACAAATAAAAAAAAAATAGATTCATTTGCATTCTGAAATTCTAATTCATCCAAACCTGTAACCTAAATGGACAGAAAATATAAAATGTTCTCACAGTGAGAAATAGAGGTTCCTGGAAAATAACCTTTATGTCTAGAAAAGTCATTGCATTTAGAATATTTTGACGGAATTAACTTAGACTTTTCCAACTACCATATTCAACTGATAAATGTATTTGTGTTATGAAAACCAGTAATGTTTGAGGTAATCAATGTTTTATTCATGTTGCCAGACATGAAAGAGGTAAAGAAGCTTGCAAAGTTATTTATTCTATAAAAATATTGGCGAGACTTATTAATGCAGTGGTGGTGTACACCTTTAATCCCAACATTCAGAAGGCAGAGGCAGGCAGATATCTGTGAGTTTGAGGCCAGCTGATCTACAAAGTAAATCCCAGGATAACCAAGGCTACACAAGACAGGAAAAAAAAATGCTGTATCAAACAAATAAACAAAAAACCCAAACAATAACAACAAACAAAAAAAGAAAGGAAAATTCATAGCATAATGAACAACCATCTTATATGTTATTCTTGACTCTCTAAAAATAGGCTAAAATAATTTTTATCTTCATGACTGAAGATTGAAAAAAGGTTTCATTAATTTTCTTTCCCACTTTGAAATCTTTTTCTCTGTGAGGCACTAGCCCGCCACTATAGGACTCAGGAAACTCTTTTTAAGGACTCCAAACTCTTCTTAAGATTGCTTGTGTTTGAAGAGTATACATTTCTCAAGGTCTTCATTTTGTTTTGACTTTGTGTGTGTGTGTGTGTGTGCTTGATTATGAGGATGTTGGTGCATATGTGTGTTCAGACAGGAGTATAGAAACCAAGAAACAACCTCACATGTTATCCTTGTGAATGTTAACCATTGCTTTTGGACAGTCTCTCTTTAGACTGGAGTTCATCTTCTAGACTAGACTGGCATTCAAGTGACACACAACACACCCCAGTGAACAGTGCTGTGATTACAAGTGCATACCAACATTTCTGCCTCTCCTTTTTTAAGTGAACCTTGGTGCTAGAACTCAGGTTACCAAGCTCAAAGGCAAGCACTTTCCCAATATGATAAAGATCCATTGTTATAGCCCCAGTCTTTTCTGGATAATCCTGACTTATCTAGGATTTTTTCTTCTTGAAATTGTATCTTTACAACCCTTCTCTTTCTTTCCTCCAAACACTTCTATATATCCCTCTCCACTTTCCTCTGCATTCATGGCCTCTTTTCTTAATTGTTACTGTATACAAATACATATATACATATATATTCTTCGATATAACCTGGTTAGCCTGCATAATCTCACTTGTTTGTATGTTTCCATTGGTATTTGTCACTGGACAACCAATAGGTGTGCTCCTTTCTAGGGAAGACCACCATTCTAGTGCCCAGCTTTCCTGAGTTGCCTAGAGTTCTTTATGTAAGGGTGGGACCTCATGGGCTTTTCCCTATCTATTTTGGCAAGTCCATTGGTATCATCCTTGTTGAGCTTGTTTGAGTAGTCATGTTGACCACCTCCATGGAAACCTTATTTTCTAGTTAATGCATTTCCAAGGTAAGCCAACAACACTGCTGTAGGAGGAAATTCCAATGATTAATTGACTTAATATAGTAGGGATTCATGGTTCATTTATGCAACCAATAGCATATCCAGGAAAATGAGGTATGAAGTGGAGTGAGTCTTCTGTTCCATAATGCAGTTCAGAAACCCAGCCGATGGTATTTCTGTTATCTCAATGTGTGGTTCTAAGTCATTAACATTCAACTGGAGCAGGAAGAAAAGAAGGGGGGAGGGGAGTCTGCGTGAGATGTTTTTATGGGAAGGGCTACAAATGGCTTGTTTCTCTTTCTGTTCCCACTGTTTTGAGACCTTACCACATGACTGCATCCCACTGTAAGGGAGGCTGGGAAATATGGTTCAGCCACAGAACATCTTCTTCCCATTGGAGGTTTGGGAGACATTCCTCTCCGAAAGTTTAGCTGCAGTTTCTTTCAAATGGTTTCTTTTTAACTTTGTCTGGGTGATCTTTATTCATAGTAGAGGTTTCCAGAACTATTTGTCAAAAATTCTCAAAATGATTTCTGTTGATATGAACATTCACTATCTCCTTACTCTATCCCCACTACTGAATCCTTGGTCTGAGGCTTTATCAGTATTTCCTAAAAACTGAAATTCCTTCCATCTTAGCCACTTCCAAATACACATTGTCTCTCATGCTCACAATTATGTTTTCTGTATTTGGTAACTGAAGTCCTACATTGAATTTATTCACAGACCAAAATGCCTGGATAGCATTGAGGTTTCTCCAAGACCTTGCTGGTGCCTTCCCTCTTCCAAATTCTCTGTGGTGTTTTCTTTTCTTTCTACAGTGCTTACTACAGTAGTCAATGCCTATTAAGTCAATTCAGAAAGTTCTTTGTCTAGAAAAATAGTACTATTTACATTTTATGATCTCTAAATATTTATGTAAGAAGTGATATTTCTGCATCTTGCTAAAACCTAAAAATGCAAATATTTAGGTTTCTAGCTACCCCATAAGAAAAAAAGCTATCCTATAAGAAAAGAGAAAAAAAGAAGAAAGGACACAGCCTCACCCTCACTCTGGAATCCCATCTTCTTTGCATTGCATCGTGTCCTTCCTTTGGACTGAACTTCCACACATTTGTGATGATTCTAAGACTGGCCACATGGCAGAGCTCAGGAGGAAGAAATTCTGAAATTAGGTTTATCACTGATTTGTCTATATAGACTTAGCACACTGCTCTAAAAAACCTTTAATAAAGTCTCCTGAACTGGAGGCTGAGTTGTAGGACACCAGGAGCAGGCAGATTAACTGTTCAAAATGTCCCAATTATACATATGAAAAACTGTTCCTTTTGTGCTTTAATATGATCTTTCTTTGTTTGTAGAGCCAGGAGCATGTGGAAGAAAGCCGAACAGGCTGGACTGGTGGAGTATGATTTTTCTATCTTTTCCTTTATTTTAATGGCACCCAGCAGATTCAGTGAACTGACTTTTACACAGTGTATGCATTCCACCTTGCATGCTGTGCCTAGGTATCAAACAGGGAAATGTGTTTTATTATGATTCGATTGAGTTATTTAGTTATATAGGAGGTTTGTTTCATATAAAAATAATCATAGTTTAAGGAAACCCATTGCATTTTTTCTCCTATATTAATTATTGCAAAACAAGTTGAAGAATAAGTGAATGTTGTCTGGACAATGCCACATGTCACAAAAATACATCAAGCAATTCTTTGCATCGTGTTGGCTGCTGGGCTGAGATTTAGGCACACTGTACAAAAAAGGACACACAGGTATTAGTTTTAATCTTTGGAAATGTATTTAGTAATGAAACTTCTAAATCCCAGAAAAAAAGACTATAAAAAATACTTCATAGTGAAAACCTTTGGGAATAATTTCTCATCCTCTGAAAGTACCTGCTTTATTGCTTAGCTTTCCTAACTAGTATCAATGACATTAGCCCGAGAAAACATAGATATGTGTATATGATTAATAAACTCATTTGGGTAATTATGTGTGTGTGTGTGTGTGTGTGTGTGTGTGTGTGTGTGTGTGTGTGTGTGTAGTTCTTGGGATCAACAAGGGCCACATATACAGGGCAAGTATCCTATCATAAGCTACTTCCCCAGTCCTTGTTTTGGGTCTTTAGACAAATTTAAAAAGCTGGTTATAGTAGTATATATTAAATAGTAATTTTTAAAAAGTGGTTTCTATAGAATTTATTCAAGATATTTAAATTGCAAAAGACACAAGGAATTAATTGGAAATATTTTCCTGTAAATGATATACAAAACAAAAGAACTTAAATTTTACTTCTTTACATTTAGAAATAAGCTCTGAAAAAGAGGGAGGGAAGGGGGCTTATGGGACTTTTGGGGAGGGAGGAAACGGGAAAGGGGAAATGATTTTGAATGTAAATAAAAATATAAAAAAATAAAAAAATATATATAAATGAAAAAAAAAGAAAAAAAAGAAATAAGCTCTGAAATCGTAATGCTTAGACTACAGTTACAACAAAACTATCGCCAACTATTTAAGCAATACCTGAACTTTTGTCTAATCATGAGCTCAGCTTGGGTGTCATCTTTTGCCATTTAGTGAGGATGGCAAAGAAACAAAACTGTGAGAAGTAACCTTACTTCCTAGGTAAGATATTTTAAATGGCTTTGCACTTCACTCAGAGATAAGCAATTTATCAGAAAAAAAAATCTAAGCAAGATAAAGAAACCAGGGCAGGGCCCTGTTACAACTGAGGTCACTACAGTTGAATGTCTTATCTAGTGTCCAGGTGTGACTTGCTGCAAGAAGCACTTAACTCAGACTGCTTTATGGCCCTGGCTCTGACAACATGAGAGCGGAAATATTTCACACCCTCTTTACCTGACCTAAGTTACCTGCTCATCGGAAGCAACTGTCTTCCATGTGCGCAGAGAAAGGAAAGAGATAACAGCTTTTGACCAGCAGAAAGATTCTTCCTGTTTGCCTGGTCCTATTATCTTAAAACTGAACAGTCTGTCCTGTTAATTTTTTATTTTCAGTACAAATGAACTATAAGCGTTCCTCAGAATACAATCTTTTTAGAAGTCCCTTAATTAACTCACTAGGTATGTGAGAAATAACTGTCTAATAATAATAATAATAATAATAATAATAATAATAATAATAATAATAATTTATTAATTTATTAAAGGCAGGTTTATTGGGAAGCTGCTTTCAGGTGGGTAAGTTCACTGGTCCTAAGGCCCAAGGACAGGCAAGACATCATGGGGAAGAAGGAGAAGGGGAGAGAAAAATAAGGAGAGAAGAGGTCTGCGCACAGAGAGAGAAGAAAAGAGAAGAATAACTTTTCACTGTGTTACATTAAAGTGATCTGGGGCTTGGGTTCCATTTGAGTGACTAAAACATGCAGAATCAATTGTTCCTCACACTATACAGTGTGAGGGAGGAAAGAAGCTGCTTGTTATAATGCTGCCATTCCTTGTTTGAGAGCAAAACTTTCTGAAATGAAGTAGCGGCTTTGTCAAAGGCCCACACTAGAGCAGTGCACCCACCAAGTACTTAGTCTCAAGATGCAAAATGATTTGAAGTAGCTCTTATGAGGAGCGAAGCTGATGAATGCATAAGCCGCCTCACCTTACTCAATTTTCCACTCTGTTACAAATGTATTAAAAGACATTTCTATTTAGCAAAGTTTACTTGAGCAATGATTATCCATGGATGAGGCAGTGCCCAAGATATAGAATCCTTTCTGTATCTCTCGTGTTGCCTTTTGTCTTTTCTCTGATTAGAACTGTGGTCCTTGGATCTAGAGCTAAAGCTAATCGGGTAGGACCACATCTTCCATTTTAATCAAAATTACATCTGAAAAGCTTCCATCCCGGTGGAAATAAATTTGTAGAGATAGTAGTTATCCAGTAAAAATATGAGATCCATTGCATTTTAACAACGAATGATCACAACCTAAGAGAAATAATTTTATCAAAAAATGGTCAGCTTCAGATCAGATCCAAATGGTGATCATTAAATAAGTCAATAGCACTTCTCCCTACTACCTGTTTGATCAGAAAGTGATCTCAGAAAAGATATAAAAAATGGACAAATGTTTGAGGGTAGGAGATACTGGTGGGTGTGGATGCTTGCTGTTTTCTTCAGTTGTAAAATAACGGAACAGCTTGGGCTACTGTTCCATGGACTTCAACCAGATAGACCAGGGTTTAAGTCACTCCTGCATGATAGAGAGGAGCTCTACTCTCATGAGATTTTGCTCAGGAAGATGTCATTTCACTAGAGGACAACCTGTAAGAATAGCCATAAAGGCAGAGCAAGTCATTTTATTTTACAGTGGGAGACACTATTACCCTATGGATGAAAATGTGGTATCAGACATTTTCAGAATTTCAGTTGTCTGTACTGGTTAGAATATTGAGTTGCTGCTAGTTCTGTTCCAGGATACTTGAGTGACTGGTAGTGAGTTCATTTAAATCGTTCCCAGCAGTGTGTGCCGAACTCCTCAAACTCAGCTTACAAGGGCCATTCTGTTTCCTGAGCTCAGAGCTAACTACTCTCTAACCAAGCTTCACTGTTCCTCTCAAGCGTGCTACTAAAATCTGTGGCTTCTAGACCATTATATTTGAATAGTTCAAATGTCTTCATTAAGTTTGTTGACATTAGGAGCTTAGCATTAGACAACTCAAAAACCAAAAGTACTTCTGGGGCTGGAGAGATGGCTCAGCAGTTAAAAGACCTGGCTGCTCTTTTAGAGGACTGGGTTTAATTCTCAGCAGACACATGGCGGCTCACAACTGTCTGTAACTCCAGTTCCAGGGGACCTGACCAACTCACCCAGACACACATGCAGGCAAAAGACCAATGCACATAAAAACAATAATAAGTAAATAAGTAATTATTTTAAAAAAGAATTATACTTTGATCAAATGCCCCATTTTTAAAATTTGGTTTGATTAAATGTCAACATTTGTTTGTTATTCCTGCCCACTCAATTCCAAACCGTATCATCTTAGGACAGAAAGTTATTAAATTAGATGTCATAAAGCTTGGGGCTCCAGGGGTGGTAGGGTGGGGTGGAGGTGTAGATGCATGGCATGCAAAAATACCTGTGGCTTTCGTTCAGTTCGTCTTTTAGATATAACCTCTGTTCATTTCTTTCAGTTCTTTGTCTCGATACCAGCTTTTAGCCAGGATGCCATCTCATACTACAAAATATTTAGCGACAAGGATGGTTACAAACATATTCACTACATCAAAGACACTGTGGTACGTTCCTTCCAAGATTTCTCTCCTCAGAGATCATTCACTTGAGGTTGCTCAAGTGACGCTCAGCTTCACACAACATAATGTTTGTCTTTTTATAGGAAAATGCTATTCAAATTACAAGTGGCAAGTGGGAGGCCATATATATATTCCTAGTAACACAGGATTCACTGTAAGTACCGCATGCGGCACGATGTACCATTTAGGTTTTAATTGGCAACAACCAATGGGTGTACAAATAATGGACTGTACTGTCTATTTAGCGAACTGAAAGAACAGTCTGTTGCTCTTTGGTTACTTCCAAACAGCTATGATTTCATGGAGAGTGCATATTCTTTAGTCACTCAACAGCAAGATTTCCTTTTGCAAAGAATTGTTTTTTAATTAGGGAGTTTTATGAAAAGTCTAAAAATTCTCTGATAGCATTTGATTTTAAAGGCTAATGTTACTCTTCAGCACTTAGACCAATGAACAAGCTTCAAAGAGTCATAGAAGGAAGCCCACAGAGGTGGAGACCCCTTTGCAGAGATTTGGTGTTGTCTGTAAAAGTCATCAGTTCTTGAGGCATTACTGCCTACCAGATACTGTAAATTAGGAATGGTTGCTCTGAGGTTATAGATGAGAGAAGAGATATTCAGAGCATGTAATTGACTTGGCTAAAGGCCATTGAATTAGTGGAAGATGAGACTTTAGACCTAAAGCTTATGAATCCAAGACGATTGCTATTAATCTCAGTGAGGAATTCTTTAAGTCCTTTCTTTTCAGTCTGTCCTACACACTGTCTCATAAAGCTGCCTCGAAATAGTCATTTATGATACATTTAAGTAATCAGAAGTCCCTGAAATTTTTTTAGTCTGTCAATTCTAATGCTGTGTAAATTAGGGATATTCCCTTGATACTCATAATCCGATTATCATTAGATGGAATTCGGGAGCAAAAGAACAGAATTAGTCTGATCTTGCTATGCAGACAGTGTTAGAAACCTATTGCTAATCTATGAAATCATTGGAATGGGAGCCAAAGGAGTTTGGTCCTCACATGGAGCAGCCATAAAGTGACTAGAGTCAGGAAAGTGAGGAGATAAAAATGAATGGGAGATAGTTTTCAGGCATAATAGGTTTGGGGGGCGGGGCTGAAGGCTTGGAGATCCTGACATGGTAGTAATGATGTCCAGGGGTGACTGAGACTTGAGCCCAGTGAGCTGGATGATGACAGTAAACTTTAGAAAGAAAAGACTATGCCTCTCTTCTTGTGTGTCCTCACGACCAAGGTTGACACGGGAGGGGTTCTGTTCCTATTTTTTAAGTGGATGAAAGGAAAGGGTAGATACTTAGGAAAGATGAGATAGAATATTATCATCTGTAAGGGAGAAGAGAGAGGCAGGAAAGTGGACAGGCTGCAGTGTTAGAGGGGGAAGCAGTTCTGTGAGCTTTGACAGCCTGGGAATGCTACACGGGGCCATTGGGGAAAGAGACTGAGCAGTTAATTTACACACTGTTTGAAAAGATGTGGGAAAGGCAAAGGACAGTGAGGACTGGAGTCCTGTGACATTAGTACAGGCATAAATAAAACAGACACATGCGGGGGGTTTGAATACGAATTTCATACTGGAAATGCATTGCATTGTGTTGTCTCCTTTTTTTAAGGAACTTGTTTATGACACTGAGGACACCTGGATGGCTAAGCCCTCCTGAGAATTAAAACAAACCTTGTTTACTCTAAACTTTTCACACTCTATTATGCTCTTCTTGAGGGAGAGGGGGGAAAAAAGACAGCTACTTTGAGATATTCAGATGAATTCACAGAGGAATCAAGTTATGTCACCAAACTGGATTTTCCACTTCATAGTGTATTAAGACAGAAAGGAGCCTGCACCTGGGCAGTTAGGTAGCAAGTTTGCTCTCCTGTGGTTTGTTCCACAGCTTGGTGAATTAGCATGGCCTGTGATATGTTCAGCTCATCTAACTCGGATGAATTTCCTGGCATGCCAAGTTTATCTACTCCTGGGTGTGTAGAATAAAATCAAAATGTCTTCTCAGTCATAGACAAATAGCATTGTCCTGAGAAACCAGTAAACATTTATAATGGAAAAGGAAAAGTGTAATATTGGTTTAAATAGGTCAGTTTTCATGGTTCATACTTAATGAATCAGAATAAGATATGTGAATCATAAAAACAGTACTGAGCTCAGTTTTTCTTTTCTCTGATGATCTATAAGTTACAGTAAATGCCCCAACCCATTTATGCACAGCAGTAATTCTTCTACATAAGTGTTAATAGTTTCATTAAATACATGTTTTTGTCCATGTTACTTATTTATATTAGTGATAATACTTTTATAATTCAGTAATAAACACTTAATATTTTGTATATTCATTTCAGGTTTTATTCTAGCAATGAATTTGAAGGTTACCCTGGAAGAAGAAACATCTACAGGTAATTTAGACCAATTCAAAATAGTATTTGAAGATAGACACAGAGATAAATGAATAAAATTAGATCATAACCCTTGGTAGATGTAGAACACTTTTTGAAGTGTGAAATGTCATAAAATCCCCTTGTAAGTTAGGGTAAATAATTCAGAAAATGACATATCAGCATAAAATCATATTCACCCAAAGTGTGAGCCAACTTATTTTGAAAAGAGTAATACAGGAAATTCTAATGGTGATATAAATAAAATTTTCACATAATTATAGATACTTGAAAACTTTGGAGTTAATTCAGGACTTTTATTTACTAATGCACATTTATTGAGCACTGGCTTTGTGCCACACTGTTTTTACTCTTGTAGTGTGAACTTCACTAGGGCTCACTTTGCAATAGCCACTTCCATCCTTCCATCAGTTTTAAAGTTCAATCCAACTGTCCTTTTGATGGGTGGAATAATAACCAAAAGACTCCTCTCTGCATATAGAAATAAAAACAGTGATTAGTATCATTGGCACTCCACTGTAAAACCAAATAACTGACTTGCACCTGTAATCACATCTAATTTTAATAGCACTATGCCACATATAATATTATTGGAGTTAAGATATGAATATGGGAATGCTGTTCAATGAACCCTTACTGGTAACTCTCTTCTTTACAGTTCCAAAATCACACAAAAATTCATGCATGTAATCTATAAGAGAAAAAGTAAAACCCTCTTAGTTTTTAGTCCTCTGTTCACACCTAGACACACACTTAACCTTTCAGTTGGGGATCCTCCTTCTCTGAAGACAAGAGTATCTCTAGACCCCCTGTATCATGCTCAAGGCTATCTCCGAAAGCTATAAGAGAAAGACTTTGAAAGTGGAAACACTCACCCTGGCAGTCAGTCTGAGCTCTGATGCAGCCTGACCCTTAGCCAAGCACCACCCGGTATCGCAAAAGTGGAGTCTAATGCAGTGTAGGATGAGAGATCCAGAAACTATTATTTATTAAAACTAACCACTCCATCCCAGAACCACACAGAGGGCTCTGCTCATGTGGGTATGGGGACATGGAGGAAGAAGAGTGTAGCTTGGCCTGTGTGGGATGGAGGAGGCAACCTCCCTAGTTGAAGCTCCCAAAAGCTCATGTGTCCTTTTAAAGGGATGAAAAATGCAGAAGGCAAACAGAATGCTGCTTCTTATTTCCAATTTGCTCATTACTAAAGTCCTTTTCCAGATATAGAGAAGAAGAGGGATCCTTTCTTGGTAATGCTGCCTGAGTGTTGTTTTATGTTTTGACTTGGAGTAGGGGAGGGAGAGAAAGAGAGAGGGGAAGAGGTTGGGAGGGATGGAGGCAGAGACAGAGAGACACACACAGAGAGATTTCTAATTACTTCAGAAGCACTTAATGGATATGAAAAAAATGACTGCCTCCTCCCATTCCAAGTGTTCTACAGCTCTCCCATTTCAGGAAAACCACAGAGGGCTTCTCCCTCAACGCTTGTGCCTATTCAGGCAGAACTGGATCAAACATCAAGCTACATCAAAACACTGTGATTCCCCTCTACTTTAAATGATATTGGCAACAGAAAAAATAGAGTGGGTTTGATGTCAATATGTAAATTAGTCACTTTACATGGAGTAGTACATTTTGATAAATACAATCTCAAAATTTCAGCTTAGTTTTATTTTCATTTCCCTCTAGAATTAGCATTGGAAACTCTTCTCCGAGCAAGAAGTGCATTACTTGCCATCTAAGGAAAGAAAGGTGCCAATATTACACAGCAAGTTTCAGCTACAAAGCCAAGTACTATGCACTCATCTGCAATGGTAGGTGATGGACCTGACATAAGCATGGTCATCCCCATTGCCTCTGTCATCAGCCTTGCCATTCCATAGGATCACTTACAAGCTTTTCCTTTTTTGAGAACTTGTTACATAGAAGAATCTTTCTGAATGCCCAAGGCTTGTGGAACGAAAAGAATAGGAAGGTGTTAGTCTCTCTTTTGCATTCGATGAAACTGAGCTAACCAGCTAAGGTGTGTGTCTCTGTTAGGTAATGGCCAGGGCTTCAGCTAGAGCTGTCTACCATATCAGTATGATGTTGCATGCAGACTCTGTCTACTAGATAGGCACAGAAGAAGAAATATCAAAAGAGAAGTGTTCTCTCTGATCAAGTGATTGTTCTGCTTTGGTCTCATCTGTAAAGAAAGCATCAAGACCAAGGACCAGAGACCTGAGGTCTATGGAATGAAGACAGATTATTCTTCCAAATCTAGTTTCAATGATGACAGAAAACAAATATTTGTCATCTAATCCTTCCTTAAAAATTGGAAGATATGGATGGTCTTTCCCTCAGACTCTGCTCCACCCTTTGTCTCTGTATCTCCTTCTGTGGGTATTTTGTTCCCGTTCTACAAAGGACCCAAGGATCCATACTGTGTTCTCCCTCCTTCTTGGGCATCATTTGATATGTGAAATGTGTCTTGGGAGTCTGAGGGAAAGACCATCCAGAGACTAACCCACCCAGGGATCCATCCCATATACAGTTACAAAACCCAGACACTATTATCGATGCCCATAAGTGCTTGCTGACTAGAGCCAGATATAGCTGTCACCTGGGAGACTCTGATAGTGCATGAGAAATACAGAGGGGGCCACTCTCAGCCAGTCATTGAACTGAGCACAGGGTCCCCAGTGGAGGAGCTAGAGAAAGGACCCAAGGAACTGAAGGGGTTTGCAACGCCACAGGAGGAACAACAATATGAGTCACCCAGTACTCCCAGAGCTCCCAGAGGCAAAACCATCAACCAAAGAATACACATGGAGTTACCCAGGGTTCCAGACACATAGACAGCAGAGGATGGTTTTGTTAGACACCAAAGGGAGGAGAGGCCCTTGGTCCTGGAAAGACTTGATGCCTTAGTGTAGAGGAATACCAGGACAGGGAAGCGGGGGGAGGATTGATTGGGGAAGGGGAGATGGCTTATGGGATTTTCGGGGGAGAGGGGAACCAGGAAAGGGGACAACATTTGAAATGTAAATAAAGAATACATCTAATAAAAAAACGAAGATATTTTGAGTAATTCATTCAATATTAACAAATGAACCATGGTTGCACAACCCAGAAAGGATTTTCTGGTTGTTTAGACCATGGCTTTATTTCACAAATAATTTGCTATCTAGATGAGTTAATTTCATGCACATGTTATCTGGAATAAATAACAAGAAATATAGGCTAAAATAAGATGACAAACCAATGAAATCAGTGGCAACTGGGGGTTTAGTAGAATCTCCAGTTCTATAATTGTTCCCTTCTCACCCTATCTAACTCCAGTTTAAGGGTACAGGTAGCATACTTGGGTAATACACTTGGCAGGAAATTTAACAAAGTGTGCACCACCCTCCTGTTTCTGTTATCAATGGCTCTGGTGCAGGTAGGTGACTTAAACAACAAGGGAGCCTTTCATCATTTGAGATCTCTCCTCAGATGTGGAGGCCTCCTGTGGATTTCCTGTAAAATGAACAAGAATTAGGTGACATCATGATATGTCACTTCCCTTAATCCAACAACCTGGCTCTAGAACCAGAGCCACAACTCATTTGCCTGTGTAGACATGAATAAGCATCTTAACCCGAATGCTCCCTTCAAGATGGCATAAGATGTCAGTTTGAAATAACACTTTCATAAAAATGTTTGGTCAGTGGAATCTTTGAAATGTCAAGAGATTGTTGTTCATGGCCATATGTGCTGATTGTGATTATGGCATTTAAAGGTAAACATTAAATGTCCCTCTCAAGTTATATGCAACATTTTCCAACCCAAACTCTATATTTATGTAACATGTATCAAAAGCTTACATGTCAGGCACAAGGCATACTTGAACTGAGGATGCTGAGGCATCTGTTTATCTCTTTCTCTCTCCTGGAAAGCTGGGTGGGGCTGATCTCTTTAGTCATTCTATTTATAATTGTAAGAAGAGTGTCTAACAGAATACACAGAGGCATCATGAAGCATCAAAAGAATTACTGTCATCTGAAAACTCTACCAAGATAGTTGTTCTTTTTCTGTTCCATTGGCTGATAAAGGCACCAGGGTCGCATTAACATACATGCATCTATACTGCTATGTACTCTATGTTTGAGTAATACTATAGCTCTCTGGAAAAGCATGCTAACACATTTTATATCACCTCTCTCTAGTATCTACTTGAGGCTATATGGTCACTGAAGGATAGATAAGGAACCAAAGACTAAGCCCTCATCAAAAGTTGGTGGGAGAGTCCTTTCTAGAACTTGAATCGCCTGACTTTTCTACCACTCACCCTTCCTCGGCAGTATGGTAATTTCCCATTTAGCAAAAAATATACTGTGTGGGAAGCATCACATCGTCTGGTGTTTTTGAAGCTCCAGTAAAATGAGTCACTCCGCCATCATAGGAAAAACCTTGAAATCTTTCCCTTTAGGGGTAAGAGTAACGCCTCGTTATGTAACTTTCAAACTCTCCAAAGGAGTGTTGAGCACTGGAAGACAAGCTGAATGCAGGTAGAGTCATATCAGTAATGTGGATAGAAGAAAAACAGTACAAAATGGGAATTTTAGGTACTGATGCTGTGTCTCTAGGGCCATGTCCTCATCCTGCTGTGTCATGGGCAGTCTGTCATTACTTTGTCTCTTAGTTTAAGATAAAAAGAGATGCAGGTTTCCACTACTAGAAGCATATGACCATGAAAATTCCATATGATGGATGTTAATAAAGCCTAGAGATTTAAATGGCCTTGTTTTCTTAGATTCTGGCCCCGAGTGTCATATGCATGTATGTCTCCTTTGAAAACTTTTAGGAAACAATGACTCTAGGGAAAAGCTTCTCAGTTACATTCTCTAACACTCTCAAGTGTCACTGACAGGCTGCTGGTTTTTAGGAGAGCCAAATAAAAATCTCTTTCTTCTATCTTCAAGTCATAATAAGGAGTAAGGCAGGAAATACAAATATTAGTTTTATTATTTATAAAGACTAGTCGGGAAATGTGGTGAAGGAAAGGTATGTGCCTTTCAACATTGTAGCCCACAAGTACAGTTTTACAAACATGGGTACCCTTGTACTTGCAGGATTTGCCCATGAGGCTTGGCACTCAAAGCTCTAAGGAATAATCAGAAACGTGTTTTCCACAGGGAGAAGGCTGCCAGGAGCAAGCCAGAAGGCCCCATTCATAAGCAGCTCTCCTTAGAATTCTGAGAAGTCCTTCTTCTGCTTTATTTCGGTCCAAAGACACTATTCTAATGGGGATCCCTAAGGTAGAAGAAAATGCTAACAATGGCAAAAGCCTCTATCCCAACCACTACACATGTCGCTTCTTAACGCACTGAGTCCCTTGGCCAATGCACTCTTTAAAAGTACTCTGGTATTATTTTATTCTGTATTTCAGATGAATAATAGCATTTGTACACCTCATTAAAACATCCAGTTTCTGAATGGTGCAATACATTGTAAGCAACGAGGCACTGGATAGACAGCCTCCACCTTGAGGAATAATTTATCAATCACTCATTACAAAAGATGCTGATAGTTAACATCCCAAATATTCAAGTCTGGAAATTGATCTAGGAACAGACCACACCCAATGGTTGTGTTCTGCGCTGGAGGATAAAATCCTGTCTGTTGCCCCATTGCAACAATTCTGCAGACTCCCCAACTTCTGGAGTCTTAGCTGGAATCGCTGTGACAAACCCTGAAGCCCACCCACCCTCATGACCCCATCCTTCCTTCTTTAATCCCTCAAGTCACATCTCAATAGCACCTTCCTCCTGCCATAACTTACTAACCCCCAAAACTAAACTAGCATATTAGACAAGAAAGCATTGTATATAAATTTATTTGTGCATGTCACAGTCACAAGGAAAAAAGATGTTAGCTTTTATCCACCAAAACAAACTGAATGTTCAACCTACAAGAAGAAATCTAGGTACTGATGAAGGTTACTTAAAAATAATATACAGCCAAAACTTCTCCAGTGCAGTGTAACAGCTTCCCAGAAGGCCACTTGCAGCTTCTGAGGCCTTTCTGTGTAACTAATTAGGTGTTAACCATTAAGGTTCACTCTGGAAAAGCTACAGCATGGGTAAGGCTTCTCATACTTCTGTTCTTTGATTGGGCTTTGACCTTTGTGTGTGGTTTAAATGTAACTTAAAATGTATGCTTCGCTATGGTAAATAAATAAATAAATAAAAATACTAATAAGTACATAAAAACAGCAAAGAGTTAAAAGATGTACTTGTCTTGGCACTAGTCATAAATACTACAAGCAGTCCTGGCAGACAGAGAACTGTCACTTCTAACAGTAATCACATTTTTGTTTCTGTTCTGCACAGGCCCTGGTCTCCCCATTACCACGCTCCATGATGGCCGCACAGACCAAGGTATTCTCTTGCATCTAAAGATATCCCGAGTTCTCTATCATGAACCCCTTCAGAGGGCAGGATAGTTAGCCAATCTAGATAAGGTGAATTGTGATGCCATGTTATTATCATAAAGCTCATTATTCCACAGATTGAAATATTGTTTGCTTTAAACCTGATCCCATGAAGTCAAGTACTTCTTGGCAGTGGGGACTTGACATAATAGAAATCACACCATAAGGATCAATTCTTTCTTCTTCCCTGACTTTCTAAAACCATAGAAGATTTGATTCAGAAGGAAAGCATATTCATGTATCTTCTTTCGCCTCAAGGAAGAATTCCTGCCTTTGCAGGAGGTTCTTTTTTTTTCTTTTTTTTTTTTCTTTTATCACCCACACTGGCAAAAAATTCTAGACATCACTTCTAACTTCTCCAATTTGGTGCAGAGCAGAGGGTGATTATCACGGCAGCTCTTTTGTTTGTTTGACTTTGTGTTAACAGCTATATCACGTTGTTGCCATGTGTGAAAGCCCTGGAATTTGGGGACACATTCCGTTTTTGACTAGTGTCATCATAGTTCGCCTCTACCTTGAATTTGCAATGGTGCTTAAAACGGTTCACAGTTCAAAGACGGCCATTTTTGCTCTCCACAGAGTTATCCAAGTATTTAATTTTCTGGTGTTCTTCCTGCTGGTTCCACATTATCCTCTGATTGGCCATTAAAACAACACAACCGGATTGGAGATGCCGGAGAACAGGAGTGATGTGAGGCAAGGGGATGCTCCTGCCTTCAGCACTCAGGCCTGCCGCTGTCCCTGGACAGTTGGCTGACAAGTCAGGACACTGCTTGGGGATTAGTTTTGTATCAGTTTAATGGATCAAGAATAGGCGAGAATAAAGTCATGAAGAACAGGCCAGGTGCTTCAGGGATTCTGAAGTAGGACAGTGGATTTAGTTTCATTTTGTAGTTATTTTAACCTTGATTCTAATATTGATGAGAAATAGGTTAAATTTGTTGATAGGACACATTCAACATTGAGAGAACATTTCAAAGCAATACACTTTCAAGTCCTGAATTTCTGCTTTAATAGAAATCTCCATAGATATTTAAAGTTCTTTTTATCATCACTTTAAAATATAACTCAACTTCCTTTCCCCCATAACATGAGTTTCTATATCCTAGCATTTTTTCTTGATGTTCTCGTTATATTCCAGGCAGATACTAATCTTTTTAATGCTTTTGAAGTTTTATTACACCACTCTCCATATACATCACATATATTTTTATATTTTCTAATTCAAGAAATGACTCAAATTCTTTTAGAGAACAGATCCACCAATGTGCCTAATGAAACAGTCATCATTTATGCTGTATTTATTATTTTTCTTGGCAGCTTGAGGGTATCCGGGTCGCTGCGGTCAGAAGGCATGGTGGCAGGAGTTTGAGGTAGCTGGTCACATTATGCTTGCAGGCAGGGAGCAGAAAGAATACAAGAATTGGGCAAAGTAGACCAGTCTCTCAGACCTTAACTCACTTCTAGAAAACCTCTACCTCCTAAAAATTCTAGAACCTTCCAAAACAGTGCTAGTAACTGGAAAGCAAGTATCCAAACACACGGGCCTAATGAGAAACATTCATATTCAAACCACACTATATGCTTATCACAAATATAGATTCTTAGAGCTTCCAGTCAGGTAGATTTTAAGCTTTGCTTGGTAATCTATACTTTTGATTAAGATCTAACTGCTATTTTTATATCAAATTCTGTGCATTACATTTTTTAAAAGTTTTTTTAAAACCTACTATCCTTTTTATTTGGTGCCAGGAATCTTCATTCAGCAAATATTTCTTGAGCATTTAACTATATTAGGCCATCTATTGTGATACTATTTCTCTAAAATGATGGAGACCAGATTGGACATATATTCCTACCCTCAAAGAGCTTAGAGATTAGTGGGTGATGCAAATGTATGAGCAGGCAACAATGAGAAAATGAAATGCAGTGCTAAGAGAAAGGAAATATAGGAAACATAAGGACGTACAGGGAAAGCCCCTATCTGGGTTATTTCAGGTAAGAAATGTATCCTAATGGTATTCCTCAAACCTGAGATTCTTGAATACAAAAGAAATTGATACTGTTCAAATAACTGGCTTGGTTGGTGGATTGAAATAGTTGCTTTTACTCACAGAGTACACACTTTAGAGAACAAAGCTTTAAGGAGATAGTGAAAATTTGTTTAACATACTGATAGTATATTCAGATGGAACTGGTTGACCTACAGGGACCTGTTTGGGGATCTGAATGTCAAAATAGCAGTTGTACTGAAGATTGTCATGAAGAAGCTCTAAGTTTACGGGCAATATCAATGGCCTTGAAAGTGCTGAGATGATAAATTAGTACAAATTGAGCCAACTACCTTTTAGAGAAGGTTCTAGAAAACAGAGGTGGGGGTAACACAATTAAAGCAAGGTAGGACCTGCCTAGGATATCAGTGGGAGTTTGTCTGTTTGTCTGTCTGTTTGTTTGTCTGTCTGTTTGTTTTGACAAAGCCACTAGTGCTTCTAGTGCATGTGTCTGTGAAGAGAGAAGAAAGGCTGGTTACTAGCTGGGAACTGTTAGTGTTTTGTAAGATGATAAATACTTGTTGAGTGTTGACTGAAGAAATTATGAGGCTAAAGAAGATTGAAGAATGCTAGGTGCAGAACATGGCACACAACTGCAACTCCAACGCTGAGAGGTGGAGAAAGGTCACCTTAAGTTGGAGAGTAGTCTTGGCTACATATGTATCCTGTACTGTACAAGACCCAAGAGATAGAATCAGAAAGTCCCTGAAAGGTGGGAGGGAGTAGGGTTCAGAAATACATGAAGAGATTAATCTCCTGTGATGAGAAAGGATGAAGAGATTGTGGTGGTTTCATGAAAATTTGAAAGTCCTAAAGAAAATAGTAGGTTTCATTCCATTCCAAGAAGAAAGTTGTTTGAAAACAGCAGATTATGCTTGAACCAGATACTATGGAAACCCAGAAGAGTTGGCACTTAATATTGAGGGCCCATTTGAAGCTTAGTTATTTTGGGCATTGCAGGTTCTCATTAAACTAAGTAACCAAATGACATCACTTATCAGTTTCTCCACAGATTCTTTACAGACTGTAACTAATATGAAATGCATCACTTTAATATGACTTAAACAAAAACTGAATATAAGATCTTTTACTTTTAAAGTTCAACTGAGTTTTGTCATAATAAAGTACGTAAGAACATATGGAATATGGACTTTATATTTTATACTAGACCCTCAGTAAGGGAGCAATGAGTATAGAAAGATGAGCAAAGGAGAGAAAGTATATAGTGGGCTGTACCACTTCTTTCAAAGTGATGGCTCATAATGCACAGCTCCATAGAAAAGTCCAGTTGCCTCTCACTCTTACCATAGTCCTAGGAAATTCTATTTGTGCTTGAAGAAGTAGGACAACTTTCAACCAAACCTGTTACTTCATTAAATCATAAATTTGAAGATTCATTAATTAGCAAGAGAATGACAATAAAGTTAAAAAAATCATACAATTTGATAACACCTTCTATTTCCAGTCTATGTGGTCAGATAATAAGAACAGCAATCCTGAGTCCATTACCTGCTCTGCATTATGGCCTCCTGCCCAGTTCATTTCTGGGAAAACTCCACATAGAGACTCCACACGAGGGGAGGCAGTAGCTGGATTCACTTAAATGTGTACATTTAATTTTTATGAGTTCTAACATGTAGTATGTCACAAGTATTTCTTTTCTGATGGGTTACCCAAAGCTAATGTGAAACTTATTATGTCTTTTATATAAATCATATCCAAAGCATTTCTACGTGTGCTAAGATTAAATATAACACATTTTGGAGCAAAATGCCATGAACATATGAAAACAGAGAGCTCTATGGGAAGTGGTTTGGCAAACAGAGTAGTTATAAGTCTCCAGTTCACTGTCTTCAGTGACCGCTTTTCAAAAATGAATGTAAACAAAATCTTCAGGATTTATTTTGTAGCAATTACCATATCTCACAAGTCATCTACTTCTCTCTTTCACAGAAAAAAAAATCTAACTCTACATATTGTATGAAAGACTAATTTTTTTCATGAAGATGGTAGTATCAAATTAAAACTTATTTTAAAGAGCTTTCTTAATATAAACCCATTTACATGTATTGCCAATCTATAACACTCAGAGGTTCAACTCATTTATTCAGTTTGAAACATTAAAGTGTGAAATATAGCTGAGCTCAAGTATGAACAGTAGCTTTTGTTTTGTTCCGAGGGAGGGTTTTAGGCTTTCAACTGGGCTAATCTTGAATTCACCAAGCTGGCCTTGAACTCGCTGAGATCCTTCCTTCTTAGTCTCCAAGGACTGAAATTCTAGGCAGGAGCCACTACTCCTTATTGTAAATAGCAGCTTTTAGATTGTTTTTCAGGCATGAGACACAATACTGTGTGTTGCTCTTTGACTAAGATATACAACAACTTTGGGAAAAAGATTTTGAAAGAATCATGTACAGGGCAATTTGTTTTCAAAAAAAAAGATATATTTCTATATTAATCAAAATAACAGGAAAAGGTCAAGATATAAATATAAAAAATCTCAGAAGCAAGATTTAACTCCTCATGCTGAATACTTTAGGTTTGTAGTTATGTCACCCTTTCACTGAGATGGGGCAATCATCTAGAGACTGGGTTTTTCCCTTTTGCTCAACTTTTAAAGAAATGTCACCTATTCACCCTCATGGACTCAAAATGGAAAACTACAGTTGGGTAGGGGACAAGATGGTCAAATGAACATTGTTGCTTAAAATGATGAAAGTATTAGGGGCTTTGAGGACATTGGTCAGATGTGATGATCTCCACTGCCAGCTACGTCATGACTGCCACTGTGAAGGACCATAACAGACCCTTACTCAGTCACATCAGGGTCACCCACACAAGCCAAAGGAATTTCATGAAAGAAGTTATTTATGTAAATAGTATGAACTGAAGATGAACATTATATATACATTTTTTTAAAGAAATACAAGTATTAGAAGAAAACAAAGAACTGGAAAATGCTCTGAGAAATATCCAGCTACCTACAGTGGAAATTAAGAAGCTTGAAGTCGGTGGAATGAGTAAGATATTCTAAAATTTTCTCACTTTTAGATGTGAAGGTGAACACTTCGTTTGCTTAAAAAAATATTACTGAGTAAATGTTATAGTTCACGCCATATGATATAAGCTCTCATTTAAAATAACCTTTCCATAACAATATTTAGCTTTTTTAAACATTTTTTAATATGATTACAAATACAATTGATCATCTACTTCTCCATAGCTCCCTCTCTACACTGACTTTTTTTTAAAGAAGGGTTTATCTAATTTTAATTTTAGAATAGATGCTTATAGAGCAAGCAGGTATTTTAAGGATTTATAGTCATTTGCAAATTAGACCTGAAATAGGTAATAAAGTCAATTGAAAATATGTTCTTAATCCTTAATGATTTATTGGGTTGCTTTTATGGTATATATTGTTTAAAAAATAACATATATATGATGAAATAATTATTCTCCCTTTTTCTGTTTTCAAAGCTTTATGGTACAAGATGATTCTTCCTCATCAGTTTGACAGATCAAAGAAGTACCCTTTGCTAATTCAAGTGTATGTAATATTTTGTGTAGTGTAAAAGCTATTTACTGAAAATATGTTGGATGAAACACACATTTATGAAATAGAATGAACCATTCTCCTTGGTAACAGTTCCTATTGATGCTGTTTTTATATATTCCTCCAACTAATCAGAGTAAATAAAATATGGTTATTTAAAATAGATTGAGGAAGTTTTGAGATTTGAGATGGACTTGCCTGTATTTGCTGTGTTGAATTTCCTTGGGATGGCAAATTGCCGAATGTGTCAGAATACCTTTGAGATAGAGAGATTGCAGCCAAAAAAAAAAATAGTGTAAATCATCTTAACATCTTATGTAATTGAGTTAGAAATGAAATAAAGGAATGGAATACATTTAGTGGAATCACACCCAAAATCAGTGCTGACCTACACACAATTTGCTTAAAACACCATGCATTTTTTTTAGTATATCTTATGTCTGCTTTTAGCAAGTGGCAGGTGGCAGAAATGACGAAAAACCCACACATATTCCTTGAAATGCCAACCCTAGATGTATCCGTTTTGGGGAATAGGAGAGGCTGTGTCCCAAAACAACTTCCTTGTAGCAAACCTCTGGGAAAAGCCTGGTCTCCTCTTGATTTAGAGCCAGCTCTAATGTTATTGATACTGAAATTTTTATCACATAATGGGACTGGGAACTGGGGAAATCTGTGCTAGGTTGCTCTAGGAAACTAGATTTTATTTGAAAAATTCAGAAATTATTTTTTATTTTCTTTTAGGTATGGTGGTCCCTGCAGCCAGAGTGTAAAGTCTGTATTTGCTGTTGATTGGATAACTTATCTTGCAAGTGAAGAGGGGATAATCATTGCCTTGATAGATGGTCGGGGCACTGCTTTCCAAGGTGACAAATTCCTGTATGCCGTGTATCGAAAGCTGGGTGTGTATGAAGTTGAGGACCAGCTCACAGCCGTCAGGTGAGCACCTTTTCAACAAACTGTCCACACACGGCAGGTGCAGCATCACTACTGTAGCTCCTACAGGGGCCCCTGAACATGGCGGCTGTGTTCTGCCTCTGAGCCATAGTTTCAGTCATGTTTACTATTCCCAAGGACTTCATTCTGTTTTAGTTTGGCTTACTGATTTGGTACAAAATAATTATTAGTTTTAAAGGGATCTTCTTGGTCAAATATGGAGAAAGCTGTTCATGGGAAGGGGCTAATAAAGGCGAAGAAAAATGCTTGGTAGATCCAAGACATTCCAACCCCACTTTTTTTGATTACCATGGCCCACAATTGAAAAGCAAAAAGAAAAAAAATTACATAAGTTTAGTGATATCATCAGCAATTCAAATACCTGAATATATTCAATTGTCGTCCGTCCTCCTCTTTAGAGTCGGTTCAGACTTTCATTGGCACTGCACGTTCTAGGTGTTGGAAGTTCATTTGTGATTAACCTTGTTGTAAGTTTTCACCATGCTATCATGAGAGTAGATGCCTATTTTCATTTGTCAAAAAGCTCCTGTTTTCATGTAGTAGATGGAATATTCTGAAAACATTTAGAAGAAAGGTAGATCTAATTCCTTCTTCCCCTGCTATATTTCTAACCACAGTTAATGGACCCATAGTCTTTTTAGAATCTAAAACAATGTTGTCAGTAAAAGTATACTGTGCTAAGGACAGTATACAGGATTGTCCTGGATGCCGATTCCTATAGAGTGAGGAGGTGAAGCTGGTAAAGAAGAGTCTACAAGTCTAGAAGCTAGGGGCTAGCTGGCTGGTTGCACTTGTACGTATAGATGATTTCGCATATGCAACAGCGAAAGACTGAACAATGATTCACAACAAAGATCAATTTAAAAAAACTCAGTAGAATATCTCTTATCCCCCTAGTGTCACTGATATTAGCCATATTGATCAGCATATACAAAAGAGATCAAATTTAACAGTTAGGAAATAGGCCCAGACCTCTCTCTCTCTCTCTCTCTCTCTCTCTCTCTCTCTCTCCTCTCTCTCTTTCTCCCTCCCTTTCTCTCTCTTTCTTTTCTTCTTTCTTTCTTCCTTCCTTTCTTTCTTTCTTCCTTCCTTTCTTTCTGACTCTAATCAAAGTAGAAAATTTTAGGTTCATATGTAACTAACTTTAAGACTAGAAAGGCAGTCACAACTCATACATTCCAATGTTTCTCCCATTTAGTGAATAGTCATTTATGCACAGACACAATGTGTTAATTAGAGCTGTCGATTTTAATAAAAGATAGTAAGTTAATGATTTACATTGTTAAACAACATCAAAACTTGTACTTAACCCCTCACTTCTTGGAAGCTACATGATCTTCATTGATCCAGACTTGATATTTTTACTATTATTTGGAAGAATTGTGTCCAGTGAAGAAACAGTTCAAGATTACCTCCACTGGGACAACAGAGGATTTTTCTATCCTGCTTTTGTTTGTTTTTTTGTTTGTTTGTCCTCAGCTTAGTTTTTCCAGACTTCAATGTGCCTGTCAAGAGTAGGAACACATTTGTTGGCCTTCTAGCTTTAATTCTTTGGGTGGATCTTTTCTGCTAATACTTAAACTGTGCAAAACACCAAAGAAATATAAACCAAATATTTCACAAAGGCATGAAGATAAAAAAATTATAATCGTGTCATGAGTTTAACTGCTTTCTAAGGTTGATAGGACTATAGGGTTGTTTGTTTTGGCTTTGACTTAAAACAACCATAATCATACAATTAAGCAACAACCATCTATGTCATGGTATTTAAACCATTGATTTACTATCACAAATACAGTACTCAATAAGAAATGAATTCTTAATTTGCTCTTTTGAATGAAGTAAAGGGCCAAGTAAGGACCTTAATGAAAATTGTTATTTCTGGCATTTAGTGTATAGGACACAGAGCCTTGAATCCCCTCTAACAATTTTGTGATGATACTAACTTGTCTTTGGGACTTGATTGCAGATGTAACAGAGGTAGTAACTGGTGGCTGTTTCTTTCCCTGAACCTTTTTTCCTAAAATGTTATCTGGAGAAAGCTCTCCTGATATAGGGCAAGCATGCCACCACCATGTGCTCAGCCACTTAACAATGCATTCAGGTTTTAATACGTGCCACCATATTGCATTCTGTACAAAGCAGTGCAACTTGCAGCCATTGCTTCCAACTCATTTACAACCTGGTAAACATGGGTAGGTGGTGCTCTAGGGGAAGCATTACTGTTAGATGGGATTCTTAGCAAGCCCCTCACAGAGCATAGATCACAGAGCGGGTTGCAAGGCCAGTTCAGGCAACACATGCAGCAGTATAGGGTTCCTGGGCTGGCCCTAGCTTTGTTCGAAATCTCTGTTACGTGAACATGTAAAAGAGACCTTAGCATCCAGTTCTTCACAAAAGGAAAGGCTAAAAAGAAAAGAATGAGATGATCCCGAGAGTGATTCAACTTCCTATTTCCCAACGCAGTCTTTACGTAATCAGACAGCGAACACCTATCCTCAAGAAACGTGTTTGTAAGCCCTTGGCTGTCACTCTCGAATCAACCCAGAAGCAAAATTGTTCTCCTTGAATCTCTTATAAAATTTTATATAGGTGAATTTTCTACATGTCAACAGAAAACCATGTATGTGCATTTGAAACAGCAGTAAATACTAGTCATGCCAAGTTAATAAATGCAAATAAAGTAGAAAACGGAGGCAGAACAGATCAATATCACCTCATAGCCTGCCCGTGCATGAGAATGCCTGTAAGGAACAGATGGTAGCGAGTTCACAAGCGCTGGAGGGAAGGGAACATGGTTTCTTCAGGCTTCTTGGAAAATGCCACATTTAAGACAATCACAAAATTTCAGAGATTATAGGGTCAGCTCCATTCACTTGGAGTATATTCAGCATTGTATATAGTCCCATAGTCTTAATTTTATGTGATTTAAGGGTTAATGATGAAAAATTGAATGAGAAAAAATATATTATCCCACTTACAGATAGTGTCAAAAGAAAATTTCTCAAATAGCATAATCGGTCACTAGGATCCAATATGATCTTAACCCAGAGTCATTTTTTTTTAAAAAAAAAATGGAGAAAATATGTGAAGTTCAATTTAACCTCTAATACTACAAAAACACCTTATTCATATGTTACTTTGTGTTGATTAGACCATATTATCCATAGTTTCTGATAAGTCTCCTTCCAGGAAGCTTTTCAGATTTTGAGTATGAAGTTTATAGAGCCTTGTTGATCTCAAAAGGCTTGTATTATCTAGCTAACCTTTAACCTAGTCCTGCCACATTAAGTGTTAATGTTTCATTTCCATGTTAACTGCTAAACTATCATTTCCTGTAAATGTCATCCTTTCAGAATAAACCTAGCCAGGGAGCGGATAAGAATTTCCTGTTCCTATGTAGTATCACCTGTTATTTGCTTTGTGCCCCAGATGCAAGGCAGTATGATTGCTAGCCTCTGGGAGATCATAAAATCATGACCGATTTTATGACTCAGAACTGTCTTCCAACACCAGTAGTGAGACTATCTTTTAACAAGAAAGCGAACCTTCTCAGCTCCCATTTTGATTTTGAAACGTGTGGGAGAATGGCTGAAGGGCCACATTTCCTGCACATTTGCTCACTTTCCCTTGATCAGCTTCCACACAGGTAGCAATTTTCCATTCGCTACTTCGTTTCTTCCCTGTACACTCAGTGTCCTTCAGAATTCGTGTCGGGTAAGCTGTGACTAACGGGGCCTCTTCCCATCTGTTTGTCCCGGGCATTTGCCCAACTCCTCAGTGCGTCAGAAACGTGCATGCTGAGTCGATGCAATGAACGAAATGGTTGCTATAAAATCCCTTTAAGTAATTCTACAGAGCTGGCAAAAAAGGGTTCAGAGGTAGAGCACTAGCATAGTAAACCTAAGGACCTGGGTTCAGTTCCCAGAACAACAAAAGAAAAGGAGAAATTCCATTATTCCACTAACAAAACGACAAGCTTGATCTTCTTCCGGAGAACTGACGAGAAAGGCATAAGCAGAAAGCAGAGGCCAAGTCGATGTGTTTTGGGGGGCTGTGCCTCCCTGGTTCGCTCCCTTCCATCTGCCTACTGTGGTGTTCTCCAGGGACCACTCACTTCCATCACCCCTTCTTTCTCCCCTTCCTTCTGACTCTATAAGGTTTTCTTGAGGCTCTCAATCCAT
Organism: Tokudaia tokunoshimensis; assembly: GCA_036184795.1. NCBI lineage: Eukaryota > Metazoa > Chordata > Mammalia > Rodentia > Muridae > Tokudaia > Tokudaia tokunoshimensis. Next base: position 36,621,820 of record BTHU01000004.1, on the reverse strand, counting down.
TCTCCCAACAAGTCTCATTTTCTCTAGAATACTAGAGAATGGAGGTAAAAAAATGAACGGCAAACATCGCTTTGGAGGTTTCCTGGGACGTTTAAAGGTTGTTTTTCTTGTAGTCTGTTTTTCCTAAGGAAAAAAAAATATTTTGAAAACGTTTTGGAAAATGTGATGGAGCCGAGCAAATCATTTCAACATGTTCAAAGGATACGTGTAGATATAGTTAGTTTATCCATACCATAGCAAATTGGGGGGCTTCTGCTTATGAACGGCAAGAATAGATTTCTTTCATTGAATAGGATTTAAAATCAAAATGATGGTTATCAACAACTATGCAAATAAAGTGATACAAATTTAATAAAAATTGAATCGGCAATGAAACAAAATTCCTTTCCAAGACCCAAGGATTTGGAAATTTGGTACTAGTAGTGATGCCATTGTATTCTAACGAGGCAATGTGGAGACAGCTTTGATAATTCACAAGATTCTAACACTGGACCTGAGAACACTGGGATGGCTAAGGATGAAGAGTGGAGTCTAAGATGATCCTTTTATCCTCTGAAGAAAACATGACAATATTATTTTAGTTATTTGTAAATGCAGTCTTATTATGCATGTGTTTAAACAAAGAGATGAAGCGTTTCTATTAAATCTTTGGATTAAATATGCTTGTGTAATGAAGTAAATGTCATGTGTACACAATTAAAATTCTAAAAATTTGCTTCTTTCACTTTAGAAAATTCATAGAAATGGGTTTCATTGATGAAGAGAGAATAGCCATATGGGGCTGGGTGAGTTGTTTTATACATTCTCTGCCTGTTACTCGGTTTGGTAATCCTCATTTTCCACAGTGTTCGCTTAGAAGGTTTTTCATGAAATGTCAGTGTTGCAACATAATTTAATCTGTCAATAGAAACAGTCAATTTGGATAATACCAGCTTTGAAGTGGTGGTTTTAAGTGTTTATTCCTTTTTTTCTGATTTAATTTCTTCTTTGTATAGCAAATGAATCCATAATTGACACATTTTTACTTATTTTTTAATACTAAATTGTAGAATATTGAACTGAACTATGCCCTTCAAAGATTTGCCTCTCTGATTTAGATTTAATATTTATTTTATGTTTTGTATTTCTTTTTCAGTGGAAATGATAGAAACTTATGGTATAGAAATTGCTTAGTATCTATCTAAACCAGTGTAATCCTAACAGAGCTGTTAGGCATTTTCGTCTTTGGGGAAAATCAAAGTATCCCTGTAGACCCAATGTGAATTGGTGCTAATTTGAAAGGAAGCATTATTTGGCTCCCTAGTTATTGGTCAAGGGGATGACACTCCCCCACTTGTGAAGACTGATGCATTTATTAACAATAAACACAAAATTGAGTGGCAGACGTTGTTAATTGTGGGCAATGAAGTCATTGGACACTCTAGAGAAATACTGGGAAAAGTTTAAGTTTGCCCATTATGAACTATGATAATCGCCCTTCAAAGAAGTCTCCCTGCTTCACTCTTTGGTCTGAATTTGTACATTTGCAAGTCAGTTTGCAGCCAGATGTGCTTGGATTGTTTTCCTTGACTGTTTTTCTATGAGAGAGGCCCTGCCCACAATGGATGGAGGGAATGAAACCCAGCACTGAACAGGATCTGTAGGATCCAGCTCAACTCTAGATGAAGGGCTGTTAGGAATTTGGAAAAAGTTGTTATTTCAATCCATTTGCTCCTTCTCAAAACTATCAAATGTTAATTTTCTAAGCAGGGTAGGATTCAAACGGGTAGAAGCAAGTGAATATTTTTTATAGGGGAATATTTCAGATAAGACCTTTCCTACTATCCATTTTTTGGTGGAATTTCTAAAGTAGATCTTTGACAGAGTCTCATTTTAAGCAAATCATACATAATCACTAACATTTTGCTTAGAGCGATGCTTTATATTTTTTTTCTCTGTAGGCTCTGAGTAACCATGAACTAGAACTTTCAATTTCACTTACTGAACATGTTTAGGTATTAGTTTGGTAGAGAATTTTCTACACTCATCACTCAGCAGTGCATTTATATCAACCCAGAATCCTTCAATAAGAGACACTTAGCGTATCTGATTGTGTAAATGCCATCAGAAGAAACAGTATTTTATTTTTCTTGCACTACTGACTCTCTCACATAGCCATGATCATGGAACAGACTTGTAAGAGCACTTTTTAAGGAAGAAAGCAATGAGTGGCTTGTCAATGCATGCCATACCTGAGTAGACCCCAAGTGGCTGTAGGAAACGAGGTGCCCATAATGTTATCTATGCCCCTTTATATATCGGTTCTTCCAGTTTGGGATAATCCATTAACCCATACAACTGGTTTGTGACTTCTATTCCTTCATCCTTGTATATCATTATTATATCTCAACTAGGTCCTGTGTTAAGCAATTTATTTTATTTTCTTTCCGACATAGTCTCATGCATCTCAGATTACCTTTTAACTACCTATATATCTATGAATGGCCCTGGAACTTCTGATCTTCCTGAATCTACCTCCCAAGTGCTGGGATGGCAAACATGCATGACTGTCCCCAATTTTGCATGACAGTAGAGTTCTACCTTGGCCTTCATGCATGCAAGGCAAGCACTATATGTACAGAACCCCATCCCCAGCCCTCATGCTAGGATCTTTATGGATGAAAGAGTGAGTCAGTCCTAGATTTGACTTTCATATAGGGGTAGGAAAACCATGGTTTATCAAGAGATATGTTTGTTGTGCACAACAGCAGGAAGGAACATAGTTAATTGTGTCTGTGAGAGCTAATAGAGACATCAGGTATGAATCAGCATCTTTGATAGCCTATAACAACTTAGTAAATTGGCATTTCAGGGTGTGAAGACCACATTTATTCTTGTCTTGATAAAGCAAAGAAATGTGTGTGTGTGTGAGTTGGTCAAGAGTATGAAAAACTTTGAAAGGCTAAAAACTCCTGAAGAAATGTTTGGAGATGTCTAAAGAAGTAAGCCATCAGATAACAAAGACCTACTAGGTAGAGCATGTGTGACTTTTTGTATTGTGTGCCTCTGTGATCATGAGTCTGTGGGGTCCTTAAATGTTAGTATGTCTCTGAATATGGCCTTTGCCCATCAATCCTCTGTAGATCATTGGAGCAAACTCTGGGGTTTCAAGCATGATATGATTGCAGAATCTGACCACTTGCAGTCCCTTTTCTTCTGAGTCTTATAATTCATTTGCTTATCTGTCATCTCACCTTCAGGATACAATTTACATGGGCATCATTCTCAGTTTATTCCAAACTAATCTTATTATGGTCTACTGTAAAAGAAGTCTTCATCATCTCTGAAGACCTCGTCATCTGCTGAGTCGTCCAAATTAGAAAGCTTAGAAGAGTCACTTCTTACCTTTAGACCTCTTTCTGAGTCCAAAGTTCTGTTGATCTGTGAACTCTTCTTTCCACTTTGAACTGTTAAATAGCTATTACTATCCCCAATGACATTGTTTAAGTTTCTTCATGAGTCATTAAACCAGAACTTCTCAAATGTTAGGCAAATATCTATCACCCAAAAAGCTTATTAAAACACAGCTTCCAGATCCTTACCAACAGAGAGTCTGCTAAGGCTCAGAATTGGCATCTCTGATCAGATTCTAGATAATGCTGATGCTTTTGGTCTATGATCTTAGGTTGGGTAGTTTCTAATTAAGTTATTTTAATTTCTTTTTAACTGACCTTGGACAACAGCACCAGTGTTGTTTAAAATGTTGTCATTATAACATTGTTTTTATTCTTTGGCAATTAAATATATACATACATAATTGAATATATACACATACATACATACATATATATTCAACAGAACACTCCATAACAAGATACAAAGATACAATAAGATTATGCACAAACCTTCATGTCAAGGCTGGACAAGGCAATCGAATAGAAGGAATAGAAGGAAGAGAGTAGGCAAAGAGTCAGAGACATCCCCACTCCTACTGTTAGGAGACCCACAAAAACACTAAGCTAACAAGCATAACATATATGCAAAGAACCTAGTGCAGACCCAAGCAGGCTTCATGATTGCCATGAAACACAATTTTTAATGTGTTGTTTTCCTACTTCTATATACTTTGAGGTTCCATGGTGATTACAATACAATAAATAGCAAATACATATCCTGTGTCCCAGGTCCTTGGCTACCTGCTCCTGCTGCCTTTGCAATCCTGTTTCTCCCAGATCTGATAAGTAGCCAAACTATGGTTATTTGCTGTTCCTGTGACTTTATGAACTTCCTAGCAAAACTTCCATGTACTTCCTCCATCGCTTACCCCGTCCTCTCTCTAAAACAGAAAACCATTTGTTCCTTAGGATCCAGCCCAATGAAACAATCTTAGTGTTGCTTTAATTCTGTACTCTTCTTCTTAAAGGAAGAGGCATCTCTTTGCTTCTTCCACAAGCATTGAGATTATTCAAGAGAATGGATTGTATCATTTTTTTATAGCTTTTTTTTTCTCAGATGTTTGGCAAAACATGTAGTCATGACAAGCATCTCTGATATTACTTTAACTGAATTTAACCCTGTACCTTCATGTTTTTCCAAAATTTGTCTCACTCGTATCAAGAGATTTCTTTTCAGGAAAATAGTCTACTTTCTAACAGTTTGGGAAATAGGTATTTATTTAGAATAGTGCGTTTTGGCCCCATGGAAGACTAAGAAAGAAACTTTTAAAATGTTTTGTTTAGCATAAAAAAGTATTTTATTCCACAATTATTTATTACTCTTTTTTCCCCACAAATACGTATTACCAGTAGTTTTCATGGCTATATCTATGAGAAGACCTGTCGGCGTTAATAATGCCACCGTGTTGGTGTCTTAGAAAGATAATGTCAGCCGGGCGGTGGTGGCGCACGCCTTTAATCCCAGCACTTGGGAGGCAGAGACAGGCGGATTTCTGAGTTCGAGGCCAGCCTGGTCTACAGAGCGAGATCCAGATAGCCAGGGCTATACAGAGAAACCCTGTCTCGAAAAACCAAAAAAAAAAAAAAAAAAGAAAGAAAGATAATGTCATAGGATAAAAGGTGGTCTGAGAATAGAAAGCAAGGCTAGAACATTAGCACTAGGGACAAATTGCAAAGGCTTGCAATTATCCAGAGAAGCAGGCATTTGGAAGAGCCTGTAGTCTTACAGTTCCCTTAAAGACTAGTAAGTCAGAACCTATTGGAAACTGGAGATATGAAGGAGGAAGACATTAAGAATTGATTATAACAGATTCTCAGCTGTTAATATTTTATATCAGAAAAGAAGTTATCTTTTCCTGTGTAATATTAAGCATTTCTGTAGCCTGTTAAATAGGTCATGTACAACCCCACAAATACTGTTTACAATTGGTTTGTCAGTAAGTTTCAAATCCTACATTTTCTTTCCAGATATAGATTTTTTTTTTAAGAAGGAAGGAGCATTTTTGGCACTACTTTTTATTATGTGGGTGAGATAACCAAAGATTTATAGCCCTCATTTTAATCAGTTGCAAAATATCTGTTATGTCTCCATCATGGCGTTTAAGAAATGCCTGTTCATTCTAATGCTTTCTAATGGGTATGGCTTTCGCTTTGGGCCATTTGCCAATACTTAGAGACATTTTAAGTTTTTACTCAAGAGAAAGGCTATTGGTATGTGGGACAGAAGGCCAGGAAGAGGCTTAAATGCTCAACACTGCTCAAGAAAGCCTATAACATGTGTTAAAATCTTGAATGCAATGAAAAATTAAAGCAATTATTCTTACTGTTCAGGAACAGGGAGAGTTTTGCGTAAACTATTAGAAAAAGAAACTACATTTACAGGCTTTGCTTTGTTAGTGAAGACCTAGCCAGGTGGCGTTGAATAAGCATCAGTTCATTATTTAATCTTAGTTCCTTTCTCTTGCAGTGACTAATTATAAGCGATTTGAATTGCTATGTGAGAACGATGTAAATGTAGAAAGAATACACTTCTAATGAGGGACCATGTTAAACTATATTATTTCTGCCAAAAGAAGTTGCCCTGGTGTGGGGAAACAGGAAATGTCATGGGTTGCTAAGGCAGGCCTTCTGGGTTTGAGCCCTACCTCCGGTTTTTATTGATTCTGCAGCTACTCTGTGATCTTCAGCTTCTCCTTTATAAAAATGCATCAACAATTTCTTTCCTGGTCACTGTGGGAATTGCGGAAGATAACAGTGGAATTATGTATTCAGTAAATATGTATTTTTATCCCTCCTGCAGATCAGGCCATATTTTCAGTGTTGGGAATAGATCCATATGCAAAACAAACAAAACTCTCTACTTGCGAAGTTGGAGAATAGTGGGAGAGAAAGATAAATAAGTACAATACAAAATGTTGAGAGATGGGAAGGGATATTCAAAAATGCAAAATAAAACATGAAAGGAGGGAAGCGAAGAACTAGGTGTAAGTGAATGGTTTGAAACAAGAAGGCTAGAGAGGCTGTCTGGAAGTGAGTTGAGACCTGAAGAAGAGACTTGAGGTGTGAGGCCAGCTGCTTTGGGGCGGGGGGGGGGGGGGATGAGGGGGGGGCGAAGAAGAGTTATCCAAGTGGAAAGTCACTGCATTTGTAAATGTCCTAAGGCCAGATCCTGTTTCCATAGTTCAGAGAACAAGTGGGAGACAAAAGAATACAAAGAAACAAAAGAAGACAAAAGAGACAGAAAAGAATGCATGGCAGGGGTTAGTGGTGGGGACTGGATGGACCAGACACAAGGTCTGGAACGACAGTCCTCAGCCAGGAAAGTGTTAGCTAGTTAGTGTTATTGTTGGTAGGTAAAGTGTCCCAATGTGTATGGTAGCTTAAATAAGAGTGTCCATACCCCTGTTTTAAAGTTATGAGCCCTTCCAGGAGTGATTTTAAAGGCATCCTTCATTTCAATAAAATGGCAAGGCATCTAAGTGCAAAGGACACCATTTCTAGAATTCTCTTGGCCAATCTGCTCTGTGGGCACATTTCTTACAGCAACCTCCCACTCCTCGGAGGAGCCCCACTCATGAGAGAGCAGAAAAAGTCAACTCAGGTTCTTTTCTAGCCCTCTTCATTTCCACAATAAGAATCACTTTTCCAAGATGCCTGGGGAGTTAAAGTTGAACCTTGTGCTGTGCTGCAGATGCAGTATGATTTTGCTGTTACTAATTCCTAGACAATATTTGCATTCTATCTGAAAGCAAATATAGAGATGTATACATATTTGAACCCAGTGCTGTAACCTAATTCCTGAGTTGGTAAATATCAATGATGTGTAAGGTTTTGAACACAGATATTTGAGATCTTAATATGTTCTAGGAGTCACAATGTCATATCATGTATTCTCTGCTCAGAAATATGGAGAGCAGAGGGCATACCAAATGTTATTATCTTAGTAACTCCTTTTCCTGTAAAACCATGAACAACGAAGTTCTTAGGTTCACTCTCCTCTCATTTGAAAATGAAATTAAAGAGGAAGGGAAACCTTGCCATCCAGGAACAGTTCTAGCTGTCCTACTAATTAAAGCAAATTATTTTTATAAGTGAAATTTGAACCATATAGACAATTTCACTTACCAAAATGACTTTCGAACCCAAATGTTCCTTCTGCTTTTAAAATCTATTTTCCCCTATTAAAACCTAGTTTAGTTCTCCTCCAAATATAAGAAAAAGAGGCCACAGTATAATTGGAGCAGCCTATTTTATTCTGTGGTTTGCAGCCAAAGGCCCTCAATAAAATTCCCCAGAGATGGAAAAATAAAACCATAAACTACTTAGAGGATTCTTCACTTAAGCGCTAAATGCAACAAAATTCTTAGCTGGGCTTCCCCTCTTTATATTTCATGAGCTTTAACAATGAACCTGCTTACACCTCTCTCCTCCTCTTCTGTCTTCCTCTTCCTTCATTTGGGCTGTTATGTCAGAATTCCCCAAACTGCCCATAACCTACATAGCAAACAACACCAGCCTGTCATACTCATAAAATAGATAAAACTGTAGCTTCAAAGTCTACCTCACAAGGGACTTTCATGAGTGCTAGAAAGCATCTTACATTTGAAACCAATTCCCTTTTTCTGTGCTTCTCTTTCCTCTTTGTTTGTTTGTTTGTTTGTTTGGTTGGTTGGTTGGTTGGTTAGTTTGGTTTGGTTTGGTTTCTTGTTTAACAAAGACCAAGTTAGAAAGATCTAAAAAAAAAAAAGAGTTTTGAAATTTTATAGAAACTTTGTAATTACATTTCTCTCTTAAACAATGTCTACCCTGTTTCCGGGGACTTTGCATTAATCAGGCCATTAATTGTTTTCTGATTTATCAGAGATAAAGTTACTATTGTAGTATGCTGCTGATGTACCTGGTAGGTGTTAAACCGACTCTACAGAGTGACCACAGTTCCTCCTCCTCACCCGCCCAAGTCTTATTGTGTATAGACTCACTTTAAAAACACAGAGATGCTTTCGGACTTGTGTCTGGGGCTGACCAATAACAATGTCTCTACAGTCCTACGGAGGTTATGTTTCATCCCTGGCCCTTGCATCTGGAACTGGTCTTTTCAAATGTGGCATAGCAGTGGCTCCAGTCTCCAACTGGGAATATTACGGTATGGAAACATTTCATAAATGCTGCCATGAAAACATTTAACACATAATTACTCTATATTTGAGGTTGCTAGGAAAACAAACTATGCAGTAAAGTTCACCCCAGCATCACTGGGGGAAATATAATCTATAAACAAGGTTATTCATATAACTCATTATTATCATGCTTTAACTTTCAGTGGTTAAAAAGAGAAAAGAACCCTTCATAGATCCTATATATTTATTTTCTCCCACAAACTTTGATCTCTTGTGGAAAAAAAATTTTAACATCAGAACTAACTCTGTTTTTGAAGGCACATAATTCCAGCAATGATTACTTTTAAGCATATCTTTTGCAAAGTCAAGCCAGGGGCCAAGGAATTCATCTTCATACTATACTATGGGAAACAGCACCTTTACTAAAAAAAAAAATATGATATATGTATATATATATATATATATATGTATAAGTTTGTGTGTGTATATATACACATACAAGTTTGTTTGTGTGTGTGTGTGTATATATATATATACACATATATACAAGTTTGTATGTATGTATATATAGAGAGAGATAGAAAGGGGGGAATATTATATATAAATTGGGAGATATCCATTCCTGTATGTGCTGTTTTCTTGATTAGCCCCAATGTAGAATGCTTATTTAAAAGTAACTCTAATAATTATGAAAAAAATTATAGCTTTTGCTATTTTCTCTTTTCCACACTGGAGTAAAAATGAGACATTCATGTCTTACAGAGAATCTTTATTCAGAAAGATATGTGACTGTGTGTTTGAATATGTGTGTATAATGTTGAGGCAAGTAAATCCCAGATGAAACAAGACACTAGTGAAGAGACCAGAGGAGGTGGATTTTGCAGTTTATTTTCAAATATAATGAGGCCATTCCCATCTCCACATTCCCCCAAGGAGAGCAACTGAAAAGAGCTTAAAAGCAGCCTGTGAAAGGAAACGCTGAGAAAACTCGTGTTTCCATAATGCTTCTGCATTGTTTCCAGAACCTCACTGAGGTGAGCTTCAGAAAAGACATCTTCATTGAGACCAACCATGACACCAAGTAAAACAGGAGGGTACCTCAGAGTTTCCCCACAGGAGAACTGGGGTACATTTACTAATGTAGGAGTTACGTAAGATCGTGAAATGGCATGTATAAAATGGGAATAGCATGTTCTTGTGTATTTTTACAGCATCTATCTACTCTGAGAGATTCATGGGCCTCCCAACAAAGGAAGATAATCTTGAACACTATAAAGTAAGCATTTCCCATTGTATCTAGGTCACTAATTTATTTCAAACGTGTTAAGTAATTTTAAAACAGTGATTCAGAGTTTGCAAATTCAGTTCTGGATCCCCGGGCAAAAATTATGATCTTTTGTTAACTGCAAAGCATCACTAGAAAGAAATGTTACTCTCTGAGGATTCTATTCTCTTTCCAATCTCCTCTCCCTAACCTCCCTTTTCTCATCTCTCCTCCCCACCCCCAACGCCTACACAGCTTGAGCGGGTATCATTTATGCCTAAGGTCTCACTCATATGTAACATATGACACATAAACTTTCGGTTTTTTCAAACTAAGAATCAGATGGAAGTAATGCAAATGATGATGAAAATGTGTTGCTCTGACTCTTAAATATTTATCAACCAAAGCAATACATAATTTCAGTATTGGTGCGAAGTCCATTGCACAATGATTTAGCTAGTTTTCTATTAGAACTTTGCAGCAACTAAAATGTTAATTTTTCTTCTTTTCCAGAATTCAACTGTGATGGCAAGAGCAGAATATTTCAGAAATGTAGACTATCTTCTCATCCACGGAACAGCAGATGGTGAGGTTTAAGCAAGACTCTTACACATAAAAATACTGAGCCAGCAACACTTTGTTTAAGAAACATTAAGCATCTTCCTATGCCTGTGCTCAGGGTCAGTACCTAAGAGTCAGGGACATTTCCATATTTGAGCGTGCTCACTCGCTGCTGACAATGTCAAATGCATGACTAGATAATTGCTGGTGTTCATTTCCAGGCAGTACATTGTCACTCTGGGCTTTCTGGTATTTAGCAGCACTTTAACTCACTCTCTCTCTCTCTCTCTCTCTCTTTGTTGCAGATAATGTGCACTTTCAGAACTCAGCACAGATTGCTAAAGCTTTGGTTAATGCACAAGTGGATTTCCAGACGATGGTACATGATCCTGTTTTACCCTAGTTCATGGCCTTTGACTACCACCAAGCTAAAAGAAAGGGTTTGTGGTGTGTGTGCGTGTGTGTGTGTGCATGTGTGTGTGTGTGCATGTGTGTGTGTGTGCATGTGTGTGTGTGTGCATGTGTGTGTGTGTGCGTGTGTGTGTGTATGTGTGTGTACCTGAAAACATAGCTAGAGAATAGAAAGAGCAAAGTATTACTAAATGAATCGTGGATTTTTTTCAGAAGCCCTTCAAGGGCCAAAAGTATGTAACACCACTTATGGGTTTCATATAGAATATGATAATTTACAGGATTAAACAGACCAAATATCTAATGGTTCTGCTGTCCTGGGTACATACATGTAGAAACATGTTCAGAGTTCCTACAGAATGTAGAAGTCTCAGAGCAGCTAACAGGTTCTTTCTCTTCAGGAAGAAACAATGACCTCATGAGTTCCTGCAGGTCCATTTAGAGTTAAGAGAATCTGTTCCTCTGTGTATGCTCAGTGTGTGGTACCTGCGTTCCAGGTAGTAACAAGAATGTGAAATGAGATTAAAGGAGGCAGTAAGACCAACAGTGTGGGCAGTCATTGGTAGACACCTTCTTCTTGCTTCAGCCAATATATTTTTTCCCTCAATTGCTTGTGTAAGACAGGACTCCAGGAAGGGAGTCGCTCATCTTTAGAAAGTTTGGATTTTTAAAATGCAATTTACAAGACGTGAGATGAGATCTTTTTATGGCCTTTGTTTATTCTGACTACCTAGAAGAAACTCGGCTCAGTAAATTTATAGCATTACATCATGACCCTTGACCCACTTATGCAATGAAGACAATAATCTTACTGGAATCTCTCCAACAATGAAGTTTGAAGTTATGTTATCTCCCCTCTCTTTTTTCTTTTACAATAATGATTTAAAGTCCTATAAAAGGTATTCATGGTTATATGTGATAAAGTACATGATGTTTTTTTTTTTCTTTTCTGAAACAGAAGAGAATGAGATTTATAGGCCAAAAACTGCATGGAATTTTTGAGCTGCCATGGTCCTAGGGAAAATTAAATACAATGCTTTTACTTTTCAAATAAAAAAACCCAAGTGCCCAAGAACTGAAGTAACAGATCTAATGCACCAGTTCTAGAACTTAAAACTCTTGATTTTAATCCCTAGACTCCTGGTCATTAGAATAGCTCATCCTTTAGAATCTAAAACCTATAGTTAAGGAATACAAAACAGTACTAGATATTAATAAGAACTCTTCATTTTCCTACTCAAAATGTTCACATGCAAACAATTTTATTCAAGGGTTCTTAAAACAATCTTCCAAAAACATTAGGAAGTTTACTGTGATTTTAGAGCACAAGAAAGTCAACACTAGGTGGGTTTTTTGACTCTAGGAATGAAACGTGTTCCTCCCCCCCTTTTTTTTGCAGTGGTACTTTGACCAGAACCATGATATATCATCTGGGCGCTCCAAGAACCACTTATATACCCACATGACGCACTTCCTCAAGCAATGCTTTTCTATATCAGACTGAACCAATACAAATATTAGCCTGTAGGACAGTCTGAAGGCTTCACATGGACGACTTGGACCATGAATATTGTAAAAGCCGCTAAAAATGTAGGAGGGCTCAGAAGTTTAGGCTCGGTATTGTTTACATTTTCTTATGCTCTGTGAAAGAAGAGAAAAGGAGAGCCAGGCATCTCGCTTTGGACACAATGTTTTATCACCTGTTCATGGGTAGAGGTGGAAATAAAGTCAGATGCCAGGTTATGGTGTGTCATTTGTGTACACTAATTTTATGCTACATGTCCTATTGTGAAAAATGTTCCCAATAGGGAAAAGGCATGCATTATACCTGGTCACAGAGGAGGAGAAACTGGATAAAATTTAGGGTTTCTGTAATGAGACCCCCAAATCCTGGAACAAAGATCACGGTTTACAGAAAGGCACAGTTCAGATCATGCAATGAATCAAGTCTGAGATGTCTGCACTTGCTTCGATTGGTTCTTCCAGAATGCTCTACCTTCAAGAACTGTTTATTAACTTTAATTCCAAACATTTCTCCAACATTTCCAAGTGTGTTAGGTGAGGATAAAGCCAAACTTTTTAATGTGAGATCCTTTTAAGAAATATATTAAATCTGGAAGTGATTACTTTGAATCTGTAGAATTAGTAATAAACTCCACCTCAGATCTCTAAATTACTAAATTAACAAAAATAAAATGGACAAGAGTATCTGAAGGAGGAAATTTTGCATCTGTGAGGTCTCCCTGGAGTTTCACATTCTAAAGCTCATTTCAAATAATAGAAAGCTATAATGTCCAGTATCAATTAGAAACTTTGGGCAGTTCGCCAACTCTGTGATTTCCATAGAATATTTTTAAAAGCCACACCAGGACACCAGAAGATACACAGGAATGAATTTGGAAGCATCTACAAAGACAATGTCTAGAAGGTATGTTTCCTAGCTCTGGACTTTGCTGTGTTCACTCTCCCCCACCTCAAACTTAATTCTTCCTTTCTGATTACAAGGTACCATGTCTGAAAGTCTCCTCTCGTTTCTACATCTGGAAGAACCAATCGAAGCAAGTATTAGATGGTTATAAGGTCCATAGATCACAGTATTTTTTAGATTTTTTTTTCCAGACACTTCTCAAGCCTGAATCCTTTCTTCTACCAGGTGTTAAAACATGCTTCTTACTCTGGCCACATAGCCTCTGACAGTGACAGAGCTTCTGGGTAGCAGGGAATCTGGAAGGACCTTTACAGATTCGGAAGGCATCTCTCACTGCACTAAGTGGCTGATGTCCTCAGCCACAGAGAATGCTGCTCCCTTAATTTCATTTCTGCACAGCACAGCCTCTGAAGCAAGCCCAGAAGAGCCCTCAGAGTTTGCCTTCTTGGTAAAAGAAATACCTTTAGTTATTTCCTAGTAGTAATCTATCTAAGAATTACAAACAAGACGACTATCGATATCTTGTTATATCAACAAACTTTACACTTTTGTGGGCTTTGCAAAGCCATTTCTAGATTAATAGACAGAAAGTGACTTTGCATTTCAGACCTTTGCTTCTGTCCTCACAGGACTGCCAAAAGACAAATCTATTCAGGCTGTTTCCCTACTTTGAAATCCCCAGGGATTCTCCCCATGTACAAATGAATCTTTAAACTCAACTGTCTGACACATGGAGCCTTGGACAATCTTCCCCATGCAGATTTACCAAGCCTTTCTCCAGTCACCAGCCTCCATAAGATCTGAATTTCTTCCAATATACCATATTCCTCCACATCATTACACACTGTGGAATTCTACTGTAGCCACTAACCATTTGTGGCTATCTTAAGTGAATAAAAATTAAATGCAATTCAAATATAGCACTTTAACCATATTAGCACTGTGCAGTAGTAGTCAATATAGGGCTAGTTACATCACCACAGAAAGCAGTAGTAAACAGCCATTTCCTAGAGTGATCTCTGTGACCTGAGTCCTAAAACCTACTACAGAGAAAGCTCACCAATGGCTTATGAAGTGCATATGTCTATACTCATGGGAGATTGAGGTTTCCTACATTGCCCTTGATGGAGCCAAGCCGGAGCTCCTGTGTAGAAACATCTAGGTCCTCCTCATGGCTTCACTATGTATGTTCATTCATTAACAGGTTCATTCAGCAGACATTTGTTGAATCTGCTGGCTGTGTACCAGACGTTGCAATACACTAAGGAGGGAAAGGCAGCGATTTGACGAGAAATTATTTAGTGTTTGCATTTCATTCTGTTTTACTAGATTCTTTTTTGGGCTTGGGAGGACAGAATGACAATAACGAACAAAGGGGAGCTGTTTTAGGTTAAAAACACCAAATTAAATGGATGGCTCTAGAACATTGTATCTCTTTTCTTTTAAAAACTAGCGTACTAATGTTTCTATTTTTCCACATTTTACTCTATTTGGAGAGGGGAAGTCCTAATGTTACAAACTGCATATATAAATATACACCTATCACAACCAAGGGATTACCCTGTGGTACTGGCCACAAAAATACTTAGAAAACTTTCAAAGTTTTAAGTGATAATCTAATATTTCTTAGAGAGAGTGAGGAAGCAGAAGGGCTTCATGAGGCACATGAGAAATTTGGTTAAAGTTAATACGAATAAGGAACTTCTGACATTTTAATTTTTTATTTATATCTACCTCAGATTACAAAGTGTGTTATTTATTTCCTTCAGGGAACATTTACTGACTCCCTGGGTTGGCATGGTGTGTGTACTTCAGGGGTTATAAGGATGAATGTATGTGACAATTTCTCCATTTGTAGGCTGTTTCAGGAAAGGCGACTTAACGAATCTGATTTTCCCAACATTTAAGCATTTTTTTCAGAAGCTGACAGATCTTTATGCAAATGTTGTTGCCAAGCTGTTTGTAATGGTGAAATTATACTTTGACAGTAACTCTTTAAAATATATTAAACCCAGCTAAGGTTTTTTTGGAAACGTTGCCAATTAAGTGACTTTAATGAGCTTCTTGATGGTAACGTAATTAAAATTCAGATGTTCTAATTGTTAAAAAAAATTAGTTCTGGGAAAGTAAAATAAGCAAATGTAAAATGAATTAGGACTAATTTAAACGGTGATTATGTGGTCTTCTTAGAAAAGTCTACCAAAACAATGCTTTCAATTATGCTGTTTGTAAGGAAGAAAGAGGGCACCTAACAGAAATTTCAAATTGAATCAATAAAGCAGATATTCTGAGTTTATCCAATAAGGCAGGCTGAAAGATTGTGAGTGTAGTAAGTCCTTCCCAGTCTGAGACAGCTCTGTTGCTACACTTCCTCTGTATAATGAACAGGTACCTTAGCAGTTTGGAGTGGGATAGTTTTTAATTCAGGGAGAAATCAGGGTCTGGAACTCACCAAGCTATTCAGGGAGAACATGATTTGGCTTGCAGAAAAAGCCCCTAATGACCACCTGCTCAATTCATTGGCATGCAATCCCAGCATGCTGGTCGCAAACACTTCTTTTGACACACAGGTAATGTCTTTGGCAAGCTGGAGCCGAGTGATTTCATTTCATTTGCTTCTAATTAATACTCAATTACTGAGCACTTCATTTAAGAACCTGCTATTACACCCTATGTTTTAACAAATATTTGCTGCTGTAGCATGCCATCCTTTGCTCTGTGGTTATGGGAAGTCTGTGTTCTGTGAATCAGAGAGACACAGTCAGGCCGAGGTCTCAGCAACTGGCCTGACAGACCAGCTTCCTTCTTTGATAATTACTGTTCATTGACCTGCTAAGACAGAGTCATCTGTGCCAGTCATTAATTGCTTGGAACAGGAACGTTTTTCACTGAACTAGAAAGTAAACTTTGGAAATGTATGTCTTAGTGAAACACATAATAGAGCTTAAAGCTGATCAGTATGTTTTCTGTTTTTTATTTTAAAAAATCCACTCAAACAGGATTTAGGTTGATATTGACCAATCCTTTCAAATAGCCTTTGAATGTGTTATAAATGTCTTATATCACACTTACAGTAAGTTACTTTTCCAACATTAAGAAGTGAGTATTAAAATAAATTGTATGAAACTATTAAAGAACTAATAAAATTTTTAAAAGAAATTATGACTAAATACTGATTTTTCAATACACACAGTCTTTTGTACCCACAGAAAACATTACTGCTCTCTTGTTTGCTTTAGAAAATTAAAGCAATATGTTGCATTAATTCATTAATTTTCATACACCCTCTCTTTTTCCTTCTCCTTAGAAGTGAAATAGACATAATCATACTTCCCATTCCATGGAGCTGATTTTAAGCCTAAAATATTTACTATTTGTAGAACTAATGGTGTGTAGCTCATAAGAAGAAAGTGTTTCATAGATGATTATTTAATCCATAAAAAACACCTTTCATTGTTTTAAAAAGTGAACTGTTTTAAATTAATTGAGTCTGAAGTCGAGAATTTTTTTTTGTGTCACCTCAGTGAATTTAATATTGGTTAGAATCCTTCCCGTTTGTCTAGAACTCCCCAACTACTTCTAGAAAAATGACCTTTAGGAATGACCAGCGTTAAGGCTATAAGTCTACAAGAAGGCTCAACTGCCTTGGTACTTATCCTGAATGAGTGATTCACTCCTATACCTTAGCAACTATCTGTCTGAAAAACCTAATGTTTAATTCCTCCTTTGAGGTTCAATGTTTGATAATCACCTTTGAGGAACACAATCTGTTAGAGCAATATGCAGGTGGAGGCCTTACATGCACTTCTGGTGTGAGCTCTGACACACTGTAGAAACCCACTTTGGTCTCCCTTGTGGCTTATTCCTCAACCATACTTCTGCTTTGAACCCAGGACATGTTTTATCCACTTATCCCTTGGTGTTATCCTTATGTGGGTCTCAGCTAAGATGCCACTTCCTTTGAGAGAATGTCTCTGTTCACAAAATTTAACGTTGCTTTTACCAGAGTCTTTCAGCCACATTTCATACTTTTGCGTTTTTAATAGCACTTAGACATTTCAGAAATTATCTTGTTTATGTGTGTGTTATTTTCTTGAAGCTTCATCTGTTATTTAATCTCTCTACCCCCAGCACCAAAACTGTACCTAAAATGAAGAAGGAAAAGCGCAGTGAATACTTGTTGAGTGATTATCCACATTCTGTGGTTAAGGAGATCCACGAAAATAGAATGTTTTTGAAGGAACTTCCCAGAGAACAGTTTAGGCTTCCTGGAACCTAGCATGTAACAGAACTTTGCTGGCCCCCTCAAAGAAGAATAAAGAAGAAAATTCCTGAGAAGTATGTGGCCCAGAGCAGAACAGGGTTAAAGAGGGGTGACTCTTATTCAGAGATACAAAAGACATCAGTCTGCTAAACAAAAATAATTTGGATTAGGAAATGGAAAACAGCCTACTGCATTGTCCCAACTTAGATACTGCTGCTTCTTGATGAATCACCAAAGGAACACCGCACACTGCACAAGCTTGGCACAAAGTGTTCAGGCTGTAAGATGTCAGATTACTATCTGAAGTGCTACTGAGGAATCTGACAGCTCTCATTTAAAAATACTGCTCTTCTCCTGTTTCTCTTCAGGGTGTAGAAATCTTTACCTTGTAACTAATGCTAATTTTAAAGACATAATTTGCTTAATAAACATAGTTCAAGTAACAAAGTCTTATTTAACATTATAAAACACTTCTCCCCTGCCTGTCTTGGCCCTTTGATAGATCTCAAGTTCAATTCCTCAAAATGATATCGTTTCTCTCTTTTAAATTCTGATGATAATATGAAGTCATGAGAAGCAAATCAGTGGAATGTGCCTTCGAGAAGCTGTATGTTACAGATTATATTTTTGTCATTGGTGATTCAACATGAGTTAACTAAACTTTCTGAGGTTCTACTGAGGCAGATGAGGATAGCTTGTCCTCCTGAAAATTGTCAGAGTCCAAATAACTGTGTTCTAGGTTTTCTGTTTTAGGTAGATCTTCTCTTCCTAAGAATCAGTTATTCCCTCCATCTCTACTCCAAAAGGGCAGATTCATGACCTTCAAATCAGATGAGATGTTAATGGGCCTCACTAATGCCCTATTTTGGGGATGCACTGAGAAATGCTTCATTGGATACCAATCATAGATCACCGAGGAATACTAATGTAGAAATAGTTCCCTCAACTTAAGCAGCATTGAGAGAAAAATATTTTCAGTGGGTTGAGCTCACTGTCACCATCACCGTACCAGTCACCATTATCATCATCACCCACATCTTCCTTGGTGAAACATATTTAAATGCTAGCTGAAATTTTATTAGACAAACACTTAGACAACTTGGCATAAAGTTCCCTGTTAAAGTAATCTTTGAGGTCACATAGGCAATTAGAATGGGTGAAGCTACCCCAGGGACCAAGTTACAATGACAACCCTGCAAAGTAAAGGTGGGAGGTTAGTGAGTTAGTAGAAGCATCTAACGCATAACTGCTGTCTCCCATAGCTGCTACACAAAAATAAGAGTCTGATTTTCCCAGACCTTCCCAGTTTCAAAGAAAGAAACCAGAAGAGCCAGTTTTAATTGACACACAGGTATCTGTTTCTGCATTAAGTAATAGTGTGCTTTATTTCTTTTGACTGTAAACTATAGCTGAAGCTCTGTGCCCATCTGTCTGATACGAAGCTGCAAATCTGAGGTAAAAATATATGTATTTGTGATAAAAAAAAAAGTAAATTATGTGTAATGGACTCAGCACCTTTGGGTCCATGAACTCATGACTACTAGTGTCTAAACAATTACAGCGTTAGTAGTAAGCTCTTTATCAGCCATTATTAGAATTTAAGTACAGTCAATGGAGCGTCTATTAAGTGACTGCTCAATAAACATAGATAGGTTGATCTTAAAATGAAGCTTTACACTGCTCTGTAATGTAATGACTACTGCAGGGTCTATAGCCACAGCACTACTGCAGGGTCTGACCACAGCAAAACTGTGTGTGGAAACAGAGAAAGTTATCCCACTCATGCCTAGACTCAAAATGATACCAACTTTCCAATCTTCCTGCCATCTCTTCTCTATTTCATAGTGTACTTGCTGATGTCTTCTAGCAAATGTCACTTGTGCATAATACATTCTCATGACTCCTCTCCTGTCAACTTCTACCCTGCAGCCATGGAAACCTAGGTGGGGGAAGGATAGAAGGACCCTTTCATGATATCAGTTAAGGATGGTTCCCAAATTAGCATGGGGTATATCATGCCAACCACACTTTGACTGAACAAAGAACAGAATCCAGGCAGACTGAATGTGTACATCTGAAACTTCCATTCTTCATATTACATTTTTAGAATGACAAAGAAAACTTCACAAGAGTCACTGGAAAATGTCTTCCAGGTCATGTCTGACTTCTTTGTTATTTCACAGTTATCAATTTTTGTTATAACAAAGGTCAAGTGTACCTACAAATTGCCAAACGACCTTCAACATTTAGGATAACTTTTGCAAGTTATAGTATCAAGAACCATAAAATATTATTTACATAATCTTCTTAAGTGAAAAAGTCAAGTTCTAGGAGAAACATAGTATGAATTTATTCTATAATATCCTTGATGTATTTAGATAGCTTTATATGGATTATTTATAAAATAAATGTGAATTTATCAAATTTTTATGATATATAACAAACATTCTAAATAAAAAACAATTCTCACATCAGCTTTGTGTCATATTTCCCAAAAAATATGTAAAGCCATAAAAGCTATGAAAGTATAGCGAACAAGTATAACTTTTAAAAAGTATACAATTTTTATCATTAAAATACCTATTTTTGGAAAATATCTGAATATTTATTATATACATGTATACATGTTTATGTAATTTTATAGGTATATTTATGTAATATTATAGATATAGTAATGAATTTTATAGCTATAGCTATGTATGTATATATGCACATACATGAAAATTCCTATAATTCAATAACAAAAAAATGAACATAAGTTTTAAATTGGAAAAGGTCTTGAATGAACATTTCTCCTCAATAAACTTAGCTATTAGAAAAATACAAATAAAAATTCCAATTAGGTAACCCCTGGTTATGGGTACTGCAATGCTTTCTGTAATAGTCAATAGATGTAAGCAGCCCAAATGTCTATCAAATCAGTGGCTGAGCAGACTGATTACATACACATACACATACACATACACACACATACAAATACACATACACTTACACATATATCATATATGCATACATCATATACATATGCATCATATACATACACATACCTATATGTAAATGTATGATATATGTGTATATATCACATATATTTACATGAATGTATGTATAAAGAGATTACTATTTAAGCATAAAACTTTCATATATCACAATATGAATGAGTAGTTATACAGTGCTAAATGAAAGAAGCCACGTAAAAAGCTATTTTAATTTTCATGTACACAGAATGTTCCGAATAGGCAAATCCAAAAGGGAAGAATTCATTTTGGTGGTTGTCAAAGAGTTGGGAGGGATGGGGATGAAACACTGCTTACTGGATATGAGTCTTTATTTTGGAATAATGAGAGCTGGCAGGCAGCAGAGCTGTTGGTTAGAGTAGCAAACACCACTGGTCTGGTCATTTGACAGGGGTGGTGGTGTTATGAAAATTTCACCTAAACAATTTTTAATAAGCCCTGGGTTATTTTAGTATAAATAATCCACAAAAACTTCCATGTCATCTCTATAAACATTACAGCAGAGTGTCTTTTGTAGAAGAAAGGGCATTCTGGACAGCTCCTGGAGAGTAGGCACTGTAATGGTTTGGAGATACTTACTTTGATCTGTTCTTCTTGCCAAGAAAACAAACAACAACAACAAAAACTATCACTACCAAAAAAATCTACTTTCCTTTACAATAAAGTTATGATTAAGTTCTACTTACTCTAAACACACCTCTATTTAAAGCAAAGAAGAAATTCATAAGATTAACGCCGATTTCCTTTCATCCCAGGTCTGTTTCATACCCTGTGTACAGATTACTTAAGCCTTGCAGCTGTTAGAAACTCACTTCTCAAATCCTGGTGTTCTGGTCTGCCAGCTCCCTGGTTACTCTTCCAAAGAATACTCCTCATCCTACTCCTGACTGTCCCTGTCTTCAGTCTAAACTCTGGAAGCTGGGTTTCCAGTCCCAGGTGCTTCTCATGCCCTCTGTGAAATATTTAGCTACTGAAGACAAGGAAAAAAAAATCAGTCAAGTGATATACTAAACCTTGTGACTCAGTTACCTAAAACTGAAACCTTCATTGTTACTTGGGAAAGGAATTGGAAGTTTCCCAGAAAGATGAACATTGAATAATCACATAACCTAAAATTTCTGTTCCTAGTTATTTGTACAAAATAATTAAAGGTATATCCACACCAGAGCTTGTCCATAAACATTGAAAATGGCATTATTCACAGTGGTTTAAAAGTGGAAACAATCCAAATGCCCATCAAATGAGAAACGAAAAACTAAACCACTGGATTGTACATACACTAGTGTATTATTCAGCCATATGAAACTGAATTGCTGGTTCCTTCTGCAATATGGATAAACTGTAAAGGTATTATGCTAAGCAAAAGATGTTAGACATTATAGGCTATGTGAGAGTGGTTCTAATAGTGTGAAATGTGAAGCACAATCTAACATATAAATATAGACTGGCAGTTGTCAAGGACTAGGAAAGGGGACAAGAGAGAGACTGCAGATGAGTTTGGGTTTACTTTCTTGGAGAGATGACAATATTCTGAAGGCAGCAATGGTCAGTTCTCTGAGTCTACTCAGAAACACCTAGTCACACTCCCCAGTTGCCGTTGTTTAATGTTTTGAGATCTTGCATTTGGCTATCTGACATCTGTGAGTGGGTTTAGACCTAGATCTATCTGATCCTGAGAGCCTTAAGGGATGCATAGAATATAAATGATAGCTATTTCTATTCTCAGGGATTTGCTTCTCATTAATGAAGAGAAGGAAAATTCTGGCTTTAATCAACAGAACTATTTTCCATCCCATTCAAACTATTGCCTTTAAAATACCTGGCCTACATTTGAGTGTCAAATGAAAAGCAAAAATAAATTCAATGAATCTGCTGTCATAGTGTTGTAGACTAGCCACTAAAATGGATACTATATTTTGCACCAAGATATTTACTCAAATGTACTTTTGAATTTATCATTTTTATTTAATCATTTTCATCAATGTCAACTGTCCTCTATGATGCACTTCTGAGGACCATAAAATGTTAGAAGGGAATTGATAAGTCAAACCATAATTTTGATAGTCAGGGCAGCATATTTTTTTTGTGATATTATGATTTATGCCTAGAAGTTATGACAAAAGGATCCAGAAAGAGTTGCAGTAGTCACGGTCATTGATTCCTTGTTGACTGGCTTATGGTTAAAGGATGTGGATGCTTACAGACCAGATAGATGAGAGAGAGCAAGAGTTTCTCTTCAACTTTAGAAAAAGCCAACAATTCATCTTTTATTGTGATGCATCAACAGGAAAAGGTTTTGATTAAAATGGAAAGAGATTCTTGCTGAAATGGGGTGAGAGGTGAGTCTAGTTGCTCCCTGCAGCACCGCAGCAAAGAAGGGACTTCTCAAGGGACCTTTCATCAAGATCCTTTGCTGAAAGGACTAGAGAACTTCAGTCACGGGCATGGCCTTGACCACAGAACAAATAACTTCAGTAGTTCATTACAAAGTGAAAACATACAAAATCGTTCTCTAGGTTTGAAGAAAAAAAAACCCACTAAATGATAAATTGAACTAAAATAAACAGGGTTCTATTTAAAACCAGGCAATAGGCTTCGTGGCTTTACACAACATCTTCCATAATCTTATCACTCCAGTGTCACCAGAAAGCTGGGCCCATCTTCACAATCCATCTGATTACATGTGACTTGGCGATGCTGAACAAGACCCAGACGGGGGGGGGGGGGGCAAAGCTGATTACAAAGCGCAAGGAATAGACAACAGTGTTGATGACTTCATTTTACATTTCTGTATTTTTAGTATTCAGATCTCAAATGTTACATTTTCTAATGGCTGAAGTTACTTCCTTTCTGAGAAGACTTTGAAAACGACAATGTTTTAATTGGTTCACATTAAAGCCTCTTAGAAGCTTGAAGGAAAAAAAGAATCTTTCCAGATGAGCAAGAGGTTGGATAAATGTAATGACATATGGTTTGGTTTTTTATAGCTACAATATGCAAAAAATAGTAGCATAGCACATGTATTCAATGATATATATGTATTTATACACATAAATATATATTCTGCTTATACATTATGAGATAAGATTCTTTTGTACAAATGTGATTTTGTTTTCTTTCTCTTTTTTGTTCACTTTAAGAATAAAAATAACAACTGAAACTTAGAACAATTTTAAACATCTCATTATACAAGGGATCTTACAAAAGATAAAATCAACGTTTGTGAAGCCATGATACCACACGGTCCCCTGCACAGACTCGTAAGTTGTCTACAGGGTCTCAGAGCCTCAGGGTAAGAAAACTGTCCATCCATCTTATTAGGGAGCCTCCCCCTCCTCCACAGGCATCCTCCAGATCTTTCCAGATGGATGGTCACGAACTGAATTCTTAAATATCCCTCATGAAGGGCATTTCTCACATCCTCTGCTCTCTTAGAAACCCCCAGAAGCTCTTCTTTTGCCATCCCCTTATCCCTCAACCCATCAAGTCACCCATGAAAACATGAAAGGCATCCGATCATTACATTCTGTGGACTGATTTAAAATTTTTTCATTCTTTTATTGTTTTTATGTGACATTCGTTCAAACTTTTCTTTAATTAATCTTCAAAGCCCAAAAAAGCCAATTGGCATAAACGTTTCCTTCAAACATCATATATTAATTTATTAAGTTTCTTTTTCTTTTTTTTTCTTTTTTTTTTTTTTTGTGCCTTTTGAGGGTTTCCACCCATTTTGACAAAACCTTCTTATGGAGAAGAGTATTGTAACCCACGGTGGGCTCTTTGCTGTCCTGTGCCTCTGGACTTCACATATTTTTTTTTACCTCCTTTCTACTCAGTAACTGAGAGGCCACACTCTTGATTTCCAAAACAATTGGTGAATTGCTACTAATATGTCAGTCCTAACAAGGGTCTATCATAGCTTTCTTTTTACTGTTTGGTATGAAAAATGTCATACCTATGCCATGCAAGCAGATCCACATAATACAGCAGTGATCTGAAAACTACCAGTATTACCTGTGATGCTATCTATGCCTCCACTTAACCCTCACACAACTTTGTATTATACATGTAAAATATATATATGTGTGTGTGTGTGTGTGTGTGTGTGTGTGAGTGTATATATATATATATACATATGTATGTAGGTATGTAAATATGCAGTTTATATTAGCTGAAATAATTTGTTTTGGCTTGCTTCTTTTGACAATTATTACAATAAAGGATTTTTTTTCTTACCACAAAGTTCTACCAAAGGTAATTTCTTCTCAACCAAGAAATAGTCACAATTTGGGCCCATGTTAAAGCCTCAGCTTCATCTGTCCTTGAACCCACACATCTAGATCCTCACAGGATAGCACTTACACTTGTGTGTCCAGCCTCTTTTATATTTTTGGTTGTGAGCCTAGCCTTTAATGGATGAGCCATCTCTCCAGCCCCCAGCCTCTTTTACAACGCACATTTTTTTTTGTATAATTCATCTTCATCACTGTGGGTATCAATTCTTGCTGTCTTGTTTTTGAATAGTATTCAATTACATGTATAATTCTATGTTTTGATTTATCAGTTGTTTCTCTTGCCAATGTTATTTCAACTATCTCTCATTCATAACTAAGATAAATAAAACTTCTTTGAACATTTACTACAAGTCTTTCTCTTAGTAAGGTGGTTGTACTGTTAAACTTTTAGGTTGAAATTTGTTGTTGTTTTGTATAACAGCCTGAACAGAATGATCAGAAAATACAAACAGGTGTGTGTTGAGGAGACTTCTTTGTACCCTACCATTGACTACTATAAGGTTCCACACTGTGTTCTAGAGTTAAGTAAGCTTTTGTCAGCGAGTTGTGTGTCCTTCCAATTTTAATGCAATTGTGAGATAATATGTATTCATCTCCTTCTAACACAAAAAGTAGTCTGAAATGTGGTTATTCAATGCTTCTGTCTTTCTCAATTAACAACCAATCTTGAAGTCTTTCTATATTGATAAATACTGTCTGTGTTGTGCATAAGCAGTGCTGTATGGATGGCCTCCTCAGATTATTGCTAACATGTTGTAATTATGCAAATCGCTGCCACAGAGCTATCATTACCTCATTGCAAATATATTGAGAATTAGGCATGCAATCAAATTTCAAAACAGTACTTTAATTTTTCTGGGCCAGGGCTTTGATAACTTTATGAACATTAAAAAAATGTCCCCCAAAAGGGGTCATGACGTACTGTACTCTTTGAACAATACATTATAACCCTCCCTCCTGTACATTTGCTGCCAGAATGCAGTATGAACCATTCCCAGACATTTCTGTCTCAATATCCTCTAGAGATACCAAAAGTCAATGTACACCAACCTCGCACCCTACATGACATCAGGCCAGAGTGAAGTCCTCTGCAGGACCAGCTACATAATCTTTGCAAATAAAAATGTGGAACCTTGTAAGAATTTCAAGATAGTAGACAGAAGGATTAAAGCAAATATTGAGCTTTCTAAACTTGTGGGCCTGTGTAGCTGCCTAGGTTGGCGACACATGGAAGGTGTCTTTATCTTAAGTCTCAGAAAGAACAATAAAATTTTGCTGATTATGTACCTTCTTTTACTTTAACCACTAGAGTAAAAATATTTCACTATATTTTGTGACATAATCATTACCTTATTACAGGTCAGTAAAATCAACCTTTCAGGAAGGTAAATCATATCTACCATTATGTATGATGACAATCAAGACCCTCCATACTGCTTCCAATAGAACAGTTCTAGGCAACCTCCCGCCAAACACACAACTGTTCTGCTTCAAGCTGAACATTTTAATATTAATCTTTTACATACATGCCTACCACTGTCCCTGCCTCACATATAAATAATTGAACAACTGCATTGATGGGAATTGAAGGCTACGTAGAGGTTGATGCTAAAGTTACCATTGAATCAATATGCTCAAACTGAATGTAATGCTTATCTTAGCACTGTATTGTCTCTTAACACAATGCCTATTAAGAAGCTTACTTGCTCCTCCTAGTATGTGGAGAAAGAGAAGGGTACTATACAGAGTACTTCTGGATTATTATAAGGCTTATCTCTAAGGTACCCTCGCTTCTAAGAGCCAGAATTAGTAGGTGGAGGTAGAGTTAGAGAACTATTTTCTGAAAAATAAAGGGGGGGGGATGGTTACTTCTAACATAGCAGAAGGCAAGTAAGGAGGAGAAAAAAGAGAAGAGCTACTGAGAGAAAGTTTTACCAAGACTCCGATGTTATATTTACAGCTTTTAGACATCTAAGACATCATCTGCAGAACCCTCTGTTTAGGGATGCTTTATAAACTGGTAGTATCAGAAAAGGGAGAAGAGAGGGGGGTTGAAAAAATAGAAGACGAGAAAAGGAGAGGGAAAATGGACACAGGATAAAAGGAATGGAACGTGACAAAACATTTAGTAAAGGTGTGGCTGTTACACTCCTGACACTTGCAGTCATAAAGAGCAATCTAGTCCTGCACTAAGCCGGTCCACACTTCCAAGCTTAATCGGTGCAATTGAGTTAGTTCTGCCAGACTTGGAGCTGGACACCTTTCTCTGCTCTTTCACCCCACCTGCTGGCTCTGCCAAGAGCTGTCCTTGGATCAAGACACCAGCAGCACCAATGAGAAAGTGAACTTGATAATTTATACAGCTGTGATTTCAGCTTAACCTGCTAATAGATTTCCTGGGAGCCTTGATAAAATGCAGGTAAATCAGATCTGAGGCATGAGATTTTCTGTTTTTAATAGGTTCTCATGTATGCTGGTCCTTGGACCTAACTCTAGGTACCAGGGCTTTATATCATCAATGACAACTAGCACAAAACCCCTCAGTAAGGTCTCTCAACTGACATGGAAAATGGTACCTATTTCTTAATGTAGCTCCACTTCCACCAGTGAGTTTAATACACATACTGAAGAGGTAAGTTCATTTAGAGTACTCCTCCAATTGTTTCAATGGTCTATTTCCATAAAAGTTATCAATTATACCATGGAGTTGATACATTTGGACACCCAGATTTAGGTGAGAAATGCTGTGGTGATATTGTCATATAGAATATGAGTTTTCATTTTAAACAGATGCTTAACCACTGCTCTCCTCACAAATCAGCAATAGAGTCCCGAAGAATGTGTGGCTTGGCCAAGGTCACACAGCTTATTGATGGTAGTAGGGAAGAAAATATACTTATGATCATAGGAGTTTCATGTTGTCTCTTCATACGCCTGGTTATTTCCCATCTTATATTCCCTTCTGTTGAAATTGCTAGAATTGTGTCTGCTATGTACTATAATTAATAAGGACCTATATGTATGCTGGAAGTTACAGGTAGTAACAAACAGCACACATCTCATCTTAATGGTTTGCCTCCTGTATCTTTCTTTGTTTCTAATGCTCCACCCCTTCTCAGTAAAATAAGATTTAAAACGTTTTTACAAGATGAAAAAGAAATAATAGACCCTTTGCTATTAGCATCAATGATGTTGGGTATTCTCATTTTTGCCTTCTGTGTCTAATTAACATGGTGCACATTACATTTTAATTGACATTTAAAATCTCCCCACAAAGAGAATACAAATTTATTCCCACCAAGCAGATGAGTGGGTTATTGATATGTGTATACTGTGTGAGTGATTTGTTTGCCTAGATGAATGACCTATCAGTTATTCAGGAACTCAGGAGAGCCAAATAGCAAATCAAGAGACAAGACCCTCAAATGAGATGAGGCTCATTTGACGTCAAAATTCACTTCAGAGAACTTTAGCAGTTTTTCACGCCTGACTGAGATTGAAGGGTAGATTTCCAAACTGCTCTTTCCATTCCCAAACAGAAAGGCACAAGAGTAAATAAAATGTTTCCGGGCCTCTGAGGTCTCAACCCGGTATCAGCTCAGCGTAAAAGGCAGATGAGCAAAGTGAGTGAGCGAGTGAAATCATCTGAACAAAACCCCATTAT
The DNA here is from genome assembly GCA_036184795.1 of Tokudaia tokunoshimensis. Lineage (NCBI taxonomy): Eukaryota > Metazoa > Chordata > Mammalia > Rodentia > Muridae > Tokudaia > Tokudaia tokunoshimensis. Next base: position 36,593,368 of record BTHU01000004.1, on the reverse strand, counting down.
TTACAGATGAGAAATTTATATTGTCAGTGTAATATCTGCAAGGCTAAACAGCCTGGAGAATATATAAAAGCACAGCTCCCTGGTGCAGAAGGGCAGAGCTTGGGCACAGAACACACTCAAAGTTCCCAAGGGAGCTCTCTCTGTCTACACCTGTCCGCAACTCGGTCACAAGGTAAGAGGCACACGGTGCAGCGGGGGCTGTCTGGATGACGCTGGGCAGTGAATTATGTTTAAGTACTGTGAATTAAAATGTTGGTTTTTTTCATCTTTTACCTTATTGATAGGACTATGAAGAACACAGTTCAGATAAAAGCATTATTGACTAGATTTAAACCTACTTTATCGTAATGAATTCTCAAATTACTTAGAGAAATAACATAAAGCACTTATAAAGTAGAAAGAAAAAAATGAAGATTTAGACCAGTGCATTTGTTACAATGTGAACAGTATGTTCAAATAAGTAAATACTCTGAAAAAATAAATATTTTTGCTTTGACTTGAAAGATGCGCATACTACTTTGAACAGAAGGGGCTTTTTAATTTCACAAGAAAATGTGTCCATTACCAAGACTATAACAGCAGTTTTTCGTTGTGAATTAAAAGCTTTTTGTTTTAAAGCTCTTGTTTTCTAAAAGAAGATATTCATTATCATCTTTCAAATATCCAGATTTCTAATAAATGTTTCAAAGTATCAAGGCCTATAGAACGACTCTTTGTAAATTAAAGCTAACATCTTTGGAGCAGAAAATAAGCATCATCAATAACTGGGAATTTCTTCATATGAGTTATAAAATAAGTTATTTACTATATATTGAGGACTAATAGTTGTAAATAAAATCTAAAGTAGCTACATCTGGAATGGAATTTTGTACATCTCTTTAGAAAGACCAGATTTTCTGAAGTACCTTCTTAACTTCATAAAGAAAAAAGCTCCAATTCACAAATGTCAGCAATGGAGTCAACCATCAAGATCAGTGCATTTCAATGAATTCTAGGGCAATTATTTCTCAATCTGTGGGTCATGACCCCTCTGGGGGTCAAACAACCCCTTCATAGGCATTGTATATTAGATCTTTACATTATGATTCCTAAAAGTAGCAAAATTACAGTTATGAAATATCAGTGAAAATAACTTTATGGTTGGATTCACTACAACATGTGGGACTGTATAAAAGGGTCACAGCATTAGGAAGGTTGAGAACCACTTGTCTAGGGACTCATTATTCACGGAGATGAGGAAGTAGAAAATTTTTATGTACCCTACAACACCAATATATCTTAGGAAAATAAAATAATCTCTTCTTTCCTAAATCTAAGATTCTTTTTCTAAGACTTTCCAAACAGAGAGTAGTACTGTGGCTATAGACTAATTTTAATTTTGATTGGAAAGTTGCGGTATTTTTCATTGTTTTTTTTTCAAAAATACCATTATCTTTCTTTACACTAGCTAAAAGAAGAGAGAAGTAACTGTAAATTCCTTACTAAATACAATGTTGATGCTAAAATAATATATTTAATTCTCAGCAATAGTATTAAAGCAATGGATTAATTATTTTATTTCTCAGAAGTTTCTTAACTTTCAAAAAGTGGATAAAGGAAAGTGAGTTATATCAGAAGGTTGCATTAGAAGACATATGTTCTCACGGTACTGTCCGTTCAAAGTCTACCCTTTATAAACATGACCAGGGCCATCTCAGAACCTTCAGGGACTTGGGGTTGAAGGGTTTATTTAGAACTGATTTGGCATTGTTCAGTCTTCTGCAAGAGGCTTTCCAATAGCATTATGGTCCTAAAAGGACATGCTTTCTTTAACTCTTCAATATTATAATCACACATTACCATTGAAAGGTGCAATCAAAGACATGTCAAAGTAGTCATTTAATGTTGATAATCAAGAAGGATGAAAGCCTAATTTCTATTATGCTGTTTTGTCTGATTGGTCAGCTCATCAATAAGTATTTACTATTTCAGAAAGCTACTACTCCAGGTATGACAGTCTATTTCACTGCCAAAGACAGATAGCAAATATGGCTGAGATGTTAAAGAAAAGATTGATGTTTTAAAAATGATAATATTTATAAAATCGTTATTCCAAACCAAATGTCATTTGCTAAAAATACTCATTTCATTTATTTATGGAGAAACACAATGAAACTTGGGCTGAAATTCCCATTTCTTAAAAATAAAACATTGGATTTGGAAGGTTGCAGAGAGAAACCTGTGACACATTGTGGACTCAAGGTTTCAATTTAGAAAACAGAAGAAGAGTTCACTCTTTAGAGGCATCCTGGCCCACATTCATGGAGACCTATATCCTCATCACTACACCCCTAGTGACTTATGGTTTCACAGGGTATCTGTTTTTGACAAACAGACAAGAAACCAGGTGTATGCTGCAGATAGACCTACAGTGTCATTAATAGGAAATGTCATTCCTAGACTGAGTATAATTACCAGACAACCAAGGGACTTTGGGACTTCAAAAGCAAGCACTAATTTTTCCTAGGATACTAATCTTTAATTTCTTAGTTGTGATTGTTCAAGTTGCCAGGAGCATTAGTTCTTATTGCAAATTGCTTGTCTTTAAAATGATTTTTTTCCTTTAATTTAGAACAGGTCAAAGCACCCTAAAATACCTCAAATCTGTTGGCCGCTTTATAATTACAAAGTCTAGACCAAGTTGCACTATTTAAAATATAAATGAATAATACATCTGAACCGACAGCTGGTATGCCAACTTGTAGCCCGAGGCGGCTTTAAGATGGTTGAAATGCAGTATAATGTAAATGCTTGGAAGTGAAGGACGATTAATTGAAAGCCAGACTGATAGTGAAGGGGTGGTGTTATGGATAAGGTGCCACTCAGGCTAACCATATGCAGCATATCATCTACAGAGGGTATTTTAAATGTTTATTGTGGACATTTTTATTTCAAGTCTGGAAATGAGCCTTCTAAACATTAACAGAAGTGTACTACATTAATGAAAAGCCTAATAGTAGAACAGATCCTTTGTGTTACTTTTTCCTTATCAAAATTCATGGGGGGGCATATATTCTATTTAAATTTAACGTGGCATTGGAACCATAAGCAGAATAAAATAGACAGGGTAACTTTTGTCTGTGTATAATATTAACTGAGTCAAAATTGAGCTCATTTGGACTCCCTGCTCCCCCATCATCCTCCTACCCACCCCCACTCTGTGTTCCATCAGGCAGGAAAAAAAATGAAGACCGTTTACATTGTGGCTGGATTGCTTATAATGCTGGTACAAGGCAGCTGGCAGCATGCCCTTCAAGACACGGAGGAGAACCCCAGGTACTAAAGAGTGGACTAGTCTGTGGTTAAAATGAAATTTAAGAGAACCATGATTGGTGATTAGGGTCCCAGTGTTTTGGAGGGATACCTTCCCTGCACAGTCTGAAATATTGAAAACACAGTGGTGATAAAGGTGGGGTGTTCTGGGACACAAATCAGGGTGCATATGCACCAACAATGGGGTGGCTAGGCTTAGAAGCTTGTCAGTGGGAAACTATAGTCCTTCGAGTGCTTCAGATGACAATCTTTAGTACATTGTTTTAACTATTTCAACTCCAGTTCCTTGTATGCCTTTAAAAATAACATTATTCTTTGTTATTTACAAAAATCAAATATATTTAAGATGTAAAAAAAAGTATGCAACATTTTTAAGTGTTCAAATATCTACTATCCAAAGAAAACAATTCAAAATATATAAAAGTAGTGTGTTACTTTCCTGAGTTTGAAAGATTTTTAAATAAGTTTTTAATTGAAATAGCATTATATCAGTTTGCCCCTCCCTTCCCTCCTAGCCCCTCCTTACTACCTGTATAAACTATAATATAAATATCTCTGAGGACCTATTGCCATGAAATATATTTTTCTCTTGAAGTTATATTGTCAACTTTCTCTTTTATTATGATACTCGTAACATATCTGATTTGTAAGAGTTACGTGCTTTTCACAAAATATACAATATTTTATTCCATGTTCCTCTTCTTCTGGGCATTTTAAAGAAGTCTCAAAATTTACCCAGGAAGAGTGCTACACAGGAGGTGTATCCATTTGCATTTTGCCTCACATTTTTTAATACTTTCTAGGGTAGATTTCCAGCAATGACATTATTGGGTCAAAGGGTGTGAGTGAGTTTAAAATCAGAATTAGTACAAAAGACCTTGCTGATTTGCCCTTCAGACAAGCTGTGAGAGTTCATCTCTCTTCCCATGAGCAGTAGAGAAATATTTTAACCTCTCTACTGCTTAATAATTTTAATTTGACAAGTAAAATCGTATACCATTTGTGGTTATTACATTGATATCCCTGTATATTTATCATGCCAACCAGTTACATAGGAATATCCACCAGGAATTTTCAAATTAGCAGATGGTGTTTTTTGTCCCTTTCTTCAATCTTTAGCTACTGTATAGCTAAGTAATTGAGCTTTTCTTTTTTTCTTTTTTTTTTTTTTTACATTAGTATGTGCAAGACAAATTTGGGGGCATATATCTGCTGCCCAAACAAGTGATTTGGGATTCTTAAAGTTTTTAAAATATTCAAGTCACTGTTCTCCTCTGTCATATTAGCATAATCATGAGTAGATTAATTACTTGAAAAGATTTCTTTCATCCTGTTTCAGAAAACATTTGAGAAACCTGTTGCTAAATACACTAAAACTAGTCCAATGAGCAGGTCAGGGCCTTCTAAGCATTGGTTCTCAACCTGTGGGTTGTGACCCGTTGAGGGTGTCATATATCAGATATTTGTGTTATGATTCATGATGGTACCAAAATTTTAGTTATGAAATAGCAATGAAATAACATTATGGTTGGGGGGGGTCATCATAACACAAGAAACAATAAGGGTCGCAGCATTAGGAAGATTGAGAACCACTGCAAGGCATCTGCAGAAGAAACAGAAGGCTCACTACTGCATGGGGGCCTTCCATTTTGTAGTGAGAAATCTTCTCAATAAGCCTAATTATACAATGTGTACTCGTGGAGTGCTTACCCTTAGAGTACCTGCTCCGGCAGTATTACTAATGCTGCTTAATCACTGCTGCTCACAGATCATTCCCAGCTCCCCAGACAGAACCGCGTGAGGACCCTGATCAGATGAATGAAGACAAACGCCATTCACAGGGCACATTCACCAGCGACTACAGCAAATACCTGGACTCCCGCCGTGCCCAAGATTTCGTGCAGTGGTTGATGAACACCAAGAGAAACCGGTAAGAGTCTGAAGTTGCTGTAGACAAATGCATACTAAGAAATTCTCCTGACTCCCCTAGGTTTTCATGCTAACCAAACAGGCTTATTCATGTTAGATGTTTCCAAGGTTGGGCATAATACCCCTTGTCTCAGCTCAGTGGAATTTCTTATCCACACACAGGTGACAAAGACTTTTTATTATTTTAAACAGCAGTATTCTTAGGAATTTTCAAAACTGGAAACTGAGTTTTTGGGACCTGCTAGGTTGGGAATGTAATTCATACTAAAAGTTAGAGCAAATTCACAACACACAATTGAGGGGTTCAAGTCAACGACTGTGATCCCATTAAGATTATACCTTAGCTGCGTTGATCATTGGTAAAGTATGAAAAGCAGATGCATCCATTCTCTTGTAAAACAAAAGCCAAGAAGAGCATTTAAAATCACAGCCTAGCTAGTTGCAGAGCATAAAGAGGGAAGGCGGGAAACAGGAACACAAACTGATCACAAGGCATACATTTTAATGCTGGATTTTGTTTGAGGAGTGTTGGGGGCTTTGCTACTTCTAGGCTACTGGAGGAAATTATCCACAAGAGTTTCACAGAGATGGTGGAATTTCACAATTTCTTTGGAGGATAGCCCACATGGGAAAGGGAGTTATGCATACCAAGTAGCTGAGGAAATGTAAAAATCAGGAAAAGGACATAGATGTGTCTGGGTGGCACGAAAAGGGTAGGAAGAGGGGATGAGACAAGGAGACAGGGCACACATATCCTTGCAGTAGAGAGTAGAGCTGAAAGTAAGATAGTCATAGTGGTCAGAGCAGACCTGAGGGCAGACAGCGTCCCTGCCACTGACTTAGAGGAAAGGCATCAACCAGGCGTACAGCACAGGACTGCAGGCTGCTGGTTCTGTCACCCCTGGGTTCTTCGCACCCAGTTATCATATGATTCTTCTCATAATAATTCATGACAGTCCTTTGCTTTCTTTGAATCAGTTAACTGACTCTGACTGGATGTTCATTTAATAACAAGTACCTGACTGTGATCAACAGGGCGGAGTGGGAAGCCCTCCTGTCCTGAGATAAAGCAAAATGTAAATGAAGCTTTAATAACTTGGCATAAGGAAGCAGCGAAGGTAGAAATGGCCCCTGGGAAAGGAAGGGATGCTTTAGTCTCTTTTAAAATGTCATTAGCCTTTTCCCACAAAGTTTCAATCCAGATCATTAATGGAACTTTAAAATAATTTCATAACCACTCTCACCTCCCAAACTCCTTAGCCCTCTTGCGTTTCAGTCCCGAGCCTCAGGTTCCCACTGCTTATCAGGGAAAAACACATTAGCAAAAACACAAAGCTTCAATTCGGCTCCCACATTTCTTTCAGGAACAACATTGCCAAACGTCATGATGAATTTGAGAGGCATGCTGAAGGGACCTTTACCAGTGATGTGAGTTCTTACTTGGAGGGTCAGGCTGCAAAGGAATTCATTGCTTGGCTGGTGAAAGGCAGAGGAAGACGAGAGTAAGTCTCTGGTTGATTATCTGATGATTTAAAAAAAAAACTATCCTATGGGGAAAACTGTACTGAAAACTTAAAAATAAATTTCAATATTTAATGAAATGGTAATAGTCTGACTTGATGTTACATATTCATTGAACTTGTATTCATGTGTTAATAAAAATTCAAATATGTAAGGACATTATCCACATCTAACCAAGTACTTAGCCACCACAGAGATAGCCACACAATGTTGGTGAGGAGAACAAGTTCCTTAGTTGCTTGCTGAGATCTTAATCACACATTACTCCTGAACCATCTCAATTTCTTGTGACCATTTTGATTTGCATTTGAAATGAAGTGGGAGAAAATTTATGTTCAACTCTGATTTTTTAAGCAGAGTTAAAACACACTTGCTGATAGATTGAAATGAGGGGGAACTAGTATGGAAGCTGACTTGGAAGCACTACCCTTCATGCCTACAAACCTAATAGTGCATCTTGATGGAGATCTATAGTCTGTAGCTGGCTTGTAAGCACTACCTGTCATGCCTACAAAACCAATGGTGCAACTTCACGGGTATCTGTAGTGTGTAACAAATACCCAGAATTCCTCTATAGAGAAAGAGTGGGGGCAGGGGGAACATAATCCCTTACTGCTGAATTTTGCAAGGCTGCTTTCACAGTCACTGACTTTCCAGAGCTTGATGTATTTGTGTTGAGTTTCAGGAAAACTAATAGTTTAATTAATATGGTATGAGTTGTCAACTAACTAAAATCTTTAAGGCAACATATTCAAAAAGGTGAAGCTACATGAGCTTCATTTCAGGGTAGAGATCCAAACCTTCTAGCTTTTAATAGTCTCCACCTTGAATGGGCTTGTATAACAGGTTTCAGTGAAGCCCCCAAAATGTATTCTCTACAACTCCCACCCACATCACCAATGATCAGCAGTTCACAAGAATTTATTTAAAAGAAACATTGATCCCAACCCTTCTTTTCTTAGCTTCCCAGAAGAAGTCGCCATTGCCGAGGAACTCGGCCGCAGACATGCGGATGGCTCCTTCTCTGACGAGATGAACACAATTCTCGATAATCTTGCCACCAGGGACTTCATTAATTGGCTGATTCAAACCAAGATCACTGACAAGTAAGGGCTTTCTAGCTAATTTTGAAATCTATTAAAACTTTCACAAATGTAAGTTATGTAGCCATTACCTGTTCCTGTGTGTGGATGACTCATGTAATACATATGATGAATGTCTTAAGCTACTTAAAAATATACAATCATATTTAACTTTTCTATGGAAGTTTCTATCCACTTAGTTACTCGCAAAGCATTCCCTGGATGCCTATGATAGACCAAGTACCAGCAAAATCAGTATGAATAAAATATGGGGGATTAAGTCATTACATATTAATGTCACATTAAAATTGCTGTAATTTTAACACACCCATAAAATTATATGTGGCATTATTGACTCAATTTAAAAGCAAAGCTGTGTATCTGGATGTACCTTAGTAGTAGAGTGCTTGCTTAGCATGTGTAGGGTCCCCGACTTAGTCTCCAGCATTAAAATACAACAAAACAAAACAGAAAAGAGAAAGGCACAGGAATAAAAAAAATCAAGTTAAAATGTAATGTATTGATAAATCTTATTTTTATAATTATTTACAAATATATGTTTTGAAAAACTTTTAATATATCATCCTTAAATGAAAATTAGTTCAAGTGAAAGTACTGAGGATTTTACTAATAACGAGATGGATAAACAATTTTTTATTAAATGACATTGAACTGTTTTCTGAATAAATTAGTTATATCATCTGGTTACTATAATTATTCTGAACAATTTGGTTTTTTTTTCTCATAGGAAATAGATATTTCACCATTCACAACCATCTTTACAACATCTCCTGCCAGTCACTTGGGATATACATTTAAGAGCTATATCCTGAAGCTATATTGCTTTGCATGCGGATGAATACATTTCCTTTTAGCATTGTGTAGCCAAAAGATTGTAAGTGGAATAAAGTGTTTCCAGGATGTTGATAAAATAACAACTTTACAGTATGAAAATGCTGGATTCTCATATTTTCTCATTTTAAAGTTCCCACTCTGAGAGTATTTTTCTGTGATATAAATTGTAAATTATCACAGTCACGACACCTGGATTATAATAACAGAAGACATGACAGCCTGGTAACCGTAGTGGTGAACCTGGAAAGAGAACTTCTTCCCTGAATCCTTTATCATAAATGCACTCAGCTTTTGATGTATCAAGAATAGATTTAAATAAATATTTCATCCTTTGTTACTACGGTCTCCTTTCTCTTTATTAGTCTGTCCTTCCAGACTTTCATTCTTTCTCAGCTGGGGGCTATATCTTAAATCTAATATTATCGAACAACTCCATCTTTTGAATGACTGTGCAGTATTCTACCATGTTGAGCTAACACTGAACAATCAGTTGGTCATATCAAACATTTATTTATGTTTTATCTTGATAAAATAATGTTGTCAGGCAGCCTTAGACTCAAAAATCAAATCTCTCTTGGGACCAAACAGTCACATCCACTTTCAAAAATCAGATACCTCCCAGTTCAATAGTGTGCCTACACACACACACACACACACACACACACACACACACACACACAGCACAATATACAACAGCTTGAGCTCACACACCCTCCTAGTGTATTCAAACATCTATGCACTTGCCTCTGCCCCATTTGTTCAGTCAACTACCTGATACAGCAGGCATCTGAGTTTTTCCATAGTACCCCTATCCTACTTGCCCAGTTCTGCTATGGCCAATGTCTTGACTGAGGCTGATGCTGGTTGCCAATGCCTGAAATTTTCCTCTTCTGTGTAACACCATGGCACCCTCTGTTTCTCCATCTCTATAGCACTGCAGTGAGGTAGATTTACCTACTAATAAGATTCCAAAGTTTGTAATTCAGTGATTTACTTGTACAACTTGATCTGCAGCTATGAATTTGGAGTAGAACCTCTAAACCACAATCGTTTTATAATAGGTAGCAGAATATTTCTCCTGACTTAGAAACTTTAAGACTACAGTTATTTAAGTGGGTTGGAGGCTGGCAGAAGGATCTCAAGAAGTCAGATAACTCTGTTGGATGCAAATTTCTCATGTGAAAAAGATTAGAGCAATCTAAGCATGCTAATATCTCTGTCTTTCAACTCTCTGTAGGTGCTTTACAATGAGGCCTTAAGGATAATAGGACCCTAAGGTAGCTGTCATGAAAGTACTTAGTGCAGGACACTGCCTTTGTCTGTTGGCTTCCCCAAAACCAAAATCATCCCTGTTTCCTCCAAAGCATTTCACTGTGGGAGGTCCACAGGCAACACAGAAAACTATTTTTCTCAAAGTTGGATTTCTCTCAGTTCTCATGCTTATCTGTTAAATAAGCATGTGTGTGCTGATGGTGAAGGCATTCAACTGGTAGGGAGAATGAACAATATTTCCCACAGTTCTAGCCAAAGCTGTTCAAGACAATTCACTGATGGATGCCATGTTTTCTTTCATGACAATTATTCACTTGGGCACTTATGGACCCACAGATGACTTAATAGGCTCAATGTAAAAATATATATGTGTATGTGATTTATAATGTCAAACACAAGGTTTGTATGTTCTAATTGGATCACAGTCTTCAGAATGATAGAATACACTCATCCAAAAAAAGGGGGGAGATGTGTGTGGGGGGGGGGTAGGTTACAATGTCTAGAGTGAAAAGAAGAGGAGTTTGAAAGTCCACAGATGTTAAGCCCAAAAGACTGAAAGAGATCAAACCCAGCTAATATAAATCTACCTTAAGATCCAGGGGCAAATTTTAAGTACAGTACAAAGTAAATCAACAAGTTGTTTTGTATATGCATAGAATAACATGGAGGCTGTAATCTCAACTTCTGACAAATGAGAAATGAAGAAGAAAGAAAATGATAGGATGGCACTTTAAAATGCTACTCTGATTTGTAATGGAAATCTGGGCAGTTATTAATACTTATGTATGTAATTGTACTTTGTTCACACTATAAAGCAGATCATGTGCAGATTCTGGGAGAAAATGTCTGAGACTCCACAGTCACAGGTCCCTACACTTTCTGGTCTAAGATGAAGAAAACATTAAAAAAACAGAAGGAATGAGCAGTGTGACCAGTAAGGTTTTACAGGTTTAAACTGAACTATGAATTCTGATGGGAAAAGCTGCTTGATCTGCAAGAACACACACTACAGTTGACCAAAACCAGTAAAACAGAAGACAGCCTCAGCAACTGCATAGTGCTCTCTAGGGACAACAGAATGCAACAAAGGCCAGAAATTAGCATCTCTTAAAAGTCTTTGTGCCTGCACACTAAAGTAAAAGATATTAGATATCTCTTGAAACAAATAGATCAAGAACAAATGTCAAAGAGCTAAAGAAAACCAAACTAAAAGGAAATGAAAAATAAAATGGATGTGTTAATAAAGACAAAATTAAAACAGCAAGACAGAAAACAAATAGATCCCATGCTTAATCCTGTTACTCCTTCAAACGGAAAGTACCTCAGAATAGAAAAATGACTGAAGCCTTCCCTCTTTTTTTTGAAAGGAGAAAGGTCAAATGTCAAATGAAGAGTAACAATTGGGAAATAACGATCAGAGAATAATTTTTTCCAAAATTTGAACTTACTTGGACAACTGGACATTAGTGAATGTTAAAACTTGGCTCTTGTTTTAAAATATAGGCTCTCATGTAGTCCAGGCTAGCCTCAAAATCTATGTAGCTAAGGATATCCTTAGTCTTCTGTTCCTTTTGTCTCTCTCCAAAAGGGCTGGGGTTGCAGGCAGATGCAATCTTGCCCAGATAATGAAGTGCTTAGATAAACTCAGAACTTCATGCATTCTAGGCAAACATTTTTCCTACGAAGCTACATTTCCAGTCCCAAGTGATTAATAAATATTTTTGATATGGAATCTCCTGAAACTCATACTGGCCTTGAATTTCCTACATGGTCAAGGGTGACCATGAACTTTGGATCCCACTACCTCCATCTCCAGGTTGCTTGGATTATAGATATGGGCTACCATGCCTGATTTATGATATGCTTTAGATGGAACCCTGAAGCTACATCTCCAGCTCCATTTAAAAATTTAGAATGGAAAATAATCTTTATAGGAAAATATAATTTGTCAATATTACTATAAATACAGAGGACCAATCTAAAGAGTTCATTAATAAAAATAAAAACCTCTCCACTAAGCATTTTATCTCTCAAGTCTGCAATTGAATTGTGCTTAAAAGCTAAATGAACTTGATTTATGAACATTGATACAATTAAAATACTAAGAAGAAAATCCAAGTGTATATTAAAAATAGTATGTGATGACCAGGGAAAATCATGGTATCAAGGTAAAATGACTTTATATTTTAAACTCCTTTAATATAATTTATCATATTAATAGATTCAAGAAAAATACAATGGTATCTCCACCAGTAATAAAAGTCAATGAGCAATATTAAACTCATACCCCCCTGAAAGAATAATCAACAGATACTTTTAAAGATTATATATACTTCAGCTTAAAGTTTCTACTTAGTGGGAAGTGTTGGAAGAATCCCCCACAGTCACAAACAAAGGAGAGATACTTGTTATTTTGACTGCAATTTAATGTTGTTTTAGGAGGTGTTAGGAAACATAGCTTAACAAGAGAAAATACACAATAAAAGAAAGAGTATAGTGAAAACACGTCTATTTAAGAATATATCTGTGTATCTGGAAAAACAACCAAAGAATTGGTAGGAAAAGTACCACAAACAAAGAGACAATTTAGCATGTTGGAAGAACATAAAATAAATATTCAAATTAATTACCTCCAGGTAGAAAAGAAACCAAAAGAAACAGAGAACACAGTCAATTATCTTTACATGTGGTAGTTGTGCTCTAGAAACCATAAATAATGAACTATTATCCCTATCAGGAATGCAGATTTAATTTCTCGCAAGTCTCTGATAGCATTTTTGTCAACTAAAATACCATTTTCCTTGTGTAAGTTTGTTTGCCAATTTCCTTGGGAAACAAGCCAGCTCCAACACCAGTGAAACCTGCTCTTTCATATAACCCTTTTCCTGAATAGCTCTTAGCAGGTATTTAAAAAAAAAATTTCTTCTGCAGCCTCATGATAGTAGAGCAGGCCTCCTTTGCCTTCATTCTCAACATCTCCCATGTTTCATCTCCTCTCGAAACCTGCAAGGCAGTCAGCCCTTACTAAGAAAAATTTGACAGTTTCTTGATCCTGAGTAACAGGACTTCACTGTTCATAACTTTCCATCATGCAACAATGCTTTTTAGCGTGGTGCTTTTCAAACAATTAGCAGTCATTTCATGAGCTCACAAATGCAGCCACTTGCTGCACTTAGGAACACAGACAGTACCGTGTGAGCCCTGTGCTTGAGCACAATCAAAAACAGAGAGCAATCAACCAATGCAGCATGAGCTTTGTTTTTGAAACTCAGCTTAGGAAACCATATTGGATGACTCAAAAATTTCACCACTTTACCATGTAAATGGCCATGGAAGTGCTGTGGGTATTGCGTCTGAGGCTACAAACATATCTCAGAGAGAAGGAGAATTTGTGAATAGGGAATCAAGGATGAGTGAGTGTCTACTGTATTTATAACCAGACTAAGAAGGGAGACATCATTCCCAAATACAACGGTTTCGCATTGATGAAGATGAGCCAAATTGAAGACTAATATCATCCAACTGTATAAAATAATTGAACCAACTATTAAAAGAGACATTCTATACATAAAGACATTTGAAGCCAAAATAAATCGAATTTTTTTTTATAACATACAAACGCTATTGCAAAGAAGCTTGCGGATCCTATACAAGGAAGAAGTCCTTACACCAGGACGTGTGTGGTAGAAGGAGAGAACTGACTCCCAATAGCTGTCCTCTGACTTCCACATGAGTGCCATTGTATGTACACACACACACACACACATACACACACACATTAGATCATATGCAAAATAAGTTAAAAATAAATAAAAATAATTAATTAATAAAAATAAATTAAAATATTTAGGTGACAACAGTGCTTTTGGTGTCACCAGAGGAGAAGGATGGAAGGCCTGTGAGCGCCTCAATGAACAATTGTGAGTTATGCTCCTGGTGGCATGAATTGGAAGGTGCCAGGTAAGGTCTAACTCAGTTGCTACCATCTATCCTGGACCCCGAATCTGAAACAAAGCAGTGTGTTAGCCTTGGTGATGATAGAGGAGAACTCTAGAACTCTAAGAGTCAGAAAAAAAAATGGGTTTCCTCTTGAGCCTAGATTCCAGGAATTGGAAATAAAAGAGTGGCCAGAGAGCCAGAGAAACAATCCCTTAGGATTCAGGGATCAACAGTGGAAATGATGACACAAGTGGTATCTATTCAGTGGAGACATTAGATGCTTGAATACTAGAAATAAGTACTCATGAGCTAGCATAAGTGCTGGCCCAAGAGAAGGCTACTGAAGACAAACTTTGTGAGCATACTGAAACACTGAACCACAGCAGGTACTAATCGCACTGTTGACTGCAAAAAGGCTCTGGACTTAGTGTGATGACAACATGCCTATTGCCCTCAGATGTCATATGATCTAGTCTAGGGTTTGGAAGTAACAAAAAAACAAAGAAAATCACCGGAGGAGGAAAGGCCACAGAGAGCCTTCTCATTCCTTACGCCTTTGGCCAGCAGTGTCATGGAGTCTTGGAGGAAAGAGTGTATAGTGTTCCACCAATGAATCAAGTTCCAGCCTGTGACTGACTAGAATACACCACAAGAAAAAGCAGAGTGACTCTCCTGGAATCCAAAGAGTGAGGATAAATGTACAATATAAATCAGTGTAGGAGCTGGATCCCCTCCCTGAACAACAGAACAGGAGTCCCATCCTTGAAACTGAAGTGACAGAGGGAGAGACCAGCTCCTGCAAGCTCTCTTTTGGTCTACAGTCCCCCACATATACATACACAGAGGCACACATGTGCCCACACAAACAAGAAAATAAATGTATTAAAAACAATTATTCATTAACTTTTATCTCAAAAAAGAGAGAAAAAATAGAAAGGAAAGCAAATCTCAAAAGCAAGAGAAAGAAGATGGAAAAATAATCCACCAGACGTGGTGGTACATACCTTTAATCCCAGCACTCAGAACACAAATTCAGATAAATATCTGTGAGTTCCAGACCAGTCAAAGATACATACCAAGACTCTGTGAAACAAACAAATGGGAAAAAAACTGAAGGTTGGTTCTGTGAGTTAATTAATAAAGTAATAAACTTCTAGTAATACAAGAAAGAAAGAGAGAAAGAAAGAAAGAAAGAAAGAAAGAAAGAAAGAAAGAAAGAAAAAAAGAAAGAAGAAATGACACCCCCTAACTGTAACATGTATGAAAATACGTTCATAAAGACTTTACCTGAAAGGAAACCATAGATCAAAGGGGTTCGTGAGCATAAATGAGAACCCCACATTGGAAACTCTGTCCCAGAAGTATATGAGAGGAACAGAGCACAGAACCTTAAATAACTTTGCAATAAATAAATCACAGAACCTTTGGTGTTTTCTCATTGACAGACATTGGAAGAATGTTTGCATGATCATCTCAATGAATACAATGAACTCATTTGTTGACATTTAAAGTGCAGTCATGAATGTTGAAACTTTAAATGGAAATAAATCATGTATAAAATGATACAATAAAAATAATATAGCTAAAAAGGTTGTGACTGCCCAGAAAGAATGGAAGAAATGGGAAAATACTTGCCTATCTAGAAGGAAAAGGGAAGTGGTCTGTGAAGCTAAATGGGTTGGGGAATAACTATTTAAATAAGAATTAAGACAAAGATATATGGTTCAAATAGATGAACAATATTTGAAACTCTAGATGAAATCTGTAAGACATTTAAGATAATAGAATTTTTTGAGATGACACAGTAGAGATTTTTTAAAGGACATAAGAGTAAACCAATTTTATAGATTAAATGGAAGCATCAAAATGGGGCTGGACACCTGCCCAGCATGTTTGATCTCTGGGTTCCCCAGACCACAACAACCAACCAACCAAACACTATTTCACGAGAAAGGCACCGGATCCAAATAATTTCCAAGTGAAGTAGGTGAATGTGGCTTTGCAAATTATTCTAAGTCCATTTTTAAAGGAATATTTTAAATATTATAACATGAGTACTATATATAACTAATAATTGACACAAAACATAGCAAAGAGGAGAACGTAAAGAAAATCAGGGAGATTAATTTCACTGATGAATGTTGATTTTAAGTGGAATTCAACAGCACATCTGAAGAATTCACACCATATCACAGTCATCTGTGATGTATTTCAAGATTGTGAGGGAGGTTCACTACTAGGAAATCTACTAATGTCACATGCTGATCACAAACCAAAAAGGAAGGTTTCATCATTAACTCCATATCTGGTACATCAGCCTTTGGTAGAAAATAATACCCATTCTTCATAAGATGTGAGTAAAATGGAATTACTGCATTGTGTACTGATATCAAGCTCACAAAAGGCAGCAGACAAACAGTGACCAAAGGTTGAACAACTGGAACGAGTATGTGTTCTTGGTGGTAGCATAAAATGGAAGATTTAGAAAAGTTGTTGGGCTTTTTGTTAGGTGTTTGAACATATACCTTATGAAAACTAAGAAAAACAAGTAGCCTAATTCCATAGGACACTGGCTGATTGAATCAAGTTATGTGGACAAAATGGAGAACTAAGTAACCATAAAATGGGCTAGCAACCTGGCTCAGCCTGTAAAAACACTTGCTACCAAGCCTGATGCCCAGAGTACTATCCCCAGAACTCACTTAGTGGAAAGAGAGAGAACCAACTCCCACAAGCTGTCCTCTGACCACCTATCACAACACATGCCCCTCCACTCATCTCCTATGGTGGTTTGAATAGGAATGGCCCCATAGATTCATGTGTTTGACTGCTTGGTCCATAATGAGTGGAGCCATTAGGAGGTGTGGCCTTGGTGGAGTAGATATGGCCTTGTTAGAGGAAGTGTGTCACTGTAGGGGAGGGCTTTGAAGACTCAAATGCTCAAGCCCACGGTCAATGGCTCACAGTTCTTTTGCTGCTGACTGCAGATCAAGATTAGAAGTCTCAAGGTCTTCTCCAACATCATGTCTGCCTGCATGCCACCATGCTTCCCACCATGATGATAATGGACTCTGAATTGTAAGCCAGACCCAATTAAACATTCCTTCTAATGGTGTCTCTTCACAGAAATAGAAACCCTAAGACCACACATGCTTATAACAAAACCAGTCAAAATGATGTGATCAAGGACATTCTCCATGGTTTTCTTTATAACCAGAACCTGGAAACAACCCAAAGTCCAGTAACAGTAGAAAAGGGGAAAGTTCATGTATTCATACAATGGAATATTACAGGGCAAAACCCACATACAACAGCATGAATAAGTCTAAGAAACAATGTGTCACAAAAAGAAGATGAACACAAAATAGCGTGCACTGTGTGAATCTATTTATATAGAGTTTCTTAAACTCTATATAAATAGATTCACACAGAAACTTCCACTGGGCAGAATCAGAGTTCAAACCCCGCTCTGGTGAAATCTAATTTAGAAGCCTTTCTCCTTTGAAGCGATTTCCCCCAGGGAAATCACAGGTTCCTGCCAAGACAGAGAATGCCTGCTTCTCCCTCCTTGCAAGATATTTTGAGTGATCCCTCTCACTTTTCGAACAATTGCAATTTTATTTCATTTTTTGATGTTTGAAACGTTTTCCTCTGACATCTGGAACACATACAAGGCATTTCTAGGAAACCGGATCTTTCCCTCCAAGAGTCACTTGTGTAGCAACAGTGTTCGGTGTTTCAGATGCTTCACAATTTTGCACTGTCTAGAGACACAGAATCCAGTGGCACAGCAGACCAACATGATCGGTAGCTAGTGGCTCAAATATCAGCTTAGCGAGAGCACCTGGTTGTGCTGCCCCGAAGCCCCAGACACGTGACCATGCTAATCCCTCTCTCGTGCCTCTGCTAAGGCGCAGATGAAACATTCCAAGCTCATGGACAATGCCTCACAGAGAACTCTTCGTAAGTGAAAACCCACTAGAAGATGTACTTTTAGTAATCCGTAAGCAGTGGTGGGATTCTGGTACACATCTGTTATTTTTATTATGGCTTTGTATGCTGGGAAGACAGAAGTAATAAACCTTCACAGGCTCCCTAAAGGTCTATAAAATAAAACGTCAAGACAAGCAGGGATAATTTCTTCAGAAATGGACACTGTTTCTTTCTGTGTTGCTAGTAGATTTCTAACACCTTTGTCCTTTCCAATAACACTAATTTATCCCCTTTATAATTCTCCATATCAGAAGCCAAAATTAAGCCAGACCTAGCTGTGAAAAAAAAAAGTGTGGGGAAGCTATAGATATAAAAAGGGAAGGCTGAGGCAGGAGGATTATAAATTCAAGAGCAGCGTCAGCTAAGGAATGAGGTAGAACGAGGAATAAGGAATTTGAGGCCAGACGGGCAAATTTGAGACCCTATCTCAAAAGGTAAGAAGATGCCTAAGGATGGAACTCAGGGAGAGAGCATTTGCCTAGCATGCCATTGAGTCCTAATTTCAATGTCCAATTGTGAAAGAGAAAAAACAATAATAATAAGCCAGCCAAACTACACACACACACACACACACACACACACACACACACACACACACTCCTGGCTGAAATCAAGGTAGCAGTATGGTGCTGCTCTCTACAACAGTTCTAAGGACTCAGTATCCACTTGTGCATCTATGAAGAGGCTCCGGTGCTAGGTTTGTGGCCCTGTCCATCTTCAAACCTATCACCCCAATGTCTGCTTCCGCCCTTTCTCTCTGATCTCTATGCTGTCTTCACATTTGTGTCTACACTGGGCTCACCTGGATAATCCAGGATTGTCTCCTCAACTCAAGCTCCTTCATCACAACCATGAAATCCGTTTGGCTATTCACTTTCTGGAGGTCAGGACACACACTTCTGAGAAAGGAACCAACATAAATAAGAGGGATTCCCCATGTAGCAGGTTGACAGTAAACAGCTTGAGATTTATTGCAGAACAAAATCTACACGAGAAACAAAAAGGAAAGGTTGCGGTCTAAACAGCAAGGTAAGGGGGCTTCGCTGTCCATTGACAGCTGATCTGGACACGAGCGCAAGCGCAATTATCAGTTTTCTGCGGGATGGTGGTACGGCAAAAAATATTTAAATTACAAAAATAATAGGATGGGGGAAAATAAGTCTCCTGAAAAATAAAGGCATTGTGACTGTGTCGCTTAGGAGGGAAACAGCATAGCTCTTAATAATTAGTTGCAAGGGTGTGAGATGTGGGCCAGGGATAATTAGCAGGGGACGCTGATCATGTGCTCCCCACATTTGCAGCGAGCTGACAAAAACAGGAAGTGAGCCAAACTGCAGCGAGAAGCTGGGCTTTTTAAAAGGGAAGTTCTTGACCATGAAGATCAGACTACCAAGGGAAGCTGTGTAATCTCCATCCTTAAAGAGCTTTAAAAATAGTATAAACAGCCATCTGCACAAGATGATTTATGCATTGACCTTCAGGAGGCGGGCCCGATCATCTCATGAAGTCCCTTCCAAGTGTGGGATTCTATGATTTAATCAGTATGTGATTTTTCTCAGCTCTACATTTTGCGAGATAACCAGCAGATGGGAGCCACAAATTCCCCAACATCATACCAAAATCATGGTTCCTCACACTGGTAGGGCCCAGGCAAGCTTGCCAAATTGGCATCCATTGAAAAATCATTGAAGGACCCACCTCAAACATTTATTTATCTCCTTGTGGGTGTCTGGACCACCCATGTCCACAAAATAGAGATAATCTTTATACCGATTGTGTGCATTCAGCTTTGACTTAAATAAGAGTCACATTGAAAAATGGGAGTCTCATTTTGAAACCTGAAACAACAGCTCTCCTAAGACGAAGGAGGTTATTTACAAATTCCAGCTGAAGGAGAAACGAGGTCAATTAGACACAGCCCTTCACAGCAAACGTTTTTTATAGCGAACTTGAGCCTCGCTTGCTTTCCGTTAAATAACAGGAGCGTCCCATCAGTTCTTTGGGCATATATGTAGTGCTTACTATAGCCTAGGTTCAGTACAAAGCCGCTGCAGGAAGACAAAACACCACCCATCCGTCACAGCGCTTACTTAGTCTCTTCCAAAGAAGAGGCCATTTTTGACAGAGTCAGCAAAGCCGTAACAGGATATGGAATACATAATGGAGCGATGCCTGTTAAATAATCCAAGTCTCAGAGACCTAAGGGGCTTGGACTTGTATCTGAAGGTTAAAACGAAGCTGTGGAGGAAAGACAGTAAAACATTTTCTGGAACATTTGGGATGGCCCGAAGAACTGGCTGGTAAACCCCACAAAGTGGAATTTGAATACAGCTAGTCCTTAAAGTGTAGAGAGAAAAGTAAAAGGTCAGTGGGGAGAAGTTAAAGACTCAGAAGGGAGGGAAGCCGAGAGGTCACGAGAGCCCTCACGGGTCATGCAAAAGAATTCAGACATAGCGTGGAAGAAATACAGCTACTGAGTGATAGAAAATGTTTGTCCCTTTAGATGGTTTATTGAGTACACTTCTGAATCAAAGGATAGAAAATCGCATTTACATACGATTCACCAATATGAAGGCGTCATTGGACAGGTACTGAGAAGTCAAGGAGAACTCAATAAGACTGAGCACGGCAACGATCACTGCTCCTTGAACTTCATCCTCCTACCCCTACTTGTTATTCGGACCCTCAGCTTTACATTCTTGGCCACCTGAAACTTCCACTCAAGACAAGCCAGGAATACACTGGTCCCATTATCTCACTAGCAGATCCAAAATTCCAGCGAAGGGGATTAGCGATGGTCCACGGAGCCTTTATGGGGAATAGGGATACATTATAGCAAGGAACTATCGCTGCAGGCATTTTATGGGCAGGGTGGACTTATTCTCTGAACCGGAAGGACAGCTTTGTAGATTTTCTCCCCTGTGAATGTAGGACCTTTGGTTTGTTTGATGGGGACAGATGCAAACAATCAGTGTGGCGATGGCCACAGGTGTGTAGCTCCTACCTGGAGGCTAGGAGAAAAGATGGAAGTCTCCAGTCGTTCCAGGAACTACTTGGCCACACTAGCAACAGCTGAGGGCAAGCGCCAAGCCTCCGGCAGGCACCTCAATCCAAAGAACAGGTTTCTCAAATTGTGTTCTTTATTCAGAACTTATAACGGCTGGCAGGTTCTGCTTCCATATATGAATTTTCAATCAGCGTGCTTTTATTCAAATTGTTCTTTTGTTTCATTGTGTTACTAAAAAAAAGTATGACAGGTTGGCATGCTTGTTTATGTAAATGTCTGGAACTGTAATTTCTTGTACGTTAACTACAGATAATTACACACACTACCTTAATCTCTGAGGACCTAACAATCACCTTAACAGCACTAAAATTAGACTTTTCTTAAATCAGTGCTGAGGAAGCAGGTATGAATTATTTTATTAATAAATAATTTACCTTCCTCGAATCTTCGAAGGATTTTAATTTTTGCGAATGGAAACGACATAGAACAATATATGCAGTTATATGAATAACCACTAGATGGCACCATACATCTTTTCTTCCAATTTTATCTCCCTAAACTAGCTGTTTTAGAAAAAGAATTTGTGTTCTTTCAGGAGGAGGAAAAAAAAAAGAAAGAAAGAAAAGAAAAAGAAAAAAACTATGATATTTTTTGCACCACTTATTGAATGTTTATTAGTGTCGCAGCATATTGGGAAAGTGTCTATTCTTAAACACCACTTTCAGGTATGTTAGGCTATATTTCCCAGGAGATATTTTTATTTCTCAATCTTTATTATCAAACCATACTGTTTTATTTTTTCTTGTTTTATAGTACATTTTGATATTGTTGTAACCATTATTTCCCTTCAATGAGATCTTCATTTCCATAATTTTCCTTACATACAATTTTCTCAAACAAAATGCAACTTTATTTAATTATGTTACAAAAAAAGGAAAACACGAATTTTGTTCAAATTCTCAATAAATTTTAACAATAGCAAAAATAATAAAAGTACATGTAATTTGGGAGGAAGTTACCTCTTCATTATATTTTTGTCAGTAATAAAACAAACACTTTTGCATCATGATATACATATATTTTACAGGAGTGAATGTGTGTAAAGTTAATCAATATTTTGGGAAGGCTGTACTCAAAAATTCATTATAAAAGCTAATAGTGTGGGACGACTGTTCATGTACAATTGCAGAAGTTTACATTTATTTTTATAACTCAAAGAGAATATTTTACTCCATATACATAATGATGCCTATTGATTAGCAAAACAAAACATTTATTAAAAGGGGTTAAGAACTACACCAGGCATAAACTTTAATAAGAATCATGATAACTTCATTTAACTTAGAAAGGAAATGTATATGCTAATCATGTTCTCTGGGAAATGAAATTCATGTTTTAAAAACTTTTCAAAATTCTCTCCATTTTCTATTGTGATATATATTGTGATATATATTGTGATATACATACACTCAAAAAACATCAAAGACTTCATGGAGACTGCAAAAATACACTACTTTCTGATAGAGACTCATTTATTGCTCATATTTTCAGAAAAATTACTTACTAAATGAATGTTTTTCATGCTGCTCCAGGCTATGAAGGCTGTCGAGGGCAAGTGGAACTTTTTGAGACGGTTCCTACACGTGTTCCAGTCACTGTCCTGGGAGGTGAGCATGCTTGCAGGTCACAGTCTGCCTGACCCCTTCAGCCTCTCCCTGGGAGAGCCTTCATCTTCCAGCAAGTGGCAAAAGACAGAGGTTCTTAAACTTTTGGATGTCAGGAGCACAACCCGTGCTTTCCTAAATGGCACCATATTTTATGGGCAATATATGTTCATATTTAGCATATTCTAAATGAAAACAAATCGATAACTGTTTATCTACTTTGAGTTAGAAGAATTCTCCCACTATAGGTTAACATAAATAATAATTTTATGAGAAAAATACCTTTTATGAAACAGATAAAATACAGAAAGATAATGGCCTGTTGTATAGCACCTGGCATCTCTGACTTCTTCCTGCCTGGGAAGACGATGGATTTTTGCATTTGCTTCTCCAGCTAATCCCTTTGCTCATTCCACACAGCTTCTGGAAAACTTCACGACACCCACGGGATAAGAAAGAGTAAACAGCAGCAAATGACTTCTTAGTGTTATTATGAAAATACTGATGAGCAGAAAGAAAAGCATTCTGGGAAACCCAGAGGTTCCCAGGTTTGACTTTGAGATTAGTTATGAAACAGGATTGTGGTCACTGAACTATAATCAATACAAAGCCTTCCTTCCTCTGCTTCTTTTCTAATATATTTTGCTAAAACTGAAACATAATTTGGGGAATATGAACAATGACTTTTCACATCCCATTCTCTGACATCAACCTGGGGGACATGTCAAGTTGGACCTGCCCATCATGCTAGAGGAGACTGAGATTGTTGACCTCAGCCACACCTCCATTCCATCCCTGCCACTGTCTACTTGGTTTCTCCCTGTTATCTTTAAAGATAATTATGCTCCATACTTTCCCATCCTTCTGCTCTCTAGCTTCTTGGTGAGTCTGTGTCCCTGCAGCTGATACTTTGCGATGCCTTCCGTTTTAAATCTTGGCAGAAGCAACTATAGACTTATAGATTGATGATACACACCACACACACACACACACACACACACACACACACACACACACCCTTGACTACTCATTTCCATGAATATGTCTTTTGATTCTGACCCTATCTGCAATGCTCCATGATCTCTGTGTTGTTTACTCTTCTGACTAAATATGAATATTATTTCATTAGCTCAATCCCTACACATCTACACTCACAATCTCTCCATCTAGCAATCATTATCAATTAATGGAACCTTTAGGTTTCTCATTAGTTTCCCCTGCAGCCGCATCCATCCTTCTACCCAGCTTTTATATCCAACAACCTTGTTTCTTCAATCTGTACACCTGATTGGCTGAACTCAGCATCCTGCTTACTCTGCGCCTGCGCTGATAGGGATGAACACATCTAGAGAAAATCACTGATGTTATCAATTCAGATGTAAGACTAAATATGAGGAGGGGGACCAACACTGCCTAGCAATTGCATCGGATTTCCCTAGTTGTTAATTATTCCACTGTCATATGTGACTATTTCTTGCCTTCTTTTTCTTTAAATTCCAATATCTCATTCATAACAGATAGTTCTGCCTCCTCTGGGTAATTTCTTATCCACTTACTTGTGTGTGCAAGTGTTTCACTTCCCTTCGAGTACTTTTGTTGAGCTGTCTGTGTCCCCCAAGACCAACCTCCGTGGTGAGTCCCAGTCCAGCCTATCTGTTCTGACCTACTTAAGCCATAACTGCAGACATGTTCCTTCTTTACCTCTAATCTTTCAGCCACGATCACTTGGCTTTATTTTCCCATCTCCGATTTAGCAAATGAGCTGCCTTTACCTGTCTGATTTTAAGTTAGCTTTTGCTGCTGGTCCTGGTTGGAACCCGCGCTAATCACACATTGGTCCCCATTTTGTCAGCAACTTCCACATTGCCAAATCCAACGATCAATACTTGGGGCTTACCTTCCTTGAGATGTTGGCAGCATTTTCCAGAGTTGTTCTCTCTATCCTTAAAAACAGTCTTCACTTGGCTGCCAGAACACTTTGCTGTCCTGATTATCCTCTGTGACAGCTCCAAGGGAAGAAGGGAGAGAAGCGTTGGCTGAACTGGAATTTTACAGGTTTCTGTAGTCACCAGGAAGTTAGGCCAGAGAGAAAAGCACTCCAACAGAAAAGACCAGAGGACTCACACCTGGGCTTGAAAGAGGTAGCTGGCCTTTGTGTGACCTAGTAGGAAGACACTGTCCCTAGAAAATAGTCCAGGGAGCAGATGTATGTTGGCATTTACTCTCTGGCCCTGATGACCAGAGATGCAGGCAAGGGTTAAGGAAAGCAGAGACAATAAGTAAGAACGAAGTCACAAATAAGATTATTAGGAATCTCTGCTTTATCTTGGTAACCAGATTATATCAACACCACACATACATCTATTGTATGTGTTATACTTTTAATTAGGTGCTGTCACATTTATTCGCTTATTTGCTTACAATATCCTGGTTTTTATTCCAATTGTGTGAATGAAGAAGTTGAGATTCACCAAGCTGACACAGTTGTTTAAGGGTATGCAGCATTTTAGCAGAGTTGAGACTAGAACCCAGACCCAAGAAAACCACGAAGGATAACCGCAGCAGTCAAGTCTCCAAACAGACATCTTTGGCAACTGAATGAGAAGCACCAGATGATTGGTCCAAAAAAATCAAGAGCTTAGAGCTTAAGGCTGGTAAGTCAGGCTCAAGGGGCACACTGCATGTGTGAGCTAAATTGAGCACACGAGGAGGGAGCTCATGCATTATGGAAAATACTTCTCTGTCCTTTTACTTCTGGGGCTAGAAGTACTCCACCCCGCCTGGATTAGATGTTCAGGCAGTCAACCCCATCTGCATGGGAGTTACTTGACTGAGGTATAGTGGCAGCCAGCGGGAGAAGCTGGGGTTTCTGTCAACCCACAGATTAACTGAAACTCTAGTCTCTGTGGGAGATTTGGCATTACCTCCTGGAGTTGCTTGTCCCATGTAGGAAAGAGGCAAATGCTGAATTTAACGTGATGGGCATGGGTGGATGAGTGGGAGATGAGATGGAATTCCATCTGAAGGATTTTAAATAGTTCCTGGAAGTGCATAATCCCTTAGAAGCCGAATAAAAGAATCCACGTTTTGGGTTTTGTCCCCACTTGTTGTTTGGGTCTCAAATGCTTTAAGGTTCAGGTATGACAGGTGTTGAACAAGTATGCCCAGGGACAAAGGCGCATGCACTACGACTCCCTGTCTGCACACCCTGGGGGGGGCGGGTTGGCACTCCTTTGTTGGTGACTAAGTGTTTGAGCACATCCCAGGACTTTACTTGAGTGTCTGGGGTTATAGCATCCTCCAGCCCCTTCGGAAAGGAGACTTAAATGCTTACACAGTTAGAAACTGGAACGATTCTTCTCCAGACTTCTTCCTGCCCTTTGATGATCCTCTCGCCGTGGTCCCTCACTCCCTCCATCCTGTGATCTCTGCCCTGATTTCCAGAAGCAACCTAGAAGCTTATTGGTCAGTTACTGAGTTAAAGCCGGATGTAGAAGTACCAAGGATTACCTTTAATACTCTGGGCCTGGCAAGTGTTTAGAAATGAGTCTGTCCTTCAGGGAGCTTCCATGAGTATCCTGCAGGGTCTCTGCTGGACCTGTGGTCCCAGATAGACCTGACTATGGAAGAGTAAGGACAGGGAGCTGACCATATTGGATTGTGTAGACATATTCCCATTTTAGACTTCATGATTCGCTAAATTGTTTTCTTTACCCCGTGATTTAATTATCTCCTACAGGTCCTGCTTCTACATGGAACATACCACAGTTCTGGCCGAGCCGACTGGCTGGACATCCCTTTTAAGGGCTACCTGTGAATCTTTCTGTAACTCTTAATCATCCAGTTATCAATTTGAGCTCCTGGATTCTGGTTCTTTATCTTTCTAGGATACTGTGAGCCAAATGCAGAACCAATTCACATTGACCGGCTCCCCTCAAGGGCCCTGGCCACTGTCAGAAATCTCTCTCTGCACTTCTGGAGCTAGAAACGCTGCACTGCCTGGATTTGATGTGTAATGGGCTCGGCTCCATCTGAGAGGGAACAGCAGCTCCTTCTCCCCTCCTTTCTTCTCTCCTGGGAGATTGCCCTGGACCCTTAAGAAAGTGCCGTTCCTCCGAAAGGCTTCAGGGATGTCCAGTTTGGTCTTGGAGAAAACTATTGCAAACTGATGTGTTAAAGTCTGCTGAATGGATTTAGTGAGTCACAGAGTCCCCTGCCTTGCTTGGTCTGTGGATACATTTATTTTGAAAAAAAAAAAACAACAAACTAATACTCCTAATGATTGCAAACATAATGTGAATTTAAATAAAATAATAAATGATAAATTTTAGTAAAATAGGATCTTTTTCCATTTAGTTTGATACTGGCTACTGGTTTGTTGTATACTGCTTTTGCTATGTTTAGGTATGGGCTTTGAATTCCTGATCTTTCCAAGACTTTTAACATGAAGGGATGCTGAATTCTGTCAAATGCTTTTTCAGCATCTAATGAAATGATCATGTGTTGTTTTTTTTTTCTTTGAGTTTGTTTATGTAGTGGATTACATTGATAGATTTCCGTATATTGATTCAATTCACAGACCATATGAAGCCTAAGAAGAAGGAAGACCAAAATGTGGATGCTTCAGTGCTTCCTAGAAGGGTGAACAAAATACTCACAGGAGGAAATATGGAATCAAAGTGTGGAGCAGAGACTGAAGAAAGGCCACCCAGAGACTGCCCCACCTGGGGATCCATCCCATATATAGTCACCAAACCCGATGGTAGGGGGAGGATGCTATTGTGGATGCTGGGAAGTGCTTGCTGAAGCCTGTTACTGCTGCCCCTGAGAGGCACTGCCAGAGCCTGACAAATACAGGGGCGGATGCTCACAGCCAACCATTGGACTGAGCTCAGGGGTCCAGGATGGAGGAGTTGGAGAAAGGACTGAAGGAGCTGACAGAGTTTACAGCGCCATGGAGGGAGCAACAGCGTCAACTGGCCAGACTCCCTGGAGTTCCCAGGGACTGGAACACTGACTGAAGAGTACACATGGAGGGACGGATGGCTCCAGCTGCATATGGGGCAGAAAATGAACTTGTCGGACATCAGTGGGAGGGGAGGCCCTTGGGCCTGAGGGTGTTCAATGCCCCAGTGTAGAGGAATGCCAGGGAGGGAAGATGGGAGTGGGTAGGTGGAAGAACACACTCATAGAGGTAGAGGAGGGGGAGGGGAGAGGAGGTTTCTGAAGGGGAGACCTGGAAAAGGGAAAACATTTGAAATGTAAATAAAGAAAATATCCAATAAAAAAGAAGTAAAAAAAATCTTCTTCATAAAAATTTAAAGATAGCACTTTATAGTTCACAGTTTTAAGGGTTGAACCCAAGACTTCACACTTACTAGACAAGGGCTCTGCCCCTGTCTCATATCCCTTCTGCAGAATTTCTTCAGTGTGCTGTCTTCATCCTCTTTAAAGAATGTTAGGCCCTGATCTTCTGAGTCTCCTGCCTATGAGACCCTCCAAGAAGGCTCCCAGAGGTGTCATGTTGCTGAGCTTTGGGTGAACAAGAATGAGAGAAATGGTCTTGCCAACAATGTCCTCTCAATCCCTGTCTCCACATCACCATTTCCTGTCTTGAAAGTAGTGGTAGCCACTCAAGTGACGGAGAGAAGTTGTGTATGCTTCGATCTAGCTATGCAATACCGCATTGGTTCTATCTTGGTGTCTCAGTCTCTAGCTTTAATTTTGAAACTCTATTACACAAGAAACAAAATAAAAACTAACCCAGTAGGTGGCACCTGCAGAAATACATACAGAGCATGTGTGGCAGATTGTATTTTCCAAAAATGGCCATAGCAATATTTATGTTCCCACATATTCTCCCAGAGCCTTGACATCCTTCCATCAAGCAGCACAATCTATTCTCTTCCCTTTGAATATGGAACACCCTGAGCACACACTTCTAACAAATTTCAGTGTACTATAAGTGATATTGCCTGACTTCCTAGATATAGTTAAAAAGAAGAAAAAGTCAATGTAGCTTCTGGGTACTTCTCTCCTTCCCCTTCCCCCTTCCTCATTCCTCCCTCTCTTTCTTAGTTATATAATTAGTGAGACCCAGTGCAATCTGAAAATAAGCTTATTCACAATTCTCTAAGATCTCTAAGCCAAAGATCACCCCCCCCCCAATGCCTCCATATATGGAACCTATGTACCTGTACAGGTCACAGGTCACAGGTCACAAAGCTCATTCCTTCTTTATCCTCTGGCCCTGGGAACTCAGAGTTAGGGATTCCAGTTGATGACTCTCCAGTGAATAAAACTTCATAACAAGAGCAGCTTGAACAACATGCACTTATTTCTCACAGTTCTGGCACTAATGGCTTATATCAGGGTACCCCTTGGGTCGGGTTCCACTGAGC
Source organism: Tokudaia tokunoshimensis (assembly GCA_036184795.1). Lineage (NCBI taxonomy): Eukaryota > Metazoa > Chordata > Mammalia > Rodentia > Muridae > Tokudaia > Tokudaia tokunoshimensis. Next base: position 36,564,393 of record BTHU01000004.1, on the reverse strand, counting down.
ACCCTATTTTCGTTTTGCATACAGCCATTTTCTTGCCCTGTTATGTCATTGAGAGCAAGGGTACAGGGCTGCTTTTTATAAGAGCATTGATCTTTTCATTCACTCTGCCCATATTGTCCAGTTCCCCCCTATATCCCCCACTTGCACATGCCTTGATTTTGAAGGTTGGATTTGACTTGGGGGGACATGAACATTTAGTCCATGGAACACCCCTTGAATTACCCCTTAAGTACCAGCGTTAACTACCGTACATGTAGGTGGGCAAGCATCCAGATGATTCTAGACTCTGAATCTAGATTCTAGATTCTGACCATCCAGCCTTCTAAATGAAACCCAGACTTCACCAAACAAACAACAACAAAAAACACACCTTGACTATGTCCTGTCCAGAGAATCTATGAATAAATGGTTTTGGTTTTTGCTTGTTGTTGTTTATGTTTTTCTTCCTGGCACTATGTTTTGGAGTTGATACCCAGCCACAGAAACTAAAATAACATGACTATAGCTATCACATCCCAGTCATTCTGTCTCTCTCTCTCTCTCTCTCTCTCTCTCTCTCTCTCTCTCTCTCTCTCACACACACACACACACACACACACACACACACACACATACACACACACATGCACGCAGGCAGGCACACACATGCACACACATTCTCTCTCTCTCTCACACACACACACACACACATACACACACACACACACACACACACACACACACACCTTCTACATCACTTACAATAACATCTGTACCCTTCACAGGGTCAACAAAAAAGCCCATGTCTCTACACTACCACCATCACAACCCATTAGCAAGAGAGTCCCATGCCCACCCCCCTGTACCGTTGCTTCCTGGCCATCCATTGAGGCATGCACCAGCATCAAAATATCAAGTAGCATCCATACTTGTTGGCCCTCAGGACCTGGGAAATAAGAACTATTTCTTATTTCACATTCACCAACAAGAATGGTTCCCAATTCAGATTCAGGGTTACCCTTCCAAGAATTACATCTATTAAAATCCCCAGGAGAGTAGAGTCAGAACTTATGCATCACTTATATTGGGGTTTCTAAGAAACAGGAGCCTGGGACCTAAACCTCCAACTAACTGATGAAATCCTATATTTTCAGTAACAACAAGTCATGATCCATTGTGTAATCACACACAATCCCTCCAACTTAATGGCTGCTGGAAACCTGTGACTGTCCTCTCTGCCTTGCTTATTGTCTTTGGGAGCAGTATCTCTTGGAATTTAAAATGTCCAACCCAATGTAATTTAATATGCCACAGCATTCTAGAAAAGAAGTATAAAAATAAAAACTCTAACTAGAAGGTTAGGCTTTTTTTGTTAGGCTTTACAAATTATGAAACCATGACCACTGTAGCTCATCCATTATACAAAATGGTATGATGAGCTATTTTGAACACGTAGGAATGTTCTCACACTAAACAGTCTCCTTACCATAGTGAATTTATTCCATGCAGAACTTGTTGAATTATCTCTTCAGCTTTTGTTAGTCCTCTACTTTGGCTGTTCTAACTGAAGTCATCTTCCCCCTGAATTCACTTTCAGTTCTATATTAATGAGGGAACCACCTCAGAGGCATGCAAACATTAGCTTATACTATGCATACTCTCTAAGAACATAAATAGTCCTCTTTATTTCTTTTTGTTATCCAGCTGTCAAATAAACGCTAAAATCTCATAAACCTGTTTTCTGTATTAAGCCACATAGTGACTATTTGAGAAACATAAACCATAATAAAAATGAAAAATGAAAAATGGAAATAAAACCACAATGTATTCCCCAAAGGAATCTTGTCAATAAGGCTTTTTTTTTTAAGTACACAAGTGTTTTTGTTCCACCCCTTTCTTTTTCCTGAACCATGTCCAAACTAAACCAAGCATGGTCATAAAGAAAGGTTATTAAAATACATTTCTGGTTCCCTAAGGGACCATTCTTATTGCTAGGATGTTACAATGTAGGAATAAAAATGAGTTACATGGAAATATAAATTCCTGACCAGAAAACCCTAAACCAGGGTTTAAGAAACTACAGGAAGATGACTTGCCTACTTAGTGAATATTCTAAGATATTGGCCTCCCAAAGCTAAATAAGTAGAAAGTTTTAAAACATTTTTGGAATATTTTGACAATCTTCAGCTCCATGTAACCATCCAGTTATGTTTGTGAAATGAAATGACATGACTTATCAACTTTTTTTCCTCTTCGACAACTTGCAAGATGAGCAAAATTGTAGCCGTCACTCGGGAGAAGTCCTGACATTATACTACTGTTCCAGGGTTCTTCTGATATTCCACACCTGTCCATTTGTGACTTTTTCAAAGGGAAGTTTGTGGTAGATGTACTTTAAAGTGAGCAATGGGCAGGCTAGAAGACAGGTATTCAAGCACCGTATACCATAATAAGTGCTGTTATAGAAGCACACTGGTACATAAAATAATAATAATAATAATAATAATAATAATGGACTCCACAGTATAGCTGATACATGATATTTTTAAATTAAAAGTCAGCTAATTAAACTGCAGAAACTCTTTTTGCCCAAGCTAACATTTCTCAAGCCACACCCCAAGGAGTTAATATGTATGGCAATAGCGACATATGTTGTAAGGATGACAGAGTACTCTGAACTGTAAACCGTGGCTCTGAGGTTTGACCTCCTACTTCCTTCAATATCAATTATTTATATTAGCCTATTATTGCACCAGTGAATCTGTTGTGTTTGACACCCTCCAGAAGTAGCCCGTCACAAGAGTACCAAGGTGGCTGGTAGGTCAATATTGTGCCTTGTAGGCCCAAGGACAAGACTAAAAGAGCTAACAACAATCAGACACCAAATCATATCATGAACTCTCCCCTCTCCCTTCCCCTCCCCCTCCCCTTTCCCTTTTCCCTCCACCTTCCCTTCCCCCTCCCCCTTCCCCCTGTTGAATAGATACCTGGGGTGGCTTTTCTTAATTGTTTTAGGGGAGGAAAAAGACATTCTTTGGATGGACCTAGTGGGTGTGTTAGCAAAACACTCGATTTCAAAACAAACCAGAAGTGATAATAAGATGGACCACTCCACATTTAAGAAACCAACACCCTCATAAAGGGCCTTTCAAGTTGTATAAGGCAAAATCAACTCTGCGCCAAGGTGAGCCAAGTAGCACACGCTGTGGAAAGTCTCTCTCGGCCCCCACAGTCTCTGGGAGAACAAAGGGATGCCAGTGGGATGCCTGCTTAAAGTGGATAATCTGAGCAGAGAAATGGTGAAAGCTGAAATCAAAAATTAGAATTACGTTAGTTAAAAAAGAAAGAAAGAAAGAAAGCAAGAAGGAGGCTCTCCAGGAATCTCCCATGGTGCACAGCAAGCAACCAGGCCTTGATAGCAACCTTGAGAAGACTGCCATCCTTTGTGGATTAGATATTTGGCAGCAACCTACACAGACCCCACCGTATTCAGTGTGTTTCATGTCTTTTCTATAGAAGTGTCCAACTGATGCTTGTAATGTCTACTCAAATTACTCTCAGTAGAATGGTCACAAGAATGCATTGTAGGAGTTCCCGGGATATTTATGTTTGTCATTCTTTTAAAGATCTTATATGTTCAGGGTTGAAGAGTACCCTCTTTAACATGACAGAGTCAATCTTGAGCCTAGTTTAATCTAAAAGGATTCTGACATCAAATAGCATAGAGTATGCCTACTAGAAACCCGTGGTCCTCAACCTGTGGGTTGCGACCCCTAGGGGTAGCAAAATTACAGATATAAAATAGAAATAATTTTATGGGGGGGGGACAGTCACCACAACATGAGGAACTGTATTAAAGGGTCCCAGCATTAAGAACCACTGCACTAGATGATATTTTGATGCCCACAGAACACTGTGCAGCATTGGCTATGTGAACACCTGGACTCCTGTAGGAAGGAATCTGATAAACAAAATAGCAGATAAGACTTGCTGTGCCTTTTTCCCAATCTGGTGTTGCACATTGTTTACTGGCTGTCTTGTTGGAGCTGAGGAACCCTTGATTCTGAAATACCAAAGCAATGATGCTGTGCCTAAAGGTCCCCACAGCTTCTGAGTCAGGGCATGGCCAGGAACTGCTATACCTCTGCCAAAGTTTCAATTCCCCTTCTATATCTTGCAGGAAGGTGACTATCCTTTCTCTTGCTCTCCCGAGTCCATACAAGGTGCCTTTTGTACTTTGGTTACAAAGGAAAGAAAGGGAGGGAGAAAACAAGAGACAAAGAAGTGCCCTACTTCGGAGCTGTGAAGTTTTCTTCCTTGGGAAGAATACAAAGTACAGGAAAGTGGCCCACTCTTCCTCTTTCTTTGTCATTCCTTTTCTGCCTTGTCTTTTGCTCCTTTCCTAAAAAATTCATCTTTTGGCTACAAGAGAGTGGAGAATGGACTCAGGCGAACAATGTTTCAAGGGGGAAAAACGAAAAGCAAATCATGATTGCTGGAGATATTAGAACCATGGAAACGGAACCAAACACAAGAGTCATGTCAGAGAATTAACCTAGATGTCCATGAACAGATGGATGAGAAAGAAGATATGGATATATATGACAATGAAGTTTTCTTCAACCATGGAGAGCAGAGCTGTGTTTGCAGGACAGAGGATGAAGAGGGAACTGACATCATATGACATTGTTGAATCTCACAAAGACAAGTGTGCGTTTCTATGGTTTGAATGTGAGATGGCCATAAGCTGACTTGAGGGAACTCTCAATCCCCAGCTGGTGATGCTATTTGTGGAAGTTTGAAGAAGTAGAGTCTCTCTTCCTGGAGGAAAGAGGTCCCTGGGGAAAGACCTTGACACTTTAGAGTCAGCCTCACTTCCTGTTCCAGTGTAACCAGCCTGTCTTGAGTCAGTCTCACTTCCTGTACCGGTGTAACCAGCCTGTCTCGAGTCAGCCTCACTTCCTGTTCTGGTGTAACTGGCCTGTCTCCAGTATGGCCACTGTTCTTTCCATGCCCACTGCCATGTCTTCCCTATCACGATGGACTGTAAGCTCAAATAAGCCCTCTCTCCCTTCAGATGCTTTTGTCTGGGTATTGCATCACAATAACAAAAAACACCTTGAGACTCATGCATTCTCTCAAACGTGGCCCTTAAAGGGGGAAAGATGATAAAAGGAGCCTGTGAGGCAGATAGAAGGGAAAGGGGAGGGAGAAGAAGACAAGAAAGCACAGTAGTGGTTGAGTGTAATAAAAGTTAAATGTGTGCATAAACAGGAATGTCATAATGAGGCATACTACTTCTGTGATCAGTATATGCCAAGTGAAAATGTGCATTTAAAATCAAGCATAAAAAAGGAAGCAAAGTACTTCACACTTGGACAGTAATAAAGATGCCTTGGGGGCCTCTCAGGAATCAGGAAAACCTTATCCGATATACTGTAAAGGTATAAAAGATGAACTCCTTCAAGGGTTCCTTCAGTCAACAGTACCTTCAGTGTACTCTGCTCCCATAGGGTTAAACAGGAATGCATTTTCCTCAATAATAGCTTCAACACGCTCAGGTGCAGACAACCTTGTACTCTGTAGCCACATTTCAAGGGTGGAAGGAAAGGCTGAGATCTCATATTATAAGCAGGAAGCAGAGGCCACAATGGGAATGGCATTTTTAAGCCTCAAGGTCCTCCCCCAGTGACACACTTCCTCCAACAAGGAAGTATTATTACTTTCCAAATAATTCCACCATCTGGGACCTAGTCTTCAAATATATGACCTGACAGGGAGGGGGCATTCTCATTCAAATCACCACACATGTCAAGGAAAGCATGAAATGATAGGCACTATATAGCAGACAAGCCCCCAAAAGGCCATGTTATTAGAGATTCCTGAAACATGACTATTCTCTGTGTAAATATTCAAGCAATAGTTAGCCCAAGAGTTGGGTTTTCTGGGCTGGCACCAGTAAAACCACAGGAAGGTGTGCCCAAGCCCCGTAGAGCTCACATTACATCACCGTATCCTCCAGATACCAGGCACAGACCTAGGACTTAATGTCTGTGCTAATGACTTTCAGTCTCACCTTGGTCCCACTCTTCCTCTAGGTCCTCATCCCTGCATTTTCGTTTGGGAATGTTTACTCTGTGCCATTATAATCCTCAAAGAATCAACTTTTTAAAAATGTCGTCCATGCCTTGAGTCCCAGAAACGTCTTTACACTTGGACTTTTGAACAACTCTTAAGACTCTTAAATAATGTGTTTTGTATTATGAGGTAGCCATCAGACATTAGAAGCCAGAAGAGAAATGCTAGGGTTTGAATATGAAGTGTCCTCCACAGATTTCTGTATTGAACATTTGGTCACCAGGTGGTGGCACTCTCTGAAGACACTTACCTTGACCTGAAAGCAATAAATCCAGCCAGCAGAAGACTGAAACCTCTGATACATGAGCCAAATTAAAGAGCTCATGCCTTTAAGTTGTTTTTTTAAGGTTGAAGTGAGGAGCCACAGGCAACACACTTAGTGTTTACTGTATAGTGGCTGACTCTGGCATGATATGGAAGCTTGGCTGGTCTGTGTGTTCAAGTTGGCTTGTTCTTTTTCATACTGTAGTGCTTAGAAATAGCTGGAGCTATCTACACAATCTCTTTTTTATCTCCCTCTCCCTCTGTTCCTTGTTTCTTTCCCTCCTTTTCCCACACTTCATTCTAGACTATGAACACTATGCACATGACTGACTAGGTTTACTTAAAGGCCATAGCCCATGTAGTTAGATGTCTTCTAAATTCCTATAAGGCAACAACCTGAAAGTCCTTTTATGACCTTGCCTGAGAAATCATAGCGCCATACATCCATTGAACTCTATCAGCCACAGAGGAAAAAGCCAGATCCCTGAGGAGAGATGACCAAAGCCATACATGCAGAAGAGATCAGTTTCTTGGAAGAAACTGTCTTTAGAACCTAGATGGGATATAACAAGGGTTGTGTCTAAACTCAAGAACCCCAGAATGGTTACTAAAGCTGGGACTAAGTATTATAATCTGATTACTGATTTTGGCTTTGCCTGTGTTTGTGAATGTGATGTCACCTTTAAATGCCAAACAACAAAGACTAAAATCACTGTTGGAAAGAATAATAGTGTGTGGTCTGATAGAAGTGGCCCCTCACAGACCCATGTGTTTGAATGCTTTGCCCATAGGGAGTAGCACTGTTAGGAGATGTGGTCTTGTTGGAGTAGGTATGACCATGTTGGAGAAAGTGTGTCATTGTGGAAGTAAGTTTTGAAGCCTCCTATGCTCAAGTTATCTCTGCCCAGTGTGGCACACAGTCTCGTTCTGCTACCTGCAGATCAATATGTAGAAGTCTCAACTCCTTCTCTAGGATCATATCTGCCTGCATGTGGCCATGTTTCTCACTATGACAATAATGAACTAAACTTCTGAAAGTGTAGGCCAGCCCCAATTAAATGTTTTCCTTTATAAGAGTTGCTGTGGTCATGGTGTCTCTTCACTGCAAGGAAATCCTAACTAAGACAAGCAGTCTTATATAACCAAATATTAGGCAGCAGTTTAAAAACAACAACAAAAGAAAACAACAAACAGACAAACCCTCTTCTTCAAAAAGCCTTTTAAAGTGTAAAGGGTTCAGTCAGAACACAGAGGACAAAACAAAACTGTATGTTTATAGCCAATACTGTTTTTCTTAAACATGCATATATGTACATATATGTTTGTATTCATACAAACTCATGTACACAAGACTAGAAAGAATCTTATGAATATGACCAAGATTGTTTTTTCTTCTTTGTGCCTTTCCAAATTTTCTGTAATCAAGATGTACTGTCTTGTTATTTTACCTCTAGCATGTATAATGAACATCCTGCAAGGGAAGTGAGGCGCTAATCTTTATACTCATGTCTGGGACTAAGGCTTTCTAAAACTACCATAAAATGAGAAGCATGGCCTCCTGCAGTGAGACTTGGTAAAAGTGAAAAACAAAGCCTTCAAGATGGCAGAGATGATATTCTGTGATCTCAGTATTGATGACTTTATAAGCGTATAGTGAAGCAACAGGGGATTTTCTAAATTTTTCTATGGGTAGAAAGGGTAACTCAGACAACAATGAGACCAAAAACTGAGTCACTGGCCCAACACACATGCGCCGTGCGCACATACACACACACACACACACACACACACACACACACACACACACACACAGAGGCAATGTTCTGACATAGGTAGTTTTTACCATTTCTAACCAAGTTGTATGATCAGCAACATTTTAGCCCAGATGCACCAACATTTATTTTTATGGTTTGGCTTTGTTTAGTTTTTGAGACAAGGTCTCACAGTATAGCCTTGCAGGCCTAGAAGGCACTATATAGACCAGATTGACTTTGAACTAACAGAGATCCACATGCTTCTGCATGCCAAATACTGAGATTAAAGGCCTATATACTGATACATCACTTAGAAGTTGTCCTAATCTCCTCATATGTTAATACAAAGAAAGGTGAAAGAGTAAATATGACTAAAACTCTGTATCACGCCTCATTTGAAAGTGAGAGTTCAGGCCGTCCGTTGGAAAATGCAAATATTTTTAAGCAATAGCAGACACAATATGCTTTCCTGTTTTACAAGTACATGTAAATGGGAAGAGAAAGTACTTCACTGGGAGGAGTGTAGAGTAGCAACCAGAAATAGATGTTTAATGACCTTTGTAGTAACAAGAGGAACAATGAGCTATGCATGGCTCCTGTGGCTGAACCTTATTTCTATGTCATAGCCAATAAAATACAGTATAGATCACAACTTTAACTCAAGCTATTCACTTTGTTTTTCAGGTGAGGTTTAAAGTATTTAACCATATAGTTCACAATACTGCCTTTAAATACCTGTTCCTTTCTTGAGATTCACTTGGCGTCCTTTCTTCTTTTCTTCTCTAGAAAAAAAAACTCTTCTTAAACAGAACACCCACCTGGAATAAAGCAAAACATTGCCCTCCTTGGAGACATGGAAGTCAACAGTCAGCAATGATTTTAAGTGAAAGTGTTGGAGTCTCTCCCAGGAAACATCTAAAAAGGCATCAGCTCGGTTTCTTTGTCTGTTCCTCTAACCGCAATAGTGTAGATGATTTGACTAGAGCTGAAACATCTATTTTGGTGCCTGAGAGTCTGCACTGATAGTGATGGAAGAAAGGGAGGGGCTCATCCCAAATACAGTTGACCATGCAACTTCCCTAGCAATTGTTAACATTGCCTATGCCAGATCTTTGTGCGCATGTGTGTGTGTGTGTGTGTGTGTGTGTGTGTGTGTGTGTGTGTGTGTGTTTTAAATACAATGCTCTGTATTGAGTCAGTGGCTGTTATTCAGGTATTGTTCTGTAGCTTACAGCCAAACATAATCTCACCTGATTAAAAATTAAATCTCTTATGTGTTATATGTCTCAAGAGTTTCTGCTTCTAAAACTCCTGGAAAACCTCTCTGTTTGTATCCTCTAAAGCAGTGGTTCTCAACCTTCCTAATGCTATGATCTTTTAATATAGTTACTCATGTGGTGGGGACCCCCCCCCATCACAAACTGTAATTCTGCCACTGTTATAAACCATAATGCAAATATCTGATATGCAGGATCTGATATGGTGTGTGACCACTGGGGGGGGGGGGAAGATTGAGGACCACTGCTCTAGGACCATCATTCCGGAGGGATTTTCTTTTCTTTTCCCCACAGACAAGCTTCTTGTTCTTTTTGCCCTCCTCTTTTCCCTCCCTATCCTTGATATTGACCTCTAGCTTCTATTTCCCATTGTCTAAATTCTAAAGCACCCCCTCCTTAGGACTTGTGTGCCACAACAGAGCCTCTTCGGAAGCTAAGAAAAGTAATCAATAAAAGGGCAGGGGAGGAAAACCCAATTGGAAAGCTTGTGTGTTATCTTTTTTCTATGTAGCATAACTCACAGTTTTCAAGAGCCTTGAACCCAGGGCAGGAGTTTAGTATGACAACGATCCTGCTTGCTTGGCAGGTCAGCATTAAGGAAGAATTCTCTTGATTTTGATCCCCTTGCCTATTCCAGAGTACTAGATTAGCCAGGCACTGCCTTAAAAGAGAGTCTGTTAGTTGAGACTGTTATTTTAGGGAACTGAAAGCAAGAAATGGTTTCTTGCAAAGCCTCTTGGAGACATCCTGCTGTGGTTTCTGGGTGGGGCATTAGCAGTAAGAGGCTCAGTAGAGACGATGTTGAGAGGAGGACCAGATGCACTTGTGCGGTAGCCTGGACCAGTGCAGTAGTAGCCTATCTGAGCAAAGGTGCAAGTCATCCTCTGTGAATCAAAGAACTGGAAAGCTCAGAGCACATGTCTGAAGGACCTCATGGCCTGACAGGCTGCCTGTGGGCTGGGTGGAACTGGCTGCTGGGAGAAGTAACTGAGCTCTGATCCACTCCCAGCATATCAGCTGTTTCCTGTAGGCTTGTCTCTCCCAAGGTGGTTTCCTGCTCAACAGGATGTGAAAGCCTAGGGACCAGCAGGCAAAGTATGATTCCTTCGGGTCAGTATCCCCAGTACAGATCCTAGGGATCTGTCTGCTTCCTCTATCCTTCGCAATACTCGGAACACCAGAGCTCACAGACTAGAGACTTCTGCGTTAAACCGCAACTTTCTGAGAGCTCAAAACTGGCTAGAGTCAGCAGCGAAAAAGAGAAAATCTGAAAGCAGATTTAGCTATGATGGTGGCAACATACTTTGGCTAAATCCTTAGCCCACAACCAATTGTTAATGTACAATAGACACAAACCAAAGCTTACTACATACCTCCCACCCAAGACTACCAGGAGTTTCCCCTAGTCTGTGCCTAAAACAAAACAAAACAAAAACAAAAACAAAACAAACAAACAAAATCTGCTAAAAGAAAAAAGCCTAATAATATTAGCATTGTTTTTACTTTATTTTCTCATTTTTAGTCTTTTATGTTAACATTTTTATTCCTCTTTTTTATTTTCATATAATGTTATTTGCATGTTTTCTTTAGTTTGGAATTTTTTATTTTGTTTTTTTTCTCCTTTATTTCTTTATTTTTACTGTTATTACCTTTACTAATAATAGTTTTTCGTAGTATTTTTTCTATTATTTTTCCACTTTCTTTCCTATGATTGCTGGTGGTGAACTAGTGTCTTAATTGGTTTTTATTGCATTTCTCTATCTGGTTTGTTTTGGTGGTGCTGCTGTTACAGCAGTTTGCTTTCTTCTCTGAGTGTTGTTATAGATCAGGTTTTCAAGGGAGTGCTGTTCACCAAAAAATTCAATTTCAGGTGTCTTTGGGAGACTACACCAGACAGAAAACTGAGTACTAGGAATTGAAGATGAAATTGAGAAACTTATAGTCAAGAAACAATACAGAAGAATTTCAATCAAAACCTTTGGAGCATAACTAGGAGATTAAGACCTCTTAATCAGATGTGTGGGGTAGTGAATGAATGTGAAAGAAAACAACACTAGGAAACTCAAACAGTGAAATTATAGCAGAGAATTTGCCACATCTAGGGAAAGAAATGAATGTCCAAATATAGGAGGAATCTAGATCCCCAAATACACATAGCTAGAAAAAAAACCTCTCCATATCACATAATACCTAAGTGTAAAGCTACAGAACAAAGAAAGAATAGTGGGAATATTTTCTCAGATTAGCTGCTGAATTCCTCCAGATGTATATGAAAAATGCCATGTTCCTCAAACTATCCTATAGAATAGACAGGGAAAGAACTTTTCCCAACTCATTCTGATGGAAAGGCGGAGACATTAGCACAACTGATCCCATGTTGGAATCACCATTGTGACCTTAGAACCAAGCAGGTCACTAGACCACCTTTCCTTCATTCTCTGCTCCATTTTTGTTCCTGCGTTTCTTTTAGACAGGAACAACTCTGGGTCAAAAAATTTGAAGTTGGGTTGGTGGCCCCCCTCCCTCCAACTTGGGATCTATCTCATGGGTGGGGACTAAACCCTGACACTATTACTGATGCTATGTTGTGCTAACAGACTGGAGCCTGGCATGGCTGTCCTCTGAGAAACTAGATACCTGTTTCCTCATAGAAAAGCAACTGGATCAAAGTCTTTACTGTAAAATCTGAAGCTTCTCCAGAAAACATGGGGAAAGATTTCAGAATAGAAGTATAAGTCAGAAATAATAACAAGGATAGACAAAGGGGAAATCACATGATATTGTCTGCACTGCAGAGGAAACAATTATCAAAGTTAAGATATAGCCTACAGAATGGGAGAAAATGTTTGCCAGCCATACGTCAAACAAGCTATTAATATAGATATCAATATCCATAACACATAAAAGAAACCTTAAATACCAAAAGACAAACGGTTCTCAGAAGAAGTGCAAATGACCTAAATACACATAGATAAATGTTCCCATCAAAGAAATGCAAAGCTACACTGAGGCTCCATATCACCCAATCAAAATGGCTGTTATTAGCTGGGCGGTGGAGGCGCACGCCTTTAATCCCAGCACTTGGGAGGCAGAGACAGGAGGATTTCTGAGTTCGAGGCTAGCCCTGTCTACAAAGTGAGTTCCAGGACAGCCAAGGCTACACAGAGAAACCCTGTCTCGAAAAACCAAAAAAAAAAAAAAAAAAGGCTGTTATCAAGAGATCAAAATATGAAAAGTATTGGTCAAGAGTGTGGAAGAAAGGAATCCTTATACACCGTGGATGGGAAGGTAAATTACTCCAATCCTCATAGGAATCAACACCACAGTTATCGTGGTGCTATGCACAATACCCTTGGTATGCAACCAGCTCTGGTATTTATCAGTAGATGAATGGATAAAAACATCTGTGATACATATTCAAGATGGAGTATCATTCAGCAGCAAAGAAGAATGAAACCATATTGTTTGTAGTACAACTTTATGTAAACCTACTGAGAATTTTTTTTACTTATTTTTGTTTCATATATTGAATAAAGAATTGAAGAGAGAAAATTGTTCAGGTTTGAGGGATAATGTTTAAGACGGAGCAGCAGCAATCCAGGGAAGTCTGTTGGTTCGTTCATCTCTTACACACATATGGCACTTGAATTTGCAGCTCCATTCTGTCTTTGAAATGTCAGATCACTTCAGACTCTGAAAGAAGTGATATCATTACGATCTTACACACACTCAGGTAGAGCTAAGGCATAGTGGGTGAAGAGATTTGCTCAAGTTTATATAGCATGGTAAGCTCTGATAAGAGTCTTTGGTACAGGCCATAGCACAGCAAGAGAAATCTGACCTTGCTACACCTTGCCTTCAGGCTTGGAGATATGATTGCCTTGGACTACTGATGTGAATACAAGGCTGGCCCCTGATATTAAATTGATTTTTAAGACAGGTTTTTCTACCTTATCCCTGTCAGAAGGCATGCATGCTCCAGGATAAAGTGAGTCCATGCTTAAAGTATTCAGAGTTGATCCAGTGTGTATAATAAGCTTGTAATCTGAGAAGAAATACATTTTATATTAGAGCGCTTACTCCTGTCATGCAAGTCTAAGGTGACTGGTTAACGGAAGTGGCATTCAATGTAAATGAATAGAAAGTGTATGAATCATAAGTTCACCCCATGCCGGGGGACTCGGTCAGTCAGCCTCTTTGCTGGGACTTTATGGGAAAAGTCCCTTCTTAGGCTTGACCATCTCTTAACTCACACTAGCATGGGCATTTCTGCTCAGACTGAGAATCTATTGCCAGGCCACAGTAGATGTAACTTAGCACCGAGCACTGTGCACTGCCCTCTGTGCCTCAGCCTGTTTCATGCCTTGGCAGGGAACATACTGGGCAAATACACAGAACCAAGGGGCTCTCACTGCCCCTTAACCTCAACTTGTGCTTCCACAGATAGCTTAGAAGGCTAGGGGTGGATCCTGAAGGGTCTATCCCTGTTATCATCCCCAATACAACCATACAGCTTTGCAAAGGCAAGGAGAGTTTGTAATTAGGTGTATTGTTGAAGTTCCAACTCAGCAGGCACTATGAAGGCCTCATAGAAAAGAGTCCTTAAAGTTCAGGTAAACTAAAGATCAAACATCAGCTATGCCTTATGCGTTGAGTGTTGAAGTAGAAGATAAGTGACCCCCATAAAAGTCATAAAAAGATCCTGGCCTGTGGTGGTCTGAATAAAAATGACTCCCATAGGTCTTTAGGGTTTGGCACTATTAAGAGGTGTGTACTTGTTGGAGTAGGGTGAACTTTTTGAAAGAAGTGTATCACTGGAGGTGGGGGTGGGGGGTGGGGGGTGGGGGGTTTGGATCCTTGAAGTTTCAGAAACTTAAACCAGTTCCAGAGTGTCACTTTCTCTTCCTGCGGCCTACTGAAATGGATGTAGAACTCTTAGGTCCTTCTCCAGTATTATGTCTGCCTGCACACTGCCATGCTTCCTGCCATGATGATAATGGATTAAACCTCTAAAATTGTAAGTCAGCCCCCAATTAAGCATTTTCCTTTATAATAGTTGCTATAGTCACAGTGTCTCTTCATAGCAATAAAAGCCTTAAGGAAGGGCCAAAACTTTGAGTGTACATCCACAGCAGCTCTGGTAACTTCTGGGGAAAACAAAAACAAAAAACAAAGCAAAACAAAACAAAAAAATAAGTGCAACAAGAAAAACAACAGCAACAACAACAAACCCCAAACCTGAAAAAGCTAGCTTTAATTACAGTGGTAGTCACTAGCTTAGGTGTTGGGAAAGGGGGTTGGGAGGCTCAGGCATCCTATCCCATTTCTTCAAGGCAGATGCAGTTTGAGAAAGCACACTTTACACTTCATTTCCACAGCACACTCATGGAATTTCTCAGAGAAGTTGCTTCCTTGCTCAAAGCATCATTTTACCAATGACAAACTTATGGACTACTCATCCCTTCCAGATGTAAGAAGTTCCATGACAGCATGGTTGTCTCTAGGAGAGGGTAATGGGTAGTTTTCAACATCAACAAGGAAAGAGCTAGCCCATGCCTGTCGCGATGTTCATAAAGAAGCTGTCCGTCTTTGGCTTTTTATCAGCATCATTACTCTCTTGGCAACTTCATGTAAGACTATGAAAATAATATTCACTGTAAGCCTTTAATGAAATCTGTAAGAGCTAATTTATTAAAGAAGATATCTTTACAACAGGACAAGCCACGTGAGGAAATGTGGGAAAGGCAAATTGGTTTTAATTTTATTTTTAAAATTACAATAGAAAGCCCTTTTCATTTTCATGCCTATGTGATTTAGGTTGACTCTTCACCATGCTCACACCAGCTCTCTTCTGTCATCTCCTTCAGTTTTCTCTCAGCATCTCCTGCATTCTCTTCCACACAAATACATATATCTGAAAATTAGAAGCTGGGACTCACACATGAGAGAGAAGTGTGGCATTTGCCTTCCTGAGCCTGGGCCACCACCACCCCCTTACTGCAGTATTTTCCAGTCCCATACATTTTCCTGAACACCTCTTAATTTCATTTTTCTTTATCCTGAATAAAATTCCATTGTTTAGGGGAAACTACATTTTTATTGCCCATTCATCAGTTGATGGGCAGATAGGATGATTCCATTTTCTTAATATTGTGAATAACCGTAGCAATAAACATAGGAATCCAAGCATCTCTGTTGTGGACTACATGGTCTTTTGAATACATGTTCACCATAGCTGGGTCATATAGGTACTACCACTTTTAGGGTTTTTAGAGAACCCTTTAGACCCATTTTCAGAGTGGTTATAGATGTCACATTATCACTGGCAGTGAAAAAACGTTCTTCTCTCCCCACATCCTCACCAGTATTTCTTGTCTTTTTTTTTTTTTTTTTTTTTTGTCTCGATGATGGGCATTCTGCTGCAAATCTTAAAGCAGTTGAAATTAGTATTTCCCCCAAAGCCAAGATAATTAGCAAGACATCTGTAAGCTCATCAGGTACATTCTTTCCTAGGCAGAGAATCTATGGTTTTGCTCTTCTGCCCACTTATACCTTCAAAGGTAGTGAAGCCTGCGAGAGAGGGATGAAGAACAGGACACAGAGCTACTTGAAAGTACGGAGAGGAGCTGTGCAGTGTTCTGCGCAGGCTGCACATGTCTCACATACACGATAGGAAGGTCAGTTAAGGCCCTGATTATTTGAATAAACCCAGTGTGCCTTGCAAAAGGATATATCTCTATGTTTCCTGGTTCTGTAAATTTCTACAAACTCATGTGAGCATGTGTGTAGTACACATGATTATAACACCAAACACATCAGTCATCAATCAAGATAATTTCTCACAGACTATTATGAGTGAGGTAGTTCTTCAGTTGAGGTTCCCTCTTCCCAGGTGACTCTAGATTGGGTCGAGTTGTCTAACCAGGACATTGCATGAACCAATTCTCATTCTTAATAAATGTCTGCCTTCACAATCAACTTCAAAAATCCTCTCAGTTTGTTTCCTCCTCTTTCACACGTTTTATATGTGTAAGCTTCCCTGACTCCGTCCCTACTTCTTTGGGAGTCCCTATTCCTCCGAACGGACCCAGCTCTAGGCCCTATCCTTTGTGAAGCCACATAGAACTCTTTGCTCTTGCTGTTTATTTAGCAGAAAACATGTGCATCTAAACAGCCAGTTTTCAGTTATAGCTGGAGGAGAGTTGTGACTTCATGACCAATATAGGTTGTGATCAAAGTTGCCTCACCCAATGACCTCCCTCACACTTCTCTCTCCTTTGGGCATGCTTCCAAGGCCCCACTAGCTGAATTCAATCAAAAGTCAAAAGGAAGAACTATGATTGTTGATTATATATACTAGCTTGACAGGGTTATCATTTGAGTGTGTCTGGGAAGGGTATTCTTGGGGAGATTAGCATTGGCATCAATAAGCTAAATCAAAGAGATTGCCCTCAGCAATGTCTAAAGTGTTAAAGGCTTAGATCTAACAGATAGATGGGTGAAAGCTTTATCTCTGTCTAATCTTGTTCATGAGTTTCTCTCCTGTTCTTGTACAACTGTCCTCCAGATTCTTACATCTTCAGAAGACAGGCTGGGACCTACAACTGTAACTAATTTGATTCTTGTGTCCTTAAATTTGGATGAGAACTGTATTGCTGGCTTTGGGGGGGGTCTCTGTTTTGCAGACAGCACATCATAAGGACAATTAAATTCTATGATTATATAAACTAATTATCATAATAAATGGCTGTCTGTATATATAAGTAGAGATAGGTGATAGATGATAGACATATGTACACACACATATACATACATACAAACACACATACACACAGATACATACATGCATATACACACATACATACACACATACATACATACAAACAAATACACATAAACATATACATATATGGATACAAACATATACATATATACACAATACATACATATATACATAGATACACACATACATGCACACACATACATGCATATACACATACATATATACACATACATACAGACACACATACAGACACACAGATACATACATGCATATACACACATACATACACATTCATACATACACACATACATACATACAAATACACATAAACATATACATATATGCATACATACATACACACATACATATATACATTGATACACATATACATGCACACACATACATATGCACATACCTACACATATACATACATATACATACACATACACATACATACAGACACACATACACACACATATGGATAGATACATAGAAGATAACTAAGTAGAACAGACAGATATGCACAAGTGTCATATTTGTTCCACTCTTCTGAAGAACCCTGGCTAACACAGAACACCTGATATAGCCCATATAAATTAGCTTCTCATGGAAAAAACAAAGCAGAAAAAGGTGTGACGTGCACATAGGTGTGAAAACATAGGAGATGCTCAGTCCTATGTATGGTTTTATGTGATTTTACTGCCATGATCTGTTTTCCACAGTGATTTTGTCCGGAATTCTTTAATTCTGCTTGCACTATGTCCATCTCTGCATGTGGTAAAAGATTAGGGCAAAGTTAGTTACCTAGTATTTGTTGAATTAAACAATTAATGAGAATGTGGCATAGATATTTCAAGCATAAATGTTCTTGAATATTCCTTAAAATGTATTTTTAAATTTCTTCTAGGCAGTTTCTTGATTTCTGTCTTCTGGAGTCTAATATTCTTTTCTGTTGTAAACGTCTGTGATTTTCCATTCTGAGCACAGCAGTTATCTGTATTGTCTTTTTGTTTGTTTGAATTGTGTTAATGAGGTTTTTGTTATTTAGGCCAGTTAAGAATATATCTTTGAGCAAGTTCACTTTAGTCTGTTTTATTTTTGTGTATGCAATTTTGGGGCAATTTAATTTACTGGAGAGGGTACATTTCTAGCACATAGTTTAAAATTTCCCCTTCAATTTTTCACTGATTTTCTAAATTCTTTTACAGAATTTATATGGATCTTGTCAATCAAATTTATTCTGTATAAGAGATTAATAGAGGAATGAACATTATAAGGCTTCCAATTTCCTTGAATGATTTTTAGTATTCTGTAACACTTTTTTGTAATTAAGATTTAAATACCCAATCCCTCAAGACTTGCCATACAGAGAGCTGTCAATCAAGGAATTGGCAGTCTGCATGAACCACATGATGAAATCTTTATCTTTCCTTGCTGGTGCCTTCAAGACCAGCTTTGCCGAGCTGATCCTTCATTTCACATGTCTTAGAACTCGCTCACACTTCTTATGCTTGGAAATGTAACACACAAAGTGACAACGTAATCCACAGCTAATAAGTTAGCGGCTATAAAAATGAACATCCACGCTAACGTGCCAAGGATGGAGGTTGGAGGTGTTACACTGTGCTCGTGTATACATGTCTGCCAGGGCAGTAGTACATATGCCTCTGTGGATGCTTCTAAGTTATGCAAAAAAGCCGACAATAATTCTTGAACTTTCTTGTCAGGATCCAGTTTCATTTAGGAGTCAGATCAGCTGCATTAAAATACTTGGCCATGATTAGCTACACTTGAGCCTTCGGAGAAAACACTCCAGAGTAGCCCTTGGGTTGGAATCTTTGAGGAAATAGACTGTCCTGAGATACTCTGCATATATTCCCTTAGGGTTAATGCACTTCTGGAAACACGACAACAAAAGAGCTCGGATGCTCTCCCTGACTATCTCTTAACTCACCGAACAGTGATGTAAAATTAACAGTTACTACAATTATCTAGAAGGAAAGGTTGATTCTATAATATATGCCATTAAAGTATAAGAATACTAAGAATACAACTCCTAATTCTTCATTTTCATTCAGAATGTAAGGTTGTAAGTCTATTAATTATCATCACTGAAATAATGTCATTTGGAAATTAAAAGCTAAAGTTTAAACAGCACTAGCCGAGCTCTGGACATTGCAATCTTTCTTTTCACGGGAGTGGGAAGAAAAACTGTTAAGATGGGTTCTCACTCAGCAGTCTAAGCTAGGCTGGAACTCACTATGTAGCCCAGGCTGGCCTCAAACTCTTTACCACTGTCTCATCAAAACAAGTACGGGGATTAAGAGCACAAGCCACCATGCCTAGCTCAAAATTAAATTTTTTGGCAGTGCTGTAGCATGGACCCAGTACATACCAGGCAAGTGAGCTACATCCAAGCTTGAGATCTAATTGTGATGTTTGCTTATATAACAAGATAACTTATAGACAAGCTCCACAAATATTTTATATATATTATAGATATGCTTTACAAATATCACACACACACACACACACACACATTCTTTTGACCTCATGTTGGCTTTGTTTTTGAAACACTCTTATAATGCTGGCCACTCACAATCCTCCTGCCTCCACCTCCTCAGAGATAGAATGACAGGTATATGCTATCATTCCTGGTTTGTAAATTTACCTTAAATAAAGGTGAGCATCTTGCCATATTCATTGTAACTTTAAAGTTGTATGACTCACCGTCTTATAAAAAGGGAAAGGTAGTCCTAGTCTGCAGACTAGGTAAGCCAAGCGGCAGGAGGTAAGAAAAATGTCAACTCCTTTGTCCATTAGCATATACGTCATTATAATGCTTCTAACTTCAGTGATGGTAGGTATCTTTTGTTTCTATGATGATTCATGTGACAAGATTTAGGAAGGTTGAATAAATTACCTAAATTGACAGCTTGTAAATTGCAAAGCTGGGACATTAACTCAGATCTAATTAAAAGATGTGTTATTTTTATTATTCCCCACAGTTTTGTAACATACCAAAAGTAGAACAGGCCACATATTCTTTGAAGATAGAAGCTCTACCTAAAACATAGAAGGGAAAATACATTAGATGGTAGCTATCAGTAAGGTTAAATTTTCCTATAGGCACTACCTCTAGGTAACCTGTATCTAGAGAAAAGTATCTGAATAATTGTCATTGTCAGGACCATCCTGTGATGCATCATGGGAATACTATTCCAGATGTTACCCCCTCCCAATAAATACAATGTGTCTTTTCATAACCCCTAAGGGACAGCTCATTCTTTTTAAAACCTTCAACATTAAGAAAGAAAATATGTAGTGATGAAGCAACCAAACATTGTAAGGTATTTATTTCTGAAAAAAAAATAAGGGCCATTGCCTGACAATGTGGTATCAATAGTGAAGTCATATCTTTCTTGGCAAAATACAGTCATTCTACAGTATTGATTTTATTTTTCCTTTCCAAAAAGGATATGAATGATACTGTTAGGTTTCTCCTTATGTTTGTGCTGCCCCATGCCACCAGATACTAATTAGTTTCTTTATTAAGACTGTCTATTAGATTCATGGTAGCTGAAAGAGAGTGTTAACTGTTTTGGTTAATTCTGAGTTGTGAATAATTAATGAACCTGAGACCCAAATATGAAATGAGGAGATGACTTTTGGACAGTAGCCATAACCCCAAAATGTCTCGTTGCTTCCAATTCTCATTATAACAGTTAATTACAATTATTATCAATCACATTTATTAATTTTATATGCTATTTTATTCATGTATAGGGCAGTATAAAAATTTAACACATTTCGTGTGTGTGTGTTATGTTTTGTGTGTGTATGTGTGTGTGTGTGTGTGTGTAGTGTGTAGATGTGTACGTAGACATGCAGGCACACATACACATACACATGTGTTGATGGAAGCACGTGAGGTTGTCAGAGAAGGTTGCTGTGTATCTTCCTCTATTATTCTCTGCCTTTGGGTTTTGTTCTTTAAGACAGTCTCTCACTGAGCCCAAACTCACAATTCCAGGTGGACTGACTGACAGAGAAGCTCCCAGGGTCCTCTTGTTCCCATCCCCCAATGCCTGGTCTCTAAGCACACTAGGCCCAATTTTTGCCTGGGTGTTGCAAATTTGAACTCAGGTTCCCATGTTTTCATGGCAAACTCTTACCCACCAAAACATTTCTCCTGTCCCTAAAATATTTCTTGTTGAAATAATGCTAAATGTTTGTGTCTACCAAACTTTACGTCAAGATCTTCATCTCAGTATTTTCAGATGAGATTAGGTGAATATGGTTACAATTAATTAAATTGTGTCCACTAACATGAGGAGAGAACCTGTCATTCTCTTCCTACTGTTTGAAAACACACTTTATTATGGTAGCACAAAATGAAGACAAAGAAACATTCTTCAGTGAGACAACAGAAAATCCCCTGAGCCTTCAAACAACTCACCCCTGGCTCAAAGAACATAATAAAGGTTTACATAGTAAAGTGTTATTGGCATTAGGTCTTATAGAAAACTATGATATTTTGTATAATCATAGGCTCATATTTAGTCATTATACACAATATGGAATAATATGATCATATTTTTCATCCATCATTGGTTCGCCATAACTCTTTAAAACTATATTAAGACAATTTTCAAACTTAACTGTACTATGCCAGGATTATAATGCCAAATTTATATTTGACATAATGTAGAATGTGGTGCCTTATGAATAAAACTTACACATGGCAGTTGTACTATATTAACTGTTCATTTTGGTAGACCAAAGGTGTGTGGGGCAAATGAACAATTTCTTAACATTCAAATATACTCTTTACTTGTATTTTTCCTGCCTTCTTTTTTTAATCTCCAGTAAAGATTAGCAATTATAACACAAATCATTAATGAGTGCCTAAAGCAAACAGTATCCACACAGTATATATTCTATTAAACACTTAATCAAAAATATTCACCAAGTCACAACAATGAGCTTTCAAAAGGATGGGTGGGTGGGTGAGAGACTCAGAACTATAGCATATAGCATATAGCATATATATATAAGCATATATAACTCTATATGCTTGTGATTTTCACTAAAACAATAAAGACTGGTTTATTTTATAGTACAAATAGTAAAAACTGTTTGGACAAACTTCAAAGTTTCTTTGAATAAACAGACTATTTGAAAGATTGTGGATAATTTCAAGTAAACTTTATTTGAAACAAAATAAAACTTCAAAGAGAAATCACTAAATATAAATGACCTATTTGTTAATCAATGCTTTTCAAGATAATAAGGAGGAAAAGCTGTCTCAAGTTTATCTATCATCAGTAATGAATAGGGGGAAATTCAGACTCTTCATGGGAAAGAAAGGAAAATGAAGTGGAAACTCAAGGGTTCTCCTGAAAACTTGAAGGTTCTTGGTGGGTCCATTATGTCGAATGGTGTTTTCCTGGGGCAAACACATAAAGGAGTGTTTTTCTGAAGTGGACACAAGTGAAAGACTAAGTCAGACTCATGAAGGGATATTTAACTGAAAAAGACACAGGAGAGAGGATGTTCAGCTAAAGCAAGCAAATGAAAGGACACAAGATGAAGGATTGATTCTTCACTAAAAACAAGCGTGTATTGGTCCGCCTTACATTGCGTAGTTGAGCTGCATTTCTCAGTACTCCAAAGAGAGAAAGGCGCCAAAACAATTTCTGGTGGTGTGCTATAGTTTCTTGCCGCTTCTGCGGACTCAGGCTGATTGGCAGAATGACGTCAGCTGAGAAAGACGCACATGCTGAGGCAAGGTCTTTGTACAGCACATGTGATATTAGGAGAGTATAAATAGGACTCTGGACAGTGACAAAGGGTGAGCTAGGCTTGCTTACAGAGCTGGCTGTGCAACTCTGGTTGGTCTGGCTTCTTCCCAGATCTCTGCTTCGCTGAGAGAGGCACAGCCCAGAACTTCTCCTGGCATTCCTGTTGGCCTTGGTCCCTCCTGCTGACTTGTGACAAGGCTGAAGCCCGGCTGTCTCTGCTAGGTCATGCCACCACTGCTGATTCATGTTTGCAATCCTGACTCTACTGAACTGGCCTGCTGGTATACCTGAAAACTGTTTGCAAGTGGGTCAAGCTGCTACTGCTAACCTGTGAACTGAACTGCCAATTTCGACAACACAGAGGGGAGCTGCTCCAAAGAACCTTTCTAAACAGGCCTACTCCACCCCTATCCTTTCTTTTTCTACTACTTCTGGTGAATGGTGGGTTGCAAGGAAGGTTAAAGCATTTAAGAACCATCATTAAAAATAGGTTTTGAAAAGGTTACAGAAAAGATTATGGACTTGGCCTGAAAATCTTGCCAATCTAGGTGGTTCAGTTTCACTGTTTTGAACATGAAAAAGCCTACAGTGATTTAGGAACAGTTGTGCATGTGCAGTGTGCATGTGCATGTGTCTTTGTGCTTCTGAGGAGAGAACTAGGCTAGACACACTGAGGGTAGAGGCCTCCAAAAGACTAAAGCTTTGTAACTATTTCCCAGAATATCCCAGAACCTTTTATGAATACTATTGATATAAAACACTACACACATGTCTTAGTTTGGATTTTATTTTCAATGAAGAGACACCATGACCATGGCAACTCTTGTAAGAAAAATATTTAATTGGGGTTGGCTTACAGTTTCAGAGGTTTAGTTCATTATTGTTGTGGTTGGAAACATGATAGCATGTAGGCAAACATGCTGGAGGAAAGAGCAGGAGAAGACTGGGTACCACACTGGGCATAACTTGAACATAGGAAATCTCAAAGCCTACCCCCACAGTGACATACTTCTAACAAGGCCATGTTTACTCCAACAAGGACACTACTCCTAATAGTGCCATTCCCTATGGGCCCAAGCATTCAAATACATGACCCTTTGGGGACCATACCTACTCAAACCACCACAACATGTTTAACAATACAGGTAACTTAAATTACTAGACTTCATTTGTCCATACATGCACTCTGGGATCCTATAAACTCTGGGAAGGAGTGTTAACAAAGAGAAAGTAGAAAACAGCTCCCCTTCCCTTAAAAGGAGTTCATTCTTCCTGGGCAGGAAAGATAACTGTGCACAGCATAATAGAGAAGATACCTCCCATAAGCCCTTTCCTCCCTAAGGATATCCATTATGGCTATACACACATACAGTACCTCCCTTTCCAATAGTCCAAGCACCAGTCGCAGAACAAACTGTTGAATAAATGCTTCTCATGGTTCCCTTTGACAAGACTCTCTCTGGGAAACCTTTCACTCTAGTCCAAAACTTTTCTGACTTTGGAATCTATCTTGATATATTTCTTTATTCATGGTGCAACAAGACCTTAAAAATAAACTAAAAATAACAAATAATAGAAATAATAACAGTGATACAAATGAAGACTCCACTGTTATTCATGAAGCTGGCCACGTGCCCTTCAGAAGATCTTAGATCTCTGCCTCTCCAAATCTTACTGCTTGCAGGGAGTGACATAGAAAAGACAGGGAGGCACAGTTAAAGCAAATCACCAAGGTCATAAAGCAATAGAGGTCTCAGGGGGCCATGCTTTGTCCTGTTACAGCAACACGATTCTCCAATGCCAGTAACCAGATCAGCCGGACTGACCACCTAAATCTGGCATATACACATTATCACCCCAGATCTTCCAATGTCTGTTTTAGAATGATCATACTGTTTCAGAGGTACTGAGAGTTTTAAGTGTTCATTTGTAAAAGAAAAATTCACAGTGCACATGCCACCCCCATCCCCTCCCCAGAAACACTGCTAATTACTGGTGTTTCTCCCTCTTCCCTGCCTGGATCATGTGGAAGTGAGGATTCCCTTTTATAAGTTTTTTGCTTATGTCTAACTTGTCTTGTCTCCAGTAACATCGTCCTTCCCCTGTATCAGTTTCTTGAGAGGTATCTAAGCCTGCTGTCCACTCCTCTCCTCTGTGAACATATGTCTTCGATCCTCCTAAGGGAATCCTGTTTGTGCACAGCCCTTCAGTGCACTGCAATGCCGATCCACTGTCTTTCCCTTTTTGAAAATCCCTTCAATTATTTTTAGCCTGTGGGTTGTAGTTTTTAGCATTTCAGTCATTGTGTGTGTGTGTGTGTGTGTGTGTGTGTGTGTTTCTATAACCTCCACCAACATCTCCATGTTGTGTGAGATTTGTGTTATCTTTTTCCAAGGAATTCAAAGAACGTGGTGACACAGCCCTCTGCCCACACATTCACAGGAGGCAAAAGGTTTCCTCCCTGTTTTTCTGAAGTATGGAATTGTTTGGCTCCAGAGAAACTGTTTTTCCAGCTGTGAAGTAGCAGCTGACCAGATGTTCTTTTCTACACCCTGAAAAGTGACGAAGAGTCAAGCATTGATGGTGTGCTCAGCAGATGCAAAGACTCAGAAGAGCTCAAAGGCGAAGTTTGTGAATCTTTGAACTTGTAGATCTTGAATAACAATGAAACTAGGAGTGAGACAGGCTTAACTTTTGTTTTTTTTCTTTTAGAATGTGCTATGGGCTACGTGCTGAGAAGAAACAAAATAAAACCCAGTACCTCCCCTTTGGGAAGGAGAGACCCAAAGGAGTCAGCATTTATTCATCTCGTGCTCCTGGAAACACTTAATAAGCAGCTCGTATGTTCCAATCATTTTGAGTCTCAGAAGTACATCAGTAAACAGATAAAAACCTTTGAGGTTATTAGACACAAAAATGCATAGCAAATAATTGTGTGTGCTCTTCTAGGACCAAGCCTTCTGGGTCCAAACTCTGTCTGTAGGATGCAGGGAAGGACAGCCACCTCTAGGTAACACAATTTCCTCTTGTAGAAAGCAGGGAGACAGTTTCTGCACAGGGCTGTTATGTAGATGAAAGGAGATAACGCTGTATTAATGACTTTTCTCACTGCTGTGACCAAAGACCTGATAATAAACAACTTAATGGGGAGGTGTATTCTGCCTGGCAGTTGAGGAGAATCTTTCAGGGCAAGGAAGACATGGCGGCAGGAACAGCTTGCAGCTTTGGCAACTGAAATTTGCTCAGATTGGGGAGATCAGGAAGGAGGGGGAGAGGGGGAGGAAAAGGGGGAGAAGGAGGGGGACAAGGGGGACGAGAGAGGGGAGGGTGAGGGAGAGGGTGAGGGAGAGGGATGCTGGGAGTAAGCGGGCTGTTTCCATTTCCCCTTTTGATTGAGTCCAGTACCGTACCCATGAGATGGTGCAGCTCACATTCAAGGAGACTTCTCTCTTTGCTTAAACAGCAGAAAACCCCTAAAGGTATGCAAAGTGGGTACTTTAGGTCTTTCTTAATCTAGTCAAGCTGGCAGTCAAAATTGACCATCACTCATACAAAGAGCGTGGGTCTAGAACACAGCACTGTGTCGAGGAATCTCAGCCATGGTTCTATTAATATCATACTCTTACTTTAGACAAGGCATGCTTTGCTGATGGTATGTGTGGTTTTATTCTGGAACAAGACTCTCTGGGTACAGTGAGGAAAAGCACTTTACTAGGACATGCCTTCTTACAGGACATGACACCTGACTCCTGAAATGTCTATTAAAGCCAAAGTAAATAGAATTTCTAGTGGGAAGACATTGCGCTTAAAATTCTGAAGCAAAAGGAAGAAAGGCTGCACTTCTGTTGCAGGATTTTTCCTGTCCAATCACATTAGGGCAGTGGGAGGCCTGTGATTGGACAGGAAAAAGGGAGGAGGGGCTAAGAGTTGGAGAGATGAGAGTCTTGGAATTGCAGGAGGATCCAAGATGTCTGCTGACATGTACGTGTGTGGCATTTCCCAGCCACAAGTAGCTATGATTTCATAAGGTTAGAAATATTGGGATAAAACTTTTATCATTATCAATTGGCTCTTAAATTACTGTATTGGCATCTTATAAATTGTGATTTTATTGTTACATAAATCTGATTGGTTTAAACTTTAAGAGTCATGATTCTACTGGGCTAATGTTACTGTGTATTGCGTTATGCAACCTCGAGGTGAGGTTGGCGGTTCCATTTATTTACTAGAAGGTGGAATCACCAACTACATGGGTTTATGGCTGCGGAAGAACTAGTGGCTCCAGGGACAAGCGAATGAGAACTGGAAATGCAGAGATCAGGCACAGCAGGGACTAGCTGGGGAGATGAGCTTGGCGAGAACATGCACTAGCCTGCACTAGTGCAGGAACGTGCTAGCTCATTTTTTTTAATTATTATTATTATTTCCTGCAACACACTTCAGTTCTTAGAAATGTAAGTAGCTTAAGCTATGCACTGGACACAGGACTTTATATAAGAAGTGGGAGGGTGGAGGCAAGAGGATCTTGAGTTCAAGGCTAGCTTCACCTACTAGAGTTCCCACGTGCCACTATGAGGCACAGTCTGGTAGAAGATGCTCAGAGGCCCACCCAGATGTAGGTGCCTCTACAATGAGCAAGTGTGTGGTGAAGAGATGGGAGAAAAAAAGAGGCAGAACAGTTTGTGTCCTATGAAAAGAGGCGGAACTGGAGGTGCGAGGGTGGTGAGGATGTGATGTACTAGTCTGATGTAAGGCGCCTGCACTGCCACCTGAGGCCATGATGATGTCCTGAGGGCTGCATAGAGCTGGCACCGCTCTTCACCTGGGAAAATTGGGAGAGTCTGCAGCGGGCTGAACAGCTCAGCTACCACCCAGGCCCACATCCAGTGCTTTAGTTGGCCCACCCCAACATCTACCCCATCCATGAAATGAAGCTGAAGTTCATGAAGGGTCCAGTTCTTCAGAACCAAAGCTGTAGGATCTTCTTGACACAGGCCAACAACAGGATATCCGAGAGGGGTCCCCATGAGGATCCAGTATTGATAGTGTAGCAGAAGTCAGAGGCATTGAACCAAGTTAATGACCCATTGCAATGAACATTTGCAACTAAAACTGGGCCAAAGGGTGTTTGGGCCAAACCCTGACATGCTGCAGCTTCCACGGGGAGATGTTTTTTCTTTTGTTTTGTTTTGTTTCCTTTTGTAGAGAGGAGGTTGCAAGAGTGGAAGGCAGGTGGAGAGACAGGGAGAAGAATGGGCTTGGAGTCCATGATGTGAAATTCACAAAAAAATTCAATGAAATGTTAAGAAAAATGTTGGAGGAGACCTGAGCTACATGTGATCCTGTCTCAAAGGAAGGATGGAAAGAGAAGGAGGGAAGAAAGGAAGGAAGGAGGGAGGGAGGGAGGGACAGAGGAAGGGAGAGAAGGAAAGAAGGAGGGAGGGACACAGGAAGGGAGGAAAGAAGGGAGTGAGGGAAAGAAAGAAGGAGGGAGGGACAGAAGAAGGGAGGGAAGAAGGGAGGGAGAGAGTGAAAGAGAGATAGGGGGATAGAGAAAAGAGAAACAGAGAGAGTGAGAGGAGGTAGAGAAGAATGTAGCCCAGCAGAGGTTGGGGAGGAGCTATGAAGACAGTGGCAGACAATGTCTCAAGGTATTTGAACAATCTTTTCCTCCTGGGAGTTTAAAACAAGACAGTGACAGAGGCAGCCTTGTAGGACACTCTCCAGTTTGAAGTTGTTGGACAACAATCTTGGCTGAGAGAGAGGAAGGCCTGAGCCAAGGTGAAGGTTTGGGGAAGCAGCAGAGGTCCATGTGTGGGGAAAGAGATCTGCGGAGATCGTTTCTGGCTTGGGCAGTGTCCAGGCAGTTCTCTTCATCACGGGGGTGGGGCATATTCTAGGAAAGGATCACATTTGATAAGCGGAACATTGCACTGGTCGTCATTACACGGCACTTGATAGTCCTCTGTGTCACCAAGGTAGAGACCTTTGGAACTTGGAGTCCATGAGAGATACCAAGCAGATAGCTGTGCAGAGAAACCATTGGTGCTTGGAGGCATGTGAAATCTCGAGAAGAGCAAGGATGACTCAGGCGTCATTATACCTCCCCAACGCTGGGAATTAGGCTGTAAAATGTGAGCGCAAGGGCAGCTAATTGCTGAGTGGCAGGGCCAAGCTTGTCTGACTGTACAGGCTTCACTCTCTTTGCTTCAGTGCCTTCCCAGTGGCATGATGATCCATTGGAAGAGGCAGTTGTCTCTATATGTTGACAACATTGGTTGTTTACTCCAGCCCAGCACTGGTGGCCTTTCTAAAAATACAAACATTAATAAAGCATGACTATCATCCTGGAAGCAGATAAGATGGACAGGAAGTCCACAGACTATTTCCATAAAATACACTCAGTGTAGGGAAGGAAGTTTGTGCAGGGTATGTTTGGCACAGGGTCTAAGAATGAAGAAGGCCTTCTGAGCCAAACGCGTGGTCAGTCCTATCTGCCTCCCTCGAGCTTGTTTGTCACAATCGATGTGATTTTAAAATACTCAAGGAGAAAGATGCCCTGTCTTTGAAGAAGATAAATGTCTTACAAAAGAAGATCTTCAGGGTGGGAAGAGATTGAAAAGGAGATAGCAAGAGTTGGAAGGGAAACAGAAGGTGGGGCACTTATTTTAAGGACCCAGAAAGACTACCTCATCAGGATAGAACACTGGCCTCCCAGCTCCCTGCCCCTAGGAAATGCTTTACAATATCCAGCAGAGACTGACTAGTCCTGGTGTTTGGTCTTGAGTTTTGCTTGCTAGCCTCAGATAAATTACAATTGTGAGTTGGCTGGTAAACCCTTCGGTAGTGGGAACGTGCCTGACCCTTCTTGAGATCCATACACTGTCTGGCACAGTAGCTCTTCAGCGAGTATGGAACATCTTTCAGCTTCCCTTGCAGGCAGTTTTAGTTTACCTGCCAAAGCATTCAGGCTGATGGATGTAACAGAAAGTCTTAACTATATAACGATGGAAATGTGTCTAATGAAATCTCCAAAGCATCCACCAGAACATGGTGGATTTTTTTTTCCTTCTTGACCTCTTCAATAATAAATTTTAAATAAATACAGTAACATTGTCTTTCTGTAAGAGATGGCTTTAGAAGGTGTTTTACCAAGCTTTTTAGCAATGGTCTAGGTGTATCATCAGAATTATTAAGAGCATGGTGGACTGGAGAGATGGCTCAGTGGTTAAGATCACATTGTCTTTGGAAAGGACCGGATTTTGTTACCACCACCAACCCTGTGGCTCACAGCCATCCCTAACTTCATTTCCAGGAGATCCAATGCCCTCCACAGACATACATGCAGGCAAAATACTCATACAAATAAAATGAAATTTAAACACACACACACACACACACACACCCTAAAAGCTGTGCTTACCTCACTGATCCCATTCGAGATTCCTCCCCTACTCCCACCCCCACGCACAACTTTTAGGGTGACTAAAAGAAACAAAGACCAAAGAATGAGCTTCTGAGCTGCTCTTTCTGCTGAAAGAGAAGTATGATCAATGGTGTCTTAAAATATATAAGAAAGATTCCCAGAAGCTGAGCCTTCACTCTGCACTGTAGAATAAATGCAGAACACCAAATGAAAACACACTAAGCTTACCTTTTCACAACTTACCGTCACATGGGAACCATCCATCATCCCATGGGAATTGACAAAACTAAAAACAGGCAGGAAAGTGTGAAGGCTTTATAGTAAAAATGAGAAAGGCTTCAGGTCTTCCCTGATAGAGCCTGTTGGCATAGAGAAATAGGAAGTAGAATAATTAGAAACAGTGTCTTATAAGACCTCTGAGAGGAACACGAGGGATCTATTCTGATAGTACCAGATTTGGAAATACAGGTCAAAGACAGGGGTGTTGACGGGCACTTGATGACCTCTGACCTTTCTGGGCAGATCTCTGTGAAAGGCTGTAAGTCTGTGGTCTCATTTGTACATATTGAGTCTCAGCACTAACATCTTAGCAGTTCATTCTTCCCGAACTGATGCCATATTTCCACCATGCATACGGAGCCAGCACACAAAGCATTGTTCTCTGATCTAGAGGGACTGGAGTGGTCACACTGAATCGTATGTGAGTGTGTTGAGAATGCATGCTGAAGAAGGACCACTTCATACTGGGAATCAGATTCCTGAGGGCAAAAATAAATCTTATTCTTATCTAACAAATACACATTTTCATATGTGCATTTACTGCAGTTATTTCTAAACACAATGGACTTATTTCTTGCTCTATTCTAATCATTATTATGTGCATTTCCCTTATTTTTGTTATTCATAAAAAGACAAACAAAATTAAGAAGCCTTCTTATAAATTATGCGACTTACCACTTAAAATAGAAAATGGTCCCTCACTCACCAGATTTGGGAATTTTTGCAAGTCTAGTTTGGGCCTTGCCTTCGGCACTAGTTCCCTAGCCCTTGCTATTTCTCTTCCTAAGTCATAGGAGCCCCAGCCCATCCCCCACCTCAGCTCCAATGCCGATCCATAAACACTTCATAAATGTCTTCCATATCCCCTATGTGTTTACAGCCCAGACAGCAAAAAGCAGGAGCTTTTCTCAAAGTTACAGTCACTTTAGAGAACTGGGTTCTACGAATTTGATGTATCTTCTCAGAATCATGTAATTATTTCTTAATGCAGAGGTTGAAATAAGCAAGTCCTTTAAATATAAAAAAAAAAAAAAAAAAAAAAACCACACACACCATCCAAAGAGCACCATCAAAGGAACAGCACAAAGGTCTCTGGAGACTGGCTGGTAGCTGGTTTAACAGGTATTTACTGAGCACTTGAAGGTAACTGGGGAGAAGTGAGCTTTGATCTGAGATCCACCAGACTTGTGTTATGTGGCCCAAGAGCAGTAGGATCTGATTCTCACAGGTAGACTAGAGCACCCTGCTTGGTGTCCTGTGGTGTCTTTGGTATCTTTGGGGTTCTAGCTATGTTCTGTCCTTCACTTCTTTTCCTCTACCCCTGCAGCCAGATAGCCTTTTCCCTCACTTTCTCTTTCCAGATTAGGATCCTCTGGGCTCCCAGATCCCTAAGAGCACACAAAAGAATATGATGTTATTATTTATTTATTTTTACATTTATTCAATGATAGTGCCCCCCAGACAATTTACTAGCAATGTAGAAGAATGGGAGAGAAAGGTAAGGGAGCAGGTGAGACATTTCCATTCTCCATAAGGAGACAGTTTAGCAAACAAGCCTTAGCTTGGTTTCTGCTGTTTATTTGGTTCATTTCTATTTGGGTGCCTGCCTATCCCCTTAATGCCACCCTTATGCAAATACCATTGTCTGTTATCCACTCTGTTTTGCCCCTGCAGCTCTTGGGCTCAGCCACAAAGAGGCAAAGCATTCAGGGGAGAGGGGAGGTGAGGGGAGAGGGAGGAGAGAGAAGAGGGAGGAGAGGGGAGAGGGAGGAGAGGGGAAAGGGGAGGAGAGGGGAGAAGAGAGGAGAGGGGAAAGGGAGGAGAAGGGAGAGGGGAGGAGAGGGGAGAGGGAAGGACAGGGAAGAGGGAGAATAGCAAGTAAACAAAACCCTATAGCATTCATTTCTTTGGCTTTACATCTGATTTGTTGTTTATTCTAGGAAACTCCAACCCCAGGACTTAGGTTCTCCAAAGGAGCCATTAGTATAGTAGTTGCAAGGATACTGTGCTGTTCCTGCATATCTGGCCTGTTAAAGTACTAATTATGATTAATGGGTCACCATTATGGTCATAGGTAGCTTTCTGACTCAATAATGAAATACTTGAGATACTAACATTTTAAGCCGAAAAGCTTCTGTTGGCTCACAGTTTTGGAGAGTTTGACCCATGGTACATAAGCCCTATTGTTTTAGGCCTATTATAAGACCAAGTATCATAGCAGGGAGCCTTGAGGCAAAGCAAAACTGCTTCTCTTATTCCTAGGAAGGGAATTTTAAAAGGAAGAATTGGAGTCCCACAATCTTTTCTAAAGCCGTGCCTCCATAACATGAGCACCTGCCACTGAGCCACACTGCCTGAAGGGTCGGTCCATGATCCCAGGAGTGGCACTCTGCGGACAAGCTGTTAGGAGTGGGTCTTGGGAGATATTTAAACCTCGACAATGTGGTACTTAACCATGGAGTCAGTAGTTGGTAACATTTTAACTCAAGCAATTAGAAAAAATTTAGAGTCTGGTAGGCAGAAATCTGACCAACGTTTCTGTGACTAGAAACAGAGTGCCACAGACTGGGTAAATTGTAAACTTCTGAAATTTATTTGACTCAAGAGTTCCGGATACTGAGAATTGATGATGGCCTCCTTGCTGTGTCAGAGAATGGTGGTACCCATGCGGTAAGCGTAGAAACAGGGAAGGTAGCAGTGCCTCCCACCTACCTTAATAATTAGTGAGCTCATAGCAGCTAACCTCTAACCTACAACCACAATAATGGCCTCCCATCCATACTCATGAGGGCAGTGTCCCAACAACCCAATCACTTCCAAAATGCCTCACTTCTTAACACTATCATGATATCAATTATATTTCAACAGAGTTTTGGAGAAAACACTAGGGTCATGGTAATCTCTCATTAAGTTTCCAAGCTCGAGACTTCACAGGCCCTGGATGCCTGCTGGCAATAGATCTCTTCAAGAATATATTCTGACCCAGGATGCTGTCATTATACACACCTTAAGTACTCTTCCAAGCCTTCCTCAGTACTCATGAAATTTGGGATGCCCTATGAAAGGGAATAAACAGACCTTCCTGGAGAATTCAATACTGACCCTGAATTTCTTTAGAACACTTTCATGGTGGCTGAACAGATGGCTCAGCAGTTAAGAGTACTCACCCTTGCAGAAGACCTGGGTTCAATTCTCAGTACCTAACAACCCTCTTCTGAACTGTGCAGGCACTGCATGCAAAATTCCCCCAAATATAAGATACATCTCTCAAAACCAAACAACAGTATAGTCTGTTGATATGACCATAAACTGAGTTGCTTTGTTTATGCATTTGCTCGTGTGAATGAGTGTACAAAGCATTAGGCTCCCTTATGGCATTTTCAAAGAAAAATTGCTTTTGCTGATTCTCCTACCCACCCCGTCACCCACCCCTCCCCCACTGTGTTGTTGCATAGCATAAATTCACTATAGTACAGTTCTAGAAGCTGGAAGTCTGCGATGGTTTCTGCTGAGATCGTCAGGGTATCAGAAGGGCTCTGCTCCTTCACAAGTTGTTTGGGAGCATCTGTTTCTCATCTGCTCCAGTTTCTAAAGACTACCAGTGATTATTCTCTAAACTAGGAAAATGTATTAAGGAGGATGAGCCTACAAGGAAATTCCGGAATCATCCCTCCGTACCAGTAAGGGGGTTTGAAAGCCCCTTCCAGAGAAAGCAGCATAGATGGTTGTCACTACCCAAGTACATCCCTGAGTCTAAGCAACAAGTCAGGGCATCCCTTCTAATTTGGGAGATAAGTCACTACAGCCCTTATATCTACCACAAAGAATAGCAACACTCACCAGGACTCTGGATTTTGGAAACACTGTGCATAGTAATTGGGTGTGCTTCTCCACCCCTTTCCTTAGTGATCTGTGGGGCTGTTTCTTCTGAATATAACTTGGAGTGAGATGGGGGAATCTGTAAGTCTATGCTATTACACAGTTTCTCTGCAACTTGAATTTTATGAGCCGGTAGATGCAATCCTTAGTATGAAATGGCTGGAGCGACCATATCTAATAATAGAGTCATAAAAAGTGCCCAGGGTTTAAGAGCATCTTCATCAATTTAAAAACAACAACAACAACAACTGTATCTTATGTGTATAAGTAATTTGTCTGCATATTTGTCTATGCAAAATGCGCATGTCTGGTGCCCAAAGAGGCCTGAAGAGGATACTGAGTCTACTAGGAATGGAGTTTTAGATAGTTGTGAATCCCCAAGAACTCAACTCAGGTCCTCTAAAAGAGCACCAAGTGCTCTTAACCTGTGAGCCATGTCTCCAGCCCTGGTCTCACTATGAAGACCTGACTGGCCTGAAACTCACTATGACATTGAACGCACAGACATGCAACTGCCTCTGCCTCCTCAGTCCTGAGATTAAATGTATGTGCTACCATGCCTTCCACCAATGTCTTAGCTATCTACTATTATAATTAATTATGCCAAAACTCGGGGACCTCCTTGAAGGTGGCTACAATGATGAATGACTGCTCTCTATTTGAATTTCAGCAATTACCTTGCTCCCAGGATCTAGAAGAACTTGAAGGCACAGCCATGAAACAGCAAGTCCATCAGTTTGCTAGAGCTGCTTTGACTTCCTACTACAAGCTGGATGGTTAAAAAAAATTAGTGATTTGTTCCCTAGTTCTGGAACCTAGGAGTATAAACTCAAGGAGTCCTATACAGAAGGTTCCTTCTGAGAGCTGTGAAAAAAATATCTGCTCTTGGACTCCTTGGCTTGTGGGAGCCCATCTTCCCCCTCTGTCTTTTATGTCATTTTCCCTCTGTGTAAGTCTCTGTGTCACCATTTTATAATGATAGGAGTCGCATTGAGTTAAATCATCATAATTTGACATGCAGAGGATGTATCTCCAAGTGAGAAGATCTGGGAGTTAGGGCCTTAAATATATATTCTTGTTTAGAAGATTCACTTTAAGAGATAGCACCAACTAACTACCCAGATGAGTTCTCCACAATGAACAGAGTTTTATCTAATCATCCGAATAATGAAGTTGGCTTATGCGAACACATTGGACTTTAAGATGCAAATAGTGTGTATTTGTGGAAGAGACAAGCCCACCAGATTCCAAGAGGCAAAACTGAGCACTGATTCAGAGAACCTGGATTCTTCCATGCCTTCTCCCACTGTGGAAATGCCTCTCCCTCAACACTTTCCTTCAGTGGGTTTACGGAGAGTCCCCTCTAACCAAAGAGCGGTGGAAGGAGAAGCATCATTGTTTAGCAAAGGAAGACGGCCCAACTGTGGGGAAGAGCTACTGTATCAAAGCCCTGCTCAGGAACTCTTCCTAAGGAACAGAACATTCTGTGTGGGAAAAGAAATGATGAGATAGAGCATCTATGCCAACTCAAGTGGTAGTTAATATATTGACTAGCTGATTCATTAAGGATTTATTTAAAACTCCATAAAATGTTGATAGATGAAAACTCACAAAATGTGTACCGAGTGTGGAAATAACTGTGTGTAAATGGAAGACTTATCCCAGAGAACAAGATGATCTGTAGATGCATTCAATGACCCTTGCTGCAGGCTTCCAGGTTAAGTCCAGGGCTTGGTGTGGTTATTACTTTAGTTGAGAGCCCCAGTGGCAGACAGCAATGGACAGCGATGGGCGTTCTGATACACTATTCCCTGTAGGTCTTTTTAGTCTGCTCTCTTGAGCTCTGACTCAAGACTCCATTAAGTCTTGATTCAACTTCTTCAGGTGTTAGGAGAGGGAGGTAGAAACAGATTGGACACTTGGAAGACATAATTAAGAGAACGTGTGTGTGTGTGTGTGTGTGTGTGTGTGTGAGTGTGTGTGTGTGTGTGTCTTAGTCTATTTGTGTGCCATGCCACAGATGATTTATACAGAAATACACTTCTTTAAATTGTGGAGACATGAAAGACTAAGGTCCAATGTCTTCAGTATTCTAGCAGTGTCCTCCTGTACTCTTAATTTAAACTCCATAGTGTCATGGTTGAGTGAGTTCTTGGAGTGACTTGATGTCGCTGTGCATAATCTTCCTCCCTGTAAAATGACACAGTAATTGCGCAGAACAGTGCTTAAAGTAACTTCACACTTCTGAAGTGGTAGCGTTACTTTTTTTCTTGAGAAGAGATGCCCGCAAAATAGGTGGAAATTCCCTGGGGAGGATTAATACAGATATTCAACCTGAAGTGTCATTCAAAAGTGAACAATCACCTTTTCTCTTTCTTTGCCAGCTAGGTAACATAGAACACTCAACCCCTTCTCTCAGCCTGACAGACCTCCCCGGTAAAGGGACAAGAGAACGGGCAGTTAGTTTCTGCAGTGAGCTGTGAATCTGCCAAACTCCATGCCCTCTTGGACCTCAGCTGCCTCGCTTATCCACGGAAGGGAACAACAGTTAAACCCCAATGTGCAATGTCCCTTTCGGCAAAGGGGGTTCGCTGTCCCCCGTGTCCCCCACTTACGGGGGCCCCCCGTGCCACTCCCTGGCTCGCCTAGAGGTCTTTCCGAGCTGGGTCGACTGCCCCGCGCCCACACTGAGCACCGAAGCCCGCCTGGCGCTAACTAATGTTTAACTCGGGCCGAAACTTGGCGGCGAGCTCAGGGTGACTGCGTGCAGAGCAGCAGCGCAGGACGTCCGTCTCCGCGCGGTGACTTCTGCCTGCGCTCAAGCTTCAGAGCTCAGTTTCAAGGAGCCGCCCGACCATGAAGGTGAGTGCACCCCGCGTCGCACCTCCCTGGACCCGGGGTCGGGTTGTGTGGGTGGTGTTTCGACAGATTCTCCCCACCAACTGCCCTAGCTTTCCTGGAGGCAACCAGGAGCTGCCATTAGGCGGAAGCCACGGGGCCACCCTAACAGGTGAAGGAACGTCCGTCCCGTGCGC
This sequence comes from Tokudaia tokunoshimensis, assembly GCA_036184795.1. Taxonomy (NCBI): domain Eukaryota; kingdom Metazoa; phylum Chordata; class Mammalia; order Rodentia; family Muridae; genus Tokudaia; species Tokudaia tokunoshimensis. Next base: position 36,526,775 of record BTHU01000004.1, on the reverse strand, counting down.
TGGCTTAGATCTGTGGCGTGTCCTACTGGGACCCAGGCACTGAGCCTTGGAACTCGGGGTCGATCACCCGTGGAACGCACGCGGCACTCTCATTTGGCTTCAGACGGGTGGGTGGGAGGAGAGAAGCCAACAAGATCATAAGATCATGCTCCGGGCCAAAATTCAAGGGCTTCTGAGTGAGTGAGCGCCAAACCCTTCCAGTCTACCCGTGCACCTGCGAACCCCTCTGCCTCTGAAGGGGCCTAGGTCCCAATTCTCTTCGCAGAGGAAGAACAAAGGCTTCCCCTCTAATTGTTTGCAATCTGACCTGCTTGCAGACACCTTGGAAGGTTCTTCTGGGACTGCTTGGTGTCGCTGCGCTTGTGACCATCATCACCGTGCCAGTGGTTCTGCTGAACAAAGGTAGAACCTTGCAACATTTTAAAAAGAGAGGGTGGTTGGAGATGGAGTCAGGTGGCATGTGATCTCTCAAAGCGGGTTCAGTTTATTGCGGGGCCTTGATCCCTGTGCTGGGTTACAGCTGAAGAGACTGATAGGTCTCTCTAAATACATTTGCTGCTTCTGGGGGCTCCAGTGTTTAGGCCTTCAGGCTTCCTCGTTTTGTTGTGTATAACAAATACACACTTCCTGAAACTGGGAGAGCGGTGCAGTTTCTTTTTTATTAAATGCAATGAAAAGTTTCTTCACTTCAAATTGATTTTAGAAGACTGTAATTGTAAAGCTTTCAAGGAAAAAAAAAGGCAGCTTTTGAAGATCAAAAACAGCAATGAGACAATGATAATGTCTCAAGTGGAGTGGGAAATGAGAAAGAAAGGAGAAACAGAACAAACCAAACCAAACCAAACCAAACCAGGAAATACAGAGTTCTCCTTCAGGAGGATTCCAGTCGAAAGATTCAGTTGTAGAGAAGTAATCATTTGACCATTTTAGAAATATTACATCACTAGGTCGCCACTGTACATAACACAGTGACCTGGAATCAGTCAGCCTCTACTGGGTTGTTTCCTTGAAAGTCACCAGCAGGTATTTACAACTTGCCAGAATATTCCAGTTTAGCCCTGGCTTTTGGTGCAAAACAGAGAATGGAATGGCACTATTGGATGCAAGCAAAGGAGAATAGCTAATCTGGGTCTCCCTCTACTCCTCTTCTCTTGTGAGCCACTATGAATTAGCATAAAGAGCTATGAAAATCATTCGGTTTCATGATGGAGCCAAGGTACCAAAGGTTAATCACTGAACCCTCTGCTGATGATATTTAATCAAGACACCAGTGATTATTACTGTTTTAGGCAAATTTACTCCTGTTGTTCAGGAACTAAGGTAGATCAGAAGTTCAAGGCCATCCTCAGTTAAAGAAGAAACTGAGGCCAGCCTAGAAGAAACAAGGTCTTTCTCAAAGTACATTTAAAAAAAAAAGGAAAATTAAATAACATTCAAAAATTTGGGTGAGGAAAAGATGAGCCCTATCTATCTAGAATCAAATAATCTCAGAGTATATCCTGGGTAGACTAGTTTTTCTCTACAAAGCCACAGAGACATCACAGATTCCCAGAAAAAAAAAATGTAACCACAGAACTTCCCTAAGGGAAGCTTGTGGGATTATGGCCTGTGAATAAACCTACTTGAGATGGACGAAAATTAAACTTGGGGCCCAAGTCATAATCTTGTTTTCCAAGGGCCATGCCCAAATTATTGATAACTGTAAGGATTCTATTTTATTGGATAGAGCATGCAGACTCTGAAGGGCCTGTTCTTCCCCTTCCCATGAATAGCACCCACCCTCTTCCCTAAACAAAATATCAAGGATGTTTCTCTGCAGAGGACTTCCTGAGAGACTCATGCATCTCCTTTCACTGACTCTTAGGATTTAAGAGAGGTTTAAGCACACTGCTCTAAACACAAGAAGAGGATCCCGTAAGAAATCTGGAAAAATTTGAAGAGTTAGAAAACATGAGTGTCTCGTATGGCCATACACACAATGATCATATTCTGTGTTCTGGGATTCTAAAGGTCTCAGGGCCAGAGAAGAATGTGGGTAGTGGGAGCAAGGAGTGGTCTTTAACCTATAGATGATGTAAAGTTATGGGAAATTATATAAATGTGTGTGTGTGTGTGTGTGTGTATGTGTGTGTGTGTGTGTGTGTGTGTGTGTGTGTGTGTGTGTGTGTGTTTGAGTTTGCTTTCTCCAGGTACTACTTGAATATCTGGTACCTATGGAAGTCAGAAGAGGGTGGTGATCCCCTGGGACTGGAGTGGCTTGTGAGTCAACCTATGGGTGCTGGGAATTAAATCTCATCCTCTCTGAGGACAGCAAGCACTCTTACCCACTGCCTAGCCACCCCTCCTCCTTTAAAATACTTGGATGGGAGAATTTTGAGCATGTCTGGGCACTTAGGATTTGTAGTGGGAAGGAGGGCTGACTGGAAGGAAATGCAAGAAAAGTGGCCCCAAACAAGGTGCAGTTCACAATTTGGAAGCTACTCATATGTGAAAGGTTGTACTTTTGTGACTGGTTAATCTTAAGAAGGTGTGGGGGGAGGGTAGCAGAGACTGCCTCCTGTGAGCTGGGTAGAAATCCGGTTTCCTGGTAGCTTGTTTACACTTACATTGCTCTTTCTTTTTTACTTCTGAATTCTGTGTGTTTAGATAGGAAATGAAAGTTATCTTGCTTCAACTCTTACCTTATCCTAAGGGGAAGAGATGACAGCCTAGTCCTGCAGCATTCCCGCTTAGTCAGCAATACCTTTCCAGGGCTGTGCCACGCAGGACAGGATTCTTACAAGGTCCCTGCTTCATCCTGATAAGATGAAGAGATGCTGCCCTGCCCAACCTGGAGACGCCCAAGGTTTAAGTCACATCAGCTCAAGCAAGGAAAAAGAGCTGAGTAAAGGAAAGGAGACAGGAGAGTTAAAGGAGAGGGAAAGAAAAGAGGAGAGGGAGAATTCATTGAAAACAAAAGAGACCTAGAATTAAATTCTCTGCAAAGCAAAGAATGAAAGAGCTAAACGGGACCTGGAGGGAAAGAGCAACCCAAGTTCTTCCTCTGAAAGGCTAGTTTAAGGCGAGGCCAACTATTTCCATATGAAATGCTGATGTCTACAGAACCGGAAGCAGTAAACACAAAACCGGACAGGGAGGAGAGTCTTCAGCATTGTCTTTTTAGTTGTAAAGATAAAAAGCTCTTGGAGGGCAGAAGTCAGCTGAGAAGCTTGGCCTTCTCTAGGAACAAATAAAACCTCCTGAAGCCAAGTATGTGTAGTGTGTGTAAAGCTTCTCTTTAAGCTTCCACTTACCTTGTTAGCAACATTGTTGAATTTCCTTTCCCAGAGAATCATCAGTGAAACATATCGGTACATGCTACCTTTCAGAAAAGCCAATGGCCAAATGGAGATGAGGCTTTCTCATACAGTTTGTGATTACTTTATGGTATGATATTCGGAATATTTAGTGGTCAAATAGTTTTGTTATTGGGCTTAATTATGGAACAGACGTATCCTTCTCCTTTTGTTCCTTGCTCCACAGTAAATTTCCTCAATACTTTCCTCTATGTTTATAAGAAACATGACTTCTCATCCACCCTCGGAGCTAAAGAAACCCAAATACGAGGAGAAAGGAATCACCAGGAAGAGGAAAGATAGCATCTACAAAGTTTGCCTGAGAAAGTCTAGGATCCATTCCCAGTTGAAAGAACAGAGATGATGCTGAATGAAAGCTTTGTGTCTGTCAGAGGACAGTTTCTCAATAGCCTGCCCTGTAAGAGCTCAGTTGACTCTTGTCAATCCCCGCCCCCTGTCCCCCATCAGCAACTGGTCTTATTCAGGTCAGCAATTTGGGCTTTGTTGTCCCTCCCTATAACATGCACCTTAACTTTCTTTGCCTTGGAAATCATTTCCTTGCCTCTCAAAAGGGATCAGAGACTGAGAAAGAGAAGGTTGTTTGCCTGGTTAATGGTCAAAGAGTAACAACCTAAAGGGACTGACTGGACTGGCTGGGTGTGCTTTCAGTGGTTAGTACTGAGGCCCCAGGGAAGTTGGCTTATAAATAACACAGGAGCAGCTTCCCTTGTGGGGGAGTAGGTGCCTCAAGGATGAAAGAATAGTCTGGAAGTCTGTGCCTTGTATTGGGCTGAGGTATTCCTCACTTAATCCTGAAGACAACTTTTGGAAAAAGTACTATTATCATTTCCATCTGGGAAATGGAAATGTTTGCCTCTCTACTGTTGCAGAAGGAATTTCTCCAAAGCTTGAGGAAACAGGCACTATCCCCTAGACAATGGGTGAGGAATTTGAGTGTAGATTACCTTGGGATTCTGTTCTGGTTTAGTGTCTCTCCTGAGGTGGTCACCTGAATGATTAGCTGAAGATGCAAGCTCATTCATCTAGTGCTAGTTACAGACCTAATTTTCCCTGATGTGAGTCTCCTAAGTCAGCAAGGCAGATGCAAGAAGGGGGAAGCAGGAAGACCTGATGCCTGCCATAACTTAGCTTCACAAGTGGCCATCACAGCATTAATTCTGGTGTTTGGTATTTAGCAGTACCAAACAACCCAGTACAACACTGGGGGCTGAAAACACCAGAAGGCACATATCACTGAGCCATCTTGGAGGATGGATGCTAAAAGAAATTAAGAAACTTTCTCAGTGTTCTGTAGAGTAGGTATTCACACATAGATGATGTGACTCCAACTGACACTTGATACTGTTAAATACCACTGTCACTTTTGTTGTGATCAAATATACAATCAGCTGGGTCTTATTAGCAAAATTGTTGCAGCTTCTAATTTACATAGTTATAGCATAATGTTAAGACTGCTAATCTCGATATTCTAAATGTTTAAGGAAATGAGCCTGTTCCAGAGGCCTCTATTGCTATCTAATGCAAAGTCCAGGTAACAGCCTTGAGAATTAACATTCCAGGCTTCCCTACCTCCTCCCCCTGTGTCATGCTGAAGAATCCTGGGGATTAGGTTGAAGGATTCATGAAGAGTGCTGGGCACATGCTCTAACCACTGGGACACTCCCAGGCCAGTATCGATCTGTATTTTTCTTTTCTTTTCTTTTTTTTTTTTAGAAAATGTTTCTCTGTCCTGGAACTCACTCTGTAAACTAGGCTGGACTTGAACTCAGAAATCTGCCTGCCTCTGTCTCCCAAGTGCTGGGATCAAAGGCATGTGCCACCACTGCCCAGCTATCTATATTTTTCAATGGTCTTATTGACAGTGGGAGTGGGCAAGAACCAAGAGTCACAGTTCCACCTACAATAACCTGGGATGTTCCTTTCAAAGCCTCCACTCACAGGTGAAGCTGGGATTCTTGATGTCACCACAGAAAAGAATTTCAGGGAGACCCTAAGCCAGAGTCCCAAGGTGATCCCTGTCCAAATTCCTCATCCACAATCTAGGAGATAATGCCTGTTGTTCAAGCTTTGTTCTACAAAAATGAAGAAGTAACCTTTTTTTTTTCTCAAATGGAAATGATAAGAATACTTTTAAGAGTTGTCTGTCTTAAGGATTAAAAGAAGAATACATGGAAACCCTTGGCCCAATACAAGAAAAAAAGAGTTGGAGCTTATCACCTAGAGATTTTTAGATAGAAGGTTAATGGAAAGAGGCACACAGGAAAGAGTAACATAGACCTATACACAGGAATGAACTTCTCAAGAGAGAGTTGGGCTTATGTGTCATTACAGAACCCTTAAAAAAGATTTGATGGTGGTGCTTTCCCCAAGTTACATCTCAAAGGGTTGCTAAGGAACTCAGTGAGATCATAGGGCTGTTTCTAGGTGCCCTGGACAGGATTACAGCTGTTAAGATAAAACCCAGTACACAAGGTTGCACAGGGAGTTAAAACCTTTATAGGTTTAGGTGAAAAATCCAGAAACTTATAGGTTCTCACAAGAGCCAAGACCAGTTTGAAAGGCATATATGCTCAGGACTTGAACATGATTTGAGGCTATTTAAAAATTCTTATTTGAAAAGAGGTCTACGTAAAATGAATACCTCTATGTAGTCAAACTTTTTGGTAAGCTTTGTTAACTGTCTTCTTGACTCTCAATCTTCAAGCAGAGGCCAATGTTGGGGCTGTAGAAGAGGGTGGGGGTTCCTTTTTATGTCTCTTTACTTGTCTCTGTCTTTAGGCTCCTGCCTCATTAAATAGTATTAGTAGTAACAGCTCATTTCGATTTATCACCAACACAGTACTTGCTTTGTTTCTGATACAAATTATATTATTCCATCTAAGCAAGCCTCACAGAATAGTTGACTTCAGAGAGATTCTTATCTTTTTAAACTTAGGGACACTGGATATGGAAGCTCAAGGGCTGCAATTAAGTTGTAGATGTTGGGAACCCAAATCTTTTGCCTTATAGCCTCCCCTGAGCCTACCTGTTGGCTCTCAAAAATAGCTGATTTGAAGAAGTGCTTTGATAGCCAGTTTTTCAGAGTTAATGTTTAACCATTGCTTTATGGCCGAATGCTAATTCTTTCATTGTTGTAAATCACTATCTTGTAAAGATTTCCACCCTTAATCTTCACAGTTCCAACCTGACCTCTGCAAGAAGGTGGCCTTTCAATTTGAGAATAACCTGAAACCACAAAATTAGCAGTTCTGAACTGTTTGATTAGTTTCCAAGTATAGGGTTTCCAGTTTTACGTTGTGCTTCAGAAGTAGTTTCATGTGAAGCTCTCTGTAGCTTATAGACCTGAGTGTACACACTGATGTACACACCTCTTCAGTATTTGGTTCACTGGGTGAAAGAAAATAGATAGGTGGGCATATATTATACAATTTATCCATCTTAGGCATGCAAAAAAGAAAAAAAAGAAAAAAGAAAAAATAAGCAATGTAAGGCGGACAAAAGCCTATAGTGATCTTCTTCATAGTTTTCTAGAAGCTCTGGCGGCTTAGGATGTGTAGAACAGAGTGTAATTGTGGAACCACAATGCATGCCTTCCCTGACTTCCCATCCTCCAATCTGAGTTAGATGGTTTCAATAACCCTAACCCTAACCCTAACCCTAACCCTAACCCTAACCCTAACCCTAACCCTAACCCTAACCCTAACCCTAACCCTAACCCTAACCCTAACCCTAACCCTAACCCTAACCATTTCACTGTTTTCAAGCTCAGTACCGCATCTCATGAGTGAGTCTTCTTTTTTTATACCTGTTTACTTTTCCATACAATATAATTACTCAGTCATGAGAGAATTATAACCCCTTTATGACTAAAATCCCAGAGTAACTAAGCATCATTCGTCAACTCAACACTTTTTTTGAATTAATCATTCCGTTCATTTACATCTCAAACGATATCCCACTTCCTAGTTACGCCTTCACCAACTCCCTTTCCCCTTGGCCTGTATGAGGATGCTCCTCCACCCACCTGCCCAAATTCTACTGCCCCACTGCTCCAGCATTCCCCTATGCAGGGGCATCAAACTTCCAGGGACCAAGTGCCTCCCCTCATACTGCTGTCAGGTAAGGCCAGCCTCTGCTACAAATGTATCTGGAGCCATGGATCCCTCCAGGTACATTCCATGGTTGGTGTTCTAGATTCTGGGAGAACTGGGTAGTCAGGCAGGCCTATGTTGTTCTTCAGTGGGATTACAATCCCCCTCCATGCTCCTTCAGTCCTTCCGCCAGCTCCCCACCAGGTTCCCTGAGCTCAGTCTGATGGTTGGCTCCAAGCATCTACATCTGCATTGGTCAGTTGCTGTCCAGACCTCCCAAGGAACCACCACATTAGGTTCCCATCAGCAAGTGCCTCTTGGCCACAGCAACAGTGTTGGGTTTGGTGTCGGCAGATGTGATGGATCCCCAGGTGGGGCCGTCCCTCGTAGGCCCTTCCTTCAGTCTCTATTCTATTTTTAGTCCCTGTTCTTCCTTTGGGCAGAAACGTTTCTGGTTTAAAAACTTTGAGATGGATGGATGGCCCCATCCCTCCACCAGGGGCCGTCAACACTTTTTTTATGTCAAGAATTATTGTGAGTATGGGGACTACAGTCCTGAGAAACATTCATGAGGACCACCTCCCCTGGGCCTTAATAGTCTACTCCAGGCACAATAGAAGCAAGCGCAGAACTGTGGCAAAAGTCAAACTGGATTCGGAGCTACTGTATACAGAAGGGAGCTGCTCTTTTAGTCCAAGTATGATGTTGAGCAATTGGAGGGTTTAAATACAAGTATAGTGTGATTTATTAGTTACATGAAAAGTATGTCTCTGATCCCTATGTGGACAGTGTTTTGGGGCAGGGGCTAGTTTGTACCAGTGGGAGGGGCAGTGCTGGTGACCTTGACATGAAATAAGTTTGATTGCTTTAGGGAGTTTATATTTCAGAGGTAAGAAAGTGGAAACATGTGAAGAATGAGGGAGGAGAACAGAGGATTCCTAGAGCCACCACCCTCGTAGCCCAAGTGAAGATGTCTGCTACTCTGCAGAGATGTCTCTGGCCAACTCCCCTCCCAGAGTCAGACTCTGGGCTTTCTCTGAAATATTCTCCCTGCCCAGCTTTCCAATTCTCCTGTTCAGCAAGTATCATCGGAACATATTGTAAATAGTGGCACTTTGTACTGAGGAATGGAAAGATGATAGCTATGACCTCTGTCCTCAACTGGGTCACAATATTAAAGGAAACCTGAACATTAACTATAACAAGAGACCTAAGAGCTCTTCTTGTATGATCAAAGTGCTATGGGAGTATTCAAAAGTCAAAGTCAAGTTCTGTCCAGGGAAGTTCATATAGAAACTAGTCAAGTATGAAAGATTAATGATTACTGGACCTGAATATAATTCTTCCAGTTCCCCAGATCCCATGCTGACTCCAGGCATGCAGGTCACACCAGTATCTTCAGTTCCAAGCAATTTACACCCCAGGATCTGGTATGGTCATCATATTCAATGGTATATTTTTTGTCTGCAAGAAATCAGAATACCTAGCAAGAATTGTTTGAAATGCAGAGTTCATCACTGCGTTATCACCAGAATCTTGTATAATTGGGAGACTAGAAGTAAGGCAGCTTTTTAGCTCGGTAGCATCATGACCAGAGAGCACTCTCAGGGTCAAGGTCCTTTTGCCTTTCAGATCTGTCACCCTCACACTATGTGGCAGTTTTCCTCAAGCGTGTCCTCTACAGACTCTCTCATATCCTCTGTCCGGGTTGAGCATTGGTACTTCAGTTTAGAGCTTCGCCCGCTCACAGGGTTCTTTCAGAAGAGGAGGGGAGGCTGCTCCTCATCTATGACCTATTGCATCAGTGGAAGACCTATTTCTAGAAATCCTTTGACCTGGGGTGGACTTTCCTTAAATGTTATTGGCTAAAATGTTGTTTCTTCTATTTCTAAATTAATTATTAGCAAGGAAAACAGATCACCATTATTGGACTAAACTAATAAGCATCAACTTATCTAGGAATGAAAAGGAATATCCTTCTTTAGTGCACGGAAGAGGGACCGTTTAAGTTGAGTTGAGAATTCTGAAAGGCAAAAGAGAGCTAGGCTGTGCTGCTGCCATGTTTCTTGCTATTGCTCCCTTTCTTTGTGTTAGGGGGATGTAAGTTCTCAGCAAAAGATAAGTGTCCAGCTAGTTCTGCTCCACAGAGAACTGACACTTGTAACTCTCTTCTGGTTTTCTTTCCTAACTCCCGGGGTTGTTTGTCTGTATTTTGATGTTTCTTTTTTCCAAAGACACATTGACTCCAGTATTTTCCTCATCTTGGCCTCCAAAGAAATTATAAGCTGGAAAGAAAACTGAATTTGCAACACTTTAGATACAAATTTGAGACAATAGAGGCAGTCAGAAACCTTTAAAGAAAATTTCTAAGAAAACAAAAAAAAGAAAGAAAGAAAATTTCTATCCAGTTTCTCATAGGAGTACACAGAATCTATCACATTTTGCCCAATTTGCAGCCATAAACCATGACACAAAGAGTCAATATAAAATGAGAAATTAATTTTTTATGTTTATTTTCTTTGTCTGGGCATGGATGTTGTGCCTGCATGTATATTTTTGTACTATGTGCATTCTCTGCTCAAAGAAGTCAGAAGAGGGCATCAGATTCCCTGGGACGGGAGTTAGTCAGTTGGGTACTGGGAGTAGAACATGATCCTCTGGAAGAGCAGCCAGAGCTTTTAACCGCAGAGACGTCTTACCAGCCCCTAAATGAGCACAATTTGTTTAGAGATGGTTTAAATTAGATCTACAAAAGTTAACTCAGGAAAAGTAAGACTCAAAATAATTAATTGCCCCCCCCCACACAAACAACCTTACAAAATAAACAAATTTAAAAGCAAATAAAATAACCTCAAATCCTTAGAAACTGACAATTTAACATGGACAAAAATATCTTTCTGGTGTTTCAAATCCTCCAAGTTTTAAGTATCTTTCTGTTTAGGAGATGAACAGACATAGCAACAGTTCTGTCTAAATGGAAGCAGTTTGATCACACCAAAGAGAATATGCAGAACTCAGGACAGAGTGGACTCTTGTTCCTGATTCATAACTCACTTGTGGTCTATTGTGTCAGTTGGGAAAACATATCTGGAAATTCTTGTATGACCCACCCCTCAAATCCCTACCGTATGTCATGCTCATTCCTAGGTTAAGACTCTCCCTGATATTTTAATGAGAAGCCCAAACCACTTGAAGTTAACTCAGTTCTTACAAGTCCGTCTATGCATTTATTCAGGATACTGGACCAAGTCTCTAGTTCCTATCTTGGGGCAGGCCCTTCATTTGTGCCATTGCCAGACAAAGTTTTAGTTATTCCTTTGTCTGTAGGATCACTGTTTTGCTCATTTTTATTCAATTATAAACATGTTATACTCTTTCACCTCTTCAAAAGAGAACCTCCCACCCTCTGACCCTTAACTACCAAATCCCATAGTTTTTTGTTATCACCATCTGATTAGTCACAGAGTAGAAAGTTAGAGATCCTAGTTAAAGGAGGACTTCTGTCTGCTTCTGACATGGACAAGGAAGAATCCATGCAGTTAGAACATATGCATTCTCTAAAAGGGGAGAGGAGCCCTGGCTTGGCGGCAGTCAAGAAATGAAAATTCCAGTCTCGAAATCCCAACGAAATGAGTCTGATTACATTGTGATAGACTTTGGCGCAAATTTCTCCCCAGAGCCTCCACTTTCGAACCCAGGCCAGCCACATTTTGATTCCACGCCCATTATACTCTGAGGAGAGGAGGCAGCTGTGGCAGGCTGGACTTGGCTGAGCTACAGAATCTGAGCTAATAAGCTGGGGACTGAGAGGTGGGGCTGGATTAATAGCCACTGAGATTGAGGTAATTTGTTAAATAAATGCAGTGGTCATATTTATGCACTGGCAAATCATGTTCATCTCTCCGTCTCTCCTTAGAACCATTTGGTGGCTTCCCACAGCCTTAAAGCGAATGCGTAGCCATTGGCCAGATGAGCTGGCCATGAAATCTGAGCCACACTTCTCCCAACTCCCTTCTGTCTCTCTGTAGCTCCCTGTCGCACGTGTTCACCTTTCTCCAGAGCTTGTTCCCTGAGTCTGTATGGTGCCCACCTGCTTACCTACAGATCTCATCTCAGATGTCTCTTATGCATCAGCCTTTCAGACTCCCCCGGTAAAAACAGAAACAAAATGGACAGTCCTCTTCCCTCTCTGGCTGTGTTCCTTCATGACACTCACTACCACCTAACCGGCACCATTGCTGACTTCTTTGCTCCCCAGTTCCTCCTTTTAGGATATAAACTTCCAGAGAACCAGTTTTTCATGTTTTATTCAGGTGTATCTCTGGTGCCCAGAACATGGAATAGCACTGTGTGTGGTAAATAAGTACTCATTGAATGAAAGCATAGTGATAGGCTCTTTTTCTTTTAACACTTACTTATTTGTGTGTGTGAATGCACATGCCACAGTCTATACATAGAAGGCAGAGGACAATAGGAGGTACTCCGCCCTTTCTTTCCATACTATGTTCATAAATACAATTTCAAATCATTCTACACTAGATTATCTAAAACTACTATGTGTACAGTGCTCATTGGTTTGACAAAGGCGCATCCACTCTCTTGGTGTATTTATAGTCTGATGAAGAAAGAGACTTCAGATTGTGTGTTTAACTAATGGTATATAATGTTCTGATTGATTGGACAAATATCTAGCATAGAACAAGAAGCGTAAGAGAAGATGAGGAAGAAGAGGCAGGCTTTGGCTGAGCAGTAATGGACTGGTGAAGGGGCATGAGGAGGGCTGGTGAGAGGGAGGACGGAGGCTATCGTCACAGACTGTTTATTTGTGAAGTTATGCTAGCACAAGAGAATAGGCAGATGGCTCAGAGAGGTAACCAGGTCTGGAAAGCACTTCCTCATGGGTGACCTTTCTCATGCCCCTGTAGACAAGGCAGAGTTAAGTAGTGAAGAGAAACTGGAATGCTTGAATGGCAGAGATGAGATGATGACCATGTCCTTTGCAAGTCAGGGAACCAAGAATGTGAGGCATAGGGTGGCTAGGGGATGTCAGAGAGGAGGACTCCCATCCCTTTGAGTTCTAAGAAAAGGATTAAGCAAACAGGAGGGCCAGATGCACAACAGAGATGAGCAAGGTACAAAATGAGTCCCTGGGTGACTAGGTTTTTGGTGGAAATGACATGAAATCGAGAAGCAGCTGACTAGGTCAATGAGCTGCAGGCACTGGATTGACCCTCCATAGAGCCTAACACCCCTCCACCCCCCCCCAGTTCATAAAGTCTGCTCTCAGACCATGTGCAAAAGTTTAGAGAGGTTTAAACATCCAACCGCAGCCCTTGGAGCCAATTGCCTGTTCAGTTGTGGATTGGGTGTTTATTAGTCGGGGGCACTTTGGTCACAACTGTCTGTATCTTGGTCTACTTATCTCGATCACGGGGTAAGACTAAGTTGGATAAGTGAGTTAATGAGATACACATGCCTAGAACTATCCAGCCCACCAAAAGAATACTAGAAGGCTCATAAACGTGATTTTAGGTACTCTTTTCAACATGGTTTTGTTTCTTGACACTCTCATAGACTAGAAAAATAATAACATTTGCCATGTGCCCCACGGTGCTAAGAATTTTGCCTGGTAAATACTGGTAAAGGGACCATCTCTATGGGACCTTTTTCCAGTGATTGTTTTTCTTCCTTGTACCCTGGATTAGAAACATCTATCCCAAAGAGTAGCTCTGTTAATTATGCTTATAAACGTTTCTGGAAAGTTCCTCAGTGAGTCAATCTTAGAGTTTTTCAGCTTTCCTAAATGATGATATTCTTCCAGATACCAGCTGATCGTCCCCAGCTTGCACGCTAACACCGTCCATCAGCGTCTCTCCACAACTGTTTTCAGCTATTTGTCATCAGAGAAACTACCTGCTAGGCTGAAACAATTCGTTATGGTCTGTGGGTCATGTATCCCTATATTATTAAGAACTTTTCTCCATCACTGGCTCCTTATCTCTTCGAATTACACTGGCCCCCACTGGCAGGCAGCTTAACAAGGCATCAGCACACCCGTTGTAAGTTTAGGCCTTTTGTTTTTATGTCAGTTTTTATTCCCAAGAGAGTTCTGTCAAGGGGTGAGAGAGTACCTATAATTAGAATACACGTGATTTTTTTCCTTCCAAAAGCAAGCCTGTGTTCATTCCTCTGTAGCATTGCTTTGGTATGTGGAGCCTCCTGGACCCTCCCTTGTAGCAGTCAACATGGCTCATAGTTCCATATCAGTGGCAGCGTTGTCTCATCTTGGCCCAAATACGGGTTCCATTAGCCCTCTGCTGCTCTGTGGGGTTAACTTCCTATTTCTTCCTGGCCATCCACATGTCAATCTCAGTGTCTGTTTGTTAAACTTAATCTTGAGAATTGTTTGCTTTGTTTTTTATTGCTCACAGTTTTAAGAAATGTCTATGTACTTATTCAACACTCCACATTGGCCACCTGCTTTTATAAATAAAGTTTGATGGAAACATAGCATCATTCATTCATTGAGTTATGAAGGCTTTGAATAGTTACAACAAAGGCCAGACAACTTATGAGCCACAAATCCCAACATATTTCCCACTCAGTTACCCAAGAGAAACTATGCAACTCCAGATCTAATTGTTGCAATCTTCCAACTGGTATAGCCTTTACTTCTAGGCAAGAAGAGCAAGTATCTACGAAGGTTTCATGACAACCTAGAGTTACAATTGGTGTTTAGGCAGACAGATTTAGTATAAAAATTGGCTGCAGAGATGGAAAATGGAGGAGAAAGTCTAAGGAAATCCTGAGCGTAGGGAAGAACTGACTCTAAGACTTGGGAGCGCAAACACTCTAAGCTTAAACTTCTGAAGTAAGCATTGAGCCTAACTGTTTGGATTCTTCTGGAAAGCAAGCCAACACAAATCTAATGGGGCTGGGGGCTGGATGGGTGTGGCTACTGGCAAGGATCAGCAAGGACTGAGTCCTTCCTCACACACGGTAGACACTCAATACACAGATGTTGGGTGAGAGACTAGAGACAGATAATATCAAGCCAATAAGTAGAAGCTATAACCACCAATCAGGGCTTCCTCCTGTTGCCTGACCTTTCTCCAAGTTTTCCTATTAGTAGAAGCTAACAGGAGTCCTGTAAACACCTAGATCTTGGAAATACAGCATAAATCTTCTCATCATTATAAAGCAAAGAAGGCTAAATCTGGAAAGGGATGGCAATGCGTAAGACTGAAAAACTGGTGCACGCTTAGAGAAATGGGCCTATTGGAGGCAAGGGACGGGCTGGAGCCTGATCTCTTACTGACTCTACTTAGAGCCTGTTTTGTTCTCTATATCAATGTCACCTGGAAGGCCTGCATTGGTGTCCATGATTCTTGTTTCTTGGCTTGGTATTATCTGTCTCCATCCTGTTATCCAACATCTATATATTAAGTGCCTACTGTATGCCAGGTACTGTCCAAGTATAATGGTGTGATTGAGAATAAATGAAATGAAACCTAATGAGTGCCCCCACTGGAGTTTCCAGTCAACCAAGTGAGGCAGACAGCAAACAAGAGGATAAGAGAAATACATGGTGCTAGACCCTGCTAGGGTTAAGAAATAATAGGAAGGAACACCCAAACACGTATGGCATCTTCTTTTATCTAGACTCTTTTTACTCTAGTAAATATCCATTATGACTTTGGTTAGTTCTCAGATCAAACATTCGAAATGTACTGAATGGTAACATTTTCATTCTTTTTATTTTTTTCAGTGCTTGGTATCAAACACAGGGTCTTAGATAAACCAGGCACATGCTTTACCACTGAGCTAGAACGCCAGGCAGATGGCTACATTCCTTATAAAAGTTTGTTCATCCAACTCTCTGAAAGTGAGGTAGATATTTAGAGCACTTGGTTCCATAATTTCACAGGCCTTGGCTAAATGTCAACACCCTTATTAGATGCCGCTTGCTACTCCTGGGATGGTTCCTTAGTTGAGAAGGAAATCTATTGATTGTGACTCTCTTCCAGCCTTTCATATAACCAGAAAAACATCATTCTTTACTTATTCTCTCACTCCATTAATTCTTGGGTTTCCTTTTCCTCTTCATACTCTTTGACCTGTGCTATGGACACCTCACCAGAGGAAGCTGATGACAAACTTGCACATATCCTATGTGTTTTCTCAATGTCATGGACTCTGACTATCACACTGTCATCAATTGGGATTATGCTACCCATGGTCAGTATCTAAACCAGCTGTCTCCAGGGTTTTGATATCTTATTTATGCTTAAAGTTTCAAATTGTGGGTAGGAGAAGCACACACACAGATTACAAATTAGCAAAGAAACTTTATACATCCTAGAGAGACAGCAGACTACATAAGTGAGAGAATACTCAAAAGCCCTGCTTACTGTTTGGGGTATCTTTTCATGGAGTTTAAGAGAAAGAGCTAGCTGCTGAGTATTATTTCATTGTGTCAGTGAACCACATTTTCTGTATCCATTCTTCTGTTGTGGGACATTTAGGTTGTTTCCAGTTTCTGGCTATCACAAATAAGGCCATTATGAACATAGTGGAACATGTGCCCTTGTGGCATGGTGGGGCATCTTTTGGTTATATTCCCAAGAGTGGTATAACCGGGTCTTCAGGGAGATCTATTTCCAGTTTTCTGAGGAACCTCCAGATTGATTTCCAGAGTGCTTGTACCAATTTGCAATGCCACCAGCAATGGAGGAGTGTTCCTTTTTCTCCACATCCTCTCCAACATGTGTTGTTACCTGAGGTTTTGATCTTAGTCATTCTGATTGATGTAAGGTAGAGGACTGCCTGGTCTGTGTTCATTCAGAGATTATGCACCTAACCCTCAAGAGATTGGAGGCCCCAGGGAGTTTAGAGGTCAGGTGAGGTGGGGGGTTAGGGACATCCACGTGGAGACAGAGGAGGGGAGAATGTATGGGATGTGGAACAGTCGGAGGGGGGACAGGCGTTGGCGGGGTGGGGAATAAAATATGGAGAGTATAAAAATAATTGATTAATAAAAATTAAAAAAAAGAGAGAAAGAACTAGCTATTAGGGATTAGGGAGGGTGTTTTTTTTATTTTGATGGATAGATTTAGGCTATATGATCTTTTGTCTACTGAGCATGTTTCTTCTTCTGATGTTTCTAATTTTAATCATGTGCACATCCAATTATGGATAGGCATAAGATGTTAATAGAGCATTTTCCCTAAAAGTTCACTCTTAGAGGATATAATGTTTTATTTCACATGCCCCAGGCCACCCAGAACTGGGGTCAGCTTTCTCATACCCATACCTAGGTATATGTAAAGATACACAATAGCATAGAAACTGTCCATGAAAGGGGAATCGCTGATGGTTGTTTTGGACATAAAAATATATTCCATTGTTTGGAGTGGGGTGTGCAGGCATATCAGCGTAGGTTAGGATCCAGGGTTGCTAGGTACACTGCTTAAAGTAGGGTGGGTATATATGCCAAACTCAGTAAAGTTGCAGGTTTCTAAGCTATTCTTTATTATTGCACACCCAGTTATGAATACAGTGAGATTTAATTGGTTGCTACTTTCTTGATGTTGAATTATTGGTGTTAGCATCATTCTAGAGAAGACATCTTTGTTTGTTTCTTTGTTTGAATCTTGACATTCTATGGTGTGCTTCTAGCAACACAATAACACATACTGCAGCATATCTATAGAGTTTCAAGAGTTTTATTCTAGATCTTGAATAAAGCACATTAGATACATTACCTCATCTCATTTTGAAAACTCCCCTAGACCTTATAATGCTATTATGTTAATTTTGTAGATTGAAAACTTGAGTCTTTAAATGTCTGTCTTAGCCATCTTGTGTTGCTATAACAAAACACCAAAGATTAAATAATTAGTTAAAGAAATACGAAATTTAATTTTCTTATAGGTATAAAGGATGAGACATCTAGGACCATGGTACTAAGTAGAATTTAGTGTCCGATGAGTGCCTTTGTGATGTCTTCTCAATAGCAGAAAGGCAGAAGGACAGACAGACATATTAATTCACTCAAGCTCTTTTATATAGTCCTGATCCCCCATGAAAACAGAGTACTCATGACTCAATCTCTTTCCTATAAACCTGTCTCTTACTTTTTTTATTTTTCTTTTATTAAAAATAGATTCCTTTCTTATACAATATATCCTGACTATAGTTTCCACTGTCTTTACTCCTCCCAGTTCTTCCCCACCTCCCTTCCTCTCAAGATCCACTCCCATCTTATCTCTCATTAGAAAAGAACAGACTTCTAAGAGAAAACAACCAACACAGGCTTTCCGATATCCCCCACCCGGGTACTTCAAGTGTCTGTGACGCTAGGCTCAGCATAATGCTTTTCTGGTTATGTAAATGAGTGGGTCTCAGATTCTTGTGCCTGCTTTTAGGACTCTTTTCATGTGTTGGAAAGATGACAGAGAGCATGATTTTTGAAGGACATTCAGACCAAAGCATTCCACCACCCTAAAATGTATGACCTTCTCACATATCAGATACATTCAGTACCTCTCTGTTAGCACCTGAAGATAATTCTAACACTCACTCAAAAGTGACAGCTAAAGAGGTCCATTTAAATCTGGAGTGAAACTCAAGAGAATACACATCCTGAGGTAGGTGTTCTCCAGCTGTGAAACTGAAAACAAGTACATCATGTGCTTTAAACTGCAATAGTGAAAGCTGTTCCTACTACAAAGGAGAGAAAAGTGCAAGGAAGGAATACTAGGTCCTAGGTGAACCCCAAACCCAACAGGGAAAGCTTCATTAATTCTTTTGTGTCTTGAGAAAACATTTGGTTAGGTGTTCACCTTTAGACACACTGGAACAAGTCTTAAGTCTCCTGCTAAGTACAAGCCACACTGAATCTTTCGTGGATTAGAGTCTTATGTCTGTGGCTTCCCTAGGCTAGTTATTCAAGTTAGCTCTCCCATCTCGGCCCAGTTCTAGAATCTCATGAGCAGACATGACCCCTTTGCTCTACTGAACTTTATCTTATTGGGGTTTTCTAGAACATCACCAAGGTAGCAGTTCTCTGTATAGGCCCTATAGCTTGCTGAAATTACCTTGAGGCTAGGAGATAAGTAATTGCTATATCTCCAAGGTGACCAGTGGCCACTGAGACACCCCTTAGTCCTACTAGAGCCACACACAGGGCAATAGAAGAACACTACACCAGAATTTAGGGAGTATAGATTGAAGGCAACTTTGACATTCAAGGCAGCAAATAACTGAGTTCCTGTGAGCACACAGTGTTCCTATTTTGGTTTGGTTCCTTGTCTTGACTTGTCCACATCTCTCCAACATGCATTTGAAGTAATTCTTCCAGTCTCTTTGTGAGTAATGCAATGGTTTGTGATCTCTGAACATTATGTGTTGAAATTTTAACTCAGTGCAGAAGTGTTATACATGGGCTTTATAACAGATGTGAGGTGATGAGGGCTCCACTCTTGAGAGTGAATTATTGTGTGTTTCAGAAGTGGGTATATTATTATAAGAGCAAGTTACACCCACCCTTACCATTTAGTGCAGACTTTGTTGCCATGTGATGCCTTATGCCTTTCTATAACTCAGCAGCAAGGTTCCTACAAGACATGAACTAATGATCTTGGACTTTCCAGTCTACAGAATTATAAACCAGATAAACTTTCACTGCTCATGTCTTACCCAGTCTGTGGTATTCATCTGGAGCACCATAAAACAGACCACAGCACACAGTCTCAGGCTCCCTCCTTATATATTGGCCTCTGTGTCAAATAATTACTTGTCCATACTGATATATTTTGTAAAGCCAAGGTTATGTTTTGTAAAGTGCAGTATGGTGTGGTGGGAGGGGGTGCCCCAGCAGGCCCATGCTGAGGTACCCCTTCCCCCTGAGGTACCAGTTATATGATGGGTCTAGTATAGAATAGAGTTTATTTGAGGACCTGGGAAGGGGGGTTGAGAAGAGAGTAGAGACAGAGAATGAGAGAGGAGGGCTAGAGGGAAGGAGAGAGAGAGAAAGAGGTCGGAGAGAGAAAAGGGTCAGAGTGTTCAAAGAAGACAGGCCAAACTATCCCTTTTATAGCAAACCAGGCCTACCTGACTGTTGCTAGGAAACTGTTGGGCAGAGCCTAGAAGGAATGCTAATGTGCTAACACATACCCTTAGCATTATTTCCAAATATGCCATTTCATCTTTATGACCTAGTCAAACTGATTTTTTTTCCAAGTATTTAAGTTCTGTTTGCCTTTTGATCAACAACTCTGTCAGTAGTTCAGGTCTTTAGTCATACATTTTATTTTAGGCAGTCAAGAGAACCAACAGAATACTGTGATCAGTTTGTTCAGAAATTTCTTACACCAAATTAAGATCATAGCTCCTGTGTTGTCCTTTCCAGAAAGCCTTAGAGCATAGGCACAAAGTTCTTTGTCATTCTAGAAAGGATGGCCTTTCTTCCAGTTTTCGAAATGATGGTCCTCATTTCTGGGTAGGACCTCATGAGTGGGGTCTGTGCCATCCTTTTGTCTCCTTCCATTCTTAACATGATCACTTAGAATAATTTCAAACAAGACTGAACCTTTCTCTGAAGTCCTATTCCTTGGACCCCTCACTGACATTGGCTGTAGTGCTACATTCACAGAAACAGTATAAAACACATTTTGACAGTTGCTTCAAAACAGTACCAGGCGCTATCCATTATGCACTTTCAGTGTTGCTTAGCAACTCTTCACTTGTCCAGTACCAATATCTGTATTGGCCATTTTATGCAGCTAGGACAAAATATCTAAGGCTGGGTAATTATAAGGGACAGGAAGTTATTTCTCATAGTTCTAGAACCCGGGAAAGCCAAGGTCAAGGAGCCAGCTGGTTAAGCATTAGTAAAAGATTGCTTCCCTAAGGACATCTTCTACCAGCAGCATCCTCACGTGGTGGTCTACGGCAGGGGACACTCATTCCTCCCACCGATTTCATAACGTGCTAACTCATTCCTGAGAACAGAACCTCCAGGACTTAGTCACCTCTTTCCAAGCCTGCACCTCTTAAAACTACTGCAGTGGGTTAGATCTGAATCATAGCAAGGATTCAGTGGTTCCCCAAAGCCAAATGCAATAGGCAAGTCTGTGCTCACAACTAGGTCCTTGGCTTTCAAAACTACCTGCTATTATTCCCTTCTTCTTGTGTTTGGTGATTCAGCAGAGATAGGAGGTAGCTGTGTGATCCCGCCTCAGGGGCTGTGAAGCCTGTCCGTGAATCGTTACTTCCTTCTTATTGAATGTTTTTTTTTCTTTGTCAAGGCTGCTATTTTACAAGAGTGAATTCTGCAGTAACACCTGTTTTATTTCTTTGTACTCGTTGTAGAAACAAAAATTAGTGTGGAATGTTGACTGGTTGCCATATGGCACCCACAAACTATAACCAGATACCTCTTTTGCCTTTTTTTTTAAAAAAAAAAAAACAACAACTTCATGCATTTGTTAATGAGCCTTAAGAAACATATTTCTTTTTAGAAGTATTTCATTAGCTATTTAATTTCCAAAGCAGTTTATCTTTGGAAAGTAGAAATGTTATAAATCAGAGTTTAAGAGCTAAAAGATTAATGATGAATGGATCTATTTTTTTTAATGAAAAATACTTAACACACACTGTGACATTGATCAAAATCAAGACTACTCTGGAAGACTGTAGTTTCCCTTATCTGGATTTTATCATCTTGGGATTATGATTGATCTCTAAGTAATTCTGACCTTGAAGCTAGGATTGATTATACCATAGTCTTTGGTGAGAGTTCATTATTAGGCTAAACCATTTTGAATGCTGCTCTTCTGATGTTTATGATTGATAAATGTCATTTTTACAAGGCTCATCCTAGTTCTTTAAGCCAAGGAAATAAAGCAGAATACAGCTAATGTCTTCCCTAAGATTTTAAATTCAGGAGATCGCGTTTGTTTATGAGCTGATGGGTACCATATGATCAACTGCTTTCCTTGGCTGGCACAAGGCTTTGAACCAATAAGTCAAATGAACGGCATGTCCCGGGTCGCACCACGAAAACCAGAGGAGCAGCCAAGGACCTGCATCTGTTGCTGCAGCAATGCCCTGTCAGGGAGCAAGAAGACAGGAAGGAGAAACACGAGCATGAGCGCATCCTGTAAGAGTTGGATGGCTGTACCTTGGCAGCAAACTGTGAAGCTGATAAAGGTCAAAACCTGGACTTGGCACTCAAATCTCACAGAACTCGCTTATCTAGATGTTTCCAAACTGTCTTCCAATGTGTCCTTATCAAATGGCAAGACAAAAAAAAAAAAAAACAAACCAACACACAGGAAACATTTGTTGATTTGTTGTTCTACTTGATCTAGTGTGGCCAGGCTCTGGGACCATTTGTGAACACATAGAAAGTGGTTTTCATTCAGTTTCCTGAGCACCTAAATGAACCTAACACAAGGCAAGGCTGGTGTAGGCCCCGCAGGTGTATAGAAACAGTGAGTCATCTTCCTTGTTCTGCTTGTAGATCCACAAGGACTATCATGAGCTGGAGGGAGGCTAGAGTGAGGCTTAGAAAAGCTATGTGCTGATAAGAGAACAGGCTGAGCAGTGCCAGAGGGGTGCTAAGAGGTAAGTGGGGAAGGCAGCATGAAGGAGATAATAGCCCACTGGATACAAGCTAATCTCAAGGAGCTTTGGACTTGATTGTTAATTTTAATTAAATATTAATTAAAATTATTAGAATTTTAAATGAGAAAACCTGGGCAAACGAATGTCCTTTACAATATCATTTAAGTAAAATAGAGCCATGTGACCTAGTACCAGTGTCCATCCATTTCCCTTCTTACAAAACCAAGAGCCAGGGGTATGTGTTCTCTTCCATTATATATTCATGTGTGCATTTACATAAACACATTTTCTTCCCTTTTATGGGTACATACCAACTCTATACCAGAAGAGAATAAGATTGTGAATGTCTATAGTTAGTATATTTCAATTTCTTTTTTTAAAGATTTACTTATTTATTTATTATATGTAAGTACACTGTAGCTGTCTTCAGACTCTCCAGAAGAGGGTGTCAGATCTCATTACAGATGGTTGTGAACCACCATGTGGTTGCTGGGATTTGAACTCAGGACTTTTAGAAGAGCAGTCAGTGCTCTTAACCGCTGAGCCATCTCTCCAGCCCATATTTCAATTTCTATAAGTTTGTGCTGGTAGTAGACAAGTAGCTCTTGATAGCTGAATTTATGTTCTCAGTAATATTTACCAAATAAAACTTCCTTCTTAACTATTTGAGGTAAGATAGAATAGCTGGACGGACTCAAACAATTGATAGCATTAGTAATCCAAATCTAGTTGTGTTGTTCTTTCTGCTGTAGGAGTTTCAAAATACTTTCAGTAGCACAATACTTAGCTTCTTGTTTGAAGGAACCATAAAGTGGATTTTGCCCATTTTCTGTCTTTCTGCTCTTGAGCATCATTATCTTAGCAACTCACAGGGACACCCACAACATTGAACTGAAAAACAGGTTGGCTTTGTCCATCTCTTCAACCTATCTAACACAGTCGGTTTGAGCAACTTCTGTGAGCTAACAAGGAAAATGTAGCAAGTTTATCTATGGAAGCAGAAGGTTCAATAGGCAGATATTATCAGGTTAGCTCAAAAGGAACCACGGTTAAAAACTTCATTTGAAAGGACAGTTTCTATAAGAGAATTACTTTCCCATGGGTTTCAAAAAAAGTAACAGGAAAGGGCAGCTTTTACTGACCTGCGTGTGATGTGGCTGGTGCTGTGGTTAGGTGTTTCCCATGCACATGAAAACGTTTGAGAGTGTGGAGAAAGACGTTAGGCTCTGTGATTAGTCCCTGGGGTCAGGGAAACGAGTAACTTTACTTTGTGTATAATACTTATGTGATGAAATCTTACATCAAGTAATAAAACTTCTGCCTCTGTGTGTGTGTGTGTGTGTGTGTGTGTGTGTGTATGTGTGTGTGTGTGTGTGTGTCCTACTATCTCACTGAGCTGTGCCAAATAGAGTTGAAGCAAAACAAAAACAAAACTACAAGTCCTGCTGTTTAAAAAGCACACTGCCTAGCTGAGAAGACTGCCCAGTGAACATAGAGGCTGTTCTCAGTGCGACAATGATTTCTTTCACAGAGATGCTTCCTTTGTTAAGGCTAAGAGTGGCATTCGTGACTATGAGTATAAGAACGGGTATTTAGAAGGCAGTTTTCCCAGTGATGTCTGTGACTGCCTCAGCTATGGGATTTTACCAGGTTTACAGTATCAGATGTGAATTCCCTTCTGTAGGCTGGATCTTGAATCAGACAGAATTTAGTTACCCCCTTAATAAATAACTGTGCCACGGTGGTGAATTCAGGGATGTCTGCCAGTTCAAAATGCTGATAAGGATTCTTTGAGTCTTCAGCCTTAAACACATCTATGCCTTCCCTCTGATGGCCTAGGAAGCATTGCAAAGAGCCAGAAGATAGGGAGATGGATTGCATAATCCAGTGACACAGCTATTTCAAGCTTGAACTCACTGTAGCTGCAACTGCTTACACAAGACTGAACCTGTCAACAGTCAGTCATGGATAAGAAAGGAATTCATGGGGCCCTACCCATCCCGGCTACTGGTTGATTCTGAGACAGAGGAACCATTATATTGAGCTGTGAATCCACTGGTTTACCCACCGGCCTCCAGTAGAGTTTCATGAATTCATGCTCACTTAGATGACTCTCGTTAGGTTCAGTGGCTCACAAAACAAAAGACATGAACTTGGAATAAGGACTTGTAGGGAAGAGTAGGAATTGACAGGGGTGAGTGCAGTGTGTGTGTGTGTGTGTGTGTGTGTGTGTGTGTGTGTGTGTGTGTGTGTAAATTTTAAGGACTAAAATTAATTAAAAATAGCTCTCAACACAAGTCATAAAGTGATATGAGCAGCAAATTAGAGAAGGCAGAATGGAATTCCTCATGAAACAGTTGTGAGACAGAGAAGAAAAGCAGATAAGGAAGACATTCAAATGCTCCTGAAAGTGACAAAGAAATGCAGAGAGCTTTGAGGACCAGACTGAAAGGCATTTTGTTGGTGGTATGGAGGAGGGACAGCAATTGAGAACTTGAAGTCACAACACCTAGAAAACAAGTACCAACATGGAAGTGGGAGGAACTAAAAGAGATCATAAAAAATGATTCTGGGGACCAGCAAGATGGTTCAGTGGGCAAAGGTGCTTACTACCAAGCCAGAAGCCCTGAGTTAGATCACAGATCTGTGTAGAGGAAGGCAAGGAAGAAGAGGACCAATTCCTGCAAGATGTACTCTTCCTTCTATTCATATTCAATAGCATGTGTGTGGTTTTCCCAAGCAAACACACACACATACAAACACACACATACAAACACACACATACAAACACACACATACATACACACACTATAACAAAAACCATGTTTTTATTTTGGTGGTGGTTGTTGTCCTTTGTCAAGACGAACTTCCCTTGTGTAGCCCTGGCTGCTCTGGAACTCACTCTGTACTTAGAGATTTGCTTGCCTCTACCTCCAGAGTGCTGGGTTTAAAGACACGTGTCACCACTTCCCTGGTGGGAAATTTTTAAAAAATGGTTTGAATTTGGGTCCCTACTAGCAGAGTATAGAACTCCACTGGTTCCACCAAGTACAAGGAAGAATAGTGATAGAAAGCAAGATCTGAATACACCAAAGGTCTCTGAAGAACAACAGGACTTGGGATGCCCTGAAGACCTCAGCAAAAGCTGATCTGGCCCTGCACCATCTCCTTCAGTAGTCACTGGCCTCATGTACTTAATGACTTGAAATGAGCATAGTTAAAATAAAATGTACTGTAAGTCAAATCTAGGTACCAGATTTTAAAGAATTAGTACAAAAACGATTATGAAAAGTTTCATTAATCACATTAAAATATTGGTAACAGGCTGAAATGATAATATTTTTACATGTTGTGCTAAATACAATATGCCATATAATTAAATTATCTTTGTCTTCAACTATGACTGCTAGAAAATGCATTGATTACATTTCTGTTAATATTGCCATTCTAGATATTCTCAATGAAACTTGCTTCTATAATATTAAACACTTAAAGGAATTCTTACTCCATTGACTAATCTGAAATCTTTCAAGACATATTTTGCATTCTGTGAGCTTATTTTAACATTTTTGTGAACAGATATATTATTTTATCCAAAACTGAGCTACTCTATCTTACTGAATATTTACCTCTTCTTATTTTCCTATCAACAGATGAAGCGGCAGCTGATAGCCGCAGAACTTATTCACTAGCTGACTATTTAAAGAATACTCTTCGGATCAAGTCCTACTCCTTGCGGTGGGTTTCAGGTAAGTCTCATGGGATGGGAATGTTATGTTTGCATTCATTCTAGAGAGCATGGGCTTCAAGTTTGGTCAATGAGAAGATACAATCCTGCTGGCTCAGCTGGAGGTCAACATGCAGAAGAATGCAAATTGACCCATCCTTATCTCCTTGCACTAAGCTCAATTCTAAGTGGATCAAAGATCTCCACATAAAACCAGACACACTGAAACTAATAGAAGGGAAACTAGGGAAGAACCTTGAACATATGGGCACAGGGGAGAATTTCCTGAACAGAACTCCAATAACTTATGCTCTAAGATCAAGAATAGACAAATGGGACCTCATTAAATTACAAAGTTTTTGCAAGGCAAAAGACACTGTCAAAAAGACAAAGCGGCAACCAACTAACTGGGAAATGATCTTTACCAACCTTACATCCGACAGAGGGCTAATATCCAATATATACAAAGAACTCAAGAAGTTAAACTCCAGAGAGGCAAGTAACCCTATTAAAAAATGGGGTACAGAGCTACACAAAGAGTTCTCACCTGAAGAATATCTAATGGCTGAGAAGCACCTAAAGAGATGTTCATCATCCTTAGTCATTAGGGAAATGCAAATCAAAACAACCCTGAGATTCCATCTCACACCAGTCAGGATGGCTAAGATCAAAAACACAGGAGACAGCAGTTGTTGGCGAGGATGTGGAGAAAGAGGAACACTCCTCCACTGCTGGTGGAATTGCAGGCTGGTACAACCACTCTGGAAAGCAGTCTGGCGGTTCCTCAGAAAACTGGGCATGACACTCCCGGAGGATCCGGCTATACCACTCCTGGGCATATACCCAGAGACTTTACCTGCATGCAATAAGGACACATGCTCCACTATGTTCATAGCAGCCTTATTTATAATAGCCAGAAGCTGGAAAGAACCCAGATGTCCCTCAACGGAGGAATGGATTCAGAAGATGTGGTATATCTACACAATGGAATACTACTCTGCAATTAAAAACAATGAATTCACGAAATTCCTAGGCAAATGGTCAGATCTTGAAAATATCATCCTTAGTGAGGTAACCCAATCACAAAAGAACACACATGGTATGCAGTCACTGATAAGGGGATATTGACCCAGAATCTCGGAATACCCTAGACACAATCCGCATATCAATAGATTTCTAAAAAGATGGAAGGAGAGACCCCTGGTCCTGGAAAGACTGGATGTAGGGGAACGCCAGGACAGAGTAACGAGAGGGGGTTGAATGGAGAAAAGAGGGAGGGAAGGGGGCTTATGGGACTTTCAGGGAGGGAGGAAACGGGAAAGGGGAAGTGATTTGGAATGTAAATTAAAAAAACAAAATAAAAAAAAAAAGAAAAAAAAAAGAAGTACAAAAGGGAGTTTGGTGGTGGTGGTACACACCTTTAATCCCAGTACTAGGAGACAGAAGCAGGCAGATTCTGATCTACAGAATGAGTTCCAGGACAGCCAGGGCTACACAGAGAAGCCCTGTCTTGAGGGATGGACAAGGAGTGTAAAGGCAAAGACAGGAGGAAACTGAAGTGTTTCTTCACTGTATAATGTAAAGAGTTAAATGTGAATTGGAAGTTTGGCGTTAATGATGGGCATATAGATGGGGTTAATACAATGTACTTTGTTTCTGTTGGCACACAGTATGCTTATGTGCCCTGTATGAACTTAATTTTTTTTTAAAAAAAATTAGCTTATGCAAATGTTTGATAGCAACTTGCAATCCTGATCTGACTGTTTTCTCTCTTTAGATTTTGAATACCTCTACAAACAAGAAAACAATATCTTGCTATTCAATGCTGAACATGGAAACAGCTCCATCTTCTTGGACAACAGTACCTTTGTATGTTCACGTATGGAATTCTGGGAACTGTTTTCATTTCTTCTCCAATCACGAGGACTCATTTCTCATTGCTGTTTGACTTTGCAGCCCATGGCCCCCTGGATCTTTCTCTCCTTCTTGAAATGCTCTCCGCCTTGGCTACTCTTTAGTCTCCTTTGATGATTCCTCCTCTAGCTGTGTGTTTGAATGTAAGTGTTCCTCCGACTTTGTCTTCACTCACTGGCCCTTTCCCTCACTGCGAGTGTTCTCCTTGGGTAAACCACACGCCCGTCCATGGCTCTGGTATTTGCCATTCATGCTTTGATTCTCATACATATATTAACACTAATCTCTCAAGAGCAAACTTCACTTCCCAAGAGCCTGCTGGCTCCTTCGTGGCTCCTGTGGACACGCATTGCTCAGCATCCTAAACTAGACTAGATGTTTGTCCTCTTCCGTGCCCTAGTGTCTCAAGCCATCGTATTTTTCTGGCTCAATTCCCCATCTTGGAAATGACCCCTTGATTCTCCAAGTTACTTAAGCTGGAAACTTTACAACCTTTCACTTTCTCTGTAATCAGCTATGCAGGTTTCTATTTGATTTCCCTGTCTTCCTGTCAGCTGTCTCACAGATTTCCATTCTGTGTCTCTAGTTCTACTCTAGAGATCAGGCTGATTCAACACCCCCTCTTTCCTTTCTGGTCTCAGCCACAAGCCACCAGGATATCTTGGGAAAAATAAATAATTAAAATAGACACAGTGTTTTCACCTTCATGAACAAAACAAACAAACAAACAACCATCAGTTGATAGTTCATGACCTGTTTGGGGGTTTAATGTCCTCCTATTTTGGAACAGGCGTGCTGTATTAGGGTTACAGGCAACCTTTAAATGTTCTAAATATGCACACTGGCTCCCATACTGGCTCTCTGCCCATGCTCCCCCTCCTCTGTCCCTGAACAGCACCTCTTCAGCTGATCCTTCCCTCTCTGGCTTTCTAACAGTCATGGTTGCCCACTTCGTACCGTGATCATCTGTGTGGGCGACTGTGCTATCTCTTTGTGGCTGGACATCCCTAAGGCACAATCCATATGTGTAGGGTTACCTCATCCCTGGGAAAGATCAAGAACCATTTGAGCCATTCAGCTTTCTTTCTTCCACTCGATCAACAGGAAAGCTTTGGAGATTCCATCAGTGATTATTTGGTGTCACCCGATCAACAGTTCGTTCTCTTAGAATACAACTTTGTGAAGGTAAAGAAAATGCTTTCTCATGTGATATTTTAAAATCCAACGAATATGCTATTTTCTAACTGACTCATATATGACCTATATATAACTTATATATGACTTACATGCATAATTAAGGATAATATCTAGTAATGCCACTGAGAGAAAAATTCATTCAGTCTGCATCAAGTATATGTTCCCTTTTATACATGACAAATTTACTGCGTATATCTAAAGAAATACATTTGAATGATTTCAAGTACTAAAAGGCATAATTAATACATTGGGAATACTAATGACATAGCTTAATCAAATTTATCATAGGAGTTTATGATATAATTTTAAAGTAACTTTGTGTCTGACTTGTACACACAGGATCATGTCCTGTGCCTCCTTCTTCTCAGCCTATGTATATAGTATGACCTTCAATAAGTATTTGCTTTTACGATATTATCATCCACATCTTCAGAAGAGCATCTTGGACAAAGCCCAAGACTTCATCCCAACTTACACAAGCCAATCTTGAATGGAGCTTAGCTCTAGTCACAAAGGTTCTACTGAGATCATTCAGTGTCTCCCAGTCACCTATGGGACATAGAGTTCTCAGACATTTTTTTTTTAAATCACATTATACATCTTCATGGTCACCATGCACTTTAGCTGAGTTGTTTTTTTTTCTTGAGTTGACAACAGCTGTCAACTATAGAGAATTTTTTTTAAAGTTATTTTATTTATTTATATTTCAAATTTTGTCTTCCTTCCCGGTCTCCCCTCCATGACCCCCATCCCCTTCCCCCTCCACTTCACCTCTAAGAGGGTGTTCTCCCACTCACTCCCTCTTCACCCCTCTAGCATCCCTCTTCTCTGGAGCATCAAGCCTCCACAGGATCAAGCACCTCCCCTCCCACTGATGCCAGATACGGCAATCCTCTGCTACTAAATCCTCCTCAGCTAAAGGGAGCCATGGACCAGCAGGCCCATGTATACCCTGTTTGGTGGTTTAGTCCCTGGGAGCTCTGGGGGTTCCAGTTAAGAGGGTTGGAAGAACAGAAACCCTTAAGAAATACTCTATATTGAAAACAGAATACAAAGGTAGTGATTCTTACTCTTGATTTTTCTCCTCCTGGAATAAATACTATTGAGTGACCTTATCTATAGACCAACCCAGCTGGACTCCAACCAAGCCAAACACTTCCTCCTTCCTTTGCCACCTTGGAATGGTGGCACCCCATCATAGTGTTTACCTTGGATTCAACATGTGGTTTTTATTTCCACATTCTACTAAACCCATCAGCTCTAAGCAAATTAGATACCTGTGTCACTTTTACATGACTCTTCTCAGTTATTGCACTTGTATACATAACTCGGAGCTTCTTATTTCTATCCCTCAAAACAAATTTAATGGAGGAAAAATTTAAAGTCCTGGTGTCCAGCTTTAATCTTGCCACCAATCAATCCGAGTTTCTGGGATTAACTTGTTAGCAGAATTTTCTATTGGTGTAGATTACTCTATCAAGCAACTGGGGTTGCAAACTGGTGGGTGACAGTTGTGAATGTTGAAAGCTAATCATGTATGAAGGTGAAGCTGAAGCAGGAGAGAAAACCAGTCCCATCCAGAATGACAGGTGTGGCATGGTGTGGTGTAAGATGCAGCTCCCTGGCTAGCCCTAGATAATCAGAACTAGGGATGGATGTCGTCATCTTTGATTTCATGTGCTTTCTAGACCCTTCTATCCAGTCCAGGGTGTAGTCAAAGTGTTTCCTTTATATTCTAATTTAGGTTCAGTTATACCTATGGTAAGTTATACCCTCCAGTGGCGTCTCTTACACAGAATGAGGCAGCAGGGTCTCATGGTACTGTAGAGCCATCGTGCAGGGATCTCATTCTGGATATCAGTCTGTGAGCTGACCGAGCACTCTGTCCCACACTCATTGTGTTTGAGGAACACTTCTCTTCCCCGCCCCACTTCAGAGTCACATGGCTCTTTGGTTTTCTCAAGCCTCACTCACACACCCATCCAAGAGCCAAAGCACTTGCTCTCTCTTTCTGCTGGAGTCTACTTTCCCAGAATCTTCTGATTTCTGTCTTTCTTCTTTCCTGGCTTGTCCTGGATCATTTTAATACGGCTCCCTATCATTCTGGCCATCCTACAACCCTTGCATCAATCTGTCACATCAACTTCTTTCATTTTCTTCCTAACATTTATGCTGTTTTGATATTTCTTTTATTATTTATTGCCTGCCATAGTTCTTGCCAGTTTTCCTATGTTTTAGTCTCTACTGTACTGGACCACAGAGGTGCATGCATGCTTTGTTGCAACACTAAATTGTTAGGTAGCTGCAAACAAGGGACTGTATCTTCTCTCTGTCTCTGTCTGTCTGTCTGTCTGTCTGTCTGTCTGTCTGTCTCTCTCTCTCTCTATATATATATATATATATATGTATGTATGTATGTGTGTGTGTGCGTATATGTATGCACACATACATATACATTTATATCTTCCTTCTGAGAGTATCTAATTTGAGGACAATAACATTAACACCTTCAAAAAAGGAAAAGGTTAATTTTATTGCATCTTCTTTTTCCAGTGTCTTTTAGATCCTGTTCTATCACATCTACAATCACTATTTCTAAGTTGTAAATAAAGACTAATGAGTGACTGAACACACGAGTGAATGACTAGGCATCCTGCTATCGGTACGCATGCTCTCCTAGTATCTCTGCTTCCTGCCACACACTCTGGAGATGGGACTGTGTTCTCTGTCCCATGCTGATCATGTGTGATGGTCTTGGAAGCACTTCACATGTAAAACTGAAGTTAGGAAAGCAGCTCCTCTGACATAGAGTGGAGACTTTTGTTTTAGGGTGGGAGATGCCAGAGCTTTCAATCTTGACATGGCCTTTCTTGTCTTTGCATTTCAGCTTTTATTTTACAGTACTTTCTCTCTCATTCTCCCTGGCAATCATCCACTAAGAACTCGACCCTATAATCTTCTTTCCCACAGGTTTTGCTCATGTTCTAGAGCTAATGTAGGACTGCATGCTTTCCTTACTTGCCTCCATCATAGTTCTTAGTACATTTCATTGTGATTTCTGTGTTGTAGTACCATGTGTAGTCCCATGTGCCCTGTTTAGTTCGGAGATCTTCAGTAGAGGCAGGTAGGGGCACCAGTGTTTATAGACTAAGGTGATCGATAAACCTATTTTATTTTATACCTCATAAGAGTTTTGTCATGATCCCAAGATGATCTCAGCCTTAGTATTTCTAGATTTTACCACACCTTTTGGCTTTGGAAAATATTATGCTTGAGGTTGCCAAGAAACAAGCATGGGGTGTGTTCAGTAACCCGGGATCCAGAAAAGGAATGCATGACCTACGAGAAATGGGAATTTAATAAATACTTGTTGACATGAGGGTGCAGGAGGCTGAGAAGTGATAAGTAGGTAATGTTAGGAGCCCTGACTGCGGCTCAGCTTTTCTACCAGACAGCCAACTTCCTCCTTCACAAAGCTTGAATTTTATTGTTGTTTGGTTTCTGAAACAGTACTGCATTGTTTGTACTAAACTCCAGCTATTTAGTAATAATAAGACTTGCTTTCCTACCCATGGAACTGTTGGAGAATCCAAATGTGCACCCAAGAAACTTCAAAAGCATCTTTAATTTTATTCACGTACTCATATAGAAGCGGTTTTTCACAACTGTGGGAGTGTGCTCATACCCACCACACATCTCCCTAATTTTACTTAGTTCCCTAAAGTCTAGCATATTTCTCTCTGTATTTTCTATTAATTCATATGATGCTATGGAAATAGGGATCCTTTCCAGTTACTGCTTACTCTATTGAACTCCTCCTTCTAAGTCATAGCTCTAATGCATTTCAAAACTGGTAGATATTGTGCTTTGGAGCAGGCTTAGTTTGCTGAAAGTAAGAAAAAGGTCCCTATATACTCCCTCGTTTGGGTCTTCTCTATAAATATCCTATCTTGAAGATGGTACGTCTGTGGCAATGCAGGAGCCAACACTGACACATTATGAACTCAAGTCTATAGTTTTACACTGGGGTTGTTTGTGAGCTGTGACAATGTACAGACTGTACATTGAAGAGCCCTGGGGTTGAGAGTTCCTATTGTGGGAAATCCTCTGCCTTCTGTCTGTTCTTCCCTCCCTGCAGCCAAGCATCGCTGTCTCCACAGCTTTGCCCTTTCCAGGAAGTCTTGTAGTTATTTCATTATGTAGCCCTTCTGACTGCTTGATGGTTAGTTTTTCAAAAACTCTGAATAGTAACCTATCATATCCTCGATCATGATCTGGTAATCCGCTCACCTGCTATTGAAGGATGTCTCAGATACCTCCATGTTTGGATAATTCTGAGTAAAGCTGCTGTAATCATACTAAGGGATTTGCTGATCAAGCCATTTGGATATGGAATTTTCTTTACTCTTACTCGTTGATGCCATGTGTTTATTAGCTGTAGGGCTATTTCAAGAAAATTTTCTTGTTTCTTTGTTTTATGGTTTGTTGAAAAAATATTCATAACAGTCTCACTCTTTTAAGGGTTATAAGGTCTGCTGTGGTGTCTCGCTTTTCATTTCAGAGAGTGATTTCTTATTTCTCTGATATGTTAAATATGTAGCAGTTTTAAGTGTCTAATAGAGCCAGTATTTGATCATTGGTTTTCACCGTTATATGCTTTTATTTCATACTGGTCTTTACTGTAGTGTTTCCTTTCTTTTCACTACCTTGGACTTAGTTTGCTGCTCATTTTCAACTGCTTGGTTGCTTAATATTGAAGACACACATATATTAATTTTAAAATATATTTTCAGATAGCTTTAGAAATTCCAACATTAGATTTTTATATTAAATATTCCTCCTCATCACTACCACTGACAAACTATGAAATATTCTAAATATTTTAAAAGCTATGTGGGGGAAAGGTGAAATTTTGAGTTTTTTTTTTCTACACAGGCACCCTTGCCGTATTATGCTAAAAATAATATCGCTCAATATCAAAACTGACACTTGGGCCCTCAGTGATCCTGTGAAAAGTCCTTGAAGGAGGTGATGCAAAGGAGAATAAACTCTTCATGACCTTTTACTAGATGATTTCAAATATGATTTCAATTCCAAATGGTTGTAAGAATTTAAGGAATGGTAGTACGTGGTGAAATTTGAAACTTATACAGTGACCTCTTATCATGCCTGTCATCTCGAGCAAATGGTCAGCCTACTGGAATCCCAGAAGCTTGAGATGTCTGTTTTCTTTTGCAGCAATGGAGGCACTCCTATACAGCTTCGTACAGTATTTATGACTTGAATGGAAGGTTAGTGACTCCCCCATCAAGACTACTAGACTTTTCAAATGTAATATTAAAGGATAGCCCACACAGGATTATTATTTTGGAAATGTATCCTCTTATCTTTTTTATAGACAGCTGATCACAGAAGAGAAGATTCCAAATAATACACAGTGGATCACATGGTCACCAAAAGGTCATAAATTGGTTAGTACATTTCTCCTGCTGTCAGAAAAAGATTAGCTGGAGTCTTTTATAGGCAAATGATACTGACCCTAGTAGAAATTACACATTTTGAAAGTCCTTTCATTCGTTATATTAGTAACATGGGGTCATTACTCCAAACACTATTTAATTAGCCCCCAAAGTAGAATTATTAAAAGTGCCAGACATTGATTATATTGTTTCTTATTCACTGGGGAAATGTCTATTAAACTCTTAAGTTCTCCTTGTCTGCTGTGCTTGAATATTTTTGAGTCTCTCTTCAAAATCAATGTAGATGTATCTCCTGTTTATGGTGCAAGAAGAATGTTAGAAACCCCAAAGAATTTAAATAACAAGATGGAATGTTTTTCTGCAGTTGCATTTCATTCTCCCTACTAATGTCCCAGACAAGAAACACAAGCCTAGGTGATCCTGTGTAGGTGATTTATGGGCTAGGTCATCACACACACACACACACACACACACACACACACACACACTTTGTCCTCATATGGACAGCTGCAAGCCTCCTTGTTCCAATGTATTAAAAACATTTTATTATTTCGAGATGATTGACTGTATACTTGTAATTTAAGAAGTTCTTAGACAGATTCTCTATGGTTATCTTCTTTGCATAGTATTTTAAGACCCCACTATAAAACACATTGTAATGTGATTACTGATATATGTTTTTCCATCTTTTTAGGTATATGTCTGGAAGAATGATATTTATGTTAAAATTGAACCACATTTACCTAGTCATAGGATCACATTCACAGGAGAAGAAAATGTAATATATAATGGAATAAATGACTGGGTTTATGAAGGTAAAGACTAAACCTTTAACCAGAAAGTCTATAGCTTTTAAGAATACTTCAACATAGCTGGGTTAAAAACTGGATCAGTAAATAAGACCCAAAATGAGTTGTGTACATAAACATTTCATGAGATCACTTTTAGACCTCACAGTGACACAGAACCCTTGCCTGTTCCTGGAGTGGCTTCTGCCCCATTGTCTCACAGTCCCCTGCTTGTCTTTGGTTTCCTACTACAAAGGCCCTTTCTGTGTCGCTTTTCTAGCTTTACCAGGGCATGACAGCATCCAGATTAGCATCAGAGGTTTCTCCGAGGAGGCCTACCTAGCCCAGAAGTTTCCAAGGAAAGTGAAATCTTCCACAATATTAAAAAGAGAGAGATAAATATTGCCTGCAGTTTCCAAGTAGAAGGAAAGGAGTCGCTTGTTTTAGAAAGTATGTGTAGTGTTTGTTTGAACTAACCTGGGATGGACTGTGATTTCCTGTTTTTAAAGAAAACAAATATGATTAGGAAAGTTTAGTTAAAATAAGTAGAAAACAATACTCAAAACCTTCAAAGGGAGTATTCTGGTTTTTAGGATAAAGAGATTTAGGAGATATTAGGAAAGCATTTTCCATGTGTTGGTTGCCAAGATAAAAGGCATTTTGAGGCTGTTCAAAATAATTCACAAGGGTGCCTCATGGTTGTTAAACAGGCTCATCCTTACTTCACCTTGTTATTTCTTAACTTCCTGCTTAAATTTTGATTCTTAGGAGAGTCAAGTTGACTTAATGGTAACACATAACAACAATCAGAGATAATGTCAAGAAAAAGATGAGCTCCCATTTCCATAAGTGTTTGATTAAAACCAACAATGAAATGAGAAGTTCTTTAAGTGCTGGGCCTCCCAACATTGAGGGTCTTTCGGGGCCTTCAAGATGGAGCAGGAACAGCCTCCTCCCAGACCCGTGGCTCTTCCTGGAAACAGCGGGGTGCTCCTACAATAAGAATTTTACCACCTTAGGCTCTCTCTTCTACATAACTGTGATAGGAGGTATTTCACTTGTTATGTTCACATCTGAGTGACTGGGTGCAGGAAAATACCCTCACAGCTTTCAAAGGGCATTCCTCTAAAGATGGGGCTTCAGTGCCTAGAGAGAAATAGCTACATTGTTAGATGAAATTTGTTTTGCCTAACAAATAAGTACTAATTGAAACATGGCCCCAACTATACCCCTTATCCGTGTTTGATAGTAATTTTAAAAACAAAAACCCTTATCCTAATTATAGTGAGATATATATATATATATATATATATATATATATATATGATATACCATAGGTATGTCACATGATATAAATATATGTATATGACATGGCATATTGTATGTAATATGTATGTGATATGATATACCATATGTATCATATATATGTGATATAATATATATGTACATACATACATACATACATATAAGCATTCCTGGCTAAAACTTTTCACTTAATTTACCTCAGTTTTCCTCTCTGTAAAATGGTCTATGAATAGACTCACTTAGGACTGTCTATGTGGACAAAATCAGATGTGGTTTATAAATTTGTGTGGCATAAATTATAACTTTGAAATTCAGGTTTGAAGCAGTCAAAGTGAGAGCAGGCTGCCCTACCAAGGGAGAGGTGTTCTGAAATGAAACTGCTGAAAAAGAGGCAAGGGTGGGCCGTGAGCCATGAAATGTAAGATGCCAAGCATACTCTCCAAATGACAGGTTAATTCTTGATTCTACTAAGTATTAGCCACGTGACTTAGGTGATGTCTTTACATTCTTTTTAGCCTTGTTCTGTTTGACTCACCTGTAAAATGGGTTATAATAAAGATTGCCTGGCATGATAAATATCAGCCATTACCAATTCCTGGCACATGACGACATTCATCACATGTCAGAGACTCCTAAAAACAAATGTTACATTTTGTTACTGCTTTTATTCTTATTTCTGCAATCACTATTGCTGTTATTGAAATGTGGTTTTGGAAAGCTGGAGAGATGGCCCAGTGCCTTTTTGTGACTTTTGCAAAGAACCTGAATTCTATTGTAGAATTGTACAGTTAGAATTGTAACTCTAGCTGTAGCAGGATCACCTTCACTCATGTTTATATGTACCGACATATACACATATACATAATTTTTATAAAAAAGTACATGTATTTTCCGGTCAGTTGCAAAGAGCCTTTAGTGATCCAAAAATCAGATTGGCACACATAATTTCATAAGCTTAAGATTCTAGAGTCTATGCTTTGGTTCTTAAGCTGACACCATCAAATGAAATGTAGATTGGGGCTTTCCACCATCTACCTACATGTTTATCAGTTTTCTATCACTGTAAAAAATGTACAAGAAAACATTTTACAGGAGGAAAGATTTATTTTGACTCATGGTTTCAGAGACTCAGTTCCGGCTCACTTGGCCACTTGGCCACATTGCTTTGTCTCTAGCAGCCCAGCATGGCTTGGAAGGACATGCTGTACAAGAGGTTTTTATTTCACAGATATAAGGAAGCAAAGAGAAAGGGCCTGAGGTCCCATTATCCCTTTCATTGTCACAATTCCAGTGACCCAAGTTCCTTCAGGAGGATCCAAATCGTAACTAATCATCACTTCCTAGTCTCCCCACAGGCTGGAGGCCAATACCTTAACTACATGAGTCTCTGGTGCGAGCCCAAATCCACTGACTCTTAAGTCCTCCATTGACAAGGCAGATCTGAGTATTTTAGAAACCCGAGATCAAATGTCCTGTGGACAGGTCCCATGATAATCTTAGTGGGGAGCTGCCTCTGTCAGAGCTTGAAAAGGAGTCTTTCAATATACTTGAAAGCTGTGCCTTTCTCTCCATTGGGTCTACCTTTCATTTTCTTTCTCTGTATATCAGGGGAGGGGTTTAAGGCAGGGAGCTTTCAGTTTCTAGGCTAGGCAAAAGAAATGTTTCTCTGTAGGGGTCTGCGGAGTTCTCTCCATTAGAAATGCATCCTTTCCACACCTTATTTGTGCCAGAATAGAAAACGTTGAGCACCATATTGGTTTGATAGTCTAGAGCTAGGCACCACCCACCAATACCCCATGGACTCAGAGAAAACTCAGCCCAGGCAGGGAGAGTAGGCTGGCATGTTGACTGTTTGAAAATTAGAAAGGAAAATCAGCCTCCTGTGTGAAATTTACTTTTAGTATGTTTTGAGGCATAAATTTAGAGGATTATAAGATAAAGAAAAAATATAGAGCTTATATCCAATATTGCATACTGAAATATTCTAAAATGGTCCAATGGGTGACTTATTTTTACAATCTAGATATAGCCTTGAAGATTTTATTTTTATTCATTTGTATTACTTTGATTTTGGAATCCCCGCAAATGTGAAACGGTTCATTAGTTGAACTCTACTATAATTACTAAAGCTAATGAGAACAATATTTTGAATGCCAAAGCCAATTTATCAGCTTTCTTGTAACAGAACAATTTATGTCTTTTTTCAGAGGAAATCTTCGGTGCCTACTCCGCACTGTGGTGGTCTCCAAACAGCACTTTTCTAGCTTATGCCCAGTTTAACGACACAGGAGTGCCACTCATTGAATACTCCTTCTATTCTGATGAGTCACTGCAGTACCCCAAGACAGTGTGGATTCCATACCCAAAGGTCTGTGCTCCCGCTCAGATCATGGTTCTGTGATTTGATGGGGGGAGAGAATGGTTGCATTTAATCCCTTCCTGCTAATGAAAATATTGTCAGTCTCTCTTCAACAGCTTTCTGTGATTTCTCTTGCTGAAGTCAACAGCATCTGGGCAATTTTAAAGTATTTTTATTATCCCAGGAAAGAGTGTGATTTAAGGTTTTGTAATTTCTCCAAAAACTCTAAGAAATGACAAGCAGAAAAAGATGGTGAAAATGATTTTGAAAGAGGTAGGGGCGGGGTAGGGAATGCTTGAATGAAAGGAAAGGGGAGGCTGTAATTGAATCAGGAGCTCATCTCATTTGTAGAAGTTGGAATGAGCCCGAATTGAAGTTGAAAAGCCTGGTTATATATCAGATTGTATTACTAATTAACAGGATACAGTGCGTGACGAGTTTCAGTGGCTCTGTTACAGGTTTGGCACAGACGTGAGTTTTGCACGTCCTACATTTGAGATAGTCGTGTCGCATCCTGGGTTTCAAGATTGTTCCCTGCTATCCACGCTGCGTGTATTAAAATCAAGGATCTTTGTCAAGCAGTATAAGCCAGGAGAGGGCTTTAGAAGGGAGCCAGGAATTCTTCAGCACCATAACAAAAACGGCCACGGCGTCTTCGTCGTTGTCGTCTACAGGAAAAGCTAACAACGTATTTCTGCCGTAAATGATTTGGAAAAAAAAGGAGTTTTTATTTTTACCAACTCACTTAATTTGCCTTATGAAGATCTGCCATTTTAGGAAGGGAGAGGAAGTTAAAAGGAAAAAAGATCCTAAATTAAATATGGAGATGTGTTTTCAGAGAACGTTATTTTTTGATGAGCGAAACTGGGGGGGGGGGAGGCTCCATAAAACAGTCTCTGAAGATCATATTATTTCTAACTGATCTGTCAATAGAAGATCCGTGTGTACATTTTTAAAGGGCTTAGAGACTTCTGTCGTGATATTGACCATTGAGCCCCAATAAGGTTAGCCTGAACTTGATGTGAAGGTGACACCCAATTCATCAGCACAATTGGTTCTGACCTCAGGCTTATTTTCCTGGTGGACCAAACCTTTAAAAGTCTATAAAAAGCCTATAAAAGTGCTATTTACAGTGAAGCCACCAAAACTTTTGTCCTATAGAATCAGAATATATTGGCAAATGATAGAGTTGCCTTTTTTTTTTAAGACATTTGCCCTCCCTGGAGGCACAAAGCACACAGATTATGAGCAAGCAAACGTGCATGATTTAAATATGAGTGTTTGGACCTTCATGTCTTATAAACACACACACAGGCACACACACACACACACACACACACGATTTTTTTTTAACCTGAACACATAAAGGATTTCCTTTATGTTCATTTTATTTCTATTAAATTGTTTGACGGTGCCCTATTGTTATAATTCTATAGCCATAATTCAGATATTTTAATACAGTTTAAATTTATGTAATGATGAGGCTGTTTTTTTTTCTAAATCATTATCAATTCTGTGCTTTTTTTCCCCCTAGGCAGGAGCTGTGAATCCAACTGTAAAGTTCTTTATTGTAAATACAGACTCTCTCAGCACAGCCACTAGTGAGGCTCCCATCCAAATCACTGCTCCTGCATCTGTGGAAACAGGGTAAGACGCTCCACCTGAGTGCTTGGGTGTAATGTAGACTGCTTCCCACTCGATGGGTAGAGCATTTCAGACACAGATGGCAATATCAATCATGGCATCATCTTGTATCATTGATCCATTCTTTTGTCTGGGAACTTCCCGTTGGCGCAGTTCTCGTGATGGGCATGCGCAGTGAATAGGGTAGCCAGGCGTCACTGGAGGAAACGGACAACAACCAGATGAACAAACAAGTGTCAGACTAAAACACCAGGTGGTAATAAATGTGAATAAAACCACAGGACAGAGGAGAAAGTAGCTAGGGAAGGGGGTTCCTGTGAGAACACACAAGGCTAGAGTAGAACCTCTCCATGGGATACCTCATGGGACTACTACAGGCACAGGAAATCCAAAGTTCTATAGAAGGTGTGTTCTGGAATCTTAGAGGCACCACAGGGAGAACGGAATCCAGTGAAGGAGAACAGCAGTAGTACAGGTTGAGGACTGCGCAGGCTTCTCTGGCCATGGCAATATGCTGTCTACAGTATAATGTGTCTACCACAGTTGGTGGTCCCTGCTATGACCTGATAGTCTATAGTCAACACATTTTTATTGTAAAGCTTCTGGGTGCCTTTTGGGAAACAATTCCCAAATCTGGGACTAGCTTTAGATCTCAACAGTGGTTTAAAAACAGACTTTTTTTTTTTAAAGACTGAATACTCTCATTTTGGATGAGCTATCATTCTTCCCCATGGATCCAGAGAAATTCAGAGAAACTGTGGTTCACATTTGGGAATCCCAATAATTGATTAACTCTCAAGATGTCTCTTGCTTAAATAATCTCAGATGGCTGAAATCCTGCTTTGTAAGCTCTGTAAGACCTGAGTAATTTTTTCTTGTAAGAACCAGAGCACGTGTAATTTTCTCTGTAGCTCTTTACTTCACTTTATTATTTATGCTGGTTTGTTTTAAGTAGCAGCTATCATGGGCTGAGTATCCACTGTGTGCCAGACATGGGCTTTAACACATGATCTCGCTCACTACTTAAGTTATCTTAAGTAGCTCTCTTTCCAACAGCTATTATGGCATGTCTTTTGTACAGATAAGAGAATGAGGTCCAGAGGTTAAGAAAAAGACCTTAACCTTGGGATGGCCTGTTCACTCAGGCTCTCTGGATAGAAAGGGGGACTATGAGAAACTTTCTCTGTGACTACAGCTGGTGCCCTCGGGGAGCCAGAGATTGCATCAGGGTAATAGTGAAGCCTGCAGTTTCTCTCGGTGGGCACCATCTATCTCGGTGAAAATTGTGTACTATGCTGAAATCCACTAGCTTGGTTAGAAATAACTATACTAGTACGTTTATTCAGGTAAGAAATTTAAATCCATCAATTTGTCCATGAGTTTTTTTTCCCCCAAGATATAAAACTATACCCAAAGGTTCTAAAGCCTATTTTTTTCAATCCAGAAACCTCTTAAGTCAACACTGACTTAAAAACTACAATGGATAGATTCAAGGTGTGTAAAAGTGGGTGGGGCTGGACCCCTCTAGCGTTTCTAATCAGGGAAGAGATAGCAAACTTTCATATAAATGGTTAGGAGAATGGAGTGACCACATCAGGTTGGCAGCGTTCCAAGTTGGCAGAGGTGATGAGCTTTCTATGACCAGAGGAATCAAAGAAAGCTTCCTGCAGAATGTGCACCATGTGGCTTGGAGCAGGGAAGAGGAGAGGCAAGTACTGAGGTGGAACGCGCAGGGAAAGGCTGCCCAAGGAAAGCCTGGGTGTACCCTCTGGGACCTCTCAAACTGTAGCCAACCCCTGTTGGTAGAGAGGAGCAGCCTAGAAAACAGCCCCAGCTAGAACTACTGTAGACCTCAAAAGTGGTTACCAAACTTTTTAAAAACGACCTGAAAGTCTTTATTTTGATGTGACATAATACTGTGTTACACTTCCGGAGAATAGATGGACGATTGCTGCTTGTGTTGGGCAACCCTCAGTCTTGCCCTCACTCCTTCTCTGAGGTTCCTGAAAAAATAAGTAGAGAGGACCTAGGGAGGTCCCCAGAACCATCAGAACTCCACTGCGCATGAGCTGGAGAGTCACAGAGTAAACACAATTTGCTTAAATGACACGGCAAGATTAACAAGAGAAATAGGAATAAGGAAGACAGACACCTTTGCTTATGCAATAAAAATGAGGACATTGACTTCTCCAAGGTATGGTTGAGGAGAAGGATTATATTGTAGACACGAGAAAGAGGAAGCAGCCAGAGGCATCAGGAGGGGTCCAGAGCAGAGAGAAACAGTCTGAATGTGGCCAGCAGACTGAAAAGACTATGAAAGGAGAGAGAGAAGTGGGGAGCGAGTGAGGAAGAGAAAGAGAGGGGGAGAGAGGGCAAGTGGACCAAGAGAGGAGTTGCGGACCAATAGGACAAGAGCTGAGGACTAAGAGTTCTCCTGGCTTAGAAGCTGGGGAAAGGGAAGGGAAGCTCAGTGCTGCACCCCTCGAGCCCCCCCACCCCCACCCCAGCTACATAGGTTCAGGACAGGGTGGAATTAGAAGTGCTGGGAGGAGCAACAGGTACCGATTGACTAGTTAGATTTAATGTTGAGCACTCTCTGTGGCCTGGGCTAGTGATCTGCCCTTGGTTTCTCACTCATTCTGCACAACACCCTATGATATTGTTTCCACAGTCGCCTCACAGATGACGAAAATGCTTCTTCCCTGCCAAGAAAGCACTGTTTAAAGCACGGCAGGAAAGTGCTGAGCTCAGAAGAGTTAGCCAAGTCTTAAGGACTTACAGTTTGCTCTTCACAAATTAGTCACCTTACTTATTTGCTCTTCCATACTTCCTTAAACTAAAGGTTTGGGGCGAGGGTTGCCTTATTGGCTGGTATTATTCTTTATAGAACATACTACCAAAGAGATGCCAGTCTTACGAAACATCACAGGGAAGCGTTCCAAGGAGAATCTAAGATACAGCTGTGATCTCTATTAGTATTGGTGAGATTGTAGCTTTTCTACGATGAGACCCTAGGTCCACCTGGGGAAAATATTCTCTCACTTGATGAGACGACACTTTCATGCTTTTAGTAAAAGACCCCCCCACCCACCCACCCCCAGGACCAAGGCAGTCTTGGCAAGGCATACTTAATGTCTCACTGCCTTGTGCTTCCCCTAGTTACTAACTAGATCCTTGAGTAAACGACCAAGCAAGTTCAGCACCACTCTTCCTGGCTCCGCACAAGTCTCCTCACTGAATTTCCGTTAGTCTGTTCCTTCAACAGAGCTTTCAGCAAGTGGAATCCTGTTAGTGACTGAGTCTGGTCTGCACCCCTGTTAGGGATTAGAACATGAATAGGATGAGCCTCTCAACCTCAGAGATTGAGGCTTGAGGTTCATTAG
Organism: Tokudaia tokunoshimensis; assembly: GCA_036184795.1. NCBI lineage: Eukaryota > Metazoa > Chordata > Mammalia > Rodentia > Muridae > Tokudaia > Tokudaia tokunoshimensis. The sequence continues at coordinate 36,482,900 of BTHU01000004.1, read as the reverse complement.
GTTATTTGAGCTGCTGCTATGCACTGACTACTCCAAATGGGAACCCAAGAGCTCAAAACATTTGAGAGGAAATAGTATACAATGCAGATTTTGTGAAATTCCTAAGGTATCTTTTATAGTTATGTTTGCAGGGTCAACTGAAGCAAGACAAGATCTGTCAGAGAGGGGTCAATGTTATAATAGTAACTGGTGCCCAGCAGGGTGACTGAGACACAGTCTCTGTTACTGTAGAATAATTTAATAGATAAGAAGCTGGGTGGCCAAATGGATGGGTTGGTAGATGGATGGATGGGTGGATAAGAAAGTTGGGCTTTCCATGTGTTCCTGTATGTGTGTAGCACAGGAATGAATCCCCAAAGCCAGCTCCAAGGATAGCTTTCAAAATCATCATGTGTACCAAGTCCTCTTTTCTCCTTGTGACTAGCTATCTGCAAATTCTTCAGGCTAAAACTACAGGGCTGGAGAGGGTGTGTCTAGTGAGGTGACCCCTCCCAACATCTGTTGAACAGCCTGATGGGCCATCACACCCAGCTGATGACTTACCCTGTCCTTGTTCTCCTGGAACTTAAGGGACACAGTGGATAAACACTCCCACTATCTCTCTGAACACCAGATGACCCTTGGTCTACACACTAGGCTCATCAAAGCCTGAGATTGCCAGGCAAGAGGTAAACTAGACTGGAGCTCCATCCGCCCAGCCAGCACGCAGGTAATACCGATGAGGGCTTGTGTGGTACACAATGTTGTTTCCCTCAACCCTCCTGCATCCCACCCCACCCATCCTTCTTCTTAGCAATCTGTCAGTGGACCCAGGAGGGTTGGCATCCCTATCAGAGCAAAGGGTGGCATGGAGCCCACGGCCGGCACTGGCAGTACGCCTGCTTCTTCTGGTGACTCACTGAATTAATCAGTCCCAGGCTGCAGTGGCTCTGGGTAGCATTTCCCCCTCCATTATTCCTTCCAGTTAGCAAAGCATAAACATCATTAATGTACAGTTGAAACATTTACACAAATTAGAGGCAGCAATGTCACCTAAAAGCCTTTTATGAAATGCTTCTTCTTTGCAAGAAGTCACTTTGTAAGATTTTTGCCACAGCAGGATGTCCTATGAGTGTAGCCAGATGACTTTCTTCATAAAACTTAGCCTATACATAAATCTCTAGGAATAAATAGATTTCATTGAGAAAGGAGTTGTACACTAGAGGAATCATAAGAGTAGAATGAACTGGTAGGACTTTCCAGTGGGTCAGGAAAATATTTACAGGAGGGGCAAATAGGAACAGGGGAATCTGAAGCCATCTGCTTGATTTGAATCCTGGCTCCAGAGGTTTCTGATTGGTCAATCCTAGGAAAGTTACTTAACATCTCTACACTTGAGCTTCCTTATCTGCTAGACAGGAACCACAATGGTATCTGCCTCACAGAGTGGTCCTGAGTCTTCTGGGAAGTAGCCAGTTCCTGGCACAGAGTTAAGATCACATGAGTATAAACTCTTATAAGTCCAGAAATTCACTGTTTTGACATGAAAACCAACCAGATTCTCCTGGTGACTATTGCATTTCCAAAACTTTGAAGCCTTTGTTGGATCCCTCAGCCCAACCTAGGATAAGAGACCCAGGCTCAGAAGGAGGCTTGGTTGTAGGTATGGGACTCCCTCAGCATTTCCCACTCACTACAAGAGAGGAAGCTTGTTCAGAAATTGGCCTCCTCCTCAGTCATCATGTTATCCTACAAAAGATAGCTGGTAATTTACAGTGGGAACTTAAACTTTTGAGCCAAGAGTTGAGGTAAGCTATCCGTTTATATCTTTTTCATGACTCTGAAATGTCATCCTGGCATAATGTTGGCTCAGGGCTGTGATTAGAGGAAAATATGTTTATAAAAATGTTTTAAAACAGATTGTCTGCTGCCTTGGTGAAAGGCCTCCATTGAGCCCTCTTGTAGTGCAGAGTCCATTCTGAACTGCTGACAGTGACTAAAGTATCAGACCCAGGTTCACTAACCTTTATCTAGAAATGGACAGGGAAGGTGGCCAGGTCACATAAGGTGGCTAATGCACATGAGTTTCCTGCCTGCTCTCCCACATTCCATTACTCAGTGTTTTCAAATGTCAGAAGTGGCATTATAGTGTGGACGGCCAAGCCTGAGGTATAACCCAGCTTTCATAGATAAAGCTACCTATCATAGGGAACATGGGACATGAAAGTGTTCTCTTGCTCTCACCTACCTCTCTGCAGTCAGAACACTTAAAAAGAGGAAGAGTGTTTCTGGGTGTTGGCATGTGTCTGTAAATAAAGAAGCTTTCTCTCCCTAACAAATGGGTTCACAAGTCTCATCAGATTCTCCATAGGGTTTCCTTTTGGATCTTTGAGACATGGGTTTTTTGTTTGTTTGTTTGGGTTGGTTGGGTTTTTTTTGACCTCGGCTGGCTTTGAACTTCCAACAATCTGCCTGCTTTGGCCACCAAAGAGTTTGTTGTCGTGGTGGTGGTGTTTGTTTACTGAATTTAAATGGGCAAGAATGTGTGGAGTAGGACCAGGGCTAACAGGAAAGAATCCGTGATTCAAATCCATCTTGGCTGGCATTCATCTTCATATCATTCACAGCTATACATGGTTTTATATTATGAAAGGGACAAGAACCATTAAAAAATAAATAAATTCATGACATTGCAATTGAACCTTTATATTGAAATATAGCGGTTCTTACTAATGTCAGCATTGTCTTAAGCTGCTTCTCTACTGTGGCAATTCTTAATTTTTGAGAATTCTTAATCTTTGGTGTAGAATATTAATTTTGAAAAACTTCATTTTTCTGTGTCTTATTTTTTATTCTTCCCAGTTATTTGCAAAGATATATCACTCGTCCTGGGTAAGAGTTTACTCTCCTTCTGCCCCCTGACTTCCCTGCTTTGGGTGAGGGCAGAAGAGCTGGGCTAGGTTAGGGGCCCTGGCTCCTTCCCAGGAGGTGGAGAAGCATCCTCAGACACTGCACTCTGATTAGCTCCTGCATGCTAGGGACAGTGATTTGTACGCTACACCACGGACATGGACATGGGGATGCTTCGGCTAAGAACTAGGGTAAGGGCACAGCAGTTGTTTCAGAATAAGGTCAAAGTGGAAGAAAGAGGTCGACTGGGAAAACTATTTTGGATGTTCCAAAGAACATGATGACCAAGACAGCGGAGTGTGAGGGACTCTGAAATGGGAAGGTAGCACCATGTGAGCTAAGGTGGTGCCTGGTTGCTGCACAGGCCCTCTGCACCTGAAACTCCCAGTGAGATGACTCGAGACCCAAACGGTCTCCAGGGCACCAGCACATGCGACATCCAGGCCATAAAAGGGGAATTGTGAAGCTGTATTGAGAGTATTTGATCAATTAATACCTTCTGTAGGACTCAGAGCCCAAGAAAGGAAGGGAAAGTTCTGAGGAAGGATGGCTGTGCGTCCTAAAAAATCAGAACGCTAATTTTGCCTTTGTTGAGAGCTGTAATCCTAGAGAAGGTAGCAAGCACCTGATTTATAAACAAGAGCCATGCTACCCCCACCTCACAGGAGCTGGCAGCCAAGGCAGGAGAACAGGCTGACCCCAGGAGAGGATGGCTGCGGCCAGCAGAAGCCAAATAAGGGGAGGAGTTAGAGAGTCCGAGTGGAAGCAAACAAGGCTATGGGCCCAGAGGAGAAAAATATAAGATGGAAAATCCACCTTGAACTGACTCCTGACAGAAGGGAGCCAGGCCTTGATCAGACACTGGAGAGAAGCAATGTATGAATAGCTACCGAAATCACCCCTGAGGAGGGGCAGAAATGTCCAAGAAAACAAAACAAAACAAAAACCAAAACCACCCAGAGCAAAAAAATGTTAGGGAGGCTAGCAAACAAGTGAATTATACATTCCGCACATGTCACTATAAATAACAATACAGTTCTAAAATACTTTAAGGTATGTACTAGGGAGGACAGCCTACTGGAACTGGTGCTATAAATTTGGGTTGAAATACCACAGAGTATTTTCATTCACAGGGGCCATCTTTTGACTCTTGAGAGAGGTAGGTTATAGTTCTTTGATTTGAAAAGTTTGTAGAGGCTTGAGTCCACTTTTTTCCCCCCAGTCTGAGTTGATAAAAGGGTCAGGTATAGCGTCTTCTTAATAGCAAGGACACATAGACCATACAAATTAAAACTATTTACTATCCAGGCCCTCATCTAAATGTTTCTTAATCTTTTCTGTGTCTTATTTTTGATTCATCCCATTTATTTGCAAGGATATATTGCTCATCCTGGGTAAGAGTTTACTCTCCTTCTGCTCCCTTGACTCCCCTGCTTTGGGTGAGGGCAGAAGAGCTGGGCTAGGTTAGGGGCCCTGGCTCCTCCCCAGGAGGTGGAGAAGCACCCTCAGACACTGCACTCTGATTAGCTCCTGCATGCTAGGGACAGTGATTTAGCAGGAGCAACACTGCAGAAAACACTGACAGGTGGGTATGTTAAATTACCAGGAAATTATAACATATCTGTAAGTGTCCCTGACCTCACTGAATTACTATCAGGCATCAGAGAGGAGTTGGGAAAGTTTCACCTTTGACTCCCTGGTACCAGGGGTCAAGATAGGGACTTCACTGTCTTAAACATATGGTTTCAGTTACATGTGTTAAACCACTTTTAGAATGTGTCTGTTGCTTTTTCTGTTAGATATACTTTAACTTCTTTCAGAAATTAAGTTGTATTTTAAGCTAAAGGAGAGAGAAAGTGTTGTGCGATTAAATGGTTCTCCTAATAATGCAAAATTCTACTTCTCATTAGTCTATGTCTTAGGGTTTTATTGCTTTGAAGAGACACCATGACCACAGCAAGTCTTATAAAGAAAAACATTAAATCAGGTCTGGCTTACAGTTCAGACAGAGGTTTAGTCTGTTGTCATCATTTTGGCAAGCATGGTGGCCACAGGCACACATGGAACATATTATTAGAAGGCAACAGAAGCTGACTGTGTACCACTCTGGGCATAACATGGGCAAAGGAGACCTGAAAGCCCACTCCCACAGTGATGCACCTCCTCCAACACACCTAAGAGTACCACTCCCTCTGTGCCAAGCAGTTCAAACACATGAGTCTATGGGGCCTTACATATTCAAACCACTGCAGACTAGATTCTTTTTTATCAAGTAAAATGTTCATTTGCAACTATGTCTGGAAAAACTCATATTCCTTGTGTGTGTGTGTGTGTGTGTGTGTGTGTGTGTGTGTGTACTAGCATGTGTGTGGGTATGTGTGTGCTCATGCTCGTAGAGATCTGAAGTTGACATGGGTCATCTTTATGGATTGTTCTTTACTCTTATTTATTGAGCAGGGTTTCTGACTAGTCCCTGAGCTTGCCAGTTCAGGCTAGTTTAACTAGCTTGACCTAGGGATCCCCTGTCTTTGCCTTTCAAGTGCTGGGACTACAGGTGGCTGCCATAGTTGCCTGGTTTTTACTTGGACCGTAGGGGTCAGATTTTACTCTTTATACTTGCAAGTCAAATGCTTTATCCACTGTGCTATCTCTCTAACCACACAATTTCTAAGACCCTTCCCTTCTTCCCATCTCCAGGGATCACTATTTATGTGATGTGGTGTGGGTTACAGAAGAAAGAATTTCACTGCAGTGGCTCAGGAGGATTCAGAACTATTCCGTGTTGGCTATCTGTGACTATGATAAGACCAACCTAATATGGAACTGTCCATTGGTAAGATTTCATGGGGATGCTCTGCTGTTCCGACAGCATGTGACATGAGGGATCTTTGTGAGTGAGTTGAGGTTGCAATCAGTAACTGTTTTAGTTTCTCTTCTCACTGAGTCCACATCCAGCTCTGAAGCAGGATACTTGATATCCGAGGGAGCTTCCATTTCTCTTTTGCACTCTAGTCATGGTGTGGTAGGTGTGGATGTGATCATTTGGGAGGGGAAAAAGGAATGGCTAGAAATCCAGATGACAGAAGTTGATGACCACGTTCAAAATCAGGATGAGGACTAGAGGTTGCAAGCAAAATGAAGGTTATTTTAACACATAAGATGTAAAGGATGGAAAATAGCTAGCTGAGCATGTGGGTGACAAAACAAATACCAGGGAGGCATAGATCTATTACTAGACTGTAACAACTTCTAAGCAGAAAACTGACTTAGAACCTAAACACAGAGCTGTCAGTCTGAGAGGGTGGTAATGCTGAGGGGAACCGAGTGTTGATCCAATTGTGAGGTGCTGAGGTTCCCAGACAGGACACTTTGACGTCCTTTGAGACTGAGGATTTCAGCAAAACTGCCTTGAGAGCAGCCAGAGGAGAGACTGGAGCTGAGTCTAAAGGACGTGTGTCATGACCACTCTGCCTCCGTTTTCTATCTGGTCACGAACCCTGCACTATACACACCTAGCCGCTAGCATCCTAAATGAGCACAGGGCAGAGAACTTGAGTGATACTCCATATCTTGACATACTCATTTGTTTATGCAAGAAACATTACATTAAAATGTCCCCACCTCGTTGCTAAGCTATGGGATTGTTTTTTTTTTTTAAATCAACTAAACAGCCTGCATTTCCCCCAAAACGTTTTTGTTCTCGTAGGGGGTGCAGTCATAAAGATATTTCGTGAGACTTTCTTTGCAGTCAACATTTACAATATGGCAGGTACAGTGAAGCCTGAGGCTCAGTGAGGTTAAAAGTGCCTACGTCACAGGACACACCTGAACTCATACCAGAAAATCCAAAGCTCTTTGATTTCTGCTGCCTGACTCATTACAATATCAGGATATTGTGCCCTGAGAGGGTTTAAGATAGATACAGAGGGTAATAACAGATACTCTGTTGGGGTCAGGTGACCAGTACAAGGAATTGGCTTGCAGGAAGATAGAGAGCCATCTAGGATAAGTTGTCTCATGTGAACAGATAGGAGAGAAGATTCCCTCTAAGCTGAGGATTGTATCCCTAGTGAACAGCTTAGTGGGACAGAATGTGCTTACCACCTAAGCTGGAAGTGAGGAAGTGGATGGGAAATGAGGTCAGTGATTTAGATTGGGCTCAGGGGCCATGCTGAGGTATTTGAATTTATCTTGTCAAGGATGGAAAACTGTTTCAGAATTCTAAAATGACGAGTTTAATGGGAATAGAGTTGTCTGTTGCCAAATTCGATCAGCTAGGGGCTGAACAGGGGGAGGATAATGGACCAGAGGAATAAATGATGACTGAACATCCATTTAGGGGACCGTGGCAGTAGCCTACTAGGAACATCCTGAAGACGTGAATGATGGGCATGTCTGTAGGAAAGGACAGAGGGCTGAAGAGAGGGGTTAAGGGAGGTTTCCATGGGAAGAGAGTGAGAAGAGAAGGACTCTAGACTGAGTGGCTAAGAAAAGGTCCGAGAGCAGGCGGCTGGGCTACAGGAAAGTGAAGAACAGCATCGAGTTCTGTGTCTATCGGATTTAAAATCGCAGTTGGAGCTTCAGGCCAGCACCAAGCAACAGAGATAAATGATTAAATGCAATCACGTGAGAAATACTAACATAAACATACTAAAGGATGAGAGGTTGTTTTCTTTTGTCATACGTGTAATTTTGTTTGTAGTGTATTGTGTAGGGGTGTAGCTCAGTTGGTGGAATACTGACTTAGCATGCCTGAAGGCCTTGGATCAGTTTCCAGCACTATGTAAAGCGGAGTATGGTGCTGAATCCGTGTAACCCTAGTGCTTGGGAAGCTGACACAGGATCCGAAGTTGAAGGCTTCGGTCATATTGTCAGTTTGAGATACATGAGACATCCATCTTTAAAAGACAGAAAACACATAAAAGAATTTCACCATCTTCTCTTTGAAACACAGCACTGTCCTTTTCTCCCCAGGAGCAGCAGCACGTTGAAACGAGTACCACGGGCTGGGTCGGAAGGGTAAGTGCTCTGAGTTATAGATTTCATATACATCTCAACTGCTGCTAAGAGCCGGTTAATGTGTGGCTGTCCTATACTAAGGCACTGTGTTGTCGTTGATAGTAACATGAGTTGGGCCATGTCTCAGTGTTAGCTGTGCTTCCTACTGTATACCCAAGAAGGCAAAGGGACAAGTCAAACACCAAAGTCATGAGCAGAACTGACGAGCAAAGTGTGTTCTCCAGGCAACTGGAGCTTCCAGAGAGCTAAAGGGCTGCCAGGATGCAGAACATACTTGTTTGACCTGTGGTTTGAGTTCTACGCTTTGGAGGCAGAAAAAGGTTTTCAGTCCAGCCTGGATGGCAGCCATCAGGAACAGTGCCAATTCAATAATGTCCATTGCACACCTCTCTGGAAGAAACCACACAGCAGTAGGCACTTTGAGGATGCACTTTATCCGGGAAACAAGGTGACCCTCAAGTCTGAGTCTGTGGGAGAAAGCACGGGGTGTGGAGAGGGACTGCAGCCACCATGACACCTTACATGGAAGATGGAAACTGAACGACATGTAGCTTTTTTAAAAAAAGGGTAACGAAGTGAAGCAAAGGCTGTAACCATTCCATATCTCCCGGGTGAGAGAGGTGAGGCTTCAGTCCAGGAAGACGAAGGCGACCCCTCTCTGCTGGGCTGGGAGCTACCACAGCACTCCCATGTCCTTTTGTTCCAGGCACTGATTGGGCAGAGGAGAGAGGTTTGCCAACAAGAAAAGTGGTTTCCTCCATGGCAAGAGACATGCTACACTTCCTCACGACTCTCTGAAAAAAATATGTTTTTTCCTCTCTGTATTTAACCAGACAGATGCCACTTTTCACACATTTCTACTAGGCACAACTCCATCCAGGGGAAACAGGGAAACGTATTAAAAAGATAAGGCTGTGAACATGGGTCTAGAGAGGGGAATGTGCTCGAGAACTCTGTAATGAGAACACAAAGTGTACTGCACGCCTCAGCTTGCTTCATAAATGAATTCACTTTGAATCACTAAATAGAAGAGGCAAGCATTTCCCTTCCTTTCCCAGACGGGAATGGATGAGAGAGGAAACACTCAGGGCTAAGTGAACCAACAATTATAAAAGACCATCCCCTACCTGCTTGCAACATAACCAGGAAATAGAAATTAAAACGCAACATGGTCCTTCCAGGCTGGAAAGAGACCCTCTTCTATTTAAACACGATTTTCTGATAGCTATCTTCTATTGAATTTTTTTTTAAAAAAAAAGAATACATATAATTTTTTTCTCTGTTTCCATGTAATCATTTTTGTAAATTGTTAATTGTCTTTAGCAAAATGAAAAGTCTTAGGATAAAACTAACTGTATGAGTGCTTCCACGGGAAATCTTAGGGCAGATATTTCTGATGGCATCTAGTCCAGGAGTGGTTAAAGACTAAGCCTGACTTTCAAACAGAATTGTGTAAGAAAATGGGAATGAAAATTTCCACTTCCAACCTGAAACAGTTAGATAATTAGATGCCTTCTAGAAAGTGCACTTGCAATATCAAGGAAGTTCCTTCCAACAGAAAGAGTGTTTAGGTTGCAATGCCCATATGGTTCAGAGTCTCCATTATTCCTCCAAGATACGTTCCAGAACAATGGAAACATTTCTGCATGTTCAATATCTACTGTGGCCATCTTTGTGTGCGTTCTCCCATTTACCCCCACAAAAGTAGCCCGTGAGTTGACTCTCTGCTCCACATCTTCTAAATAGGAAGATGTTCATTTTGAGGTGTTTTGTTTCACCTGACAAGCAAAGGAGTCAGGGATTGGAGAGGACTTTCAGAAACTGATTTTAACCCTGGGATGAGACTGACATGGTGACATTTCTTTTCTCTGTCATTGTCTAGTTTAGGCCGGCAGAACCTCACTTCACCTCTGATGGGAGCAGCTTCTATAAGATCACCAGCGACAAAGATGGCTACAAACACATCTGCCACTTCCTAAAAGATAAAGTAAGTACGCTTGTGCAGCAGATCCCAAGCTGACCTCCTTCCCTAACTGAAATAGAAATCATTTCATGACAATAAACAGTGTGCATAAATAGACTAATTCAAATTCTTCAGTGGAATATGGGATGAGGCGGAATAGGACATTGATGCCCCAAAAAACAATCTCAAGTTTATTTGACTTCCCAATATAAATGATTACGTTCTCTACTTAACTTTGCTAGGGAGTCTAATATATCTCATATTTAAAAGCCCAACCAGGACTGTACATTTATTACAAAAGGAGCCTGGGAAGTCATTGGTATTGAAGCTCTGACCAGCGATTATCTGTGAGTATTCTCTAATAACCAGTAGGTAGGCTGTAAACCCGTGCGTTATACTCACGCCCTCTCACAGAAGCGCAGGAAAATCTCCCACAAAGAGCCGTTGATTTGGAATATGTTCAATCCTTTTTTTTCTTTTTAACATACGGAAGCCTTAATGATTTTCACATATGCGCAGCAGATTTGACACCGTGCCACCAAAGGGTTCTACCTCTTGGTTTTACCTGCTTTGCACTGGAGGGGCTGCAATCTCTCACGAACGTCCTGGGCTACTGCAGGGGCACTCTGCCTTCTGTTAACTTCAGACTGACAAGGGCTCTCTGAACGACTGAGAAAGGCAATTTTGTCTGCCGGTGGCTCGGCCTTGCTCTTTGGAACATGGAAAGCTTTGCTTTAAGTGCTTACTAACAGCATACATGAGCTGTCAGCAAAAGGCATTTTACTTTCCATTAGGAGCTCGGGCTCTTCCTTCATTGGCCTCATCACAGAGAAATTTTACCATTGCCCAGAGTAGTTTCTGAAGGCTTTACAGAAGGAGCTCTGCCACTTTCTGCAATACACAGCCCCTCCAGCCGCGCGGCTTATGTAATAAAACAGAAAAGACAGAAATCAGAATTGGTACTTGGGGTGGGGGCGGGGTCTTCAATTTCAAGCAAGCTGCCCAGGCATATTTTTCTTATAAGAGCTCTGTTTTGTGGGTTTTTTTTTGTTTCTTTTTGTTTTGTTTTGTTTTTACTTACCATTTCAATTCAGGAAGAACTCCCCGGGTTCATACATTTCAGATTGTTTAAGGAAAGTGTCCTGGGTAGAGAGGGTGGGGGGAGATAGCCTCTGGGTGCGATGGAGGACAAAGCAGCAAATGCGGACAGAGGGCGCACACTCAGAACAGTGGGTGCCTGCGTGCCTGGGCCTGGAGATCAGGGGATATATTTAACATTTTTATAAAACGTATTTAATGTATATTGTCTTTGTTTTCTTCTCAGCTATTACATTAGTAATGAATATAAAGAAATGCCCGGAGGGAGACATCTTTATAAGTAAGAGGGCTGCTGGGATGTTGACATCAGGGGTTTCGAGTGGCAGATTGTTCCTTGTCCCTGTCTGTCTGTCTGTCTGTCTGTCTGTCTGTCTGTCTGTCTGTCTGTCTTGTCCTAATTAATATTACACTGGAATTGTTATAAGTACTTATATTACTTCACTTATTGTTCATATATGACCAAAACAATGACTTTATTAGGTGTTTCCTGGCATTTCCTAATTATGGCAGACTGAGATTATCATAAGTTAATACCTGCATTTTGTGGTGAAGAGAAACCCCCGGGAGGGTTGCTATGGCAGTCTGAGCCCTCTGAGACCAGAGCATGACATTAATCAGTTTCTTCCTCTTACATATGTTTTTGATGAAGTAATTATTCCCCACTGTTGGCTTTGCAGAATTCAACTTACTAACCACACAAATGTGAAGTGCCTTAGTTGTGACCTGAATCCAGAAAGATGTCAGTATTATTCGGTGTCATTTAGTAAAGAGGCAAAGTACTATCAGCTGGGATGTTGGGGTAAGTTTGCGTTGATGCGAGGATGAGCTAATGGCTGGCCATGAAAGCTCCTGTCCCTACAGCCCTGAGGGACAGGAGACCTTGAGGGCTTCCTCCAGGAATCTGTTCTTCCTTCTCTGCTCAGCCCTTCTTCCTTCCACAACATAAGAGCCCTCAAGCATACCTGAGCCCTTCTCTGCACTCGTAATGTGAGATGTGGATATGGATGCAGTACTTTCTTCCCTCTGAGTTCACTCTTAGACACCCACGTGCTCTAGCTTTTAAATCATTATTTTATGGCATTTGCCCTTAAGTTAATAAGACTCTCACCCAGAATCGTCACTGCCCTGTCCAATGTTGATATTGCTACTGTTAATTTTTATTACAAGTCTAGAAGCCTGGGCAAGGGAAGGCACAATGGCATATTCAAGTGATACAGTAAGATCAAAGTATTTTAAGGGGCTTCTCTTGAGTCCTCTTTTCTAATGCTGTACCTGGCTGCTTCTTAAACTGGGGAAAAGAATCTAGATGTTCTAAAAAAGAAAAAGAAAAGAAAAAAAGCATAGTCAATGGCAAAGGTTCCTTCGAACTACTTCTCCTGTCCTCTCCCTGATATATTTTGTTCCTTCTGATGCATTTCTTTAATGTTCTTTAGTATGGCTAAATCTTGCCATCATTCCTCGGGAATGTGCTTCATACTAGGAGCTGCGCTAAAAGCTTAATATTTGTGATCTTATTTAAACCTTAAAAGAACTCTCCAAAGTACATATCATCCTCACTTTATATGAAAAGATTTTGGCACGTAGACACACTGACCTAACCTATCCAGCAAGCCAGCCAGGATTCAAACCCAGGTCTAGCAGGTGCCTTCACTGTGGGTTTTTTTTTTTCAAGCAAAGATAGAAATTAAATATATCATTTAAACGCATCAAAATTAAATAGATCACAAGATAGCTTTGCTATACATTACCTTCCACTCCACAGCTACCACAGTTGGGATAAATAGTGAAGATATGGGCTGGTGAGAAAAACACATTTCCATGCCAGAAAGAAACTGCTTATCCAAGTTAGGCACTGCAGATGTGTCTCCTGGCTCCCAGACTCTCCTGAGTGCAGGCCCTGTGAGCAGGCTCGACTCCTCCAGGTGAAACTGGTTCCAGAGTTCTGCCCACTCATCCTCCAAGGAACACAGGGCCTCAGAGGTAGGATGGTCAACATGTGGTCACAGAGAATGGGGAAGGTCAAACTGTAATTTCAACTCGCTGATGAGGAACTTGGGCGTAGAGATGGCAGCCTGCCCAAGATGTCCAGCCGAGCAGAGGTCCTCTTCCTTCCCCCATTACCTGAGCCCTGTGCCTTTTGTAGGAACGCATTCTTCCCTTAATTGCAGTTATTTGTAAGGAAAAAAAAGTGGGGGTGAGGAGGAGAGAGCTCAGCTTCTTACCTCCTGTAGTAGCTGCTTTGTGTTATGTCAGACGGTAATTGCTGGGGTGTTTGAAAGCTCACAGACGCATGCTATCCTCATCTGAAACCTATTTTTTCCCCTGGTTACATTCACAGGCCCTGGTCTGCCCCTCTACACTCTACATCGCAGCAGTGATCATCAAGGTATTTTGTCATACTCCCCCCTCCCCCGGCTTGTAGGAAAGCACACAGGTGAATAGGACCAGAATGAGAATTCCCCTTGCCATTAGTGTCTTACCCAGGAGTTGGACACAAGCCTTTCTACCTGATGTGTGCACGGCCCAGCTACCTACCACAGTGTTGCTGACTGTTGTCTCACGTGACCTAGCCTCTTTGTACTGTTATTAATTATGGCCTTTCATATATCTGTTTAGAGCTACGAGTCCTGGAAGATAATTCTGCCTTGGATAAAATGCTGCAGGATGTCCAGATGCCTTCAAAAAAATTGGACTTCATTGTTTTGAATGGAACAAGTAAGTTACAGGTCTTTTGGAATAGTGTTTTTTGTAGAAACAATAATAAAATACAAATAATGTGACAGTTTGGTCTGAGAATAATGTATGCTTTGTGTTGTATGAATCTAATTTAAAAGGTTATTTTTTTCCATGAAGCATTCTATTACAACAACTACTACTTTTGCTTTGTGTGTGTGTCTTAAAACAGGACTCTACATAAAATGTATTTTGTCAAGAGCGTTTGGGGGAAACGTACTATACATAGGACAGTTCATCAAGCTAGTAACTCTGTTCTACCAACGAGCACTAATTGTAAAAACATACTGGCTAAGCTAAATCACTCCTGCTATATTTTATCCTTGAACTATAGAGTTAGAAAACACCTAAGATGATTATATTAAAATTTTGAGCTTGTTTCTAAAATGTCTAGACTTCAGGCTTTTTTGTGGGGGGAGGGGTTGTTATTTCCTAATGAGCTCAGGTGGGGCACGTGGTAAGCATGGCTTGCTCTCAGGCACCACTAAGAACAACAGGTCTGTCTGAGTTAGAAATGCTTGTCTCTCTTCAGTTTCTTTTTCCACTCAGGAATAATGACTTATGGGAAAGGAAGATACACCTCATGATTGATGAGTTTTGAGTTTTGATTTAGCAGAATGGGAAATTTGGAGCTGAAGAGATGGCTCAACCCTTGGGAGCTGATTCAGCTCACGCAGGGGCCCTGAGTTCCTTTCCCAGCACCCATACCCGGTGGTTTACAAACTGTGTAACTCCAGCTTCGAGAATCCCAACACCCTCTTCCGGATTCCCAGTGCTCTTACTTACACAAAACCACACAGAGAGATACATACACACATAACCTAAACCAATAAAAATAAATACGTTCTAAAAGGAAACGAATAAAGTATTCGGCTCCTGTCATGGGAAAGGGTAGGACAGGCCCTGGAAAGCCGGGTTCGCTTGGGCAGAATAACTTAGCACGCTGCTCAAAGGGAATGTGCGTGTGTGTCACCAGGGTCCTCGCTAACAAACACCTTCTGACCCAGCAGGGGTGCCACTGCTCCCTGTCCCTGAGACATCTTGAATGTAAAGAGCTCATTTTGACAGTCTGGTGCGGAGTTCTGCGGTGCATATGGAGCTGCCATCCTATTTCTCGGTCGGGCACACAGTGGGAGTCCTTAGGTTTTAGGGCCGGGGGAGGGCACACGGTTAAAAGGAAATTTTCATAAAAAGTACAAGGGGGCCAACATAATGGAGGAGCACTCATTAGGCTCTAGTTGTTCTCACTACAGGAAAGGGGGTTGAGACATGGCCTGAGGATGTGAGACCTTGGGGCCTGAAAGACCCCGTCCTCACAGAGAAACTGCACATTTACAAAACGATGGAGTTAAAAACCCCTTCTAATCAACCAGTGCTGGCAGGGCAAGATATTGAATCGTGACGGGTGCCTGCATTAAAAAATATCAGTCAGTCTGGTTAATAGTTTGATATTTGATTAAGATTATAATAGAAAATTATTTTTTGCTTACTGACACGTTGAACAAAAAGCACAAAATAATTAGGAAACACAAATTGAAGATAAGCCCATCTATATAGATATTTGACTACTGAATCTTTCTTTTCTCTTTAACCAAAATCATCATGAAAATCAATCAAGAAACAAAAGGGAAAGTTAATATGAGACACCTCTAGAGAGGTGTTTTGTTTTGTTTTGTTGTTGGTTTTTTGATCCTATAGTTAAATTCTTCCTGAGTATGTGGAATTCTCATTTACATTTATTAAACTTATTTATTCTGAGAGCAAAGAAGACTGGCTCATTATTTTGAGACAATTTTTTTTATTATTATTATTAAACTGATGTTAAATCAAGCACAAGAATTTAAATGGACCCAAGGAAGAGCCCACAGAATGTGAAGGCAGTTTATTCCACAGGAGCTGATTTCATTCTGCGAAAAAGTGAGCTGAAAACAGGACTCTGCTTTGCGGTCTGGGATGGCAATAGGAATTATAAAATCGCTATTAAATCCAGATTTTAAAAGAGAGTTATGGCCGACTGCAAATTCTAAACAGCTTCAAGGAAATTTGAGAAGAGGAAAACATTTGGGAGGAAAATTTAGAACATAAACAAGCTAGATAAGAAGATCGGGTGCCAAAGAACAGAAGCATAAAAACAAAACATTAGGAATCCTAAAATGCACTTGTATTTTAGAAGGCACCGATGGATTTCATGGCTGTATTAGAAACAGTTTAATTGTTTTCCTACCATAGTAACTAGCACTTATGAACAAAACAGCTGGTTTTTGCATCTTTAAAATGTGATCCTAAGCTGATCCTTCTCGTGTTCTATCTAACTTAACAAATCGGTGAACTCTGAGAAATTACTGAGTGAAAAAGGAATGGAATCTCACTAATAACTATTTTTAACTCACTAATTAATCTTTCTGCTTGTTTAGGATTTTGGTATCAAATGATCTTGCCTCCTCATTTTGATAAATCCAAGAAATATCCTCTACTACTAGAAGTGTAAGTATTCAAAAGAGAGTAATTTACCAGTCAACTGCTGCACTTCTCTGGGGTTACAGATGAATGACATATGGAGTCAATACTTCTTTTCTACATCATTGATTACTATTTTCCCTCCCATCTTGTACCTACAAATCCCACCTGTGTTTTCTCCTAACTTAATAAGCGAGACGGACACTTCTCTGTCACAGTCCTAAGCTCTGCCTTGCTTCCCTGGAGTTTACGAGAGTCCCACTGGCCTCTTCTGGTTCTCATCTCCATCCTTTCTTCCTGACAAGCAAAAGAAAGGCACTTTTAAACTACCAAATTTTCTGCCATGGATAGGACCAAGGAATTTCATGTTACAAAAAAAATAAAAAGTTTACTCATATATGGATGCATTCGCCTGTATAAATTTAGAATGCTATAACATCTAGTTTTAAATGAAAACAATGTGGTATTTTGCTTAAATGAAAGCTCTTTTAACTTCCATCTAAAGGGAGGCAAGATGTGTTAGTAGAGGTATCCATGCAGGACTTGTTCATTCATTGTGGGGTTGCAAGAACCAATGAATAGGAAAGCGATGGATGGAGAGGGAACTATTATTAAAGAGGATATGTATGTACCCAGAAGTCGTGTAGACTGTACAGAGAGGACATTGAAATAAGAAGCGATGAGATAAAGGGATTATCTCTTGGTATACAGGGGATTTGATAAAAGTTGTACATATGGCTATATGTGTGGTAGATCTTAGGCTGTAACGGTTGCAAATACAGCAATGTTACAATTCTTGCATCGATGAATAATGTACTTATTTCCTATTTCAAGTTTATATTTCTTTGTCCTTGAGGTTTTAAGCACTGGCATTCTTTTATAATACGGTCCTTTCTACCATGCTATAGAGTCTCAGAGTGAGCAACCCTGTGTAAGAGCCTTGGGAAAATGAAAAACATGTGATACTCTGGTCAGAGTCCTTAAGGAGACCCCCAACCTAGGAAATTAAATGTATAGACTGGGATGGAAAACTACACTAGTCATTGTTGTTATTTTTATAAGACAATTTTCCCTATCCCCACTATTTGATGAATTATGTTTTCTATTTCTAAGATTGCAGAGTACTTAAAATGTAGAATGTGTTTGACAATAGTGTCCAAATGCAAATCTTAGGGATGTACTTAAAGGAAGCATGCAGCCATAATGGTCATGTTGCTAAATTTAAAGAATGCAAATGATGCTTTTATTTACCTGATGTAATTGTCATCTGAGAGGCTTACTGTTGAGTAAACTTACCATATCTAGCTCTTTCTGAACTCTGGCTGGCTGGTTCAACTCAGCTGTTTTGGCTGACTCTTCTTCAAGCTGACTGATTCAATTTGGCGTCTCTCCTTCTCACTGAATTGCTCTGCTTGACCTCAAACTAACTCTGGCAATCTGTTCTAATCTTCTGGCTCCTTCTTATTCTCTAGATCCTTCTGTCTTCACCTGCAACCTGTCTCTATAAAATTGTCCCTGTAAGACTTCTCTCATCCTCTCCCTCTTCCTCACCCTTTTTCTCCCTCTCCTTCTCCCTCTCTCTCCACTCCCTCTCACTCTCTGTCTCCCTCTCCTCTTTCCCCAACCCTTCCTCCCATCTCTGTTGATCACTTAGATTGCCTCTTTCCTCTGCTATTTTCCTGTGAGTTAGGTGTATACTATCTCTGATTGATCACTTTGTCTGCCCATCAATTAGACATCACTTTAAAACATGGCTGCTTCCTTCTACAAACTATGCTTACTTTCATTGTAGAATTAAACATGTGTACTAAGGGTATGCCTGTATTTCAGCTGGAGGGATTAAAGATGTGTGGTTTGTCTACATTTCAGCCAGATTACACAGCTATAGAAGGTATTTGAATGTGATCCTTGTCAGAGCAGCCTTGTTACTGGATTAAAATTCTTCTATAAATGAAACTATTCTTGATAATTCAGTGCTTACTATGATTTTCAGTCTCATGATTTAGAAAGTTGCAAATACCTGGTCCAAAGGAGAAAAATGTTAGTGTTCTTTATTTAAAGATGGAACTTTTCACAGATATGCAGGTCCCTGCAGTCAAAAAGCAGATGCTTTCTTCAGATTGAACTGGGCCACTTACCTTGCAAGCACAGAAAACATCATAGTAGCTAGCTTTGATGGCAGAGGAAGTGGTTACCAAGGAGATAAGATCATGCATGCAATCAACAGAAGACTGGGAACCTTGGAAGTTGATGATCAAATTGAAGCAGTCAGGTAAGCAACTCAGAAATGAACTCAGACTTTGGCCTTTCTTTCTTTTCTTTTCTTTCTTTCTTTCTTTCTTTCTTTCTTTCTTTCTTTCTTTCTTTTCTTTTCTTTTTCCTTTTCTCTCCCTCTTTCTTTCTAAAATATGAAGAATTTGAAGGTTTTGGATGGTAAATTTATAACCATTCATCCCTGTTAGTTTTTAGTGATATATATGTCACTATAGATTTATATGAAGCTTTAGAAAGGGCATTTACTAAGTTTTTTTCTATATGGCTTGAGAGCAGGAATTGGCATATACACTAATATCATCCAAGAGTGGAGGGTGAACTCCATGAAACAAAGTAATAAACTGAGGGAGGAGTGACTGTGTTAGTGAGACTTCTGGGTGCTGCAAGAAGATGTTTGGTGGAAGGAGCTTTCAAGAAGAAGGATTCATTTGGAGTCCTGGTTTGAGAGATATCAATCCATTATTCTTGACTCTGTTGGATAAGGACAAATCACAGTGTTTTCAGCCCTTTCCTCTGTGTGCTTTGATGAAAATTTTCACTTTAAAATTGGCTGAAAGCAACCAGCAATTATCATGCCACACACTGAATTTTAGGCACTCCTGACATTTCCTCCCTCAAATAAATTAGTCTTTTGCCAAGAAACCCAGCCTCCCACAAAGTCTTAGGGCATGGGACAAAGATAGACAGGTCCTTTACTACAATAAAACAATGACCTTTGTTCCAATTGTTACTCAATGCTCTCCAGCTCCAGTCACCCCCATCTGATTCCTAAAGAGCAGGATTTGCTGCTGCCTGAGTCCCTACAGGCACTCTGGGTTTCTGGGCTCCCACCATGATCACTCCTTAATCTCTGCTGACAGCATTCTAGTTTGCTTATTCAAAGCATTGGTTTCAGAGATTTCAGTCCACACTCCTTGGTTCTGTTGCTTCCAGGCTCATGGTGAGGTAGAAAATTATGGCAGCAAAACTTGTGGTGAGCCTATTTGCCTCATAGGATAATAGAGTGGGCTTTCCTCCTCCCTGTTTTTATTATTTTGGTGCCCTCGCTGATGGAAAGGTACTATTCATGTTCAGGGTGGGCCCTTCTCCTGTTAGTTGTTTCCCCATAGATACATGCAAGACTGTTCTTTAGTAATGCTTAAGCCATTTCTCAGTACAATCAAATTGAAAATTAAATTTAACTATCACACTAGGTAAACATTTGGCTAAATAGTTGAGCCCATCCCTTATAGTCAGAACTACATGGTAGGGATGTTGAATGTACATTCAGCCTTGTAGTGAGTAATAGCAATGAGGCCCAAGAACTGGCTCCTACAGCCTGGATAAGCATGACTCTTCTATTTTTGGAAAGTTTTGGGGCATACTTGTCATGAATCACAATTATAAGGGCTTCATTAAGTATGAACACCATCTCATTCTGGCCTTCCCACATACAAGTACAAACCGATGTGTTTTGGGTTAAAAGTGAGAATCATGCTGTGGAAAGCACACAGCTTTAAGCTGCAGAGCAGCCCTGGAAGGGGTGATATTCTAATCGTGTATTTCAAGTAAAGAAACAGAATTTGTTGGGGGTGAACTAGGATTAGAATCCAGTCCATTCCAACTCTTCTGTTCAACTGCATCCAGCTGGTGAATTGAATATGTAACCTTTGGGTTCCCAAGCAATTTGATGGGTGTTGGGAGAAGTCTTGAAAGACCCCCAGAGTGGGGAGACCCTCACTCAAGTCTCAGGATAATGCGACCCCCCAAGAACTCACAAGAGACCGTTCTTGCTGTAATCACACGAGGTTTACTTCCAGTGCACTGGGGCCAAGACTCTTATCCTACTCAGGGGTAGAGGAGTTCGATGACAAGTAGTGGGGAGAAGGGGTATTTAAAGGAAAAACCCACAACCCAAGGAAGGAAGGAGTGTGTTGTAGGAAAAATACCAAAAATACCAAGGAAAATCACAAGGGGAAACTCCCAGTTGCTCATGATTGTTAACAAGGTTCTATTTTAACTTTTGTGGTCAACTAGTTCCTGGAACAAAGTCATCCTAACCTTGTCTCCATAAATTCTTTATGGTCAGCCAGTTCCTGGAATAGAAAAATAGAATTGCTGAACTGGCTAAACTACATTTTTGGCTCTACTCTACTTGCTAGGGGTCTTTTACTTCTCCTGCTAGAGGCTGGGGTCTTTCACTCTAATAAATGAGTAGTTTGAGACTGTGTTATAAATTAGAGATTGAGAGATGCAGAATGGTCCGTAGATGATCATTGTATTGAGAAAAATAACTTTAAAGAGAAATAATCACTGAAAATAAAGGTTGTTAGATAAGTATCACTAAATGAATGAAGTTCTTTATGCCAAAGTTAATTACTGACCATTTTTCTCTAAAATGTAAAAGGAATTTTAGATTAATGAAAAGGTAATTTAGAGGTTTAATTGTAAAAATAAGCTTTTATCTACCAAGACTGATCACCTTTTTATCAGAGGAAGCTATGGTTTCCACAATACTATGAATCTGAGTTCTAAAAAATGCTAAAATTACCGAGTTCAATATTTATAAAATAAAGTCCTAGTTTAAGAAAATAATGATGTGCAGTG
The DNA here is from genome assembly GCA_036184795.1 of Tokudaia tokunoshimensis. NCBI lineage: Eukaryota > Metazoa > Chordata > Mammalia > Rodentia > Muridae > Tokudaia > Tokudaia tokunoshimensis. The sequence goes on along the minus strand of BTHU01000004.1, from coordinate 36,461,881 downwards.
CTAACTATACAATGGAACACTGTTATAGCCACTAAAAGGAACTGAATACAGGTGACTCCCCAAATAATACTGAATGAAAGAAGTCATGTATGAAGTTCAAAATCAACTACAAACTTAGGCTGACATTTATAGAGTACAGTAAAAATAAACATTTTAATTTATTTTCACTTTTCAGACAGGAAAATGACCAGGAGTTACTTTGTGATAGCATGCATGTTTACTTTGTAAAGGGGTATCACCCTGTGCAATCATGATTAAAATCCTCTCTGTGTTTAAGAAGACTGACAAGGAGAAAAGTTGAAAAGTACTCTTAATTTGTTCTGGTACCATTTGTCTCCAAAGCCTTGGACATGTATCAACAACTGAAAACAGAATCAAACTGCCCCTCAATGGGAAGACTTCCACACCTCCTATAACACCACAGAATTGCACATTCTATTTGCTAGACTTCCTTAAGTAAAAAAAAAAAAAGGCTTTTGATTTAAGGATAAGATTTAAAAAAATAGGAGAAACAAAACTCATATTTCTTTACCTGCATTTCAACTCCTGACACAGTTGGGTGGCAAAGATGTTTCTTAATCCATCAAAGAAAATATATTTTCATTTAATGGTGCTGAGCTAACTTATCAACACCCATCACAGGATGTGATTTAGATGTTGTGTTTAAATGCTCAGGTAAGAGTCCAGAGACAATTCGATGCCTACTCAGATGTTCTACCTGCCCTCATCTTTTTCTATTTCAGGGGGTAACCACTTTCAAACTGAAAAACATCTGGAGAGATTTAACTTCAATTATGTAAAGAAAAGTGCATCTGGGCTGCAAATTTTTATATAAAGCTGTGAAAAAAACTGCCAGGATTTGTTTTCTGTGAATCATACACACACACACACACACACACACACACACACACACACACACACACACAGAATTTTTATGAATTCAACCCTACTTCATGTAGTTCTGATGTTAGCATGGTACTGCTCTCAGGTGTTTTTGAGCACCAGTCCGGTTGCTCTTAATTTGTAATAGAATGAGGGAGATAAAAGGGGGACAGGCTTTCCACACTTGTGTGGTTAGCTTACTTTTCAATACCCAGTGGAAAACTGATTTGCAAACTTCTTTTGTGTGTTTTAGGCAATTTTTAAAAATGGGGTTTGTGGACAGCAAGCGAGTTGCAATTTGGGGCTGGGTAAGTGGCTTTCTTGACTCGTGGATTTGTATGCCATCCTCAGTGAATGTAACCAAGTGAGGGTAATTTATCTTTTGCATGTAAATCTCTGGAGATGAAAATCATGTCTGTCAAGTCTTGGGCCTCTGAGCAGCAGGCTTCCTAAATGTCTACTGAGCTAGACACGCAACTCTGTTTATTGTGATGGGATAGAGTGGCCAGAGCAAGTGTGGGGAGGGCGGAAGGGAGGTGTGTGGAGAATGCAAAGAGAAAAAGAAGACAGGAAAAAAAGATATGTTATTAATCGGCAAAGGTTTCGTGCTTATTATTTTTATTTATTATTTTTTTCAATTTTTGTATGGTGACTAGGGTCCACTAATGTTCCATGCTTGTCCTCCTGATGTCTACGAAAAGGGACCAGGACTCTGAAAGTGTATACTTTAGATACTGGCCAATTAAAGCCAATTTAAGCTTCGTATACCATGCTTTCTATCTCTAAAGAGGCACAGTATATAAAGATGTGAGAAATGTGGAAACCGCGACTCGCTTACCATATGTCCTTATTCCTTTACCTCCATAAAAATAACTGTTTCCATTCCCCAGTCATATGGAGGGTATGTAACCTCAATGGTCCTGGGATCGGGAAGTGGCGTGTTCAAGTGCGGAATAGCCGTGGCACCTGTGTCACGATGGGAGTACTATGGTATGTAACTGCTTTTGTATGCAATGAACTATTAAGTGTTGACCTTAACGTTCTAGTGAGAAAGCCATTCCTATTTTAGTTTTCTGTGTTCCTATGGAAAATAATAGGCTGGTTTCTTTCTGTGGTTGTTTACAGAGACGTATAAGATGTTCTCATTTGTTCTGCTGTTACACAAGCCTGGGTGCTATTGTGTGTTACCTACACATTTAATTTCTCATCAACAAATCCTGTTTCCAGAATTTTAAAACAGTGTCAGTGCTACATTTCTCAAATAAATGTTTATCATTATTAGAGTTTGATTTCGGACTAAACATATTAATAGAGGAGAAGAAGTATCTATCTTTTTCCCTCTGAGTGAAGATCAAATATTAGTTGGGCGTCAGAGGAAGAGAAGACAGGAACAGATGAATTTCCAGGGGGATTTGCTTTTCCACCATCTTTTAGTACTAGACTATCATCTTCACCGTGAGATAGACCATAGGCATCATTTTTATGAAATGACAATGTCCAGGGCAATACTAGGCAAAGATGAGCATCGAGGATTAGGAAGGGGATGCAGGGTTTCTCACACCTTCTCTGACCTCACTTAGGTTCTTTATGTAGTAGTGTAAGAATGGAATTGTTGATAAAGAATATGCTTGTTAATATTTATACCCTGATATATGGCAGCACCAATCCCGTGAAAACTCATCTTTGAAACTCTATCCAAGTCAAGAGAAGCCAATGTGTGAAACCACCATCTTTCGGTTGAAAATTTGGCAGGCGCAGATACAATTTAATTTGCACACAATGGAGTTGTTTTTCGTGTGATACTTTTGTTTCTAATTAATTGTTTTGTTGGATGGTTTGTTTCTGGAGACCTCTGGTGGTCAATCAAATACTAAAATAGCCTTTGTGAGGCTGCAGACAGGTAAGAGAAGTTCAGTAAATGTACATGGCCTAATACACAGTAACAAAAGAGAGCTTTGAATATATGTGTAATTTTAAACAATTTTATTCAAAATTGAAAATAATGAATATGTAAGTGATGTTTCAAGACATTGCTCTAAAATTTCACAACCACAGCATGTAGCTATGCTTATTTTTTAAAAAATATATTTTTAAAAAATTTCAGATCTTAATAAACATGTAAACATGGTTAATATCGACTTAAAAAGTGGCATGTCCTGAGACAAGCAGATTGAGGGCTGTAGAATAGATGAAGAAAAGAATTTTATATTGCTTTCAAAGACTGTTTTCCCCCCCATTAAATATATAAGCAATATTGTTAAGATTTGATTTTTTTAAATTAAAATATACATGAGAATCTTATTATCTTATACTTTAAAGTGTCATTTAAGATACTATATTTTTCTGTAGAGTTCTGGAGTTTTCTGTAGATATATAAAATTATACATAGTCCATATTGTCTTTAAGTAAAATAATAGACATTACTATTGCTCATTTAGGAGGAGGGGGTGGCGACAGAAGAGCAAACACTCTTCAGCGTGTTTTAAATCTAAGCCTCAGTCACTGCAAAGCATCACAGTGTTGATTTTAAGTAATAAAAGATTTTAAAGAATTCATAGGATTAATGTTGAGATGCTTGTCCAATCCAAGGACAGTCAAGTACAGAGGCAAACACATGATTTTTATACTCATTTATTGGCCATTTAAGGAAGCAGCTTTTACAACATCACATAAAGCAAAAAGAAATCAGATTTAGAAAGACAAATGTCACATATTCTCCTTCATATGTGAAACCTGAATTGATATTAAATATAAAGGACCGTAAGTATGATGTGAGAGTAGAAGGGGAGTGTCTGGGAAAACCAAGGAGACAAGCATGTAATATGAAGGGATCAGGAGGGGGATGGGCTGAAAGTTGGCATGGCAGCACGTGCTTGAATGGGATATCTTTATTAAACTCACACTTTGTACAACGAATAAACACTAGCAAGTTACAAAAGAACAACAAAATTCCATCAGTGATATTTTGGGGTAATATATAATATAGGATTTCAATTTTTTAAAATTGAGTAAAGTTATGTTTAATTACCCAAAATAACTAAACCAATTGTGCAACCTGTTATTCCACCATATTTATATATAAAAGAGCTTATGTCAGTTCAGCAGACAGATATTAATGTAATCTGTTCGCAGTGCTCAAGTGTTACAGCACAAAACTTGAGACCTCCCCATAAAGTGAGGGAAAACAAATGTTTAACTTGAATTATGAAGCAGCTGTGTCGATATGGACTGTTAATTCTTTCTTCCCATCATAGTGGATCTCAACCTGCCCAAAATCTAAGGCTTAAGTAAATCACTTGTAATTGATCATTGCTAGGTATTCCCAAAAGGAGGTAGATTACCCGCAGCCTGAGGGATGTTTTTGTCTCTATACCACAACAAGACAACAGAAACACTAGATGATTCTGAGTGACTGGACTTCTCTGCAGGTCAATTGCCAGTTGTGTTTTAGATTGATCCTGAGGGCTGAGTGTAGATGGGTCAGTGCTGCAGAGGAGTCTGAGAGTGTGCTCCGGCCATCTGTATCTTTGGCTGCATTAGTAGGGGTTGACTGGAGGAGATACATTTGTGAGTTCAGGCACAGGAAGGTAAAATGACTAAGAAATGCTGTTATTGGAGGAGTTGAACTCTTTTCTCTTTTCCTATCCCAGACTCGGTGTACACAGAGCGTTACATGGGTCTCCCAACTCCAGAAGACAACCTTGACCATTACAGGGTAAGAGCTGTGTCAACCTCATAGTTGTGTATACGTGGCCCAGGAACTTCTTAATTGTATCTATTTTAGAAAAAAAATATTATTTCCAACAAAATTCTTGTTAAAAAGAAATAACACAGGTGGTTTAGAGATACTCCAATAGCTTCCCCTACTATATTTTGCATAATTACAGTCTTTATCATATGCTATATAGGTCACAATATGCATTCATTTGGAAATACAAAGCAACATCAGATAATTACTTTAATTATAAAACTTTCAGTTTAGAAAACATGTCAGATTCAACATATTCTTCTAGGACCCAGGAAATTCTTTAAGCCTTTAGCAAGATATTAAAGTTTTTATGTTATTATAATAGTTAAAAAGTAAATGCATACCTATAATTCTCTTATTCGCAGCCAGCTATGTAGATTTTTAACACTGGATTTGCATAAAGCAGGCAAGGTGTCAGGTGCAGATGGGGAGTACCCTGAAGAGCCCAGTCCCTGAGTTATCAAATAGCGTTCAATGGTGGGAGAGGCAGTGGGCAGCTGGCTCTCCAGAGAAGCTGACTGCATTTGAAAGGTGATCTGACTGTAGCTGAACTTGTCACTGCTAGTGTGGAGGCCACGGCCAAGCCAGAACACGCTCTGTAGCGTCCTGATGCAGCTGGATGAACCAGCACCACGTTGACATTTTCAAAACTTTCCTGGGTCTGTTGGCACTATTAGTTGAGGAAAAAAAAAAACCTTGTAAACTAAATTAAAGCTTTTCGATAACAAGTAAAATCATCTCTGACATTTCCATTCTCCAAAGATGTCCAAAAACTCTCTGCAGGAGAATGAATTAAAAAGAGAGAAAAACAAGAATAACATCAACACAGAATTTTCTCTGTTGGGACTCTTAATACATAGGCCTAAGAATAATATTCCTCTGAGCAATATATATATACATGTTTATAAGATGTTATCATTACTACAATGAAATCTGAAACCATCTGATCAAAACACAATGAATTCAAAGTTTCAACTTTGCAATGTGTGCAATGTGTGTGTGTGTGTGTGTGTGTGTGTGTGTGTGTAAGTTTACTTTTACTTGCTACTTTCAGCTTAACTAGCAAGCTTGCATGTGCAGGGGGCATGTTGTATTAGTATCTGCATGTTTTTATGTATGTTTATAAGACATGATAGAAAAGTAACAAAGATGACACACTAGATGTCTTTACCTATAAAGAAGCCTCATAGTCAGGCTATTCCTATTTCTGACAGAGGTCTCCTCTGAGGCCGCATACTTCATTCTTCTCACTTTTTCTATTCCATGTCCTATAATCTTCTTTAGGCGTTGTTTATCTCATTCATAACTACAATGCTCCTGGCAAATGACCTAGCTACCTGTAAAATAGTACCCAGTGTATAAACTCTTGTGTTTTCCCACAATAGAGTCAATTTCACACCCTGATAGTACCTTAACTACACACACACACACACACACACACACACACACATGCAGACCTACAAGCAGAAACACATACATATACATACAGATACACACATACACAGACATACAGACACACATATACACAGACATACAGACAGACACACACATACACAGACAAACACACATACACAGATACACAGACACAGACAGACAGACACACACATACACAGACACAGACACACAGAGACACATGTAAAGACACACACATACACAGACACAGACACACAGAGATACATGTATAGACACACACATACACAGACACATAGACAGACAGACAGACAGATACACACACACACACACACACACACACACACACACACACCGTACACACACACTGCCTTAATGGCACTTTCCTTTCTACATAGCCTGTTTTAAATGTCAGATTCTGTATTTCTGTAGCTGTCATTTCTGACATTGCTATGGGTCCCTTATACCTAGCATGTCATCTGCCCCATTCCCATGTATTAGGAAGTTTCTACTGTCCTCTCTCTGAAGAGGCATCTCTCTTTCTCTTTTTAAACACTGTTGCTTTTCACATAGAATTCTTAACTCTCATCTTATTCTACCTTGAGTTAGTAATTACTCTGCACCAGATTACCTACCCTCAGTGCTGTTACTCAACATTACTTGACTTCAACATTTCACTCATTGGGTGTCCTTCCATGAAGCATCTTATCCAACAAATTGACTTAACTAAAATAAAAAAAAAAAGAAGGTTTTAAGGAAAATACTGTGATATAAGTTGTTCCTTTCCACCACTTTTCTCATTTTGATGCTTGATTTTTTTTCTTCTTCTTAATTATCCAACCTGAAAGATAGCTTTCTTGGCCATGTCCAAGCATGGAAAGCCCCTGTAAACTCAGAGATATACGGCCTAGTATTCCAACGCCTGCCTCTGGAGACTAGTGTGTGAGAAGCCAAGGTCCTATTTGAAGAGCCGATGGGGCAGAGGCTCCAGTCCAAACTCTAATACCAAAATTCATCAGGACACTCGACTGACTTCCTCAGAACACACACCATCACTTCTGTTCTCTGAGCCGTCTCTCTCTGTAGTGCTACAGTGGAGCAGTTTGAATCTGCCATTTCATGTTTCCTTTTCCAGCCTTTTCTATAGGCTCCTTTTTCAGACACAGATCTTCCCTTCCCCTGGCTCTACCCCCCCCACCCCACCCCCACCCCCGCCCAGTGGTGGCCATTCTCATCTCTCCCCTTAGGTGTTCCCTGTATGAGGTAGTCATGTAAATAGAAGTCACTTCCTCCTGCCAATGGCAACATGCGCACATTGGGTGCACAAAGTCAGTCTTCCTCTTCACTGCACAGATGGCACCCGAGGACTGTTTAATCCTTCCACGCCAGGAGTCGGGTTTTCTTGGCATGAAATTCATTGCTGGCAATGGACACATTAAAACTGCCAGTACCAGAGAGCTAAAGGTTCCCAATGTGTTACTCGGAGGAATTATCTGGGAGGGTGATAGCTAAGGTGGGCTGGAGAAAAGTGAGGTGAACGCATTAAGGGAATTGTCTCCACTGAGCTCCGCTCCCTTGGTTGCTTCCTCAGAGCATGGAGGATTGAATCTGTGTGGGGATCTGAATCTGAGAGGAGCACTGAATCTAAGTGCCTATTTTTGGTGCACAGCAGGCTTTAGAATAAAGCTGCCCTCCTTTGTTTTTTAAATGAGCCTGTGCTTTTGTCTCTGGCAAGAATATATTCAAACATTCTATTTTCCTCCAAGGCCCCAGCTGCCCCTCTGGACCTGTCAGCTTCTACTTCTTTTCTTTCCCAGGTTTGCTCTCTCTCTCTCTCTCTCTCTCTCTCTCTCTCTCTCTCTCCCCCCTGTTCAATCCCCTGATAAGACAGAAAGCTAATTCAACAATTCCTGAAAGGTTTCTGCTGCTCTGTGCACTTCCATGGGTTGAGAAAATATTTTGAAAAAAAAAAATCCCATTTAGTCAGGACTCTCTTAGCATATCCAGAGTTAGGAATGCACAAAATATTCAGTTGTGCAATAAGTAAGTTTATATTCTTAGCTAAGAAGCCATTGACACATAGAACTCTAGAGTTTGGAAGAGAATATAATTTTCAGTACAACTTGATGAGATAATTCAGTATCAGGGGATAAATGACCTAGACTTTAGAGGAATCCAAATCTCCAAGAGAACACACCTGTGAATTTGGGCCTTTTTATTACTGAGGAAAGAGATGCCACCAGGTATATTGTCAGTGTGTGCCCTGCAAGCCAGTACACCATTTGTGAAAGCATGTGCCTGCATGGTTGACTTCCTCACAGCAGGGATATTATTTCCTTTATTTTAAAAGTAGTTATGAAGATTAGGAGATCGTGAGGCTCAGGCTTAGGTTCAATACAGTGACCCCTGCAGTGACCGCATAAGACTTTTTGAAGGTCATCACCCACTATGGACAAATGACAGGGCAGGAACTCTTTTAAAGACTACAAGACCCCAAAGAGAAGTCCCCCAAGGACCTGGTCCCAGAGAGGTGTCATGTCTGAGCTATTGAGCAGTGTAATTATGTGGACAGATCTTCTCTACAAGCAGTCTCCATGCATAACAGACAGAAATGGCAACCAATTTAAGCAAAGAAATGGGACAACCCAAGTAGGCAAGTCTGCAATCAGTAGCCACAGCATGCCACAGTGTAGCCAGACCCCAAGGAGTGGGATCCTGACCAATGGGTGATCAACCTCTCAAAGCCCATCCCCAATCAGAACTCCAAGACACATAAGAGTCTTTCATTCATTTGCTCAAAGTGTCTGGCATTTGACTTGTTCAAAAGTGTATTCCTTATAGACAAGGAAAAAAAAGTAAAAACACTGGAGAGATAGATTTTTAAATGGTAACATAACATAAACTTGAACATTGCACAGTATTCAATCTGTATGGAAAGGACTAGAGACTTCCAAAGTATGACCGTAGGCCTGGTTATCTATGTCAGAAGCCTGTTCAGGGAAAAGGAGGAGCCAAAAATATAGTATTTCAACTCCCCGCCCCCACCCAGATTCACTCACCCATTCATTTATTGTGTTAGTATAACTCGACTGTATTCTAAGAGTTTTACAGGAATTATCAGTTTCAAGTCTTCCTGATTCCCACCATTGTACTGACAGGGAAACCGAGGCACTAAAATTTCAAGCAACATATAGATGTTGAGGGTTCGAAAAGGAAAAGGACACTGTATGAGCCAGACAAGGAGAAAGGCAGAGAAAGGGAGAAGATACAAGGAAGATCAGAGAGGTTCCCAACAGGTTACAATAGGGGGAGGGGGAGTGGGGGAAGAGAGACTGACAGAGAGAAGGGTTTTCCTGGGAGAGATCTATTGAACTGAGGGATAGCTTTGGGTAGAGCAGACCAAAGGGTGACCAACACATTCGGCAGGGGGCAGGGTGGAGACTGGAGAAGGGATTGTCTTGTAAATAAGCAGAGAAGTAGGAGACAGAGGGCAGGAGGAATGGGGCCCCAGTCCTGAGCCTTGCTGCCAAGAGGAGAGGGCAGCCTGGAACACACAGAAGGGCTGATTTAACTTGTAGAGGAGATTTATTTTGCATTTTGCTCAAAATTTGATAGGCTTTTGGCAAGTGTATGAAACAGTCATGGACTTGGCAGTCTTCTGCTAGCAGATTTGAAACGTTCAATCCTTAAGAACTGCTGCATCGTTAGGTTATGCAAAACAGGGTGCAATTTTGTAAATATGCCATCTTGCACTGATTTGACATTTGTTCTATTATCCCAGAATATGCCAAAGGGAGAGAGACCTTCAGATTTAAGCCAAACCTTAACTTGTTTGTGGAGTGCTGATAAAATGTTGACTGCTGTGTGATCTTTAAAGCAGCCAGTGTTGCTTGTGAGGCCCGAGGTAGAGCCCCCTGTCTGGGGTGGATGGGAACTCTTTCCTTGGCAGCTCATGGGTGCAGTTGTTGGGTAGATGTAAACAAGTAAAACATCTTATTTGATGGGTTGGATTCAGTTTCTCTTAAATGTTTTCTGTGCCCTCTGCTTGGTATTAATGATGATTCTCCAAATGGCACCTTTTAATATTATTCACGCAGCATTGATTTCAGGAGGAGAACCCATAGAGTAAGCTAGTAAGCCCAAGGATATAGTTTACTGAGTTGCTAAGGTGTTATCTCTCAGACCCAGTGACTGTTTGGTCCTCTACAGGAGCCTGTGGGTGGTAATGAGTAGTTTGGCTGTGATATCAAATGACTACAGAATATATTGGTCAGGGACTTGGGTTTGGAGTTCAAACAGCCTGCACTGAAAGTTTACTTCCATTACTTCTAGAAGTTTAAACTCGAGGAGGCCATGTTCCTTCCCTGAACCTCAATTTCCTCCTCTACATAATGGGAGTAACCAGATACGCTTCCCACAGTCACAGAAGTGATTATAGGAGACCCCAACACCTGCCATGATGTAAGCTTCAAAAGCATGGCAGCTGCCACCATCCTTATCTTCAGGGAGCAAATTGTCCTTCTGGTTTGTGGATGGCACAAAGGGTAGCGTGAAAATTGTCACACCTCCTGTTTCTCACAGCATTTCCCTACTCTCATCAGCTCTTTCCTTTATTTCAAAAATACAAAGATTTATTTGTTGGAAGGTAGCTGAGGAACCAGCATGATCCAACAAGCAGCTACAGATGGTTCTTCTTGGGGATTGAAGGAAAAGCTCCTCACAGAGATGCTGTGGAATCGGCATTGCCGCTGGACCAATCCTTTCCACTTCCCTCTGCCAGACTGTTGCTGGCAGCGGGGCTCTCCGGAAGTTTCTAGCCTCAGGAGAGTGCCAACTGCACTACCATTGCATCCCTGCCCATTTATCACTCCGAGCTTCCGTTTTTGTCATTGGTGATAGACTATTCGGCTTGTAACTTAGTCATCCATTTCCTTTTTCTCATTCCTGTTTCCATGGATAGGCAATGGGGGGATCATCCAATTTGGGTGCGTGAAAATAGTACAATTAATATCTTCCCGACCAGTAATCATATATTGGAGAAATTCATGCATTGCCTATATACTCGCTTTGCATGTTTCCTTCACAGCTTGAGGTGTGCCATACAGACGGCAATAGAGTCTTCCCCGAGAAGCCAGGACTCTATTATTATTGGCATGGTCCAATAATGAACTAACTACTCACCAGTGGTTTCTGAGGTGAAGTGACATCATTGTATTTGTGGGGTGAAGGGTTGTTTCCTGCACGGAGAGCTCCTAAGAGGGTGTGTATTTGGCAGCTGCCTGTCTCTCTCATTGAAAAGTCCCCTGGGAGGCTGCTCCCAGTAAGCAGGGAACCGGGTACTGAAATGGCACACTTCTCTTGCAACTGCAAGGGAAGCTTTTGTTTTATTTTTCTCTTGCTGCATTAAAGTATTTGTCTTTCTTTCTTTGTAGTGTAATATTGTTAATGTAAAACAATTTGCATCATGACACTTTTATCACAGTTTTCGTCTTTTTCTCAGTATGTTGCGTTTCTCACCATGTCTAGTTCATCACAGCTACAGTGTGTACATCACAACATTTATCTTAGGCTCAGGGTTTTACTTGTTTATAAAAATTGTCTTCTTTCAGCCTGTATTCACTCCATTTAAGAAAAAAAAAGGCAGCCAGAAACTGTTTTGGTCCTAACTCCAGTAGTTATCACATTCCTTGTTAACTGTCCTGTGTATTTATATGTCTCCTAACTATCACTCTATGTTTCAATGACATTTCTCCATCTCATGGCACTGGGAGGTGGTTGGAGCAGTTTTTCTGTTCATGCTGCCAAGCAAGGCAGGCCCATGGGGCTGCTAGAGGTGAGGCGAGGTTACACAGTTGTCTATCTGGGTCAGGTCTGGGTGTTAAAGTAGATTATCATCTGTGAGTAAAGGATGGAATTGAACTTGTGAAGAAACATGATGGCAGAAAGTCAGCACAGGCTGGGTGCTTGGCTGGTAGAGACCACCACTGGGAAGGGTCCTTAAGGGGCCTTGGCCCTGTAACTCAGAATAAGTCATGAGCCTTACCTTCCCAACTCCAGCCTTGTCTAGTGGATAACAATGCCTTTTAGGAGAGTTTGATTTGATAGTCTCCTGTTAGAGAGCAGAGAATAAAGTCTTGTGCTATCACCTGCTGATGGGAAAGACACCCTTCCCAACCTTCAGGGTTGTTAAGATCTCACATCTAATGCAGCTCAGAATCCAGAGAATCCGCTATTACATACTTCAAGCTCCTGGACAGTTAATTAAACTTTTATTTCCCAGGGTTCCTTAGCTGGAAGACAATCATAAGCCCTTTTGAATTTTAGAAGACATGACAGAGAAACAAAATAAAGGAGGTTTTCCCAGACTTGGTCCAGTTTTGACATATCCTAGAGATGGATTGTGGTACAAGTCACTTATTTCCCGAATCTGTGTCTTCACACATAGATCAGGGTTGTCATAGACCTACTTCACACAGGTGTGAGAATTGGATTCACTTTCACGGCTCCTTCAAGATGACTAGTTAGCACTGTGATAGGCACAGAGGAGATGCTCAAGGAACTGAACCTAGGGTTACAACTGCTGTGGTATATAGCACTTGGAAGTGGGCATGATGGCTTCCTAAATTGCAGAAAGAGAATATTTTATTCTGTCTACTCCATTTCTACCTAACTATGCAAAAGTAGGATCAATTATAGTAGATAATGCTGAATAATTGCACTTACTCATTTAGTTGATCAGTATTTAGCTCTGTATTAGATGCTATAATAAATGCATTATTATTTAAGGATAATTAATATAAGCAAGTCACTTTTCTTATAAACTATTTAGCTAGATATAAATGGATGTTATTTGACTAGATAAAAAATGAATGGTTATACAAATAACAGTGGCAGTGTTGTGATAGATAGGTGCATCCTTGCATACATGCTAGCTGCATGGAACCATACATAGATAGATATATGTGGGACATCCCTTCAAACGGGAAGTTTTTCTAAAATTAAAATTGAAAACAACTTTTAATGGGTTAAAATACTTACTTGAAAGATTTATGAATAAAGTCTCAATTTGGGTCAGAAATTTTATATGATGAGGTTGATTAGGAAATAGTCTGCTTGAACAGGATAGGTCATTTACCTTGAGCTACCCAGTTCAGGATGGTCTTAGGAATCTTGGACAATGGAAACTTTTGTGTAACTACACCCAATTTTGTAGAAGGTATGTTACTTTCCAGAAACACCGAGTCACAGAGTTTTCAATGGACCTCAACAATTAAACAATGCTTCAACCGTGTCTCTTGACTCCTAAGTTTAATTATTCTTATTCCCATTTTGCAGAAATCGGGACTTAGAGTGTTGCATGTATGTGTTCAGTTGCAAAGCTCAGTAGTAGTGAAACTAAAGACTAGACTCAAACATGTAACTGTAGCCCCATAACCTTGTGGCCAGACCACTAAGGCTCCCAGCAACAATATTAAGTATGCATTAGTTCTGTAGATGGATATGTCTCTGAAATGAAGACCTTGACACATGATGAACTAGCTGGCTGCTTTTAAGTCTGTGGAGATGTCATGGTTTCTTCCTATTCAACCCACTCCAGGACAAGCAAAGCAGGCTCCACCTTCCCAGTATCTATCTGTCAGTGTTCCTTCATCTCAACAATGTAATTAGTCCTAAATTTAAATAATCTGACTTATGCTTTTAAAGATTTTTTTTCCATCAAAGACCTCTGACCCTTATTGTGGAAGCTCCTAGATCACTCAGACCAAAAGTGCACCTTCTAACCCTTCATCCTGTCTCCCTGGCTGGCTTAGGAATGACGTTTAACAGAAGTATTTTTCTCCAATATTCAAAATGAGAATGTACCAAACACCCACCGATTTCCTGAGGCCACCCTTGATCTCTTTCACCCTTTCCCCTCTCATATGTTACATGTGCTTAGGTTTTAAACATCTGTTTACAGAGAGGTAATGTTTGCTTTTTATTCAGAGCCTAGCAATGTGGACCAAAGTTCACATCACATATTGCAGAGTATGTTTAGTTGCAAATGCTATGTACAGGCTCTTTGAAATGTAGCATGTATGGCACCATGTGACACATGGTTGCTATGGTAATACACTTTTTGGCTGAACTACAGCAGAAGCCCATGGAACATACATTGCTAATATAAGACTCTGCCCTGTGATAATGCATAGGACACAGCAATCTGTGCTCTGGGACTGTGGGGGTTTTGCATGCAGCTTAGAGGACAGGTGCCCTCTTCCTACATGTGCAGGGAAGATGTGGCATTCTTCCTTTGCAGTCCCGTCTCCCAGGCACAGGGCATGCTGTGCATTCTGCCATGTATGGAGACAGCATTTGCTTGAATATCGGTTTGCTATATTTTGTATCAAAGGGGGCCCCAGCTGAAAACATTTTATTTTGTAAACTGAAGTGAAAAATCAGTTATGGCAGATCCTTTTTTGAATAATGACATTCTTTTTCCCAATTTCAGAACTCAACAGTCATGAGCAGAGCTGAACATTTTAAACAAGTTGAGTACCTCCTTATTCATGGAACGGCAGATGGTGAGCTTCAGTTAATTAGACTTTTTAGTATCACAGACAGGTTTGCAATTTCACTACTGACAAAACAAAAGCATGCGGGGCAAGACTGTTACATTTACTTCAATAAAACAGTGTTGCTTTCCACAACTCACTTGTCTTGGGCTAAATGGGATGCTGAGTCCTAGAACTTCAGTCACTTTCTTCTTACACCTTCCCCCTCAGTCTCTGAGAACTCCAGAGGCTATTAGCTACTTGTTTACGGCTGTTTGTTCACTGTCTTTCCCACAGATAATGTTCACTTTCAGCAGTCAGCTCAGATCTCCAAAGCCCTGGTGGATGCTGGCGTGGACTTCCAAGCAATGGTATACTAAGGCTTTTTTTCAGGGGCAACAAAGTATCTGGTGGGTCTAGCTTCCTCTTTGGGGGTTACTTTTTTCCCAAGGAAGTCTCAGAAGACAGGAAGAGAAGAGAGGCCCTTTATCATTCCACTGTGAAGTTGGAGACGTGATATCCTTGAGTCATACACAGAGTAAATATTAGACAGTTTGAGGTTGAGAAACACAGTATTACATATCCTGGGAGTGTCAAAACACCATTCTTCTATTCCTGTGATGGTTCAGTCTCTCCCTGTTTTGATTCGAAAGTAATCACTTATTCTGTAAATGTGTGGCAGTGTAATTCTAAAGTGAAACCAGCATGATAATAGCTGAAATGTAAAATCCATTCTGTTATTATGATTACTAGCCGTCCTAACAACAGTGGGCTATTAATAATCAGCATGCTTCAGTTCTTGCAGTTGCTACATTATCTTTTGTTGAACAACTGCAGGCAGCAAACAATTAGGCTTGTTTATAAAGTCAGAAATGGCTGGGGCTGGTTTGCCTGTACAGAGGAGGTTTTGGGTATTTAGTCTAACTCATCTTCTTCATTAGAATTTTTCATCAGATATAGATATATATCTATATCTGATATATATACAGACATATATGTATATACACACATATGTGTGTATATATACATATATATGTATATATATATGCATCTTGTACTAATAATACAATAGTATAAAACAACACAACTTTCTTAACTGTTTTGGCTAGAAAACACCGTCCCTCCAATTGTAACACGTAATTTGCTGTGTGCTCCGTTTCAATACTGCCCACTATATAGGAGTAGGTTTTCTATTTTGTACTGAGAAAACCTGCCATATCTTTTGAGCCAGATTCTCAGAAGAGCTTGAGGTTTGTTTTTATCCTGTTTAAAGCAAAGTTAGATAATACATGAGGCATTATTAAACTTGTGTCTCAAGAATATGTACCTGTCTGACATAAATGTCAGGTATACACAGTTTTTAATTTCCAGTGTAAAATCTGTTAGTGAAACATTTGACTTTTGGCTTAACTTATGTTACAGATATAAACCTTTAATGTTAAAATTGATTTTCCCAGTCATTAGATGCTTATATTAGATGTTTTTCCTTATAATATATTTATTTTAATACATACTCAAGTGTAGAGAGATTTGACACTTGCTGACACCTATTAAACTAGTATGTCTGCTGGTATAAACCTTCCCATTCAGACCTTTGAGTCACATTCAAAGGTTGATTTGGGTACTTTAATTAGAATATACCTATGTTTAAAGGCTTATGCAGTAATCCAAAATGCATAGTGGATTTTCTCAGTACCCCCCCCACCCCCAAAAGATGACTAGAGATTTCTTCAGGACTGAACATATCTTGAAAAGCTCTGGGAAAGAACTAGATACCCTCTCTGATCACACTTAGGTTTATAAACAATTCCCATTTTTACACCATGCAAGAGTTCATTTGAATTTTTCCTTTTTAAAGACAGATGATCTCCTAATTCTGGCCTCTCTCTCTCTCTCTCCAGTGGTACACGGACGAAGACCATGGGATTGCTAGCAGCACAGCTCACCAGCACATCTATTCCCACATGAGCCATTTCCTCCAGCAGTGTTTCTCCTTGCATTAGCACGGCATGGCTCTCCACAGCTTATTTAAGAACACATTTGTTCTCATTATCTCAAAAAGTGCACTGTTAAGATGACAATCTTAATAATGTTGGATCGAGAAATTTCAGGCTGCTTTCCAGTTTTATACCTGCAATCCTAACTAAGGATGCCTGTCTTCACAACAGATTATTACCTTACAGCAATTTGGATTTTCCCCTCTGTTTTGTTTATCATTTAAAATGATTTCCACATCAGCTGCTGAAACAACAAATATAAATTATTTTTGCAAGAGCTATGCATAGATTTCCTGAGCAGAATTTCACTTCTTTTCCCTTCTAGACTAGTCCAAATCTCATTCCCTTGTTTAAGTGGGTGACAAGATGTGGGTAATGATGTCATTAGGGGAGCAACAAGAGAAGAGGGAACAGGGAGTATGGCTAGAAACCCAGGTCCAAGCATACAAACCCAACCAGGCTACTGTCAGCTCGCCTCGAGAAGAGCTGTTCACTGCCAGACTGGCACAGTTTTCTGAGAAAGACTATTCAAACAGTCTCAGGAAATCATATATGCAAAGCACTGACTTCTAAGTAAAACCACAGCAGTTGAATAGACTCCAAAGAAATGCAAGGGAAGCTGCCAGCAATGTAAGGGCCCCAGGTGCCAGTTATGGCTATAGGTGCTACAAAAACACAGCAAGGGTGATGGGAAAGCATTGTAAATGTGCTTTTAAAAATTACTGATGTCTCCTAGTGAAAAGAGGCAGCTTGGAACATATCGACTTGCCCTGTTAAAAGTTGAAAATATTTGTGTCACAAATTCTAACATGAAGGAATACTTGCGTTAGTTTTTCCTACTTCATTTCTCTGAGCATTTTAATTAAAATATTTTAACTTCATTAGCTTTTTAATGGAAAATTAAATGAGAATGTTTTGTGTTATTATTTCTATTCTACACACTGGAATTTTGCCTGGTCATTTAATAAGTATGCTTCCATTTTTCAGAGGTAATGGGTTACATCTTGAATCAAACTTAAACTGCATTGACATATGGACACATTTGTTCAAAGGTTCTTGTTTAACTTGTTAGAAATCCAAGACTGTCTTGTAAACATGGAAAGAGTTCAGCTTTAAAAAAAATTTAGATACATAAAACTGTTTAGAGTTAAATGATTCATAAGAGTTTATCTGATACCCCCTGAAATTTCTATTTTCACACTTATCACATAGCTTTTGAGAAATCAATTAACAATAATTTGGCCATTTACATACTATGGAATTCATAATATAATTTAACCTAGGGGAGCACATGAGGTTCACAGTACGAGACAGAATACTATCAGCAGGGTCATTTTAGTAGACGTGTCCTTCCAGGGTTTTGCGTTTTGTTTTGTCTCTGGTCTCTTCTTGTGGGTGGTGATATAATAGAAAACATATATTCTGATACTGAACTTGACTTAGCAATGTTTGGATAACTTACAAAATACTACATTTTGCTTCATTTATTTATAATACAGCTGCATTTTTAAAATGGACTTCGTACATTTAAACACAGTTTCAGACCAATTTGCTAGATAAAATTATCATGGACAGGTGAGCCACAGCATAAATTCCAAACATGGAAGAAATGGAAACTACCAATCAAGTAAGAATGAGATTAGATAGTCATGAGCTTGATGCCATGTCCCAGGCACACCACAGATTCATTTCACCTTAAGTAACTCTCGAGTCCTACTCTTTCTCTTAAGCATAGCTGGTACTTAAACCTGTAGGTTTCTGGCTGTGATCCTATTTTTGAAGACAACTCTTTCACTTTGTACAGCGGCATCTATCTGAAAAGTTCTAGATCAAGGGACAGAGGTAACACATATCCCTGACAGTGTGAAAACATAAAAGCAAATTAAATAGAAGTTATCCTTTATGAATGTATCAATCTTAACCCCATTATATAATAATCTAGGATTTTATTAATACACCTTATGTGAAGTATCATATAATATTTATATAATACCCAAAGCATGATATTTTTTTGTTCCTTCCATTTCTAAATATGTTGTTTATGGAGCCTGAATTAATAAAAAATACCACAGCACGCATTTTTCAGGCAATGAGGGTTTCAAATGGTGATAGTGTGAATAAATTCGGTTTTTTTTTTGACTCTCATAGGACAACTTTTACTCTTCACTAAGTGTTGTGAATTCGATTAAGAACCTGATGCATAAGTTGTAGATAAACTTAATTTAAGAGTAAGTTTGAAAAGCACAAGAACTATCAATACCACTAAGGTATATAGACCTGTCTCTTAGGGGCATATGCAGCCTCTGGAAGCACAGGGATCAAGCTTCCTTCTCAGTGTGCCCAGCAGCAGATGCACATGCGCTAACTGAAGGATGCCCTGATGCTTCAGTCTGTGCCATTCTGGGCATTGTGGTTCTCACTCAGCGTATTAGCAGTTCCACCTCTTGGCACTTACTGCTTTTGCTCTAAGTTGGAGTGAGAATACTGGTTTTATAAGATTACTAGATTTGTACAATATTTAAGATTCAATAAATTCTAAGTGAAAAAAACATACCAAAACACAAGCATGTTTTTTTTTTCCTAAAATAAGATAATTTTGTTGTGCCAACTTTATGACAGCTATTTCAGCAGCATTTTCACATACATCCTGAGTGACCTGAAGCATGCATTTGGGATGTTTTGGGGGGCACAGATGGCTGAGAATGAAACACTGGGGTTATAAAGCATGACATCACTGGCTACCCCATAAGAAAATCTCAGAGCCTGGGTTGATAAGACCTCCATGAGGCTCAATATGGTTGATCCTCTCTCTGCATTCGTATTTCTCTGAAAATGTTAAAATTTAAGCCCAAGAATTTGAATTAATAAGAATAATTTTTTACAGATATTGAAGGTCTTTCACGGCATACAGGCCAATGGTTCTCAACCATCCTGATGCCATGACACTTTAATACAGTTCCTCTTGTGGTGGTGACCCGCAATCACAAAAGTATTTTCATTGCTACTTCATAACTGTAATTTTGCTGCTATGAATCATAATGTAAATATCTGTGTTTTCCAATAGTCTTAGGTGACCTTTGCAAAAGGGTTGTTACACGACCAAAGGAGTCATGACCCACAGGTTAAGAACTGCTGTTATAAACTATAAATGTCAACAATTTAATAAATAGTTCTTGTTCTATGTGGCCTTTTTGAATCAATTCTCTAAGCGTGCGAAATTACTTAAAATGCATCCATCATGATAGTGGAATTGTATGACCATTCAACAAACAAAATCTTTATCCTCATCTCTCTGTATCTACAGGGGTTGTTGGTTCTAGATTCTCCTGTGGATATAGGTACCAAAATCCAATGATCCTCAAGTATCTCCTGTGAAATGATAGTCTATACAGAAATGGAAGCTTGTCCTCTTTATACTGCAATCTCCAGATTTCTGTCATATATAGCAATGTAAATGCTGTATTGAAATTGAAATAATTATAAAGGGGAAACATAAATGCATGCCACATGCAAACATAGTTGTTTTAGAAATAATTCTGATCAGGGACTGTTCGAATCCTCAGATGCAATGGACATGAAGATTAGGAACACTGAAGGTACATGAAGGTACTTCTTTAAGTTGCTTCTGTACAAAATCATAACTTTGTGAACTGTGAGCAGCAAAGTGGACCTCACTAGCTAGTTTTTGGTCTGTTGTCAATCACAGAGAAATGAGCAATGGGGAAAGTATAGTATATCAAGTATTTATTCAATCTAAGTCTGGTTCTAAGCACCAAAGTGAATGCCCTATTAGGGATGAACAAAAAGCCTTTCTTGCCTCCTGTTTGAGATGCTGCTCTTCAGCTGAAGTCAGATACACAGGACAAGATAATCAACAGTTGCAATAAACATATGATTTAAAAAACATTATCTAGCCTCTTCCAATTCAACTCCACAGGAGCTTAAAAGAAGTATAAAATGTCCTACCTCAGAACTGTTGGATGGCTGAGATTTACATATTTGCAACGTCCAGCATCTTCCTTTTCTCTTTCTTTCCTCCTAGCCATGGTATTTTGCTGTTTTCTCTACCTTGGTGGCTGCATATATTGTGTAAGTCCTTCAATTAGGATTTGGACTTTGCTGTTCTCAAGTGCCAGATCTATATAGTATCCAATATGCACTGTTGGTATTCTCTTCTGTAATAGTCTAAAATCCCTTTTGTATCTGTTATTGTTCTTAATAGACTGAACAAGAGGACTTTCTGGAACATCTTACTTATGCTTCTAGGACAGCTTTTGCTTTTGGGTAAATATCAGAGCCGTATAGAGTTGACAGGGAGAGTTAAGACTACCCATCACTACCATCAAGGGGCTTAAAAACAAGCAGAAGAAAAGGTTGTCTGGTAGAGGCCTCTGACTCCCTCCACACATTGAAGGATATAAACAAAGTCCACAGTAAGAAATGAGGACAAATGGACTGAAGAGAAGCAGAACATCCAAATATGCCAAGCAGAATCAGAAGTTATCTCTGACTGCTGACCACAATCACACTCTCAAAATACTTAAGAGACTGGAAATGTTCTAAAGGTTGCCACTTCAGTCTTGCTGTATTTTTTTGGGTATCCTGACCATGAGCTAGCCTCAAAATCCTGGCAGTCCGGTTAGGTCAGTCTCCCAAGTACTGATATTATAGATGTTTGCCATCCAGATTGTATCTAATTTTATTTTCTTAACTGGATATGCAAGATAGACATACTAAAAAGTTAGAAATCAGTCTGTCAATGATAGAAAAGCAACTCAGGAGAAAATTGGCTTTAGTTATACAGAAACGGAGAGGTCAGTACAGATAGGACCTCACTTCTAAGGAAGTCATCATTGAAGTGTCTCTATCATATGAGTCTGAGCTACCTCCATAACTAAAACAATCCCAAACAACAAAAGAACTGCTGGAGGTATCACCATTCCTGACTTCAAATGGTACTACAGAGCTACAGTAATAAATACAGCAAGGTATTGGCATAAAAACAGACACGTTGATCAATGGAATCAAATTGAAGATCCAGCCATAAATCTACACACCTATGGGCTCCTGACTTTTGATAAAGAAGCCAGAGATACACACTGAAAATTTAAAAAAAAAGAACATCTTGAACAAATGGTGCTTGTTAGTCAAACTGGATGTCTGCATGTAGAAGCCTGAATCACCCAACAAGATATTTAGGTACAACATATATGCTGTTAAGTAGGAGCAATTACAAGAGAACCCACTGGTCAGGAGAATTATTAACCAGCAAGTAGAGTTCTAAATATCACTCTACTAGACGAATGCAGAATTGTGGTCTTACTTTACCTCTGAAGCAAACAGAAGGGATACATTTAGGGAATGTTTTTCCCATACAGGCATTCATGAGCTCCAGTAATACAGATTCTATAATGGGGCTTTCACCACCACAGGGGTAACACCATTGTTCTATGGAGAAGGGGCATGTATATCCTTATAAACATCATTATTTTCTCTTCATGAGGTTAGAGTTGTTTGAATCCTCCTGAAATGTTTACGTCACAAATGTTTCTTAACTGTGTGGATGTCTTAATTTAAATATTATGCTTAGACAACTAAAATACTTTGCCTGATTTAATGGTTAAAATGAAGGAAAAATAAAGACATGACACATTGTACACACTTTAAAAATAAGCATGAAAATTAGGTAGGATAAATATTTATTTCCACATAACATTTCTTAGTTTTGAAAAACACAATATCCTTGTCACATTTACACAGTACTTAAACATTGCAATAAATTACATTCAAGATATTCGTAATTTTGACCAGGAATCTGAAATTAGGAGTAAATATAGAATACTACATTTTATTATATTATATTTTATGTGATTTCAAAATATTAAGATTAAGATAGAGATAGCATTAAAATTCACACAAGAACAAAATTACTATAAAAATATTCAGAAATACAGAATTTCATCGGCTGATTGTTTGTTAAACCAGTGATCATGTGAAGTTTCATTCACTGGTCATTTCAGCAGAATAGATATCAGCTATAGAAACACTAGGAGAGTGCTTTGGGGATTGGCCTGTTAAGTCACAGACAGTGAGAATGTTTAGATGGAGTGTCGCTATTACAACATACACAAAGGTAGCACATTTGGAACAAACAGTTTTGCATTTTTCTTTACCATTTATAAATACAGACTTTACTAACTGCAAATTCTTCTCACACTTTTGGCTCATATCTCATTAAAAAATGGTTCCTGAAAGGATTCTGAGGAAATTTTTTGTTCAAAGATACCAGAATATTAAGGTTATGTAGGCTTTGTTCTCTTTCACCTTCCTTAGCTTAAAAGCAAAGAGGATTTTTTCCAATTATGTGTATTTGCATGGAGTACATATAATTTATAAAACCCAGAAGGCTCTGAATTTTTTAAAACCTGGACATTGAAAGATTATAAATTATCATTGATAATTTTTAGGAACTAAGAACCCTATGATATTTCATTTTTATTAAATCACATTTATTGAAAATTAAATGAAATTTGTATTTAGTAATACTCAAAAATCCATAACCTCCTTCCTGTTTCAATAAGCTTAGTAAAGTTGGACTGCTTCATATGGACTGAAATATTTACATAACCTTCTCTAACAGAATCTGAAATTTTATTTCAAAGACTATTTTTCCACAACATGCATTTAGTTAAAATGTGGAAAAGAGCTTTGCAAAAAACAAAATACAGTTGGAGACCTGATGGTCTAACATGACAACATGATAGGAACCAAAACTTAGCAGCACACACATGACCATGGTCAGCAGAACAGCTGCCAGGGCTGGCATCTCGTGTACAACGTTGCACCATGTGGCATTCATAGGTGAATTCAGGAAGCAACTCTTGTCAATGGGAGAGAAACTCAGTAGCACATTTCTTGTAAAGATTTAAAATGAAAAACCCCACAAAACTCTTCAAATATCTCTAAAGCATTTAATACAAGCCTAGTACTTGACTGTGTGGTTAGAACTTGAATTCTAAGTAAACACTATTTGACTCTTTGCAGTATGTCTTTTAAGAAGGTATGAACAGGTCTCTTTCTCAAGTGACTTGAAGTAACAGTTAGATATTAAGTATTAAATGTATCATATTAAGTCAAGGAAATACATAAATACACTTATTAAAAATGCTTTCAGAGTAACTTTTTGATTTGAGTCTTTCAAAACGAGTCACAAATACTAAGTCATAAAAAATAAAAAGTAAGACTACCTTTCAAAATTCTTCTGAATAAAATTATCAGGCATCTTTAGGTTACTAAGGTAGGAAAATACAAACTAAGCAAATATGACTTATCTTTTAAAGAAAGCTTTGTTCTCCTAATGCCAACAATGAGACTCCTGTGTTGGCAAATGTCTTACGGCAGTAACACTGGAGACTCTCATTAGCTATTGGATCTGCTTACAAGGGTGTCGATCTGCTCAGAGGCTGAACACAAAGATAGAAGAAAGGGTTGCACTACTTACAGTATGAAGGTGGATTTGGGATGGGAGACGAGTTTACAATTACATGATCAAAGCAGTTTTATTAATAATTGTGACACTCTTCTTATATATATATATGTAAAAAATAAATTGAAGATCAAGTCATAGACAAGTCTCCCTGTCAACGCCTTTCCCTGAGTCAGCTTTCTTCTCCTTTCGGCTTTCAATGCTAAAGGGAGAGACAAAAAGGGGGAGATCTTTACTACTTCAACCCAGCTTGGTTGTTATGAGATTTGTCTGTTGGTTTGTTTTCCAGATACTAACCACCCACCAACCCCAAAGAGATACAGGAGCTCTCAGGCATTGCTCTCTCAGGCTGCAACGCAGAGACACCAGCAGCAATTAAACCCTCTGCACTCTGTGAGCTAGAAATCAAGAACTGCAGAGAGGGGGAAATTAAAAAAAAAAAAACAAAACAGACATGGAGAAACAAAAAAGACATTTCCAAAGAGTTCTACAAGCATGCGGGGTTAATACATGGTCCTCATCTGGGCAAACGAATGCTTGATAAGTGGTGAGAACATCAGTCACGCTCCACATTCAGGTAGCATACGACCAGAAAATGACAGAACAAGGTGCTGCACAGGGATTTCCAGGTTGTGCTGAAAATGGCTGTTCCTTTGTTGCTGGACTGGACCTTGATCTCTAATAAGGGGGATGTCATCTTTCCATCTGAGAGAATGGCTCACTGCTCTCCACACAGCTGTGTGGTGTTTACAGAAAAACCCTCAGACTACATATAAGATGATTCACTCCCTTCTAGAATAAACTCATACCTCAAAAGCTTCTGTTTAATCTCATCTTCCAGTTAACTTCACCAGGGACTGTGCTGATAACGTGACTACCATTTTTGTTGAGTTATGGCACTATATCTATCACTATGTGCTTCTACTCTCACAAGGAAGGAAGTTTTCACGGAGAGTTTGAATACAGTGCTCAAATCAAAGAAGCCTAGCCTTAGAAGGGTGTGCTTCCAGGAGAGCAACTTGACCCTTCTTCCGGTACTTTTGGTGCCTGGCAGAGTCCCATATCCTGAAGGTCCTTCTGTTCTCCTTCACATTTATGGCATAAAGAACAATCTGCATGCAACCTGTGAGACCCTGGACTAGATGGATCGACACACTCTTTACTGTTAACTTAAGCCCTTAATATACATGTATGAAATATTTGAAGGTGGTAGCACTCTTAGTTTTATGACTGTTCTCTGGGTGATAAAGGAACAAAGTAATGTTTTCTATGGGTATTCTTGTGCATCTTTCTTAGTGGTCAATAACTTAAACATATTCTAAGAGTGTGCTTTTAAAATTGTTTTTTCTCCAATTCAAGCTAGAAACAGCCCTTCTCAGTTGTCACCACCACCCGGCACCATCAGGTAAGAAGTGCCGGAGCTTCTGCCATCTGTGGCACGCTGCCAGCGCTCAGAGCTGGTGTGAGCGAGTGTCTATGGCACCCGGGTGTGTGCCTGCTACACACTTCTCAGCACATACTCTTTACAGGTCAGAGCAAAGCAACTTTTTTCCCTTTTCTTTTCTCCTTCCATGAGAAGAGATGACAGTGTGCACATGATGTGTTGAGCGCCTTAATTCTGTATTTTTAACTTCTCTATCTGTATGACTCACTTTTCTCTACTTTATGTTCCTTTTATAAGACAAATGTCTGCTATTCTGCTTTCCAAATTAACATGTCCTTGGATTTCACCTATACTCGCCTCTTCTGTCAAACAGAGTCAATAAAACCCAGCAGATTGTGGTGGAGGTAAAGGCAGAGTACTCACTTTTACCTCCCAAGGTGTGCAACCTACAACCAGTGATTTAATCTCTCCTAGACTGGGTTTTTTCAACACTAAATTGAGCATTAGACCATATGGCCTCTTAGTCTTCTTGTAGCTTACTTTCAGAATACTGATTTTGGTATTCCTGTTTCTAACACAGTGTCTTTTGTAAAATGGAATGTTGTATTCTGTCTTAGGAGACTGAGGGGACTGATGCAGTGGCCTCTACTCAAGCACGGTTGCTTTGTACACAATACTTTGGAACTTAGGAATCATAGAACTTCTTGATAAATATATGATGTCTTAGTGGTCACTGGCACCACTTGTCACTAAACAGTGATGGGAGGGAGGGAGAAGGAGAAGGAGGAAGAAGCGGAAGAGAGAGAGAGAGAGAGAGAGAGAGAGAGAGAGAGAGAGAGAGAGAGAGACTTAGACATCAACTTGATCCACAGATAAACTTCTTCCTGATCTGCTTTATTATATTGGTGTTTTATAGTATGGAATAATAACTTAGTTTTATAACCATTAAATTTATAATGGTTTAATTTATAACCATTAAAATTAATTTGGGGAGGCAGAAGTATTATAATCAGCTCAAAGACCTCTATGAAAATATTTTCTTTGGATTTTCTGACTATATGATGCTCTCTCTCTTTCTCTCTCTCTCTTTGGGTTCGTTATTACATCAATTTTGTAGATGCTAACCAACTTTAACTTTCATTTAAACAAATATATATCACATATGTGTTATTTCTTACTGTAATAAACATATGTTGTCAGACATTCTTGGAAGATATAGGAATATACAATAGATAAAACTATCCTTGTTGGTCAGTTCTGAAAACATACACACAATTAACATAATACGGACTGATTAGGTTGCATTTATGTGTATATATGCATATATATACATATATGTATGTATATATATGAATTTGAAAGAGAGTGGGAAGAGGTACATAAGGGTTTGCAAAAAAGGATGGGGATGGGGGAAATCATATAATCATATTTAATGTCAAAAAATAAAATAACTAAAAACATAAAGAAAGTGACATTTCAAGAGTAAAGAAAAAGGACCACTATTGGCATGTGACTGAGAAATCTACGGTGAAGCTTCTTCCATGGCATTCAAATATTATTTTGACAAATATTTGCCAAGAAGTTGGGGAAGGGCTCAGGCCTAAGAAATCACAGCAAAGGAAACTCCCCAATAGGAGGAAGATGCAGGAAGTATAGAGATGAGAAGGGAAAAGAAGCAGAAGCAGGAGCCTGGTCTGATAGGCCGTCCATGCTCCAGTGATGGCCCCACACCCAGGAGTCCATGGCTTAATAAATAAAAGAGGAGATGAAGTTTGGGGTAGAGATCTGGGAGTGTATCAGAAAGGAGTTGGGGGATGGTTGGGTGTGAATGCAATCAAGGGACATTGTATAAAATGTCAAAGAATAAAGAATTTGTAAAAATATTTTTAATGTCACTGAAAAATGCTCCTTTTCCCAGAACTGATAGGTTCCACTGCAAGAAATATACTCAGGAATCTGTTTTAGACAGTGTTGAGCTTATTCACTAATCATGAACTAAACGCAGTTTTTGAGAGCACTTTTTCTATCAAACTATATAGGAAGCTGTGGAGGTACCCTCGAGCTGGTGCCTACATAGACCCTTTACCCCTACATTCTTGTGTCTTTGGTACAGGAAGGTACTCTGCAAGTTACCAAAAGAGAAACGTAAACACAATTCCAGGCACAAATGCTTTAATCTACAATGGTGTTGTGCCTGCAAGATATGCCAGGGAATGGTGGCACAAAGCCTGTGGAAGTAACCAGTCAATAAGTAACCTATACCCACCCAACACTGCTTGGGTGACCAAGAGCTTGAGACGAAATAACTGAACAATCGGGTCTAAAACCGAACACTATTGTTCAAAAATAAAGAAACAGACAAAACAAAATAAAACAAAAACAATGTTGCAATAAAATCACTCCCAATGACATACTACTATACTCATAGATCAGGGCCTTGCTCAGCCATCTTCAGATAAGAACAAATACAGAGACCCGCAGCTAGATGTCATGCAGAGAGAGACCTTTGGAACACTCAGTCCGAAACAGGATGCCTCTATCAAATCCCTCCCCTCAGGGCTCTGGAAACCCTGCAGAAGAGGCAGAACTGGTGTAAGAACCAGAAGGGGTGAAGGACACTAAGTAAACACAGGCATCTAAATTAATTATGACCAAAGCTCATGCGAACTCACAGCGGCTGAAGCACCATGTACAGGGCCTGCATGGTCTGCACCAGGTAGGTCCTCGGTGTCTGTAATGGGATTGCTGAGTGCAATCAAATGGAGCTCTGATTCCTGTGCCTTCTCTGGACTCCTTCCCTTCCGTTTGTTTGTTTTTTCAATTACAGTGCGTTAGCTTTTGTTTTATCTTATTGAAATTAATCATTATAGTATCAAATGTAAGCATAAAAGCAAAACAAGGTACTGGCGAGTTGGCTTTGCAGCCAAGAGCATTAGAGTACATACTGTTCTTGCAGAGGACCCAAGTTGGGTTGCCAGCACCCACATAAATTGCCTCAGAATCACCTCTAACTCTAGTATGCCCTCTTCTGCACCCATAAGCGTATACCTACACACAGATACATACACATAGTTAAAAATAAAATAGATTGAGCCAGACAGAGTAACATACAACTTTGATCCCCAAACAGTCAAAGGCAGACAGATCTCTGCAAGTTCTAGGCCAGCCTAATCTAAATATCAGTTCCAGGTCAGTAAGAACTACATAGTAAGGCCCTGTCTTGATAATGATGATGATGATAAGGAGGAGGAGGAGGAGGAGAGGAGGAGGAGGAAGAGGAGGAGGAGGAGGAGGAGAAGCAGGGAGAGAAAGAAGAGGAGGAAGAGGAGGAAGATGGTAAATCTAAAAATCAAAACAAACAAAAATTGGAAGCAGTCTAAGTAAGTGTATAACAGTAGGAAACTAAAAAATTATGTCACAGCTAGATGGCATATAATTTTGCAAAGTTAGATATGGTTTATAAAATATTAATCAACATAATGTTAATGAAAAATTATGAACTAACAAGTATTTCATGAGATCAACTTTGCAATATGCAAATTATATATATATAAATGGAAGTAATCTTTGACTTATTGACAGCAGTTGACACATAGGAATCACACACATGTAACATAATTCAAAGCTGAGCAGTCACAGGAGAAGGCAGGCTACCTACTAGCTAACCTGTTCAGAGCAAAGGCACAGATTTGATCACAGCCTGCTGTAATGTTCAACAGTAGCGGCTTTTGCAGGATTTAAACAGACTCACAGGGTACTTAGTGTGATTATAAACATATCTTATTATTATTTGTGATTTAGAAAATATCATTCTTACGCAGAATGTTTAGTAAATAGGAAAATAATTCTCTTAGTGCTTTTAGTTTAGGCCTTTAGGTCTTTGCCATGTCGGGATAAGATGGGCTACTTTTTTGGAGTGGCTGATAAAGAATTCCCCAGGAGTGTCTTATCACTTCTAATTTGCTTGAAAGAGTTCTTACAAGTGCAAGATATAAACCAGTTGTGAGGCTTAGGGCCTGCACCCAGTTTTAATTTCATGGTTTTCTTGGACTTTAAGTGTTGAGTTTAAAAGTTAGTTCTTAGAACTTTATAGTTTATGTATTTCATTGTAGTTACCCAGCAAGGCAGTCAGAAGATGAAAATAAAATTTAGGTCCATAGAATAAGAGGCTGTAGGGGAGCTTCTAGTATGCATGCATAGCACTGCTCTACCAGGACCAAAGCAGACATTCTCAAGATGAGCTGGAGTCACAGTCAGCTCCTAGCCTCTACTTCCGGGCAAACTACATAGGATATTTCTAAAAACAAAATGCAAGCAAAAAAATGATAAGATACTGCTGTTTTAAACCTAATCTGCACAGGTAATTAAGCTTCTGAGGTACACTATGGAAAGGAACCGAATGGAAAATAACTGGGGGTGGGGGGGAAGGGCAGATCAAAAGCTGTGTCGAGTCAGCTTGGGCCATAAGAGAGATGGGTGTCAGGAGCCTCAGCTGAAGGTCTTTTTTGGTTTTGACAAGCGGGTTGTCTGCCATCCAGCAAATGTGCAGAGTCCCTTTGTCATATTTCACTGTCTTCAGCAGATGTTGAGGGAAGGCAGTTACTTTGGAAGGGTATTGTTGCTATTAATATCCATGGTTTTAGAATTTCTCAAAGCTGCTTCCTTCCTTTCAGTGTTTGTACTGTTGGGAAACAGAAGACACTATCAACTAACAGATGTAAATTATATCATATCAAATAGTGGAGAAAAGTGCTAGGCAGAGCAACAAAGGCATAGGTTACACACACACACACAGAGAGAGAGAGAGAGAGAGAAAGAGAGAGAGAGAGCAAGGAGGGGAGAGAGGGAGGGAAAAGGGAGGGAGAGGGAGACGGGGAGAGAGAACAACTCAGGCCTTTGCATTGCATGGCAAGAGAGAGAGAGAGAGAGAGAGAGAGAGAGAGAGAGAGAGAGAGAGAGAGAGAGAGAGAGATTGATTTAACTTTCATTCTATAATGGAAGTTATATCAGTGTGAATATGCGTTTAAAAAACAAATCAAGCACACGACTATGCCAGGATGAATAATGGTCTACTTAGAAGTTTTAAAGCAACTAGGTTTTCCATTTGACTCTAGGCACCATTTGATTCTAACATTGACTTTAAGAAGCACATACAGTGTCACATTACAAAACCTTTGTTCAATACATAGAAAAACAAGGAACAGTTTGGACTATGGGCCCCCATAGTTCATGATGCAAAGCGTCTACAAGTTTGTCTCAAATTCTCCACTAGGTTCCCATGACTGACATTTTATTTGAGTCCACCAACCTAGATTTCATATTTTAAAATAAACAGGAGAAATGTTAAATTTTACTGTCCATGGGCTCAAATTGCTCTCCTGTTACGCTGATTTCTTTTAGGAGTTCTGATGAAACACAATGGCTGTGGGGATGACTCCAAGGGGCTCTACCTAGGATTTTGAACAAAGAACTCTCAATCATGTTTTAGAATGAACACTACTTCTGCTCAGCAGGGGACTACATGCTGATTTGGAAGGCCTGTTCAAAGACATCACTCAAAAGCCTTAGAAATAGTTTGTTAAGAAGCTTGTCTCAATCTCCTTTGGTCTAAGTTTTAAAGAAATTTAGAGAAAGAAATCAGAGGGATTTAGTTAAGCGATGGAAGAGGGAAAGGAGGGAGAGAGGAAGGAGAGACCACCCCAGCTTCTGGGGTGATGATGGTTGCTGGCTTGTTTACTCTGTTTGCTACAGAGATGACATTGAAGCAGCATGCCATTTTGGGGTGACAAAAACTTGCTATAAGAGGTTCCCCCACCAAGACTAACATAGTCTCTCTACCTAGCCTATGGCTCCAATTGTGTTTCATGAAGTTTGAAAGTTTGGATATACCACAGCAACATGAATGGAAGCTCCCAGATTTGCAATTTTCAAAATTAAAGGGACAAATTTTCTTTTCCTGATCTATGAATTTGCTACTATTGCTTGCTGAGTACGATTCTGTAGGGTCTGTTGTTTTATATGTAATGTACTTGCATACATTAAGGGAAGAAAATGTTTTCTCATCTTTCAGAGTCCCTTAAAGAACTGAGTAGATATAAACCACCATATTTATCAGTCTGGCATTGGATTGGAGTCCAAGACTCTCCAGGTCTTTTGCCTCCCCAAAACTCACACAGAAGACACAGGCTGACCAGGTTTCCAGAAGACACCACTTAACATAGGAAATGCAACCAGAGAATAGGTTTGAGGGAAAAGATCTTACCTTTGGGGAATCAGCTTCTAGAGTGATTAGGAAGGGGAGCTTATGACAAAAGAATGTAATATAAAAATTAAGTAGAAAAGTTAATGTGAGGTTATAAAAATAAATAAATTAAATCATTATCACACTATCCCCAAACATCAACCATTTTCTTATGAGAAGCAAAACCAGCATAACACAGGACTTTTGTCTTTTCTATTCAGCATCTAAGATGGCTGCCTGGTATGGTTCAAACTCATTTATAAATTCTGGAAAATTCAACTGAAATACCAGGATTCTCTTACTACTTAAAAAACATTTCTTGTCTTAGCATGCACAGCTGCAGACTGCTCCCATGTCTACAGACAGATGAGAACAAATGGATGGATGTTCAGGGTAAGGTTAGGGAAGCTTGTCAGGTACTTGAAAATAGGGAACTGGAAGTCAACTAAATGTAGAATGACCATAACATGTGCCAAATCATTGCTACAAAGGAATAGGAAGTGGGGAATGTGGTCTGGGACCTACAGTAGTCCTGGGAGTGTATGATGAAGTAATCCATGAAACCACGCAAAGAAAGGGTGGGCCAGAATGAATGTTCACAATCGTCATGCATGGGGTCATTGACAGCTCCATTTCCCCCCCACTGTCATAGTTTTGGAGTTAGCTTCAATTTGAAAGGAGGACACTGAGAAGCACAACGCTTGCAAAAATTATCATTCTCCCTTTAGAAAAAATGTGAAATATTTTAACTTTAAATTTGATTAAAATCAATAGTATCTGTTGAATCAATCCAGTGAATTTATACCACAAAACATTTAATTAATATAACCTTATTATTTCAAAACTCCAACCTTTTAGAGGGAAAGCGTGACTCCTTTTCTTTTGAGTTATCAGCAGTAACTAGAAGGTTCCCCCACATGGCGGTCTTTGACATTTCATCAGAAATATTGATCACAGACGGGTCATCTCTAGATAGTTTACCCAAAACGAAATATATATACAGCTGATAAGTATGAGACATTCAGTTAGGAAAGATGAATATAAGACAATTTTATAAGTATGTAAAACATTTTATCAAAGTTTTAATAGTAAAGCACATACAACAAAGTTTTCATGTTAAATATTTTAAAACGTACACTTAAAAGTTATAAAAGGCATTTACAATTTATATCCTACTACTAGCATCTGTCTCCAGAATTCTTTCATCTTATCAAACTGAAATTTTGTATCTGCTAAATAACAACTCTCCATATCCTCCTTTTCCCTGCCCCTGGCAAATAGCACTACATGTTCCGTGTCTATTGTCTTGAGAATTTTAAGTGCCCCATGGAAAATGGATCACATAACGTTTGGCGTTTTTTGTGTGTGTGTGTCACTGACTCATTTCTTTCAAAAGTGTCCTTATAGTTCAAGATGTCTAAACATAATCCTAAATTTCTCTCTTTTAAGGTTGAATAATATTCCATTTTGTTCATTATAATAGTACATTTCTAATAATTAAAATAGAAGCATTAACCATCTCTTGCAATTATTAAAAAGTATTTGAAAATCTAAAGAAAAGATTCGAGTTGTATAGATATAGATTTGGGCTACAGTTCTCTTAATCCATCCCAGATCACAGAGATCAGTTTCCACGCGTCTGTTGCTCAGTCACTTGCCCCTATGGCTTGCAGCATGGCAGATCCCTCCCTTCCACTCCTCCAGTGCCACAGTGGCTGCCATGTCTCTGTGCCTTCCTTTCCTTCTGACCTCAGCTCTTGTTATCTTACATCTGCTTACCGTTCTGTAACCATTCCAATAGCCTCCAGACAGTTCTTGAACAGTCTAGAGAAAGAAGCTCAACGTTCCTAATGCTGAGACCCTTTAATACAGTTCATGTGGTGAGCCACAACCATAAAATTATTTAATTGCTACTTCATGTAATCTTACTACTGGTATGAATCATAATGTAAATATGGGATATGCAGGGTATCTGATATCTGACATCAAAGGAGCAATAACCCAAATAAGGCAACTTCCTCAATTAAAAAAAAGTATCTGAAAAATCCAAAGAAAACCTTCTAATGTATAGATATAGATTTGGGTTATTGTTTTCTTAATCCATCCCAGATCTCAGACTTTGGTTTCCAATTCTGTTCTAATTTCACCTGCTCAGGCATGTCCATGCTGTGAGTATTTTAAATTTTTGTTCTGCCCCTTAAACCCTCCAATCGTTTGCTTTGTCTTTCCACCCTTCTTTTTGCCACGTGCAACTCTGTATTAGCTGCTCATATTTTTGTGCTCTGCCTTTATCCTTTATTCTACTTAGATATAATGTATGTGATAGCAGGATTCTAGATCACTGGGCAACAGCTGCTTTCTCAAAAGTCAGTCAGAGATGGACACATGGCATGTACTCAGTAATTATTGGCTGGAATATAAATGCAGCCTACTTACTCAGTAATTATTTGTTTGAAAGCGAATGCAGCCTGTGTCTTTGACAGAACATTTCCCATGCAGCTGGGGAACCTACAGTATTAGGCTCTATGCTGGTGTTTAGCTGGTTTGTTTAGCTTTGTTCTGTTTTTATACATTAAATTTACAACAATTATAGAAAACATTTATGATGCTTCAAAACTTCCTGAGTCAAAAACATAATCAAATGGCAGCATAAGCTAATCACAGACCAAATGACAACTTCTGTAACTAAGAAAATAGCACTTTTTTTTAGTACATATAGCTAACATATTTTACTATGAAAAAAGAATCATATTAACACACTCCCGAGCTAGCCTCATGTCACCTCCATTGGTGGCTGTTCACAAGAGGACAACAGGTCCACCAGTCCTGAAAAAAACACCAGGACTCAGCCTTGCTCAGTTTGAAAATATGTGCTTATTTTCTCTGGCCTCTTTGAAAATGGAACTTCATAGAGTCTCAAGGGAGAAGATCAACAATTTCCAAGAAAGCATCACATGAAAAACAAGTATCTCATGATATTAGGAGACAGTCTTATGGAGAAAAAAAAGCTTTAGAAAATTCTGAATTAAGCAAAATTAAGCTACAAAGGGGCAGTACTACTTTTATTATCTCACATACAAATGTTTATTTATGAATGTCAAGTTAGCATGCAGTTTGGATCACTTTCAATTTTGTTTAACTACTGAGCCCTTTTGGAATGACATATCATAAAACTAGTTCCCGGAGAATTCATCAATCAAGGGTATTTTGTGTGTGTGTGTGTGTGTGTGTGTGTGAGAGAGAGAGAGAGAGAGAGAGAGAGAGAGAGAGAGAGAGAGAGAGAGAGAGAGAGAGAGAGAGAGAGAGAGAGAGGAGAGACAGAGAGACAGAGAGACAGAGAGAACTAAAATACTTTT
Organism: Tokudaia tokunoshimensis; assembly: GCA_036184795.1. Lineage (NCBI taxonomy): Eukaryota > Metazoa > Chordata > Mammalia > Rodentia > Muridae > Tokudaia > Tokudaia tokunoshimensis. The sequence continues at coordinate 36,426,843 of BTHU01000004.1, read as the reverse complement.
ACCACTTGCATGCACTTTTAAGTCCCAGGTGATTACATCTAACCATTTGAGGAGGGTACAGTGTTAGAGTAAGACACTGAGATCCAATAAATTCTTTGCTACTTTGTGTTTTAAATACCTTGGCAAATTTCTTCCCCTAAATCATTTCATATTTATTTATTTACTGACATAACCTAGGAATTTAGGACCATACCCTTGAGTGCCAAATAGTACTTAAAATAGACTTTAAGAGAAAATTATTGAAACTAAACTTTTTGAAAGAGGAAGCAACTTAGAGAGTGAAGCAGAGAGAGGAAGGGAGCAGAAGAGAGAGGGAAAGAAGGAGTGATGAGGGGGGAAGGGGCCAAATGTCTATGGAAATTTTCATTAAGACTAACAAAACTTTGTTTTTGTGTCTTTGTGTATAAAAAGATTAGTGTACTTTCCACAACTACATTACTATTTTCTTAAAAGACAGACATGCCTGATTCCTTTATCTCAAAAATGGGAAGTGACTTTGTTTAGGAGCAAATTCTCAGAATAAAAGTATTTTCCCATGCTCACCTGGCAGACATTAGGCTCATCTATGCTGAAAGTAAGCAATGACTGACCTTCTGGTCATTTTTGAGAACATGAAAGTGGTCTTTCATATAACTTATAAAACTGAGGGGGGGAGAGAAAGAAAGAGAGAGAGAGAGAGAGAGAGAGAGAGAGAGAGAGAGAGAGAGAGAGAGAGAGAGAGAGACTGCGATTCTTTGTATTTACTTTGCTGCACAGTGATTGCTGGCAGTTCGTACGAACCTAGAATTTATTTTTGGTCTCAGGTTGTTGTTTTAACACAACCTGAATAACTTCCACATGGCATGAAATTCTTAGATTGAGTATAACCAGCACATTCTAGGATTCTTGCTGCTGCGCTGTTGTAAACATCTGTTTACCTGTAGTGTCCCTCCAGTGGGAGCTGTACTGTGCCCTCGTCCTCCATGGCTAGCATACTTTGTTCTTCCTGGAATGACAAATGTAAAGTATACAAAGTGAACCTGGTGGGCCTCTATTTCACATTAAAGAAGAAACACAGATTAATGTTTTATTATCTCATTAACCTCAGGACCTTCCACTTTGTTTGCACTTACTAATGCTAGCACAGGTCTTTTCAATAAAGTCTCAGCGACTAAGAACACAGTAATTAAGGAAAGTCTCATAACATGAAGTAATTTAAATGCTAACGACAATCTCCTCCATGTCACTCAAGGCAAAACATGGTTAATCCCAAGCACATTAAAGAAACAGTCTCAATTGTACAGGAACGAGAGTATGGGTGGCACACTGAGAGTTTGGGTTTTATATGTTGATTTATATTCCCCAGATCCTCTGCTAGGAGGAGGTGAGAGTTACTTATTCAGGACACTGATTCTCAAACTCTACTTTAGAGTTGAGTTTAGTTGCATGCAGAGCTAAAAATATCACAGGGCCTACCTCTAGAGGTTCTGATTCTGTAGGTCTGAAATAAAGAGAGCACACAAATGTACATTTCTAACCAAGTCCAGGGGATGTTGATTGTATTGATCTGGGACCACATTTTGAGAATTGCTCTAGAGACTTGGAAAAAGACAGATGATCCCTTCTTAAATGTGTCAGAACACAGTGCCTGCTAAACAGGCATGAGGACCTGAGTTCAGATCCCCAGAAACCATGCACAAACCCAGTTGGCACCCAGTGCTGAGGGATGGAGGCAGGCAAATCCCTGAAGCTCTTTTCCAGCTAGCCTATTTGATATGTGAGCTGCAGGTTCCAAGAAACCCCTCTCAAAAATTAAAATAGAAATGGCAGAGAAAGATACCTGAAATTGACCATTTATATTTGTAGGAACATACATATATATGCATGTAAACGTGTACATATAACCTTCCATAGAAAGACAGATTTGTGACTCGCCATGAAGTAGTAAACAAAATAACCTCCATTTAGGTGTAAATTAAGTTTTTGTTTCATGCTTTAGATTGCTTCTTATAGCAACAATAGTCTATCCTTCTCTAAAAGGTGAAAACACTTAATATATTCTTGTACACATTTTCTTCATTTATAAGATTTTTAATCTATAAATTTTTGAAATGGAGATAATCTTATGGCTTTCATATAGAAATGTCTTATTTGTTTTTCAATGACAGTACCATTCAAATTTCACATGCACTATATATGTTTAGATATGTTATATGTAGATTGTGTGTATGCACACAATCTTATTTAAGGCATTCATTTACAAATTGGCCATCTGGCCTTGGCCCAGTTCATTATTTAGGACCATTTTTAAGTGTTAGAATTGTTGTGTCTGACCCCTGGAATAGATTTCTAAGATGTGCAGACCCAAGGAGTACTACAGGCATCCTTCACCCCCTTTCCTTAGTTTAGCTTAGGTAATGTGACCAAACTAATTAAGTTAACACAGTGAAATTAACCAGATTAATTTAAACCAGCTGCTTAAACTCAGTTTAGTTCAATTGACCTAATTGAACTAGTTTACTAGTTGGTAAAGAGATGGTGTTGGCTACTGCCATCATTCCCGTGGGCAAAATTCATTATAATTTCAAGTGATGAAGTATTCTCAGATGCTTCTGCAGCTGGTCGATTGTGACTGTACATAGAGGCAGATCTCAGCTCATGCCTGCAACACTCTCCCAGCCTGCTGATAAGGGCAGGCCCCTCTGAGGATACCTCAGCCCCAATGCCCACAGAAGCTCCGGGTCATCTATTCTGTGGAGTAATGTGAGGGGCCTCCAGGAGCTCTTCTGCCAACTTAGCTTATATGTTCCCCACAGATACCACCCTGTGTATTACACTCTATGAGACTAAGATTTCCTGGTGGCCAACAAAACAATTCTATTCACTTTCTGTGGTGTTTTAGAAGGAATTGGTTTCTTTCAAAGCCCACTTAATGCTCTTGTCATGGACAATGTTCTTAGAACTACAAGGTGCATGTGTTACTTTCTCACTCCTGTGGCCTAATATCTGATAAGAATCAACTTAAGAGGGGTTTCTTAGGCTTATGGTTTGACAGTCGGAAGGGTGTGAGGCAGGAACAAGAGGCGTCTGCCATAAGCAGTCAGGAAGTAGAAGGAAACCGGTAGTGAGGCCCAACTGTAAATGTGAAACCCGAGGGTCTCGCACTGACCAGTGTCCTCTGGTGAGGATCCACCCCTCCAGGTTCCACAATATTATAAAAAGTGTCAATTGCTGGAAGCAGGGTTCAAACACACACGTCTATCGAAGACATTTTATAATTAAACTAGACCATTCTGTTCTATTCTCCCATAGGGTCATGGTCATCTTTGAGACTCAAGGAAATAGCTTAACTGTGATCCCCTGTACAATATAAAAGCAAGTTAAATACTTTCAACACACAATGGTACAGAGTGACTATCCCCATTTCTAAGTGGAGGGATGAGGATACAGAAGGAAAAGTTCACACAAAAGCAAGACCAAAACCCAGGAGGACAAACACCAATCCTATAGCATCATGTCTAGCATCTGAAACTCAGGATGGTATCATTTGTGGTCTAAAGGGCTCCTGTAGTCCCATCTCTCCTGCTTCACTGCCTGTAGCACACATAGCCTCTCTCTTTGCTAGCTCCACTCCCTGCTCTTGGCTTTCCTTTGAAGTAACCCTATGGCTCTGGCATCTCCCACATGAGGCTTTCTTTATAAGCCAATCTTCAACCTCCCAGCATCATGTATTTCTTTCTTGGGGCCTCCTTTGCAGAGATTCCTACCATGTGGTACAGTAGCCTTCAGAAAGCTTGGCAAACGCTTCATCAAGTCTCTGATTCTTGCATCTTCCATGCCTATACAACTCTGAAAACATAGCACTGCCAAGTCCTTCAACGAGCTCAAGATGAAGCTGTGTCAGTTTTGCACACTGACCCTACGAAAAACTGACATAGACAGTTGTTTCTGAGGGACAATACCTTCAGCTGTATTCTCTGTTTAGATTATAGTCTTAAAAGTGAATTTTCATTTTTTACAAGGTGGAGCCTACTATTGATGGAGTCTCACCTTTATGTTACCTTTTCTATTGTCTCTGTACACAGCACAAGATTTCTTCTTAATGGTGCCAATCTCTAATGATTATACTTGCCATATCAGCCACAGCCTTGCATATAATTGTAAGATCACACTTGCCCCCACAAACTGGACATTTTTCATAACATTCTGTTCTGCTAGCTGCTAGACTATAGACCTGGATGAGAGCAATAAGTAATAACCATAACAGTTATTTATGCTTTCATATTCAGATTTTCTGAAGTTCTCAGGACATAGGAAGGTTGAATTCAACCAAGTTCTTTGGCAGAATATGACATAAATTGTCTCTGTCCCAACTCAACGGCATCCTTGTTCCCCTCTGAACCCCTAGGAGTTAGTTGGTCCTCCACTATTCACATTTCTTTTAGCATTTTGGTTTTCTAAACTTCAAACAGATTAGCCAGTAAAGGTCTGCATACAGTATTAGCATCTTTGTAGTCCTATACCAAATTCCTGCACATTCCTCCCACAAACCTGTTCTGTAGGCCAGCAGCCCTGTGATCAGGCCTTATTCCTCCATAACAAACCTCTGTATTAGTTACTTTCCTCACTATTGTGAACAAAGACCTGATGGGAATCAGGGATTACCAAGGGATACAGCCCATTATCCCAAGGAGGACATGATGGCAGAGTGTGAGGGACCTGGCTACACTCTGTCAGTATTAAAGAAGCAGAGAGCAGCAAGAAGTGGGCCTTGACTCTAAAACCTCAAGGTCCACCACCAGTAACCATTTGCTCTAGAGGCCTCACCTCCTAAAAGTTCCAGAATCTTCTAGAAAAGTGTCATCTGGGGACCAAGCATTCAAATACATGAGCTTAGGGGAAACAATTTATACTCAACTTACAACAAGAAGACCATTAGTTAAAATAATTCATTTAGGAATAAGAAGAGCTAATCTGTAGCCTAGAAAGAGGTGTTCCTTGCAACTTAGTTTATCAAGGCAGATGGGTATACGCACACCATGGATTCTGAGTCAGAACATATCTATCCATTCAGGCAGAAATGCTACTTTTATTCTTTTTATATTGTTGTGTATGGAGGGATATAAAGGGACTCTCGGTAAGCCCTAAGGCTATATACGGCAAACCAAGATGTAACCAAAGTATATATCTGTCTTCGGTTGTTCACAGAAGATGATACATAGCGTCTCTTCTGGCCAAAAGAGAAATTTAAGAAAGATTTAATAAAGACTAAAATGCAAAACAAACAGAAGAGAATAAGAGTATGATTAGCACTGGTATCACCTGGCAACAACAACAACAACAACAGCAACAACAACAACAGGCAGACCCATTAGCAGCAAAGACTTTGTGGATAATGTTTTTCAACCCAAGGCCCAAGTGAGGATGCTTCAATTCCACTTAGAAGGAGGAAGGAAATAATCACAGAAGGCAGAGGGAGGGAGGGCCCTGGGTGGAAAAGGGGAGGGGGAGGGGGAAAAGAGAACAGGATCAGGTATGGGGGGAACAGGAGAGCAGCCCAGAGGGCCAAGAGAATGAATGGAGATAAGCAGCTCTGGAAGAGGGTGGGAGGTGGGGGTTCTCTAGAAAGTACCAGAGACCAGGGAGGTAAGAGACTCTCAGGACTCAGTGGCGGTGACCTTAGCCAAAATGCCCAACGGTGGGGAGGTGGGGAGAGGAAACTGGAAGAGTCCGCCTCCAGGAAATAGACAGGGCCTCAAGCAGAGGAACAGTGTTACTAACAAACAGTCAAGATTTCTGACTCAGAACTGTTCCTGTCTAAACAGAATAAAAGTGGAGAAGAGACTGAAGGACAAGCTTTCCAATGACCTGCCCAACTTGGGATCCATCTCATGAGGTAACACCAAGTCCTGACGCTATTACCGATGCTATGATGTGCTTACAGATGGCAGCCTGGCATGCTGTCCTCTGAGAGACCCTACCAGCAGCTGTCTGAGGCAAAAACAGATTTTTACACCCAACAATTGAACTGAAGTTGGGAACCCCTATGGTTGAGTTAGGGGAAGGATTGAAGAAGCTGAAGGGGAGAGTAACCCCATAGGAAGACCAGCAGGCTCAACTAGCCCAGACCTCAGGGAGCTCTTAGGACTGAGTCGCCAACCAGGAGCATACACAGGCCCACCTGAGGCCCCTGGCACAAATATAACAGAAATCTTCCTGGTAAGACTTTAGTAGGAGAAGAAAAGCTTAATCCTCTTGAGGCCCCAGGGAAGGGGGAGGTCTGGTGGGGGTGGAGGAGCACCCTCAAAGTAGGAAAGGAAGAGGAGGAATGGGATGAGGAACTGTGGGAGGGGGGACCAAGAGGGGACGACTGAAATGTAAATAAACAAGCAAATAAATAAATAAATAAGAAGCATTATATCTGATTTCCAATAGATTGAAGAGTTGGTAACATGAAACAATAAAACCTTAAAAGGTAAAAATGGAGTGGTACATATAGAATCTATAGAATATAGACTCAGTAACTTTTTGAAGTTTGTGTGTGTGTGTGTGTGTGTGTGTGAGAGAGAGAGAGAGAGAGAGAGAGAGAGAGAGAGAGAGAGAGAGAGAGAGAGAGAGAGAGAGAGAGAGGAAGGCTATGTGGCAGTCAGAAGACAATTTGCAGCAGTTTGTTTTCTCCTTCTTCATGTGGTTTAAGAATGGCTCTGGGTGGACTGCTTGGTGGGCAGCGCCTGTAACTGCTGACACCCTCACTCTCCCTGGACCTCATTCAGCACCTCACGTCATCGCCTAAATTACTCTAAGTGCAAAAATTCTGACACTGTCATCTTGTATTAGAACTTAGCCTTTTTACAGAGATTGAGAATCTGTGAGTCTAACAAAAGGCTTATCTCAGATGTCAAAATCACCTGGAGGCCTTCAGAAAACAGACTGCTGGCTCTAAGATCAGCACTTTGATGAACCAGGCCTATGAATTTGCATTCTTAAAATATTGCAAGGTGCTGGCTAGAGCAGCAGAGCTCCTGGAACCACATTTTGGGAAAGTGATGCTTCAGGAGATAGAACATGCTTGCCCCACTCTATAGCTGAATTATAAAAAACCGCTTATCTGTGTCAGTAATGAGGATGTGCTTCTTAAACTTACAGCCAATTCTTACCTTTCTAAGAAGGAAAGCATTTGCTGTAATTTGTTTAGTTGTACTTATTTTTAGATTGTACTTTCTTGGAATTTTTCATGATCACAAGACTCCACTTGCCTTCTTTTTTGTTTGCTTCTGTACTGTATGTGTTCCTGATCCCTCAGTAATGAAGAAGGTGCAGACATGAACACTTCTACAGACCTGCACTCCCAGACTCTACCCAACACCTGCACTCTTGCTCTCCACCCCAGAGCAAACATTCTGCTGGAGTTGTTTGCATTTAGTTGCAGTCCTTCTGTCCTGTGTGCAATGTCCTGGAGGATACTGAAGAAGGAAGGAAGGCATGTTGGTACTCTGAGCACATTTGGACATCCAGAATTGATTCTGCAGTCTTCCCTTTACACAGAGCAATGTGCAAAATGTCAGGGTTCCAATATTCATTTCTACCCTGATTATAATCCTTTCTTTCTGAAAACCGAAGCATATGCATATGCATATGCATGAAGCACATGGAAATTTGGAACAGAAGCTCTGCGACCTTGGACTGGCCTGTGCAGCTATTTATTCTGCTTAACGCATTATTGAATTTTAAGGTCAAATGAATGTTTTCTCAGAGCCATAAGTCCAGAAATGGGCTACTGATAGGAAAACCCTGGAGGATAAAGGTACAAGCTTGTAACTATCATCAAAAGGACAAGAGGTGAGCTTACTTTAAATTCAAGTCTCGGGGAGCTGAGACATTTCTGCCGTTTATCTTCTTGCCAGATCATAATCAGAGTTCCTCAATTAATGTGAACATTTTGGAACAACTTGTCCATTATCCACTCTATTGCACACACTCTTGGAGCACTAAACATTGGTACAAGATGCTATAGAACCATCATATCTTTCATGGGAATTCATAGGCTCCAGAAAAGAAAATACCCAAATTTGGGCCCTCAAGTAGAGAGTGAGCCTTGGATTTGAGCTTCAGCGTCATCCCCCGCATATCCTCCTCCACTCCTCACCGACTCTACCTTCCCAGTGCTAATTCCAAACTGAACATAAGCATCTCCACATGCCCTTTACTCCATCTCTCACTTTGTTGGGGTAATGTCTTCTTTACACTCCTTAGAACTATATTTTAATGTTTGAGTATAGGCTATTTCTTGAATGAAATACTGGGTTTCCTATTTCTTTCTATGCAGTTAGGATCATATGAAAAGTATCATCGTCATAATCTATGTAAGATTTTCAGGATCTCTAAACCATTCCGTAAATATATTGTAAAGTTTGTTCCCCTTCATATTTGGAACTGAAGGATTCAACTATAAAATTGCCCCCAGTAAGTATTATTCTATCTTTATATCCTTGCTGAAAGTATAGGCTCTAGGAAATTTAGTGGTATTCAGTTGCTCTTAAAATCTTTACTTTCAAATTAAAAAAAAAAAACAGTAAACATAATCAGAACGCAGTAAGGCAGAGTGTGAACTGATGAAAAATGGTTAGAAACTCTATGCAAGGTCTCAGTTGGGTTAATACATTCCCAAATGCATCCACATACACACACATGTATAAGTGCCAAATAAACATTGTCAGTACTTATGGGCAACAGGAATGGCTAATTCTATTAGCAATAATACTATCTCAGTTAAACCTTTTGGCTGGGTACCACTGTGCAAAGTTTCAGTGGCAAGTTCTAATACATTTATGATCACTGTCAACTTGTTCTCTACAATGTCATGAAGAAAACAGGAGAATCCAACAGTGTCTTTCTATAGTTCTAGAGAAAATAAGATAGCACATGAGATTAAACAGCATTTTCCTGAAGTGCTTTCCAAGTACTAAGAGAAATGAAATTCTAAGAAGGTTTCATGCTGAGAATGGCCTCAGGAATATACTATGAAAGGGATGGTAGTCTATGGAAGAGGGTGCTTCTACCAAATTCTATATATTCTACTGGATTCTATATATTGTACTGGATACAGCAAAGATGTTTGATAGTAAATAAGAATAAGACAATAAATACAACATAGTGTGTCCATTACCAGATGAGTAAGCTTGGAAGTATAATTACTTGGAAGATGGGAAAAAGTCATGGGCAATACATTTTGTCTTCAAAATTACTTCCCTTCAAACTTTTAACCTTGGAAAAACAATGTCAGGTGTAATAAGGTTTTATAGTGTGTCCATTACCAGATGAGTAAGCTTGGAAGTATAATTACTTGGAAGATGGGAAAAAGTCATGGGCAATACATTTTGTCTTCAAAATTACTTCCCTTCAAATTTTTAACCTTGGGAAAAAAATGTCAGGTGTAATAAGGTTTAATACATCATGCATGGATTGTTAAAGTGTTATTTTAAGAAGATCTCTATTGCTTAGTCGAGTATAGTAAACAGAAAAGTAAAGAAACAATAATAGTTTCACAATATTTTAATGTTGCATTAACTTTATTAGGAATATGGTTCTATATATGCCTTCTACTACATTTTGGAAAATTGAAGCATTCATACAGAAAGAGGATACAGCACTGTGCTGGCTCCAAGTGTGGATACCATGGAGAAAGGGACTATCAGCCACATGCTATTGAGCTGTGTTTGTAGAATGTTTTTGGCTAAAACTTCATCAGGATTTATGGTCCAATCTGGCCTATCTAAATGATTGGGCAAAACCAAAACTCCTCATATTTATAGATAAAATTACCTGCAGGAGAAAAGAAATACATGTATGATCCAAAAATATTCCATAGAAAAGAGGCTGAATCCTTTTAGTAAATACCCGTGAAAACAAAAGTGAAAAAATGCACAATTCTAAAATGTTTCATTCATTTCATTCACACATCAAAATTTTGGTTTTGTGTTTTGTGATCTTTGGGCTCAGTTACTCAGTTAACAAATGCTGAATGCCTCATTATTTTATTTACATTCCTGTGGCTTTTATGTACCTTAATAATGGTATGATTAAATAGTCTTTTAAAAGACCCAGGTGGACATATGAGCTCTGTATATTTCACGAAACTCACATCTCATCTTTTTCTCTTATGAACAGAATAGGCTAAATCAATAGTCTTTGAAGAAAGCTAAAACCCAAAGCACACTCAAACACTTTTTTAAAGCTTGGATCATTTTAGAAGGAAATCAGGTCATTTTTTTCTCTTAAATATTTTGTCTGTGTTAACGATAACAATTTTATTTAAATCTACTGATTCAAACTTGTAGCATGAAAAATACCAACAGTGAGGTATCATATTGTTTCCATTTCAAACAGAGTCAATCAAAAAGCAATAGTTACATGACTGTAACTCAGAAAGTTACACATCAGCAATTTTCTCCCATTCATGATCATGAACTCTGAAACATAAGCCTTAAAATTTGGAGAATAACTAAATAGAGGTATTTGCATATTTCTTGTAGGGTTAACTTACTCAGGTAAGACCCACTCCCGCCCAAGCTATACTTTTAAACGTTAAACTTCCAAGTCTTTTTTCCTATTGTATTTGGTAATCACCCTTTAATGAAAAAATGCAAAATGTTAGTTTTGAAAAAAGACTACTATTGTTCTTCTCTCTTGAATAAAGTAGCAATTTTATTCTGACTTACTTCTTTCTCAGCATCTTCAAGTTTCTTCTTTTTACTCTCAGGCATTAAATCATCGAGCCAGCTGAGTTCCCGTTTGGTAAACAAGAAATCCATCAACTTTCTCACAAACACTAGTGCCAGCACCTGAAGAAAACAGTCAAGTAGTTTAAAATACAAAACAAAACAGCAAAAACCAAAGAAAGAACATATAGATACAGATGAGTCTTATTAGAGCTGATGTAAAACTAAGACTTGAAAATGCATGTGTATAAAGCATGGCCTGATCTTTCATTCCCTTCTTCTCAAAGCACTAGAGTGAAATGTAATATTTTATTCAGTGTTGAAGGAATTCGAAAGAAACTTTTTAAGTTACGAAATATTTGATTATGTGTTCTTAAATGCAAAATTAAAAGCTTGAACCATGATAAGTGAACATTAGATGGCTCTTATGCTAATAGTTCCTGAATTATGTATAGTCATTCAAATTCACTATACTTTTTAATATTTTTGAAATTTGTTTGAAACATTCAATTCAATTTCATTTTAAAAATTCCCCTGATTTTTAGTATACCTCAAGTTAATTTTTTAAATTTACAATTTCCATCCTACATTCAATTAACTACTACATTATGGATGGCCAAAATAAAACAACAACCAACCAAACAACCTTAGATGAAACCAGAGGCATGCGAATATTCATTTTAATACCCAAGTTTATTCTAGCTTTTCTAGTAAGTCTTCAAAATGACTCTAGGCCTCTCTACTGTTGCAGTTTTAGTTCATGTGCTTCCCCAAAATTAGTGAAAGATAAAAACAGTTGAGGGATATTTCATACCATCATAGGAAAGACAATAGCAGCTCTCGAAACTTTGATGATCCACAGAAGGCCGAGACAACTCATCTGAATGACTGTGAAGAGATGGACCTTTCGGAGGGGCACATGCCTTAGATAGATGAAATCTGGTTGATGTTTGGCTGGCATCCAGAAGAGCTTTATTCTATCAAATAACTAAAAGATTAAGCAGACAGTAGATTGCATCTGAGAGCAAGACAATAGTAACTGTAGGCCAATTAGATAGTTAGTATTTTTCAAAATATTATGTTCAAAGGACATCGTTGTGGAAATTGCAGGATAGTTTGAGCTACTATTTATTGAATATTATGTTATACTTTCCTTAATATTATAACAGGGTGTCATTTGAAAGGGAAAGCCAATGCTACATTTTGCTACCTTGAGAACCAGTATCCTGAAAGGCAAAACAAAATCACTCTTTTTCTACTTATAGCATCATAATCTCTCTCTTTTGCCCCAAATATTAACCTTCTGGCCTCCCATGCTTGGTGTGCTTTCTGTCCTGGAGAGGGCTTTAGCTTTCCTGTGCTAAGTACTCCCAGACTTGCTCTCTGCCTCAAGCTCCTCCAAGCTCCACACAAACCTTGCAGCCTGGTACTGTGCCTTGAATTCCTTACTGAGTCCTGCTGTTTTGACTTTGCCACTTTGATTCCCCAACAAAAGATTTGATGCTGTTTTTTAGAAACATACATATCATTGCCAAAAACATTTGGCCTACCTATATTATTGTTATCAATGTGTTTTATTATATTTTAGTGAAGTTATTTTATTTGGGGGCTGGGGAGATAGTTTGCTAAGCAAAGCCCTTACTTAGTGCAAGTTTGAGGGTCTGATTTCAGATCTCCGGCACCCATGTAAAAGATGGATACAGTCAGTCTAGCAGATCTGTGAGCTCTAGGTTCACTAAGAGATCTTGTCTCAGAAAACAAGGCAGCAAGTGACTGGGGAAGATGCCCAAATGCTGACGTATGGCCTCCACATGCACACACATACACATATGCATGTGAACCTGCACATACATAGGCATATGCACCTGCACCCATACCTGCACCAATGCATACATATAGCACATATCAATGCAGCTACATACATGAATACAAACTAACTTATTTGGACCAATTTTATATATAAATGGATCCAGTGTGATCAATGTATTAACTCTATTTCAATTTTGTCATAGTGATAGATAAAACAACTATATTTTTATTAACTACATTTCCATAAAATTTTACCTCAACACATTTTATTGAATAACTAATTTTACTATGCATTAGTTTTATTTTGTGTGAACCACTTGTTTAATTGTTAGGTAAATGTTGTTTACAATATTTTCAATAAGAAGTGATTATTTAGAAAACAAGGGTTTTGTTCATGGTCAGTCACTATTCTACATCTTAAAGTTCCTTATGATAAAATAATCTATGCTCTTTAAAAGAACATTGGTCAATAAAATATTTCTTAGCTACCATAAGAAAAGTGATAGCTACTATCATCAAATATTTCAGAATTACTATGCAAGATAACAAGTGACCCATGTCAGGTTAGAGCATCCTGCCTTGTAAAAGTCCAGTTTTGTATGGGATAACTGTAACAGGACATCAAACAACACAAATCTATCTTCACACTGGTGCTCTGTCTTATGTGTGGCAAACCACTCTTTAGCTATCTAAATTATAGTCCTATGTGAATTACTTCATCCATTAATATTCATAACTTCACAAAGTTATTTGCTGAAACCCATGACAGCACTAACTTCAGTCCTCATTCTTGGCTCACCTCTCTCTCTCTCTCTCTCTCTCTCTCTCTCTCTCTCTCTGTGTGTGTGTGTGTGTGTGTGTGCCCTTTCTACTTTATAACTATATCTAAATTTTAGGAACCATTAAATAGATACAATTTGTGCACAGGGGAAGTAAGAATAGGGAAGAAATAAAATCCTTTAGCTTACAACTGAATGTTCCTATAGAATTCCCTCTCCTAGCCTTCTGTGTAGGGAGTTGTGTGTTGCATAAGTGTGCTGCAGCGAGTGGGTGCTTCAATTGTTATTGTTTAAGTGGCACATTTGCTTCACTTTGGATCCCTGAAATGTTGGAATGAATATAGATGTGGTTATATATTTGAATACAGAAACAGCATTCATGAGAACATTGTGATCTGTTTTTTCTGCCATATTTCAGAGTGAGAAGCCTACATAGTAAGTTCCTATATAGTGTCAAAAAGCCAGGTGCCATAAAGATTCCTCCAATTTGCTTGGTAACAAAGTAGCATGCTCCTTGAAATATCTAACAGAGATGGCTAACGTGCTTGCTTTGTTTATCATTATTACTACAGGAATAACGATTGTGATAAATATATTCTAAGATTTGTATTTGGCTTTCATCGTATCCAAATAGCAACATGCAATATCTTCCCATTCTGTTAGCTTCAGTTCCCAATAGGAATTTCAACTGTTCACTTAAATTTTTACCAATTCTGTTTCTCAGTGTGAGACCTGTCAAAGTGTGCCTTGGCTTTCTATTTCATTATTGTGATTTAATATTCATTAAACTTGACTTGAGGACTTTGATGCTCTCACAGTTCCATTTGAAAGGATCACAGCCCAAATAATTCTAAAGCTTGACATTTTTGTTTAATTCTAAAATATGTGGGTAAAAATATCATTTGAGTAGAATTAGAAGAAAATCTGTTGAAATCTACCCACAATTATTTCCTTTTTGTTTTTAAAATTCCTGCTGTTATATTTATGTGAGCCTGAGGCCTAATAATAAATGCTTTCTACTTACAAATGAAATCACTACTCATTGAAACTTTTGCCAAAGGCAAAAAAAAAAATCAAAAACAAAAACAAAACAAAATAAAAAACAGAAAAACAAATAAATGAAAACTTTTACTAAACTAATTCTATTGAAACACATTTTGTATATGATACTTTATATGAGCACATTAAATTTTATTTGAATAGTTTTAAAACACACAACTGTTTTCTATCATCCCTGCCCCTCCTAGAGGCATAGAGTCCCTATACTTTGTGTATTTCAGTGTCTACAACAGCTTCATGTTGACATTTTGCCTCAGTTCTGACAACTAACACTATGCCTAGGTCAGGATGCTGCTTCTCTTAAAGTCAAAAGGCAGCTGGTCAATTTCCTTGAACAGAGACATGGTGCTTCTAATTCCTCAGCCAGGATCTAATTCCTCTCTATGTTCTGATCAGCAGTTAGAGTAGCCATGCCATAGTAAATGCTGTACTTCCTATTTTAAGTTTAAAAAGATCTGTACTGTAAATAGGCCTCAATGTAGTCCCTACTGAAGAGAATGAAGTGTTTTGACTGCATGTTATTGTTATAAACCAAGTTAATTCAAAGGTACATTTAAGTAGAAATCTGTATTCATTTCTGAAGGTTGTAGAACAAACTACTACAGCATTTTGGTTTAATGCAATAAAAAAATGTATTGTCTAGTTGTAGAGGTCAGAAGTCCAAAATCAAGATTTTGGCAGGACTCTGATCCCTCTGGCTAAGGAGAGAACTCTTTTTTTTTTAAAACTTCTTCCAGCTCTTGACAGCTTCCTATATTCTTACACTGTAGCAGCAAAAATCTAATCTCTACCTCCATGCTAACAGGCCCCTCTCCCTATGTCTGTGTCCTGTCAGACATGATTTGATTCTTAAATGTTCCTAGTAGGCTCACGTTCAGAATACTTGATTTCTAGTGGTGGCACTGCTTTGGGAAGTTATGAAGCCTTTAGTAAATGGTAGGGCGTATCAAAAGGATTCTGGGGGCCAGGCCTTAAAAATTTATATTCAGCCAGTAGTTCAAGCACCACATTGTCTGATTTCTGGTTGCTGCCTTGTGACTGTTACCACATATTCCTACTGGTGGGACAGAACTACTCTATCAGTTTCCCTGCTATACCTGAAATCTCCTGAAACCATGAGCCAAACTAAATCTTCCCACTCTTAAGTTTTCATGTATTTTAGTCACAGAAATACAATAAACCCTCTTGGTTCATAAAAACTCTGGTCATTATTTGGTGGGACATGACTTTGAGGGACCACTCACTGGTCAAACTGTAATAGCATCCTAAAGGAAATTAGCAGAAAGAATATGCCAATAGTCCTCAAAGACTCAGAGTGTACCCATGTTGGTTTATACATCTGTCTACACGTTCTTTGACTCTCTTCAATAAGTCTAACTTCCTTCTTCTGGTACAAAATGGACACAGTGGCTCACTTTGAACCAACAGAAAAACTGAAAGACAGACTACTTGTGATTTTTGGAGAGTAAACCAAAAAGCATTCTCTCTGCCTCTGTCTCTTTTGGTCTCCCTCCTTCACCCCATTTCCCCAACACTTTTGTATTTCTCACTCCAAAGATGAAAGCTCCAGTGTGAGTATTCATAAGTATTGGGGACTCCTGATAAGAAAAGGAGAGGAGCCGGTAATGCCTCTTGCCCTCAGCCGTGTTTTAAGGCATCTTGAAGATGATCTTACAACCCTATCAAATTTCCAGATGCTGACAATCCTTGTCATCCAGAAGAAATATTTTTTTTGTCCCAGAACTACACAGCTAATCTTTCAGATTCATGACTTGAAAATATCGAGATAATAGATATTTCTTGCTTTACCTACGAAATTACATAGTAACATCTTAGGCAGAAAAAAAAAACCTAATACAATACCTAAAATATTTATCCAAATAACATTTAAATCATACTTTCCCTACATTTAAATGTTACTTGTGTTATGCCTTTATTGTGGCTTAATTTTCAAAATAATTTTATTATGCAATTTTAATAGAAGAAAAACATCAAAGAAAAAGAAGAGTAGGGAGGATATTACTCTATTGGCAAATTGTTTTTATTTTTCTACCTTGAGTGTTTGATCCAACCCCAGCTCAGAGCTTTGTAAACACATGACAGGTTTTCCTTTCCTTTGTATTATAATCATTTTGCCATGTCTCTTTTGTGATCATTTTGCTATTTTTACACACACACACACACACACACACACACACACACACACACACACGCACGTGCGCGCGCACATACAAATTCACACGAGTGTGTGCATGCATACACATAAGAACATATACACATGCACATCGTAGTTTAAGGTTACTCAAGTTTGGGGGATGTTGCACATAAATGAGAGAATGTTCACTTAGCAGAGAATCCCTTTAGCATCTACAGTTCTGGCCATTTTCATAAAATTTACATGTGGCCGGACAGCCTGTCCTCGGATGAGCCTTGCTGTCACATGACTCAGCATCTATACGTTAAGTCACAGCAGACATGTCTGTAAGAGTAAAGTAATTTACCTGAATTCCCTTGAGAGATGAAGCACCCATATAAAGAAACACTCCATATAACACTGGCATGGGGATAAACTGTAAGGGAACAATTAGAAGAACGCTGGGCATTATTTTCCAGCACATGGTCATTCAGTTTTGCAAATATCAGAGAAGGGAAAGGAGAGCTGAAAGCATGCTAGAATCAAGTATAGTTCAGAATCAGAAGACATAATTTCAAACTGTACTTTAGCATGTTTCTATTTGTAACACTAAGCAGTTACTTATGCTGCCTGTACCTTAGTTACTCCAATCTAAAAGGAGATGATAACAATAGTGTAGCCGTAGGAATTTAACTTACTCTGAAACCTGCAAGAAATGGTACTCCAAGCTCCATCAAGTCACAATAAACATTGACTACTAGCCACTTTAAAGACAATTTACATTCTCTTTTAAAATAGTAAGCTATTTGGATTAAAGATAAGGAGTGAAGTTTTACTTTTACGATTTGGTCCTTCATTGTGGCAAATATTTATTAGCAGGTAAATTGTTCAACTTTTCTTTATTGGGTTAGTTCACTTTATCCTCTATTCTATTAGTTATATAACAGAAATGTGAGTTTTTAATGGTAAATACAAGAAGCTGTGTAAATTAAATAATTTAATTAATATTTATTATTTTCAGCAATCAAAATGAATGATAATATATAATGTAGTCAACATGCTATAAGACTATCTTCCAGAATTATATGACAAACTGATGAGTCTTTACCACTGCTCAAATTTAATTCAATAATTTTAAGAGTAGAAATTACTAATGCTGTGTTTTGTGAGGTCTTCAAATATAAAGCTGTCTGTGTGAGTATGGCATGGTCATTGTCCTGTCTACACCACTGACTTACAATAATATTCAATCTCAGACCGAATAATAATCTTCAATATACAGATTGACAAAATAATAGAAACTTTAATTTGGATAGAAGTGCAGTGAATTCAGTCATTAGCTACTCAGAAAAGTGTGACCTTTTCCGTGGCATGAAAATTTCAAATCAAAATTGGTACTGCCAGAAAGTATAACAAAATTATATTTTCAAGTACTTCAGGGTTCTAAACCACGGGACAAGTTTTCATTTATCATCGGTGAAGGAGAATTATATAAACATTTTTAAAAATTATCACTTTTATCTCATGCCATGTGATATTTACATATTGATGCCTATATTAAAATGATATCTTAACATATGTATTCTTTCTCTCACTCATAAGGGATGATTTCATTACCTTCAGAATGCTGGTCATGAAAACAGATGAACCCATCAGAATAAAAATCATGAGCCCGGTCACTCTCTGTTCCCGAATGCCGAGAAACTTGGGTTGTTCTCCTGGGGCAGAGCACTCAGATTCCAGCTTGAGGCTGTTGACATGAGTGATGGAGAGGACCGTGGCAGCCACAAACCACGGCAGGCCCATAATGGAGCACACCCCGAGCATGACTGCCACCATTAGCAGATCCAGGTGATAGCCACAACCTTTCTGTTAAAGGCACAAAAGAAGGAGAAAACAATGGTGTCACCAACACAGCTACTTTGCTTGTTTGAGAATAGAAACCACTTCTTGACAACCCTGAGAGGCCCTTCCTAGCAGATGCTCCACAGCTAAATTCTAAGATACTGTCTCCAACACTGTGCTCTCATTTCAGGGGTGATGTCTTATTGGAAAATATATCACAGAGCCCAACTTCTCGTATTTATTCTCACGTTGGTTTATCTCCGTGCCCTGTGATCTTATTCTCATTTTGTTCCCTTTTCAACTGCCAGCGATTCCAGCCATCCCTTGAAATAACAGCATTTGTGTCTCTGCCTCTTCTGTAATCCCACTCCACTATCACTATCCTGCACTCAAATGAGGCGGAAAATCAAGTATGTAAAGTGGGTGCCAGGGTGTTCAGAGACTGTTCCCGATTGGCTGATTGGGTAGGTCTCTGAGGAGACAACTCAAAGATGCACATCCACAGAGGAGGCAAAAATCTTGACTTATGTTGTGACTTGGCTCTTACTTTATTATTTTCAGTACTACTTCATCAATGCCCCATAACAACTAAAAGTGGATGTGCTGGAAATTCATTGCTGGGCTTAAACGATAGCAAGCACAGGCCTGTGTGGCTCTGCACCGGGTCCTCTGTGTATATGTTATGGCTGTTAGCTTGGTGGGACTCCTAAAAGTGGGAGCAGGTGTATCTATGACTCTTTTGACAATTTTTTTTTGGAGATCTTTTTCTTCTATTCGGTTGCCTCATTCAGTCTCTACATAAGGGCTTTTGCCTTGTCTTATTGTATTTTGTTTTCTCCTTTTTTTTTCCTGTTGTCTCTTGGAAACCTGCTCTTTTCAGAAGAGGAAATGATGGTGGAGGGTAGATCTTGGAGGAGTGGAGGGAAGGGAAACTGTCAGATATATTATAGGATAGAAGAATCTATATTCAATTTAAAAAATGAAAATTTACAGACAAAAAACAAATGAAGGCTCAACAATGGCCTTAGGTAAATCATTTAAACTCTTGGGCCTTTTCCTAGCTGAGAGAGGTTGATACTATCAATAAAAGGTATCTCATTAGGTTGTGATAATTGCATTATTTAATTCCAGGAGTGATTAAGAGTAGTGTCTGCTCTATCATAAATACCAAGTGCATGTTAGATTCTATTATAATAAATCCAAGTTTAAGGACAGATAACATCAAATAATTTCTCAGTATTCTCCATAGTTTTTTAGCATAATTATTAACAGACAAGACAATCAATACATGTTACAGATTGAAATTCTTTTCTCTCTCTCTCTCTCTCTCTCTTTTCCCTTTTCTTTTTATACAGTGTCTCATTTTGTAGCCTAAGTGTCCTACAATTCATTATATACACAATCTTGGCCTTGAAAAACCATCTTACCTCTGCCTCCTGAGTAGAATGGCTTTTTTAAAACAAGGAAACTTATATTTTTGAAAGACATATTGAAATCCAATGTGATAGTTGCAATTATATAATAAATAGAGCAGTTATATTCACCCTGTTAGTGAGAATAAATACCCAGGGAGATCTAGAAAATGGGAAGCTGTCTTGGTGTCAGCATAATCAAACATGCATAAGAAAAAGACTTCAGCAAAACATTTTGTAAGCTATAGGTTAATATCATAAAACTCAAGACCTTAAAGAGCAGCGACTGAAGCAGTCACAGGAGTGCTTTGTTCTAGGGAGTGCAAATCAGAGTGTGGATTGGAATCTACCCAAATCCCTGCACCCTGCATCTGAGGGCATTCAATGCAATTGTGCCTCTGGGATTGCTTTAAATTTGCGGTACTAGCAAAAGTGAATTTGTATTTTTGAGAAGTGCCAGGGGACACAAGAAAAAAGATGACAGAACCCCTTCCCTTTTCAATATTGTCGTTTCAGCACATCCTTACTTTCTAACCATCCATATTCACTAAATTTAATAATATGGAGAAAAGAAAGTCTTCCTCATAAAAATAATTTCCTATAGCTCTTTTTGTTTTCTTTAAATATATACATGTAAACAGTGGGATTTTGGACTTCTGTAAGTAGGCAAGATAACTATTTCAGAGAGAAAAATTCTGTCTTTAAAATGAATACATGATTTCCCTTAATTATGCCACACAATGAGAACAATTTGACTTAATGCAGACCAAAGGAGATAAAGCCGCTCTGACATTTCCACTCATTAATCAGCATCCTTCTTCTTGCCTTTCTTTTAAAATGCTTTTGAAAACTTGTTCGTTGCAAACAAATTATTAGCTGATTAGGCATATCAGCCAAAGGGAAGTATCCTTTGTCAGAGAGAGACCTCTGCACCTTGTAACATATTTCTGTAGGTTTTTTTTTTCAAAATAAAGAAAGAACTGTAGCTTTTATTCTCACATTCATCCTTGAATCATGGGAAATGGACATATGGGAGGAAGAGGGAGCATGGCAACAGGTGATGCTACACCAGACCCCACTAAAACCAACATGCAGCAAGACAAGAGGCCAGCCAAGAGGACCATCTGATACCCAGATGCCACTGCTGAAAAAAATCATTTCAAAGCTTGGCAGCAATTTCCTGCATCTGTCAAGTTAACCACATAAAAGACTATAGATTGACATGAGGAACCGGGCTGACAAAGAGGGCAAAAAAGAACATATCAAATGCCATAGTCATCAAGGGAACGTGGTGCCAAATGAAGGCTGTGAATGCATTCATTTGCTCCAGTGATCTGGGATTGTATTGCTGTTTATTAAAAATGATGTCAAAAGAAGCCTGAACTGTCTACAGAAACATGTAGAAAATCCCAGAGCTGTATCTTAACAGAAACTTTCTCTTCCACAAAATAATGTCTCTCTTTATTTCCACGTTTACAGAGTATTCTCTAAACAAAACCAAGCTTTTGTTTTTAATGCCTTTTAAAAGGATTTAGTTAATCTTTGCCTACCCTGTCCCCAGCAATTCTAAAGGGAAAGCATAAATTCTAGATAGAGTACAGATTTGTTTGCACATCTATATAATATATAATTATCCTGGTCATATTTTTATTTTGTGACTACATTAATGTTTGCATGGCCCAAAGGCCAGTGGGGGTGATTTGGAGTTTTGGTAATTTATGCTCCCTTGTTCTTGGGTATATAGTAAGTTACCTAACCAATGAGTTGGGTAGTCTGAGTAGTTCAACACTTTGTTGTGTATTTACTACTACAAAATTATTGTAAAAACATTTTCTTGATATCATGAAAAATATCACGTAAATGAAAATGACTAGTTCTGGAAATGAGGTGCCAAAAAATCAAAAGCTCTATAATACATTTGGAAGATGTAATGACATGATTCTGAGATGACATGATTCTGAGATGACGAAGAGACGGTGTGCACGCAGATACATGCTGCATCGACTACCACATGCTTGTGCAGAAATGAAAGAACACAATTCATGGAATGATGTTCCAACCAAGGTGGTGAGGGACTTTCAGTTAAAACATTAATAAAGGCTGGCAGCATAGTTAGCTTGTGACTTGGGGATATACTCAGGGGACATCTTTTCATCACCATGAAGCTCATGCCAAAGCCAGGAAAAACTATCAACAGGCAGGAGAACAGCCATGGACAAACTGTACTGTTAATAAATGGAATTGTAAGAAGTAATATTTTTGTTGTTGTCAAGAGGAAAATCAGCAGCAATAGTGTACATCATAGTGGAACATATAGGGAAAATGGCTATAGACAAATAATAATATTAGTAGTAGTAGTATTAATAATGTTTCATTTTTGTTAAATTATGACTAGACTGGAGGGACCGCCTTTTGAACACTGTATCTAGGATGAATGTAGAGTGTTCACAATGCAGTGGCTGAGGACAGACTGACTACTGTGGAGTACAGACAGTGTGATGAAGCCAGTCTGTTGTTCACTAAATCCACACTGATTTGAAATTTATATTTAAAAAGTTAAATACATACTGATTTATTCATGTAACAAAAGAGATAATATAATATAGCCTGTGTTTATTTCAGGGACCGGATATTAAAAGATGTACTTCTTTATTCCATGCTACCTACTTGAGTACTTTGAAGGAACACTAGAAGAACATTCTACTGTGAGCTAGCAACACTATATTCAGTGTAAAGGAGAAATGAATGTGTTGATTTGGAACTTTGGAACAGATATAAATGTCAAGGACATACTTTATTTGTATGAAGTCTTAGGGGCAAGAGCAAGGGCCTGTGATGCACAAGGCTGGGTTGCTGGGAAGGAGTGGGGACATTTAATAGTTGAGGGGATGGTACCAACCTCAGCAGGTCTTCATCTACATCTAGCCTTCTAAATATGATTCCGCTAAGGGCTAAAAATAGCTGCTCTACCTAGCGCAGTTTAGCGACAGTCTGTATGGACGATGTAGCTTCGCCAAGGCCAGTGGCATTTCTGCCTGCTATTAGAAAGGCTATACTACTCTTAGAGAGGCAAGTAGTGACCTTATGTCTTACTTTCTACCTAAATATCAGTCTTTTAGTTCAATCTTAAACATGAATATAATGAAATACAGTTATTTAAAATGATAATTCAGATTTATGTAGCTGGCATGGTCTTGTATGGTTAAAAGCAAGCACTAGATATCTGAGTAAATATTTGAGCTGGGCATGCCACTTTTAAGACCCTGAGTTGCATGTACCCCTAGTACCAAAGAAAAGCTACCTATGTTTGTGTGGAAAGGATGAGCAATGTCACTTTCAGATTAATGGAATATAGAATTTTCACCTTTCCCTCTAACTCTTCACATTCTCTGTTTTTAAAATCTAACTCATACAAAACCAGAAAGGCAAAGATGTTTTTATTTTTTAAAAAAGGGAAAACCAAGATGTATAGTAGTAAATGATTCCTAGATTTTAGCGTATAGCACGTAATACGTTTTGTTGCATTATGCTATATTGACTACAGAGCTAAATGATTAGCTGTGCTGTTCAATAATGTAGTTTTACCATGAAGTCAGGGTGGCCTTGAACTCATGATGATCCTCCTGACTCAGTCTCCCAAATGTTGGAATTTCAAGAATTAGTCACAATATCTGGTATTAAGAATTTGTGAAAATGTAAATTATATATCTTCAGTAATTAAAAATTTTATTTAACAAAAACCACAAACAAATTGAATTAATTATTTTTTAAAAGAAGTTTCATCCTAAAATTGTTTTGAATAGAATGAGGAATGCTCATACTCTCTCTCCAATATGTACTGCAAACTCTTAATATAATTTATTACAAATAATTGTACATTCTTATAACTATGATTATTGCTATATCAATGAAATAGTTTACACAGACATTTTAATTACCCTAATATATTTACTAACTTGTACATAGCACAAGAGTTGTTACTTCAGTAATAATTTTTGAGTTCAGAAGACATGCAGAGGTGCTGCAATTTCTCCAGTGTCAGAACAGAGTAAGATTATGTGTGTCCTAATTTACAAGTTTTGATTCTGATTAAAAGAATAATTAAACATAATTACTTCATTCCCACCCCAACCCTTTTCTGCTTCCTTCTTTCAACTTCTACCCTGTCTCCAACCTCCCTCTCAAACTTATGGCCTCTTCTTCATTAATTGTTACATACATAACATGCACGCATGCACACACACACACACACACACACACACACATGCACGCACATGTGAATATGATTTGCTGAGTCCATTTAGTGTTGCTTATGTGTATATGGGTTCAGAGCTGATCATTTGGTTCCTACTCTATCCTGGGAAAGATGATTCTCCCTCTCTCAGCAATCATTAGTTCCCTGTAGTTCTTTGTCGACTAAAGGGCCTGGTGAGGTTCCCCTCTTCCATGTTAGCATGTCTCTTGGTGTTGTCCTTGCCTCGGTTCATAGGTATGTGTTTCCCATCTCACGGCGTACCTCCTGTTCCTCTGCTCTTACAGCCTTTCTGCCTCCTCTTCCTCTATTGATTCTGATTATTTTTAACCATTCAATATTTTGTCTACTTAGTTAACATATATAATTATATTAAATTAAATCTATTTTTACTAAAAATCCACAATAATGCTCAAAGATGTCACATATAAACTGTAGTATTTATGGCCAAGCTTTCCCTTTGTTTTAGGCATTACAAACAAATAATAATTCTTAAATGATTTAATTCAGTGAAACATATCTGAAATATGGTCCCTTGTAATAATGAACATACTTGGCATCAAGTAAAGGAATAGAGGAATCCCAGACATAAGTCAGGTTGGTAAGTATTCACTTACTAGAATTGAATATTTCACTGAATTAATGTTAAACATGCTAAAGTTAGAACCATTTTTTCCCCCTTTAAAAGTAAGATTTCAGTCTCTGGAGGATAGACAAATATTGCAACCAAATTTTCATATCACTATAAAATAAAGTGTCCTAGAAAACAATAAAAACTACAAACCTGAAAACGGTATTTTTTTTTAAAGAACAAATGAATACATAATAAAGATGAAACCTATGACCATCAATTACTACCAGCTGATTAAGAATTATTTATATTCTAACGGATGTTAAATACATACCTTTAGCTTGTGCTCTTTTCTGTTGATGATGACAGCTGTGATCTGCTGGTCCATGAAAATCAGAATAGTGCAGAGCAAAGCCGGGATAATGGCAGCTATGATTGTCCACCACGGGTTTGGACCCAAAGGTGTAACAAACCAGCCACGGTCGTCTCTGGTAGGCTGAGAAAAAAAAATTAAGCATACATGCCAGTAGCAAGATTGATGAATACCTAATCAAACTAAGCCATACAGATATAAACAGGGAATTCTTAATTATGAAGTGGTTGTCTGAGCATTCAATACGTAATGAACTCATGGAGCACTCTCATAACTAAGGACAGCGTTCTAAGTACCTTATCTTTTAACCCATTTTCTCTTCACAGCACTGTAAGGATGGAATTGAGGCACAGAGTGACATAGTAAGTTGTCTAAGATTCAGGGCTAATAACTAATTGAGGTAGAATTTTAACTCCAGCAGACTAATTAAAAAGTCATTCTCAATCAATACTTGTAGTCAGTAAGTAACATCAATACCTAATATTTACTGTAGGCAAATTTGTCTGCATTTAAAATTGCACATTGCATACTATGCTAGAAACAAGACAAGAGTTTTCTTTTAGTTTCAAATCACAAGCAGACATATAAATAGAAGGTTTTGGTGTAATAAAGTAACTTATTTTAGGTGTGTGCACAGGCTACTATATGAAAAATGAAAAAACAAACAAACAAAGAAAAAACTCCAGAAACTTAGTCACATCAGAAGCTCAGCAAAAGGTTCAAAACATGGCTGATTCTGGAAATGAGTCCCAGAGGAATTCATTATGACAGCAAATGATTCTCCGATTAAGTCCCTAGCTCTGTTTTGACAGATGAGAAAACAGGCTGAGGCAGTAAATTTGCTGGCATCAAGGGCTGTCCTGCCTTTATAATATGATTGGTATACTCATCCCAAGCCTAGTTTCTAATCTGTTTTTCAAACCCTATTCACTCTGCAGTTTTGCCTCACAATAATGCATGTTCCTTAGTTTCAGAATGCTTCCTTGGTTTTCAGGCATGTTGTATTGTTGGCATATATTCCAACTATAATAGATGATAGGAAATGTTTAAACAGTGTTGAGGTCTCATTTTTATTATTCTTTTTCATACCAGACAACAATTTATTTCTTAATATATTAATGTATATTGTTCATGCTCATAGATATCATCCATTAGATACAGAGAAATAGAAAAGTAGATAGATGTTACATGCTAGACAAACTCACCTTGAAAACACTTGGTACTTGTAGTTTTGGCGATGGGATCCCAATGGCATAGTCAATTAAAACCATACATAGAATTGTAAGAAAAACTGCAAAATCACTCACTATGGATCGAACCTAAAAATAATGAAAATGTTGTTATTTTGAGAGTGCTATAAATAGTTAGAAATATTCAGGAGCAGTCTTGAATATGACCTCTGTGACACAATATTGTGATGCTATGGTATATGCACATTATACCATATTATCATTAGCTATGCTACGTCATAATACATATCTAAGTCTCTCATCCACACTTTTCAGAATAAAGATTTATTGAACTGAAATAATGGTGGTCATTTTCTTTTTAATACTCATTCAAAGTATCTATTACAAACCCAAGTACGAGAAAATTTGGAATACAGAATAAAGTTGTCTGGTCTGCATCAGGTGAATTTTAGGACTCTTTCATACAAGTTATATTTTAACATTATGAATCAAAAGGACCACTAAATGAAATTAAAGAAGCATGTTTTAATTACTTTACTTAAGGTATGACAATTAGTAATACACACAACGATGTGGGCAAATTTCAAATTTTCTTTGATTTAAAATGAACTTTATATAAGCCAGTTTCTAAACCATTTCTCATTGTAGAAAGCTATTGTGCAGTGGTGCACAGTTCATGGTGCACATGAACAAGTCAGAGGAAAACCTCCTGAGATACTGGCCCCATTTCCCATTGGCCTCATCAAATAGCTCAGGCAAAGACACAGGTAGGATGCCCCTCTTCCCCTGCAATCTCACCATCTCTGGGATTACAGGTGTGCACCAATATACCCAGTGTTTTTTGTTTGTTTGTTTGTTTTGTTTTTTTCTTTAGCCTGGGTTTTGGGGCTCTGGGTTTAGGTTCTTCTGTTTACAGAGCAAGCACCTCACAGACTGAACCACCTTCTAAGCTCTACAAGGCATTTCTGAATAGTTATTCTTTAACAACTATCAACAGTATTTGTTCTCTATTAGTATGCTTTTGCAACCCATGAGCAAAGTCGTTAGATTCCAACGGCCTGAAAGGTGGAGGAGATAAATCTGTCATCTTTTGCAAAGAAGATAGTGACAGAAAAAGCAGCGGTCTCTGGAAGGAACTCTTATTTACCAAAGTGGAATGTTTTGAGATATCTCAATCTGAAAAACACTTGTTTCCTTAGTGTGTGCATGCATGCGTGTGTGCATATGTGTGTCTTAAATCTCATCCTGGCCCTTTATGGTGGAATCAGACCTCATTGATTTTACGTTGTAGTGTTAAATATTGAACTCGGTTGATTCCCTGCTTACTTTCTCAAATATGCAGATACAAGTGTGGTGGCTTAGGGGAAAGGACTGATGCATTTAAAACAAGAAAAGATAATCGTGTTCTAGTGCACAGTGCAAGGCTTCTCCATTTAGAGAGTGTAAAGTCCACCGGCTCAGCTGAGACTCCTGTCAAGCTGCTATAGGTCCCACTGCTCCCTGGGAAAGAAAGTGACAATCACTAATGTGGTGCGTTTTGACTTTCCAAAACTGTACATGGGAAGGGAACTGTTGACCTTTCAGTTTGAAGGAAAAGCAGAAGGCTTGTGCCACCTCCGGTATCTATGTCACGAAGGGCTTCCTCCCCTGCCCCGTTCCAGGACCTATGCCTAGCTTGCGGGTTCCCTCAGGACCTTCCTAAGGCTCAAGTCGTTCCATAAGTAACTCTCTCCTAACTTTGAGCATGTAGGATTACAGAACAACTATATTTAGCTTAGATTTGAATCGGAGATATTTGAACCCAAGTACCTTGGTTGGAAAATACCGGCTGGTCTTGAACTGCTTCAACGTGGCTGACATGGTAACTGTGGAGAAGAACAGGATCACTGACCAGAAGAGAACGTCCGGCACGTAGGGGTGGCCATGGCCACAGGCTCGCCCGACATACTCCCCGTGCAGATCACTGCACTCCTGAGGGGAAGGGAAACACACCTCTTAAAGAACATTCAGCGCATTTCTTTCAGAAAACTAACACCTGACCAGCCGCAGCTGAGACACCGAGACTGCCCACCCACAGCTCCCACAGGCAATTTAGGACATAGGATACTTGCTTTCAAGTTCTACTTGGATAGGTTTTAAATCTGACATCGATTAAGTTCAAGATAACAGGTATATTTTAAATGTGATAAGCTTGATAATGTAGTATGTACTAACATCAGATACATGATAAAGCATTGAAACATTTCGTTTTAGTTTTTTTCACACCAACACTATAGACAGATGCTTTCATTTATATTTGATATCAGAGAGCCGAGACATGGAGAAACTAAGCAACGTTTTTTCAGCCTCAGAAATGTTGTGTGGTAGAGCTGGGTACACGCACATCTCTTGTGGTAGGAATTAAAGACTAATACAGAACAGTAATTATATTTAAAAACTAGTTCAAAAATACCAAGAAGGCTATGAAAGGTAACAAAAAATGATGATACATAATTTAAAAAAAAGGAAATTTGAGTCATATACGATAACTATTGGATTCAAATAACAAATGATAAAGAAATCACTACATGAATAAGGAAAAGTTCATGTTTCCTCTGCTTTCCCATAGTCTTTCTTCTGCTTTTATGTTTGTTTGCCCTGTTTTGTTTTTTAAGAAAAAAAAAAGAAAGAAAAAGAAAAAATTTAATTACTGTCTTAGCCATTAGGTGGCAGCAAAGTCAAAAAGAACTTCAAGGGGGGGGGAAACGGCATTTTATATAAGCATTAAATATTTTGAAAAGAAAAAAATATTTCTAAGTCATCTTGGAAAACTTTTGTATTTTAAAAATTATCTTACTGTATTCAAAATAAATAGAAAATATTAGCTTAAAGAAGCCAGGGAAATCTTTATTCTTCTAGGTATTATGACCCTGAACAAAACTTGCTTTGTGGAATAGTACAAAGAAAATTTAGAGATATGTTATTTTCACTGAACCAAACTTCAAGCCCCTGAGTTCACTATAGAATAAAACAAATTCCTCTGAAATATTTAAAATAAATAAGTGGCCAGATTGTCATCTGAAAACAAGCAAGCTGCCAACTTCTCTTTGACATAGGTACCCAATCTAAAGGTTCTTGAAAAATCCTATCAGAATAACTTATAGCCATGAGACAGACACCACACTGTCTTTATTATTACTGAAATTTCAATTATTCATGTTAAGCTGATTCAGAGCACAGAAACTAAGTTACAGAATAAACCTCTAGGCCTTATTTATAGCTTTAATTTTCCTTCTTAAACTTAATAAATAAAATTTGAAAGAAATCTCTGAAATGTCCAATCTCTTTTTGTACATATTTAGAAATGCTTGGAACACTTGCTAAGCAGTGATGTGTGGACCAGGATGTCTGAGCAGAGGAGGTGGGAGTCCCACATCACACAGTGATCCCTTGTGCATGTCTGAAAGGCTTCTAGGAATTCGTTGGATGCAGGTGGATCAAATCCTCTACTCATAAGGAGGCAGATGCAAGAAAAGATCATTCAACTGCCTATCTGTAACCGCCAATGCCAAAGCTAGGTATCTCAACTCAAAGCAAATTGTAAAGAATTAATTTTTTTCTTGTTTTCCAGGGGGTTGGACTCTGATCCTAAAAAGCAAATTCTGTAGGTAAAAAGCACCTATAGAATTCAACATTTATTTCCAAATGTGTGTGTCCGCGCACGCGCGCAAACACACACACACACACACACACACACACACACACACGAGGGGGTGGGGAAGAAACAGAGTCAGAGATAAAGAGTCAAAGAAATGAAGAGACAGACAGGGAAAGAAAGGAGTCCTTTGGACACGCAAACAAATTTTAAAGCCTGGCTTTCATTTTAGTCTATCATGATTTACCATATATTAAGTTCTCAAAAGATAGTTGCAGACAAACAGATTCTAACTATTCTTCCAACAAATTCTATTTCAACAATTCTGTTAATTGGTAAAAATTGGAATTGAAATTATCAGTATGTTTTGAAAATAGGAATGTAAAATCATGAATGTCTTTTCATATATTTGTATATATATATGTATCGAGAGAGACTAAAATTCAATAAAACAAATTTCAAGCAATTGATAATCACTTTTCCTTTTTTCTTTTTTAAAGATTTTTGAAATTTTAATGTAATTATAATATATTTACAATATAATAAATAATTATAATATAATTACATTTCCCCCTCCCCTCTCCTTCCTCCAAGTGTTTCCATATATCCCTCCTGCTTTGAGATGTTGCTGACTACACTCATGTATGTGCACAGAGACAGAAAGCTAAGTCTAAAAGCTTGCCATAAAGTTGAATTAAATACATGTGAGGTGAATGTAATTCAACATAATCACTTGGTGTTTATCAAATATTTAACCCTTTGATTTTGGTTCTTTGCCCTTCCTGAGTTATCAAGGTATAAGTTAGTAATCATAAGATGAAATAAAATAATGAAAATAATTCACTTATGGCTAACATCATCAATTTTGTAATATCTGTCTTTCAGAAGGTCATTATTCAGGATTGGTTAATATATAGAATAAATTTTACTATTTTGCATTAAATGATTTAGAGAATATACAACACATGAATTATTTTGTTGAATAATTCAGGCTGGATTATTCTGAATTTGTGATGAAGACGAAATAGAAATAGGTGGCACAAAATGAAGCTTTGTAGATAAAGCACAACTTATAAACAGGGAGTCTAGAAAGAACATTTACTGCTAACACACCTACCATGACCCCCCCCATGACCCCCTATGACTCCCCATGACTTCCCATGACCCCAGATCTAATTTCTCAGTAAACTTGCATTGTTCTTTCTTGTTCACATCATCACTTCCTTTACTGACCAATTTAAATGATTTTCTGGGCACATGAACCCTGGTTGCCATTACTTTCCTAGGGAAATATAGGTGCAAAAGAATAAAAGCTAATCATAACAGCAGACAAGAGTAAGTGAAAGTTTATTCTAAAAAAGAATTGGCAAGGGATTCTGCTGTTTTCAAGATGCCCAGATTTAAAAAGTAGAACTTGTAACCTACAAACTGTAACATTAATGTTTGCTTCATCTCTCTCTCTCTCTCTCTCTCTCTCTCTCTCTCTCTCTCTCTCTCTCTTTCTCTCTCTCTCTCTCTCTCTCTCTCTCTCTCTCACACACACACACACACACACACACACACACACACACGTACACGCACACGCACACACACAAGCACATGCACATGCGCACACGCACAGAGAGAGACAAAAAGAGACAGAAAGAGACAAAGACAAAAGGAGAAAATAAAGGTCATAAAATAGAGGCCAAGATTAAATTGTAAACCAAGAATAAGTAAATTGGTTTTAATTTTGAAAGGACGTATATAACAGAATATGCCTCACAAAGGGCAAAGAACCAAAATCAAAGGGTTAAATGTTTGATAAACACCAAATGATTATGTTGAACTATGTTCACCTCACATGCTTACTATTTAATTCAACTTTATGGCAAGCTTGTATACTTAGATTTCTGTCTCTGTGCACATACATGAGTGTAGTCAGCAACATCTCAAAGTCCACCATTCTAAAGAATACTTGGGTATAGTTTAAAATATTTAATATTTGCATGTAATATGATTAATAGAAAAGAGGCCATGAATTTTAAGAATGCAAGGAGGGATATATGGGGACGTTTGCAGGAAGGAAAGGAGAGAGAGAAATATTGTAATTATATTATAATCTCAATATATTAACAGATTAAAAGTCATATTCTTCTTAAATAAATATATTTAGAGGCCTATAAAATTTTATAACAAAAATATTTCTATGTTCCATATCACTTACTAAAGTAGTATATGTTTGATCAAATGAAGTAGAATTTGTTTGGCTTTGTGCTGATGGCTATAAAGAAATTTGAGATTTGACAGAGGACTAATATCCAATATGTACAAAGAACACAAGAAGTTAGACTCAAGAGATCCAAATAACCCTATTAAAAAATGGGGTACAGAGCTAAACAAAGAATTCTCAACTGAGGAATACCAGATGACTGAGAAACACCTAAAGAAATGTTCAACATCCTTAATCATCAGGGAAATGAAAATCAAAACAACCCTGAGATTCCACCTCATACCAGTCAGAATGGCCAAGATCAAAAACTCAGGAGACAGCAAATGCTGGAGAGGATGTGGAGAAAGAGGAACACTCCTCCATTTTTGGTGGGATTGCAAGCTGGTACAACCACTCTGGAACTCAGTTTGGCTGTTCCTCAAAAAATTGGACATAGTACTACCTGAGGACCCAGCTATACCACTCCTGAGCATATACTCAGATGATGCTCCAACATGTAATAAGGACACATGCTCCACTATGTTCATAGCAGCCTTGTTTATAATAGCCAAAGGCTGGAAAGAACCCAGTTGTCTCTCAACAGAGGTATGGATACAGAAAATGTAGTACATTTATACAATGTTGTACTAATCAGTTACTAAAACCAGTGAATTTATGAAATTTGTAGGCAAATGAATGGAACTAGAAAATATCATCCTGAGTGAGGTAACCCAATCACAAAAGAAAACACAGGGTATGCACTCGCTGATAACTGGATATTAGCCCCAAAGCTCAGAATACTCAAGATACAATTCACAGACCACATGAAGCTCAAGAAGAAGGAAGACCAAAATGTGGATCAAAATATCCATGGCTCACAGCCAACCAATGAACTGAGCATAGGGTCCCCAGTGGAGGAGCTAGAGAAAGGACCCAAGGAGTTGTAGGGGTTTGCAGCCCCATAGGAGGGACAATAATATGTACCAACAAGTACCCCAGAGCTCCCAGGGGCTAAACCACCAACCAAAGAGTACACATGGAGGGACCCATGGCTCCAGTTACATATGTAGCAGAGGATGGCCTTTTCAAACATCAATGAGAGGAGAGGCCATTCATCCTCTGAAGGCCAAATTCCCCAGTGTAGGGGAATGCCAGGTCAGGAAAGTAGGAGGGAGGGGTTGGTAAGCAGGGGGAGCAGGAATGGGATAGGGGGTTTTCAGAGGGGTAATGAGGAAGGGGGATAACATTTGAAATGTAAATAAAGCAAATATCTAATAAAAATTAAAACAAAGAGATTTGAGAACACACATGTAGGTAGGATGGCAAAAGCTTTGGATAGTAACGTTTATAACTAAAAGGAGAGAAAGAAAATGGATTTCTTTCTCAGGGATTTTTATACTTATTATAAAGCAGAACACCTGGTTTTTACCCAACTTTCATGTTTTCACTGAACAGAAATAAGTGAAGTTTATGAATACAGAGTCTAAGAGATGCTCACACATGGGGTAAAGAGTAAGAACAGAGACATGTTCCTATGGGAAAACATTTACAAATAAAGGCCTAAGGAAATAAAAAAGGCACAGAGTTTAACCACTGTATGTAAACGTGTATCTAGCCCTATCTCTTTTTTTGAGTGGACTGAAGAATAAAAATGGAAATTAGAAATCTTTTGAGAAACAAAGGGAGTTTTTTTTTAATTAGTATTTAATGTTTTCAGTTGACTTGTTTCCATCTGTTTGAGCAACTTTCGGAGGGACGCAGATCTATGAAAAGAAAGGAATGAAAAGCCCCAGTTATGGATAGATATCTGAAATGGGGGAGCTTTAAAACAAAGCTATCACTTATATAAATTTGTATTTCCAAAATTCTTACCTTAGTTGCAATAACTGATTGAAAATGTTAATAAAGGTCTTTACAGTAAATGACTCAAGATGTGAGTTCCTTTGGCATGTTTTACTTACTGACACAGTTAGGTTCCCCCAAATTATGTCAGAGGCAGAAAGGTTGGACTCCCGCCATTCCTTCAGAGTGTCATTGCTGGGACTATGTGGCTCCATACAGTTACATCTGAAAAAGCAAGATAATTCCTTTTCTGTAAGAAGTGTACTTTTAGAAATTGTATGCAAAGCATATACCTGAGGATTCATTTTCTTTAGATAAAGCATTTCATCCATCTGATGGGCCAGTAGTTGGGGCATTTAAACCACTCCTGGAAAGACTATTTCTGCAGTGTTGGGATACTAGAGAACTTTGCAGCATTTCTGAGAATGAGGGATCACTCCAACATCTACTCGCCTGTGAGTTATAAGTCACCTGAAAAAATTACAAATAGCCTTTGTATTATAAGATTATCTACCTTAGTTATTTGTACAATCTCATTAATTGACTATGAAGGTGACATTTAATTCACGCTCTAAAGATCACATATAATTTGCCATACAATTCTCATTTAGCACTTGATTGAAGTGAAAAGCCTATATACCTAGTATAATACTTACTTTGGTGATTAGTGATGATTCTACTAAAGATCAAACCATTGATGCACATTTTTAGGACACACTTATGAGGTTCGGGAAGGATGCTGAATTCACTCATAATCCTTTTACCTTGTCTGTTGGGAAGCATTTTCTTTTTTTTTTTTTTTTTGGCTTTTCAAGACAGGGTTTCTCTGTGTAGCCCTGGCTGTCTTGGAATTCACTCTGTAGACCAGGCTAGCCTCGAACTCAGAAATACGCCTGCCTCTGCCTTCCAAGTGCTGGGATTAAAGGTGTGTGCCACCACTGCCCGGCGGGAAGCATTTTCCTATACGAACACATTGCAAATGGCTCCAAGATAACTCACATAGGCCACACAACTGTAAAGTGCACTAGGCTGCTGCTTTGGTTATGTTAATAGTACTGTAGAACCTGAGCATTGGTATAATAATTTCTTTTTTTTTTTATTTTCTAAGTTTTTTTATTTACATTCCAAATCATTTCCCCTTTCCTGTTTCCTCCCTCCCCGAAAGTCCCATAAGCCCCCTTCCCTCCCTCTGTCCCCTATTCAACCCCCTCTCGCTTCTCTGTCCTGGCATTCCCCTATATCCAGTCTTTCCAGAACCGGGGTCTCTCCTTCCATCTTCTTGGAAATCTATTGATATGAGAATTGTGTCTAGGGTATTCCGAGATTCTGGGTTAATATCCCCTTATCAGACTTCATACCATGTGTGTTCTTTTGTGATTGGGTTACCTCACTAAGGATGATATTTTCAAGTTCTGACCATTTGCCTAAGAATTTCGTGAATTCATTGTTTTTAATTGCAGAGTAGTATTCTATTGTGTAAATATACCACAACTTATAGGAAAGTATCTTTCTGCCAGTAAACACTCTCGCCTCCCAGCAT
Source organism: Tokudaia tokunoshimensis (assembly GCA_036184795.1). NCBI lineage: Eukaryota > Metazoa > Chordata > Mammalia > Rodentia > Muridae > Tokudaia > Tokudaia tokunoshimensis. The sequence continues at coordinate 36,391,515 of BTHU01000004.1, read as the reverse complement.
GACTCTTCCATTCCTCATGGAGTTATATAGTCTATTGCTATAAGAAATCCTACTTGGGATGGGTTGTAAGGACAGCATGGTTTTGGCTCTCACTAAAGGAAGGCAGAGTTTCTCCAGGTGAGCTCACTCAGAGAGGGTATAGGGAAGATAGTGACATGAGTTTTAAGGGAATGGGTAATGGAAACATTAGTTACCATGGGCAATTAATATCAGTGACCTCGACGTCAGCAGAGTATACTAGTGAAAAAGAATAAACGCACCAGAGTGATCAATTATGGCTGTTCCTAAGGCCCTGAAAAGTGATACATCATGATGGGATGCAGGTTTTTGTGTCAGAGAGCTCAATCATTGGACTGTATAACCAGGGCAAATGACGAAATTACTCTAAATCTGTTTCCTTTTATAGAAAATGGGATTGAAAATGCTTACACATTAGAACCAATACAAAGAGATTAACATTACTCACACAGGTGTGTGTGTGTGTGTGTGTGTCTGTCTGTCTGTCTGTCTGTCCTCCTCCTCCTCCTCCTCCTCCTCCTTCTTCTACCTCTCTCTCTCTCTCTCTCTCTCTCTCTCTCTCTCTCTCTCTCTCTCTCTCTCTCTCTCTTTCTCTCTCTCTGTATGTCTGTATGTCTTTGTTTCTCTGTTTCCTCTCTCTGTGATATTTAGTACATGCTTGGCTCCCTTTGAAATTGTGGAGCTCTCATCAAGATCATCATCATTTTCTAGTTCCTTTTACACTAGTTCATGATCTATAACAAATGTTAAATTCTCACCCTAACATAACATGAAAGAACCATTGCTTTCTCTACCATTCCAATTTTCTTCATTTAATTTCAAAGTAGACATGTATGCAGTCAGTTCTACTCATCCAGATCCTCATTCACCGCTTCAATCACAAGTGACTTAAAAATATTCAGAGAAATATAGCATCTTTACTGAACTCTTGTGGGTGTATTCCTTGCCATCATATCCGAATAGGTAACAACTATTTATATTGCAACACCTATCACAAGACATCAATATGATACAAGATGGTGTGTGAAGGTCACTTGAAAATACTACACTATTATATCGGAGGGAGAGTGTAGTTAAGCCATACCAACAGAATTAGATTTGAATCCTTGCTTGATCTTGAGAGTCCTGCTCTTTCAGCTGTAATATGCTGATTCTAGGTAGAAGCTGGAGCCCTTTCTATCAGGATAGCAAGAAAAGCAAAAACTGCCAGACCAAATCCAGTGATCTACATTTCACTATGCCTCCCCAATTTCTGTTTCTGGGACATGTCTCCTTTAAGATATCACCTCTATATGCCCTGCACTCTTGCCCGTTATGACAGCTACCTCGACCACCTTTATTTCTGCTGTTTAGTGTCCTGTTTCTCACAGTTCCATCTATAACTGGTGATGTGGCTTCCATTCACTTTGCTCATCATCGTGTGTGGGCTTCTTTGGGGCAGTGGTCTCTGCTCCCTGGAGTGACTGCAGTGTTAGTCAAGTGCATGCGGCATAGAGTGCTGCTGCACTCCTGGCATTCTGCTGCCATTTACATGTTAACAGTGATTTTATGAAAGCTTTAAGCTAGAAGCCTGATATAAATGTGGCAAACTCAAAGGAAAGACATGTTATGAAGTATATTAGTTACTCCATAGCAGAGCTCTGTGGCAAACCACTTTTCTCAAATCAATTCCAAACTGGAAAAATATTTTAGTCTAACATGTTTATTTTATAATAAAGATATCATGAGTAGCCAAGAAAACCAGTGCTCTTTCTAGAGTTCACACACTTAGATATCTGAGCTCTCAGCAGTCAGGTTTCACAGGGAACATGCTTACATAGAAAGTTTAAGTTATCTCTGGAACTCAGCATGCTGCCATCAGTAAAGTATCTATCTAGCAGTGTGAGACCTGGGGTGAATTCCTAGTACAGAATCAGGGAAAGTAACAAGTGATCTCTGTATACACCCTGAAGGCTCAAAGGGGACTTCTGAATGCTGGACACCCATGGTCTTAAATATGAATCAAAATAAAATTAGAAAAATTTCATATCTTCCCTTGATATGAACTTGATTCATATTGTTTTGAGCCAAGCTAAAATCTAAAGCAAAGAAACAAAACAAAACAACATAAAAAAAAAAAACCCAGAAGTAACACTCTGATGGGATAAAACCTGAGTGAAGAGCAAATTCTCTGGTTAATTTCACCCAAACTAACTTCTAGGGACTCCAGCAATAGAGTGGAAGTATTAATTAAAGATTTTTGGTATTATAATCACAATATTAAATTTTCCAGAGAAGTTTATTATTTAAGCAAGCATTCAGCTGAGTGATCTTCGACATCTAGTCAATCTATTTTATCATGCCTTCATCTATGAAACAGTGGTGACAGTCTTCAAGTTCACAGGTTATGCTGAGAGCAAACAAATTAACATCAAGCCCCAAGACAGGATCTATCATAAGTAAATTCAACTTAGGTGTTCTGTATCCTCAGTGTGGTTATTACTATTGTAGTGACTACCACATGCCTCTGGAATAGAAAGTAAAAAAGTAAGGCAGAAGAAAGGACCATGTCTCTGCTACATTATTGTTTTTCTCTATGCCGTTACTAAAGCTCTGTAGCTATGGATGTAATTCAGGATTAGCGATATCCTCCACTACTTCTTTCATTATTCGAGATGGTTCTCTCTCTCTCTCTCTCTCTCTCTCTCTCTCTCTCTCTCTCTCTCTGTTTCTCTCTCTCTGTCTCTCTCTCTCTCTCTCTCTCTCTCTCTCTCTGTGTGTGTGTGTGTGTGTGTGTGTGTGTGTCTGTGTGTTTCAAAATTCAAGATCTGGAATTCAAGATTATATTTTCAAGTTCCGTGAATAACTGAATTGGAATTTTAATGTGGATTACCCTGAATCTATAGTTTGATTTTGGTAGTATGGTCATTTTCGCAATATTATTCCTAGCAACCCATGAGCATGGAAGTTTCTTGAATCTTCTTCAATAACTTTCTTTGTTGACAAAGATTTTTTTTTTTACATCTTTCACTTCCTTAGTTGGACTTATTTCAAGGTATTGTGTGGTTTCTGTGAATGGCATCAGTTTGCCTAATTTCTTTCTCAGTCATAGTCTATAGGTGAGCTACTGACTTTTATATATTTACTTTGTACTCCACTACTTGCTGAATACATTGACTGACTGCAGAAGTTTCCTGATGGAGTACATAGGTACTGTTACAGAGACAATTGTGTCATCTGCACATAGGGGTAATTTGACTTCTTCTTTCTGTTTGTGCCCCCTAATATCTCACTCATCTTGTTGCTCCAGCTAATACTTAAACAATAAACTGAACAGAGAGAGAGAGAGAGAGAGAGAGAGAGAGAGAGAGAGAGAGAGAGAGAGAGAGAGAGAGAGAGAGAGTATGTGTGATTACTCGTCCTCTATATTTCAGTAAAAATGCTTTGAGTCTTTCTCCACTTAACAGGAAGGTGGCTGCGGGTTTCCTGTACATTGCCTTTACTATGTTGCAATATGCCCTCTGTGTACCTAGATTCTCTAGGACGTTTATCACACAAGGATGTTAGGTTTTGTCAGAAAGTCTTTTTATGCATCTAATGAGATGACATGTGCTTTCTGAATAAATGAATACAGTGCCTTGTAGTAACAGATCAGTTGGCTTACATTCACTTTCTATGGAGCAAGCCCTCTGCTTTCCTTTGCTTCCCACAGAAAACTGGCTCTCTGAGCACTTCTGCTTGTGAAAATGACTACGTGTGATTAGGTCAACAGAACAGCCAAAGGCCCTCTTGCAGCAGCACTTGCTTTGGTTTCAAGGCTAATAGAGGAGACCTGCCTTCCTTATGCAAGTGCCTATGGCTGTCTTCTGGAAAGCATCTTTCAGTAGAACTCCCTCAGCATTATCCCTAGTTTTAGTTTCTGGGCTACAGATGTTGACCCTTTGCTTCAGCAGTTATTAATAGTGCTCTCCTTTGTGCACTAAACAGGAAGGGTTCATGATTTCTTTGTTTCTTCAAGAATTTTTATTAACTAAATTAGCCCCTAAGAATGCTCTATAGCAATTATATATTAAGATAAGATATAAAATTACAGACACACACACACATACACACACATATGTAGTAGCTAAACACATTTATTTTTTATTTAAATAGTATTATGATTTATAATGAATAAAGCCACACCTCAGAATATTTATTTTATATAAAAATAAAAATGTTTTTCTACCCCATGCACACACACACTTTCTACTTTTTCTACATGCTAACTAATAAATGTAAACTGTATAAGCAGGATACCTTATATTACCAAGAAAGGCATTTACAAATAGGAAAATATGCTCAATTAACCAAATTTGGGCGGTTCAATAAATATCTTACAAGTGTCTTGTTCAGAGCAATTAGCATGTTAATGTCCAAGGTAAAGAAATTTTCCTTCCACTAACACAAGTTATTAGGAAAGCTTCTTTTTTTTTATTTTATTTTTTTAATTTACATTCCAAATCATTTCCCCTTTCCCGTTTCCTCCCTCCCCGAAAGTCCCATAAGCCCCCTTCCCTCCCTCTTTTCTCCATTCAACCCCCTCTCGTTACTCTGTCCTGGCGTTCCCCTACATCCAGTCTTTCCATTAGGAAAGCTTCTAACGATGACTAATGCTGCAAAGTAAGTAGCTGTGACCCTTATAGCATCCAGCAAAATTGTGATGAGTGAATAAGCAGTACATTGCATGGTACATCAACCAAAATAATTTGTGAACAATTCACAACAGGAATGGCAGATACCTTGATTAAAAGTATCAAATCATGTTCACAGCATCAATAGTGGCATTATATTAGTTCTATATGGAATCTAAAGCAATGTTTCCAATAAGAAAGATAAAGCTGAATGATACAGAGAGATCATAACATCAATTAGAAAAAGCATTACATCAGAAATTGAGCTCTACTCCACTGTGCCTTGTTTGATATTGATAATTATAAACCACTAACTTATTTGTAGAGCAAATATTATATTTCAAAAATTTGAGTAATCATAAATTATTGAAAAATAAAATTTCAGAGGAACTTTATAAAGTAGATGGAGGCTTTTCTAGACTATAACATCTCTGATTTTATGCTAGCTGAATTCTAGTCAGGATATCAGCTTCTTGAGGCAGAAAATGTATTGTCTTAATATCGATGCTAGGGTATTTTAATGCAAATTGAAACACCATTAGATTTCACTTAAATACATCAGAATATATCCTTAAATTTAGGTCAGCTCAGAAGCAAAGAGAAATTGGGTCAGTACTTCATAGTCTGTAAACTCTCTAAGAATAGTCTTTCAATCTCACCAAAATCTGGTTTATAACATGTGGCTATTTGGTTCATTTTTGAGGAAAAGAATTCTCTTTTAAATATTGAGTAGTGATGTAATTCTCTGCCTTCTCACTGTCTTTGACAAGAAAGTATGGAAGATAATTTTATTTAGGTCGAATGAATTGAACTATAGTTACAGCAAACTAAGAGAGCTGACAGTGTACACAAAGAATAAATTGTTGACAGACACTGTTAAGAAGATGCATTAGCATCTACAAAGCTCCCAGAGTCTCAGGGGTACATAGATGAAGATATAGCAGCTCTGTTCCTGAAACTTTTGTAGCTTACTAGAAAGACAGCAAGACTGAAACAGATCAATAATGAACTATTTTTGATAGTAGTGTCCTGGAAATAGCACTTTATCATTAGAATAAGTTAAGTCAATACATGACTGAAACTAAACCCCAACTTCTCGCCATATACAGGGGATAGAACAAAATAGATTAAAGACCTAAATGTTTCAGAACCTAAACCCAGGAAAGTTCTACCAGAAACTAGAGAAGTGCTTCAGAACATTGGAATGAGTAAAGGGTTAAGGAGCGTGACTCTAAAGCATAGGGAACAACCACAAAATGAGGAAACCACAAGTCTTCAGCAAACCTCAGGAAACAATAGAGGGAAGAAACAGCCAATGGGACAGGACACATCATTTGAAAATCATATTCATGACAAGGTATTAATAACCAAAATATATAGAAAACTCAACTCAGGAACATAGGTAATGATAACATAATCATAATCCAATTTAGAAGTAGATGACAGCTCTAAACTGTTTTTCCTCACATCCCTGACCTCAAGTTGTACTATAGAGCAGTATTGATAAAAACTGCATGGTATTGGTACAGATAGGCAGGAAGATCAATGGAATAGAATTGAAGACCCAGAAATGAACTGACATACCTATGGTCACTTGATCTTTGACAAAGGAGCTAAAACCATGCAGTGGGGAAAAAAAGACAGCATTATCAGCAAATGGTGCTGCTGGTTCAACTGGCAGTCAGCATGTAGAAGAATGCACACTGATCCATTCTTAACTCCCTGTACAAAGCTGAAGTCCAAGTGGATCAAGGACCTCCACATAAAACCAGATACACTGAAACTAATAGAAGAGAAAGTGGGGTAAGAACCTCAAATGGGCACAGGGGAAAAGTTCCTGAACAGAACACCAATAGCTTATGCTCTAAGATCAAGAATTGATGAATGAATAAATTTACAAAGCTTCTGTAAGGCAAAGGACACTGTCAACAGGACAAAATGGCAATCAACAGATTGGGAAAAGATCTTTACTAATCCTACATTTGATAGAGGGCTAATATTCAATATATACAAAGAGCTCAAGAAATTAGACTCCAGACATTCAAATAACCCTATTAAAAATGGGGTACAGAGCTAAACAAAGAATTCTTAACTGAGGAAACCCAAATGGTTGAGAAGCACCTAAAGAAATGTTCAACATCCTTAGTCATCAGGGAAGTGCAAATCAAGAAATCCTGAGATTTTTACCTCACACCAGTCAGAATGGCTAAGATCAAAAACTCAGGTGACATCAGATACTGGCGAAGATATGAAGAAAGAGGAACACTCCCCCATTGTTGGTGGGAGTACAAGCTGGTACAACCACTCTGGAAATCAGTCTGGCAGTTCCTCAAAATATTGGACATAGTATTACCTGAGGACCCAGATATCCATATATCCAAAAGATGCTCCAACATAGAATAAGGACATACATTCCACTTTGTTCACAGCAGCCTTATTTATAATAGCCACAAGCTGGAAAGAACCTAGATGCCCTTCAACAGTGGAATGGATACAGAAAATGTGGTACATTTACACAGTGGAGTACTACTCAGCTACTAAAAACAATGAATTCATGAAATTATTAGGCAAATGACTGGCATCCTCTGGCTAGGATGGGAACTCCCTTCTTCTTGTCTTCTTTCTTGTCACATGTATGCATTTTTTACTTTCTTTCATTAGAAATCTGAGAACCTTATAGTTATGTACTGAAGAAACATTTCATCTGACACAAGCAGATAATTTTATTTTTGCCATTCCTTTATATCAATGCAACCAGGGAAAATGATTCCCTCAAACTTATTACCTATTGCTAATGTAACTAATTCAATTTGATCATCTAGTGTAGAATATAGTCAAAATGAAATAGATTATCTTGACACTACTTTGGCACAATAAAAGTGAAGTGTGTATTTTGAAGTATAAGGTCTACATATTACTGCATAGTGAGGTTAAGATGCTGAAAAGCTAGGTAAATTTTGTTGCTATTGTTATTTAAATCCAGGGTACCACAAGAACCAAGCCCACACAGTTAATTAAGCAGGGTTCATAGGGGATCACAGAGACTGAGAGTGAATGAGTCTATACTGGGTCCGATGTATATATGGTACAGTTGTTTAGCTTGGTGTCCTTGTGGGAATCCTAATAATGGGAGTAGGCATGGGGGGTTCTCTCTGACTCTTTTGCCTGCTGGTGGTACCTTTTTATTCCTACTGTATTGTCTCATCCAGTCTTGATATAAGGGTTTGTGCCTAGTTTTTTTTTTAACATTTTTTAATTGGATATTTTCTTTATTTACATTTCAAATTTTATCCCCTTTCCTCGTTTCCCCTTGGAAAACACCCTATTCCTTTCCTCCTCTCCCCCTGCTCACCAACCCACCCACTCCCACTTTCCTGTCCTGGTAATCTCTTATACTGGGACATAGAGACTTCTCAGGACCAAGGGCCTCTCCTTTCATTGATGTCTAACAAGGCCATCCTCTGCTACATATGCAGCTGGAGCCATGGGTCCCTCCATGTTTATTCTTTGGTTGGTAGTTTATTCCCTTGGAGGTCTGGGTGTACTGGTTAGTTCATATTGTTGTTTCTTCTATGGGGCTGCAAGATCCTTCAGCTCCTTGGGTCCTTTCTCTAGCTCCTTCATGGGGACCTTGTGCTTAGTCCAATGGTTGGCTGAGAGCACCCACCTCTGTATTTGTCAGGTTCTGGCAGAGCCTCTCAGGCAGCTATACCAGTCTCCTGTTAGCAAGTGCTTGTTGGCATCAACAATAGTGTCTGGGTTTGGTGACGGTATATAGCAACCTTATTTATAATAGCCACAAGCTGGAAAGAACCCAGATGTCCCTCAACAGAGGAATGGATAGAGAAAATGTGGTACATTTACACAATGGAATACTACTCAGCTATTAAAAACAATGAATTCAGCAAGGCAGTGATGGCTCATCCCTTTAATCCCAGAACTTGGGAAGCAGAGGCAGGCAGATTTCTGAGTTCCAGATCAGCCTGGTCTACAAAGTGAGTTCCAGGACAGCCAGGGCTATACAGAGAAACCCTGTCTTGAAAAAAAAAACCAATACATACATACATACATACATGCATACATACATACATAATTTATGAAATTCCTAGGCAAATGAATGGAACTAGAAAATATCATCCCGAGTGAGGTAACCCAGTCACAAAAAAACACACATGGCATGCACTCACTGATAAGTGGATATTAGCCCAGAAGTTTGGAATACCGAAGATAAAATTCACAGACCAAATGAAGCTCAAGAAGAAGGAAGACCAATGTATGGATACTTTGGTCCTTTTTAGAAGGGGGAACAAAATACCCATGGGAGGAGATACAGAGACAAAGTATAGAGTAGAGACTAAAGGAAAGGCCATCCAGAGACTGCCCCACCTGGGGATCCATTCCATATACAGTCACCAAACCCAGACACTATTGTTGTGCCTAGTCTTATTGTACCTTTTATGCCCATTCTTTTCTTAAGAGAAACATAGGAGCAGTAAATCTGGAGGACAGGGTGTGTTGGGAGGAGTAGAGGGAGGAGAAAGTGAAATAGAATGTGTTGTATGATAGAATAGATTAAGAATAAAAAAGAGTGGAGGAGAGCAATAGAGCCTGGTGCTATGGAAGTAAGCCGAGGGGAGTGGAGAGGTTTGAGGAACAGGAGGAGGTGGGGAAGAATGGAAAGTCATATCAAAAGAACAACTTTTATTGAAAAATTCTATTATGAAATCTGTTTGTAGACAAATCAAAAAATAATTTTCAAAAAAAAAAAACATTAGTTTTTTAACAAGCAGAGGTGGGAACTTGGAAAACTCAGGGCCTGGGCCACTCCCTTCTGCTGTCGCCATGCTAAGCAAGGCTCGTGGGCACAGTAAGCTTTTCACACTCATCATTTTCTTGCCATAAGTCTCATTTAGCAATTTCCTTGTCTGGATCTCATCTTTTTGTACTCGGTGAAATCTCTAACTCCATGTTACTCCTCCCTCTCTCTGACATCTCCATGGCTTCCTTCTCTCTGCTGCCATCTCATTTCAAAACGGATTCTTTGCCATCACAAGTTGCCATACTTGCACTCTCGGTGCCTCAGTGCATTATTAGGAATTCCACAAAAGCACCAAGGAGCATTTCATACTATTAGACGCCCAACTGGCCTAGGTTTACATTCTCCATTTATTTGCCACAGTCTGTTTTCTTAACTATTTTTTTGCTAAATGGCTTTTTCTTCTACCACTTATCAATCTAACACTATGTCTTAAGGTAATAAGGATCTTTTGAAAAGCCCACTCCTTCATTTTTCTGGATCACCTTTCTTCTCTACAGAGCTATGACACACTTTCACCTCTTGCTGTCTATTGCCATCAGTACTTTTGCCTCAACTTTTATGCCTGAAATAGTCTTCAATGCTCTAACTTTAAGCTAGCTTCATTATCCAGGGCTCAGTCCTTCTTAAGACTTTGTCTCTTCAATTCCCAGAGCACACATGGTAAAGGGAGAGAGAAGACTCTTCCAGGTTTTCCTCTCATTGCCACACACATTGTAGTGCATGTGCCCCCAATCATCAATAGATTTTAAAAGTAATGTAGCATGTGACTGTGTAACCTCTGATTTTGATCAAATTACTGTTACTATCTGACTCTTCCTGAATGTCCGTGACATCCACCTATTTCCTTAATACAATTACAACGCTACCAATATCTATTTTGTTTGGGAAAAAATATTTTACATATAAATCTTGAATTTTCTTGTTTCCAAATATAGGTACTTTGTTTTAGGCTTTCTCTGAAATCCAAGAAAGTGTTAAATACTAAGAGCTATATTCTTTCTAGCAAGGCATCATTATCTCACATTTTAATATGTAATTTTGACATTGAATTTCTAGCAATAAAGAAATATTTAAAATCTTTGAGTTATATCTAAGTGATGACAACAGCTGGAACAAAAGTTATGAGGGCCCAATGAGGAGCACATCACTTCAAATGTTTGTTCTGTGAAACTGCATACATAAATGGAACAAAAACTGTACAATTAAATAAGCATACCAATTAATGATCACATATATGCTCTCCAGGTATAGTGCTAGAGCAGTGCCTGCTTTCTGGTTTACCAAAATTAGAAAGATCCGATGTGTCTTCAGTCTTGAACTGCAAATCTTTTTCAGCAACTAATACTTAAATATATTTTTACCACAAACATTTAAAAAGCAAAATTAGACTTAAGTTTTGCTGGTTTTCATATGTTTTTAATCACAATTTCAAACATCCAGTAAATACAACTTAAACTCTAAGAGTTTCTTTTACTTAGTTTCTTTAAATCTGAACTTAAAAAGCATAGTAAAATGATACAGTTTGGAAAACAGAACCAATTTGTATTTATATTGACTTGGTTACTTATGTGTTTATTTTATGAAACACTTGACAAACAGCTCTTTAGAACAATGTTCTTGGCAGAGATGATATGATGAGAACACAAGAATCTGATGTGGGGCTGACTAGGTGACTTAAAATCCTATTCGGCCCTAAAAGACCAGGATGTAGCTCATGGATCAATTCAAGGCCCACTCTTTTCTGAGTAAGGTCTTCATATTTCTTAAACAATAGCGCACGCCTTTAATTCCAGCCCTTGGGAGGCAGAGGCAGGCGGATTTCTGAGTTCGAGTCCAGCCTGGACTACAGAGTGAGTTCCAGGACAGCCGGGGTACACAGAGAAACCCTGTCTCGAAAAACCAAAAAAAAAAAAAAAGCAATATTTGTGAAAAGAGTAGTCTGGCAGCCAGGAGTAGAAGTTGAACTACTTACGAGTATTGTGTCAGCAGTTCTAAATCATTGTGCATATTGATTGGATAGGTTTCACTGAGCTCAAACAACTTCTCCAGGGCTTCATAGATAAAAATGATGCAAATGAGAGAAGCAAAAGCTTCTTCAGTAAACCGGGTGATATAGCAGACGAGGGAACTCGCATCGGTGGCCACAAGTATGATGCACAGTGTTGCAGTCCAGAGCCCAATGCTGGCCCGTAAGGACAAGTATGACAGCCCATATTCTCTAGGAGAAAGAGAAGAGGTTGGGAAGAAGGTCATTTTACAGCTTGATACCACTTAAAAATGAGGAAATAAGCCTAAATCAGGAAGCAAAAGCAAACAACGTCGCATCCATGGCTCTCTGAGCTCAGGACTTTGTAGAGAAATCTAAAGGACAAACTAATAGGGGTTCCTTAGCACTTAAAAATGAATCATGTTTATTATAAATATTACATGCACAGTATACCTACAAATATTTTAACTTTTCCTGCATTCTCATAGAGACAAAAATGAGAAACTGAATGAATTTATTTCTCCCTGCAGACCTGATGTTGGGTGAAGAAATAAAAGAGCCCAGCAGTGAACAGGCATACAATAGTCAAGAGACCCAATACTTACTTGCAAAATTTAAACAAGATCTTTTCAAACACCAAAACAGGTCCTGTGCTGCCTAATATGGTCAGGGGCTGTCCACCAAAAAGAGAATAGGCTATCCCGGTCATAGATGCTCCAAAGAGTGATTCGATCGCACTCTGAGAAAAATATGAATGGATCTATTATTTCAGCTGCACAGGCAGCAATTGTGACAGGTATAAACATTTCAGATATATTGGTTCACATTTTCACCCTTCACTGTGTTACTCCTGGAAACCTGTGTAGAATGTGGGAGATAAGGCTCAGAAAATGGCCAGTGGGGGTACAAAAACGTGTTGACACACTAACTGGAAAGTATAATCTATATCTTCCTGCGTCATTTTCTTATTGCTTTACAAAATATTTAAATATTTTCAGAATAAGTGTCTGAATAGAAGTATGACTCAGATTTTTGAAAAATGAACTCAACCTAAAACTGACCTAGAATTGTAGGTTGAGGGGCATGGCATCAGGCCATAAGCCTTGCACAACACTCAAAATTAGTATTTGCAAGATGTTCTGTTTTGAGATAACCAGCTCCACTAACCATCCAAGAAGTTCATAGAAAGTTAATCTTCTGGACCATGGATCAAATCTCTCCAGAAATCCAAAACCCAAGGCTCACTAATATAACTACAAATCTTAGAAGACAGATTAAGGTTCAAAGAAAAGAATGATACATACTATACGACCTTCAGTTGCTTCTCCCAACAGTCCTCCAAATGTGATGACAGGAGACATACATGCACAGTAGAGAAACAGGAACGATGCTAAGCACTGCAGGCTGAAAGCATCCCTGAAGTCACTCCAGAAGAATGGAGCCTTTCTTTTGATATCTAATATAAGTCCCCCAAAAATCCTAAGGCACGGGGTGGGGGATACAAGAGTGAAACCCAAAGATAAAAAGCTTGTCAGTTAGAATGTTTATTTGCCCTGTCGCCCAGTCACAGTAACATTTTCCATCAGCAGAGATGGGACCCACATTAGCCTACCACATTTCATTATGATGACCTATAGGAGCAGCTTTGCATGACTACACTACCCCAAATGTTTGTTCCTACAACTAAAAAAAAATCAGCAGGCTTTCATCGGGAACTCATCAATCAAATTTCAAATAATGAGAGATTCCAATCTCTGTGTCATTCCTTTATTAACAATAAACATGGGCCTTCACTGTCAACCTTGAAGTGGGTTTTTTTTGTTGTTGTTTTTGTGTTTTGTTTAAATATTTTGCACTTAATTAAGTATGGTGGAAAATGAGAGATGGAGAGACAACTGGTCTCTGTGAATGATACTCTTAAGCATCACCCTAAAGAAAATAAAACTGTTTAATCATAACTCCAGGTGCCTAGTCCCTCTACCAAGCAAAAAGACCCTCTAAGAAGACAACTAAATGAACATGTGGATTACAACATTCAATAGAGACAGTCTCTGAGGTTGTTTTTAGTTTCAGGAAACTAAAGAGGTAACCCAATAAAATCAAACTAGATAAATGTTATTTTGATATACTACTGCCGACACATATCCCAACACCTATCAATCACATGATAATGATGGCTCTTTCCAGAAATAATTCACTTATTCCAAAAATGACAAAAGGAAACATTCCGAAACACTTCAAAGGGCTTTGTATTCGGATCAGGAGTTTTAGATTGTAAATTGATGCTTAAGATCTGAGCACTAATGTTCTTTAACATATTAGGAATGAAAACACTACTAAGTAGGTTTTCTCATTATTTGAATATTTGATGACAACATTCAGATTTAACATTTGCTATTGAAAGTTTATTTCATTTCATGGAATAAATGCATGACCTTAAAGTAAGACTACAATATGGTTTCTACACGATTACAAATTATCTTAAAAGCTGGACAGGTGGCACATGCCAATAAGCCCAGCATTCCAGAGGCAGGAGGCAGGATTGTGAGTTTGAGGCCAATCTGAAATATATAGCAAAACCATGTATCAAAAAAAAGTGGTAAAGCAAAAACTGTAAGATTTCTAAATGCCGATTCTATGTTGAATATTCTTGGATCATAAAAATTAAACTTCTGTTATTTTATGAAAAGAATGTTCATTTTTAAAATGTTATCTCAAAAATGATTGTTTTCTTAAGAACCAAGTTCTATTTGACTGTGAAATAACTGTTTTTATCTATTTATTTTCTGTGTGTATGTTTGTGGGGCTTGTCAGGGGACAATTTGAAAGAGTTCTCTCCTTCTGCCATGTAGATTCTAGGGATAACTCAGGTGACCAGACTTGACACTGAGCTATCTCATGAGTTATTAATTCTATTGATCAGATAGAGTCATAATAGTTGTCTATTAGTACCTACCTAATGGTATATGAGTGTAATCACTGTCTAGTGATTTCTTCAAGTAAAATTCTGAGACAAAGGGACATTTGAAAGTCAGAGATGCTTCCAGAGAACACGTGGGATGCACACATATACAAACCACACATAAGGTCTCTCTAACTGCATTTGGCAAAACATATGTGTGTAAATGCTGTATAGTTTCTATTTCTGAATAATATGTACCTTTTCAAAGTCACAGTTCAAAGTAGATTTATTCCACTAAGCTAAGCATTCATTTATGATTTATATTCTACCTATTTCTAAAAATAATTTGAGACAGTTATGAACTTAATTAGTAATTAATATTTATAGTTTTGATAGCATTTCATTAGCCCACTGCTGTGTAATTAATCACTTATTCAAGCATACATTAGTTTGAATAGTTGTTAGATAGCTGTGTAATAAATGTGCTTTTATCGGTAAAGATCTAAATCCAGAAGTGGGAGTTCATTACAGAAGAACAGTGCAAGAGCAGCCCAGATGTACACCAGCAATTCCAGGAGAGCAGATGAGTAATGGAAACTTCAAGTCATGTCAGCCACAGAGTCTGTGGAAGAACTCTGGAGAAGCGAAGATACCGGATATTGGTGACCTGGGAGGATTTAGGAAGCAGTAAGGAAAAGTGAACTCGAAAAAAATCTAAGCTATGTGGCATGTTACACCTGAGAGGAAAAGAAAAAGTATATACCATTGAAAATAAAAAAGGCAGTATTTGAAAGTATGAAAGCAAACGGAATGAGTATATAGCTTCCAGAGAAGGGAAAAGGAAACACTTGAACCATCTGAAAATCAGTATGAAGCCAAGGAAGACATTAAAGGACATTTCTTCAGAGACAAACAGCAATAAAGGGTAGCACAGGAGAATTGAAATGCAGGGTTGTCAGGAACTGGGAAGTCAGCAGTGGGCACACTGCAAGCAGTACAGAAAATGGCCCAAGGGAGGGCCACCAATCCTACAAAGCCTTGGCAATTGTCTTTAATTATAGGGAGGCTGTCCACACAAGCTCCCTGAAGAGACATCCACCCAAGGGTTCTGATTTTCTCCTCACACATTGCTTGCAGAAAGACAAGCTGTCAAAAACCCATAAAAAAACATTTTATGAAATAAATTGAAGCTTTCATCTCTTCAAAGGTGTATGATTAGAAAAATAAATCATATAGCTCTTTCAAATCACAGGCATAATAATAAAAAATACCATTATATACATCATACTAGCATTTAATGAGGTAAGGTCTACAGGACTTAATTCTTGGTATTTAGTTTTATTTCCATCTTGAACTTAAAGCTTTCAACAAGCTTTTTGGAAGTGTCAGCTGACAGTTTTCTGTGAGTGTATTTTATGCTTCATAGAATGAAAGACTAGAATAAGATGGAATGGTGTAGCCACTGTTCTGTTTTAACAGAAGTGACAATCATTATCCACTTCAGAGAAATCAAATTAATTGGCATTTCACTCTCAAAGAGTAGATATTAAATGTATAAAAATTAGTTCTTGAAACAGCAGTTCCTGACAATAAGACAGCACTAAGGTCCCAGCATGGCTGCCACTAACCTCCCGGTTCGCTGCAGCTCAGGTCCGCTGTGTCCTCCGTGCTGCTCAGCTTCGCCATGCGCTGCTGTTCCATTTGGTACAGCAGGAATCTTCCTCTTCTCCTGCAGGGAATTTTTGTTGGTATATATTTTGTTGCAATGCTGGGCATTAATTACAAAAATAACATTTTCCCCTTTGAAGCCATGCGTAGAATAGCTAAGATCACAGGTTCGGTGCTTAGTGGCTGTTTAACCTTTGAAAATGCATCCAATCTGCTAAGGCTTTCATTCTCCCTGCATCACTGGGGATGAGAACAGTACCTATTCTATAGTGTGGACTAACTAGATGAGTGATGGGCAGTTTTTAAGTTTTACACTTAACAGTTTTTGGGTGCCCTATTTTGTACCATACATTGATATAGATGCTATAGTTGCAAAGGTAAGCATAAAATGTCAGTGTTCTAGGGATGGAATACACACAGCTCACTCAAAAGGTATTTGTCTATTGTATCCAAGGCCTGAATTCAATTTCTATCAGAAAAGAAAGAGGAGAAAGAAAATTTCTCTACCATTTCACTATTTTTAAGTATTGTTACCTCCATTCCTCTAGATCATGTCTTTCTAGGAAGGTATAATTTATGCTTTAAGTCTTCAGGCCTCACAGACACAATACTATTACAAAAGGAAGTCTCTGCGTGGACCAATGGCAAATTAACTGAGGTTTATGTGAGTGCCATTTTCCTCAGGATTATTCCACATATTTTTGCTAGTGACAGAGATATCTGGAAGAAAATTAAATCAGAAAGTCCTCCCTAAAATTCCTTCTCTGGTCATCTTAGATTTTATCAATGTATTTAAAAGTATTTGAAAGAGTGATAAAGAACCTTTAAGTTATACAATAAAACTCATACTTGATTGCCATTCCAAACTAGAATAAGAATAAATATGAAGCACAGATTGATAAAATAGTTTATCTTATATACAATAGGACATTTAGATAGACCAATATGTGTTTCACACATGATGAAATGATTTTGTATTAAGCACAATATAGGAAAGTTCATGAGTTAGTATTTCTACAATTCCTGCAGATATATGGTAAGAAGAACTAGATTAAGGTTTAGAAATAAGAGAGAAGATATATTTCGACTGATGAAGGGCTTATCTTCACCGGTAAATATAACATATTTAAGAGTAAATATAAACTATTTCAGAGTGGCCATCATTACTTACTTCCAGTCACCTAGGGAAACATGTCATCACAGCTTCTACAGCTCTCAGAAAACAAGGGATAATATATGGTCTTCTCTGGAAATAATCCCCTTTGAATAATTTAACTTTTGTTTTATACATTTAAAAAGTTGCATTTTGATAAAATAGATGATAAATAATTAAGATATTAACCATTTTAGAGGACATGTTTACTCAAGGAGTAGAGAAGCATTGAAAAATGTAATGCTTATAAAAATCAATAAATATTCTGAAGAAACAGAATCCATTTTAAGTTCTGAAACAAACATGTATTTTGAATGTTTTTTATGTGTGAAATACCCTTAAAGTACATCAGTAGATAAATTAGGCTTGTAGAGCATATATTCTATGAGAAAGATAGAAAAAATAAATTTAAATATTTAATTCTTCAGTAGATTAGAAAACATGAGATTATGGAAAAAAAGAAAAATCTCACCGAGAGCACAAGATGTCTGAGGAGATGGGAGACAAGGAAGGAGCAGCAGTTATGAACTGAGTTTTCAAACAGGCTCTGTGGAAAGAGCCACATAGGAAAACTTGTTGAAGGTGAGACAATCAGGCACCCTGAGTAACCTGAGGACAGCAAGGAAGGAGGACCAGCCAGTGCTGTCATCTTAAGGAGCAGAATGGCTGGAAGGTTTGAATGACACCAGGACAAAAAGAAGCAGAAAAGATGCATTCACAGAAAAGGAGAAGGCGTGTAGAGACTCAAGCAGCCACTATATCTCTCTGGCTTTTTTTCTCCATCAAGTGAGAAATATTTACAAAGGCTTGAGGATCGAAATACTATAACAGACTTGGGATTAGTTTGACTATGAGGTTGAGGAGAGATTATAGGGCATAGAATGAAGCAATGATTTAAAGGGCTACTTCAGAAATCTAAATGAAGGAAAGGTGATGGAAAGTTGAATTGGGGTGGTCACAGAGAGAAATTGTATTATTATAGATAAAGACAGAATACAGAGCCATCAGAATTCTCTGGAAGAATATATATAAGGTTTAAGATGGAATACTGGATGGCTTGGGTCTAATCAATATAAGAATATATTTAAGTATTTAACTATGGGAAGATACAAATACAATTGATTTTGAGGAAAACTCAGAGATTCTTATATACTTCTAGAAATATATGTTGCTTAACTTAAAATTATAATCACAGGAAAAGAGAGATACAAAGAAATGAGACTATATTCAATTTGGCTTAAACTATCAAATATTCAAGTAGACACATAGAATAGGCAGATGAATAACACTTGATTTCAGTTTCGAAAATAAATTTGGAAAAAGGTTTAACAGTCTAAGATTGGATGGTATTACCAAGAGCTTGAGTATAGAGGGAAATGTGAATCGAGAGACTATGGTTATGGCCTAAATGTTAGTCTCAACATAAATCAGAGAGAAGATGAAGAACAAGCAAAGAAGACTGGTAAAACTGACCTATGAAACTGTAGAAACACAGTGAAACTGTGCTGTTTAGAAACTAAGCAAAGAGAATACACACAGGATTTTTGCACATGAAAGCAAAAATGTGTAACTGACTGACAATAGTAATGATATCAAAGCAGTTACTTGTTAAAAATTTATGACTTAACAATATTTGATTACAGTGATACAACACAGAAGGAAGAAAGACTGATGTAACAATGAGAGAGGGCATTTGGCAGAGCAAAGTCCTTGAGTAGATGCATGGAGCTGGGACCTGGTGCACAACTGGAAAGCTTACTGTCATCACAAGTGATGTAGGGAAGACTGGTCTCATTTCTTTTCATGAAACGGAGAAACAGTAAACATGTAGCATCAAGGGTCACAGAGGTTATGCTGAAATGTTGAGAGAGCGCAAGGGTGAGAAATGAATGGCTGGACTTGGGAAGGACGTGATGGTGAACGTGGAACATTAAGGGTTCCCTGGGCTATGTGTTCATTAAATGATGGGAAGCTAGTTGATAAAG
This sequence comes from Tokudaia tokunoshimensis, assembly GCA_036184795.1. Taxonomy (NCBI): domain Eukaryota; kingdom Metazoa; phylum Chordata; class Mammalia; order Rodentia; family Muridae; genus Tokudaia; species Tokudaia tokunoshimensis. The sequence goes on along the minus strand of BTHU01000004.1, from coordinate 36,372,331 downwards.
CCACACTTCTCTTCTGCTTTGGCAATGACAGTGTGACAAACAGCAAAAAGTAGGATGCTTATAGAGCTGTGGTTTTGACAACCAAGCACAATACATGAAAAGACGTGAGAGCTTAAAGGAGAATTTCATGCACATTGCTTGAGAAGACAGGTTGTTCTTTTTTTTTTTTTTTACTGAAAAGAAAAAGTATTAAAAATGCTGACATCTGTACATTTCAAAAAGAATAAAAACCACAAAGATATTTAAGGAGGCTAATATTATTTAAATGAGGGTGAATTCAAGGTGCTTAAACTACACTAATTCATTTTGGTACCCTAATAAAAGAAAACACAGGTCATATTATCTTATATTTAAATATAGCATGGAGTTTTAAAATATTAATATTATAATGAAGTATACAGTGTATATCTAAATTCATACTCATTGTATAATATCTTGTTATCTGATATAATAGGCCTTAACCATGTGTCCATACAAATTCAAGTTAATTAAAATAAAAAATAAATTTGTTAATTGCAGCAGCCACATTACTAGTGTTTAACAGTAGCTTGGTGATCAGAGACCATCACTATAGAATGCTTCCTTTACTGGACAAATTCTGTTGAGCAGTTCTGAAACAAAGCATCAATACTGGAATAATAAAGAACTCACTTATGGTCAGACAAATACACAATGGCAGAACCTAGATATAATTCCTAATTCAATGTTCTTTGTATTATCATCTCACAATACCTGGAATCTGCTAATTCTTATTATCTCCTAAAAAGTAAAAAGTACAGATTTCCCCCATTCACCTTGCCTCCAAACCACCACTTTTCAAAACCAGACTACATTAAAAATAATTTAATGTTTGAAAAATTACAAACTCTTACTCTCAATATCTTAATATTTTCACTAAACTTATCCAAATGCCATTAATAAGAGGCTTGTTCATATTACTTTAGAAAGCATCATGTTGCCATTTCTAATATCATTAGTGTGGACATGTTTGAATAGAGAAATGGTCAAAGTCTTCACAAGCACTCTCTGTGTCACAGCTTTTACTTTAGTAGTGGAGGAACTTATGTTATACGGTTTCAGTTACACACCTATAAAACAGTAATTGTCAAGAAAGTAAATAGATTTTAATAATGGTAAAAAGACTTCAAAATAAAAACACAGGCCTGAGATATTAATATTATGCTTTTAAGCTGACAGAGGAGTTGGCATGACCCTTTTTTTTTACATACTCATGGCTTATAATATACTTGCCAGTTTGCCCACTTCTAACAAACCTGAAAACGTAAGTACAGGATTTGGTCAGTAGGCCCTCCTCTCACTTCAGTCAGAACATCAGAGTGAGACATGGCTAGACTTAGTGGGAACAAGGCCGCAAGAATGTGGGAGGGACAATCCAGAAGAACTGAGAGGCAATATGAAGAGAGCTGCAGACATTTGGCCACCATTTTCAACGGTCATGCCAGAGATAAGAAAATGCCCTAAGCATTAATGATTCTCCTATCCTTTCTTTCTGTAATGTAGGATAAGTAAAATATGCATTTGATTTTCATTTGCAGAATTTTTATAAACATGTATGCCATGCATAAAAGGATAGAAACTTAAAAATCAGGATGACGAACTTTTCCCAGTTTTCACTGTGATTAGCAGTAATAGGGAGTTTTTACAAAACACAATTAACCCTCCTTTGAGTTTTCCCAAATCTGTGTCAATTTTCAAAACAGTGAAAACAATGGGATTTATCTCAGGTCATATTTTATGCTGTTGAAAAATTTAATATCTTTGGCTTGGTTCTGAAATATTTCCAGGCACATGACTTATTTAGTGGCTCATAATCAAAATGCCAAATTTCTCACTACATTTGGTTGTATCAAGAATATTTTCTAAATTAATATTTTTGCTTTATTGGAATAAATTAAATCATTTGATACTTTATGGTATATCACCTTATTTTAGGAGCATGAATTGAAAGAAAAACAAACTGTCAATTGTCAAGAGTCTTTTCAAACATACCCACCTGGGAAGGGACATTTTTGGGAGGTTCTATTCGTATGCTTGGGTCCCATTCTCCAGGAGGAAGAACTGTAACCTGATCCAGAAACTCATCAATTCCTGACACCAAGTCATTGCGATCTTTAGCTTTGTAAGCCACATCATGAAACACCTACAGAAGAAAAAGCAGTGGTATATTTTTTAATAAGCTATGAAAAAGACTGGTAGAGTTAATATAATAAAACTGGCCATCCTACCAAAAGTAATATACAGATTCAATGCAATTGCCATCAGAACTACAACATAATCCTTCACATACCTTGAAAGGAAAAACTTCAGCTTCATATGAGAAATACAAAAAGTCCAGATAGCCTAAACAATCCTGACTAATCAAAGACCTGTAGGAGGTATCATCATCCATCCTGATTTCAAGTTGTACTACAGAGTAATCATAATAAAAACAAGGTACTGGCACATAAACAGACATGTTGATTATTGGAATCAAGTTGAAGATGCAGACAAAAATCCATACACCTGTGGACATGTGTTTATTTTTAATATAAAGAAGCTAAATATATACAGTAGGGAAAGATAGTATCTTCAACCAATAGTGCTGGTCAAACTACATGACTGCATGTAGAAGAATCCAAATAGATTCTCACCATGCACACAACTCCAAATGGATCAAAGACCTTAACATAAAACAAGATACACTGAACCTGATGGAAAAAAAAAAGTGGATAATAGCTTTGAACTTGTTAACACAAGAAAAGACTTTCTGAACAAAACACCATTAGCACAAACACTAAGATAGAAGTTAATCAATGGGACTTCATGAAACTGAAAAGCTTCTATATGACAAAGGACATTGTCAATCAGACAAAATGGCAGCTTACAGACCTGGAAAAGATTTTCACCAACTCTGCATCTTACATGGGGCTAATACCCAAAATATATAAGGAGCTCAAAAAACAATATCAAAACTGGATAACCCAATTTAAAACTTGGGTAAAGATTCAAAAAGAATCCTTAATAAGGAAACTCAAATTGCTGAGAAACACTTAAAGAAATATTCAGCATCCTTAGTCATTGAGGAAATGCAAATTAAAAGTACTTTGAGATTCCATTTTACACTTGCCAGAATGGCTACAATCAATAACTAAATGACCGCTCTTGCTGGAGAGGATGTGGAGAAAAGGGACTACTCCTCTACTGCGGTGGGAAGGTAAACTTGTACAGGGACCATGGAAATCAGTGTGATGGTTCCTGGGGAGATGGAAATCTATCTACCTGGAGATCCAGCTGTAGCACTCTTGGTCATATATACATATATGAAGGTGATCTAAATGAAGTCACCAGTAAGGTAGAGCCCCTCCCCCGCCCCCAACTCGGCATCTCTTGTCACAAAATGAAGCTTCCAACCCTAGGGTTGGGTTACATCTAATTGATTTGTTGGCCAAAAGGAGTCCTATGGAATCCCCAAATAACCCAAACTTTTTTCAAGACAGTTTTTTTTCTCCACAAACTGATGTAAAGACTCTAGAAATGCCAAAAAAAGTTCACACAAGGTACCTCAATAAGACCTGAAAAAGAACAACACCGATAGACAGCTAACATGGACGGGATATCTTACATCTTACAGGATCCCACCCATAGACAAATAACCATGGCAAATAGAAAATGTCCTTCCCAGGCATGAGCCCACTAATGGATAATCCAATATTAAGAGATCAGCCCTGAATCATATACGCACAAGTTACACTAAATGGACTCAGCAGGTTGTATTCACAGACTTAGGTATTTATACATATGTAACAATAACAGCTAGGGAAGAAGAAGCCATGAGTTTGATAGAAAGAGGAGTTGGAGAGAGGAAAAGGGAATTGGACTAAGTGATATAATTGTAGTTTAATTTTAAAAATTCTCTAAAACAATTTAAATAATTGTAATTTTCCTTAATTAACTTTATTTTTCCTACTATTAGCAACTCTCTTGAAATCTTTCTTGATGTGATCTCATTTAATGAAAAAAAAACTGCTTCTACAGATCACATGATTCTATGTCATGCCTTCAACAGAAAAGAAAAAGTCAGTTTACCCAGAGCTGCCAATTTCCTATTTCTTTAAAGAACCCCAAAGATGCACACCACAATCTACTTGGTTTTAAATTATAAACAAATTTACTATTTACATCACCAGTTGCCCCATTCATTCATTCATGCCTGTTCATTCTTCTCTGTGAACTTTACATGCTAACCTGGCATTCTTTCTCCGACTTCCCAGGCTCCTTCCCAAGCAAGAGTAGATGCTTCAATATTCTCCCAGAACCTGTCCTTACAATTTCTGTCATTGTCACTATTTCCAAGAACTAATTATTAATTACATAATTAGTTGTTTAACATCTATATTACCTGTTAAAATGAGTTCTGAACATTTCTTCAATAAATGTATGCCAAATACTTTAAATGTAGGGGATATGGGAAAGAACAAACCCAATAAAACACACACCTTAGTGAAGCTTATACTTTAGTGTGATGGGAGAGAAGAAAACTATAAGCGACTATACATTTAGTGGACAGTAGAAAGCACTATAGACAAGATACGCCATGAAAGCTAAGGAGATATGGAAGAATTCTAATTCCTTGTAAACACAGGCTCTGAATGAGATAGGAGGTCATTAGGGTTTTGAGCAGAAGAGAGATTTCTCTAATCATTGTATTACTAGCAAAATGAAACAAAGCAAAGGCAGAAAGATAATTCATATAACAGACTGATGCAATGGTGGGGACCCTGTGATAATAGCAAAAACTAGATTATGGGAAAAACACAGAGACACAGTTGTGTGGAATGTGAGACACCACAGGGTACATAGTGCCTGTACATAGTGCCTGAGTCTGAAAGATTCACTTATGGATGGAATGTGGGTGTGAAATGAGTAGGAAGAGTTAAAGATGACTTTGGGGTTTACTCAAACTCTCTACTTGTTTCCCAAGTCAGCCAAAAGTCTTGGTGATATACCAGTTCCCTCGACAACAGGGCTATTGCCTCTGGCATCATGCCTCCTAAGCATTTTTGTTCTAAATGTTCCGAGAGCTCTAGGAATGTTCCTATCTCAAACCTTTGTCATTGTTCATTGTTGGATCAAAACTCTTCATTTAGCCAGGCAGTGGTGGCACATACTTTTAGTCCCAGCACTTGGGAGGCAGAGACAGGCGGATTTCTGAGTTCAAGGCCAGATTGGTCTACAGAGTGAGTTCCAGGACAGCCAGAGCTATAAAGAGAAACCCTGTTTCCAAAAACAAAAACAAAAGGTCCTCTCTTTAACTTAAAAGCTACTCATGCCACCTCTATCTCCCTCCACTGCTCTCGTGATTTCTTCTGTAACACTTATTTCCATGCACTGTATATTTAACTTCAATGTCCTTCTGCCTTTCAATAATTGGGGTTAATGAAGGAAAAAGGTTTTGTCCCTATTTTTATCTACTGTAAGTGCTGATACATAATTCATATCTAATAAATACTTAAATAAATTAACAAGCCTCCATCTCCTCCCTCCAACTCTCTCCACATGCTTCCTCTCAAATTCAAGGCCTCTTTATAAAGATTATTACTGTTACATGTATATAATGAGTAAATACGTTAATATAGCCTGCTGAGTTCATTTAGTGTTCTTGTATGTATATTTTCAGGGATGACCACTTGCCATTGGATAGCCAAGGTCAGCTCTGAGGAAGACTTGTCTTTTTCTCTGTGTGTCTCTCTGTGCATCTCTCTTTCTGTCTCCCCTCCCTTCTCTCTCTCTCTCTCTCTCTCTCTCTCTCTCTCTCTCTCTTTCTCTCTCTCTCTCTCTCTCTCTCTCTCTCTCTCTTTCTCTCCCTCCCTCCCTCCCTCCCTCTCTCTCTCTTTCTCACCTCCCTCCCTCCTCCCTCACATCTATTTCAGCAGTCCTTAGCTGCCTGTAGTTCTTTGTCAAAGGACAGAGGGAGAGCACCTCTAAGATTACTCTCTTCCATGTTAACATATTTTATTTGAGATTATATCTCTTTGAGAAGCTAATGACATTTTTTTTTTGAGACAGGGTTTCTCTGTGTAGCCCTGGCTGTCCTGGAACTCACTCTGTAGACCAGGCTGGCCTCAAACTTAGAAATCTGCCTGCCTCTGCCTCCCAAGTGCTGGGATTAAAGGCATGCGCCACCACTGCCTGGCTGACATAGTTTATATAAACCAAAATATATCTGTGTTTTTTTACAAAGAAATATATTTATATAATAGAGATCAGCAACTCCTTAAAATTCATAAGTTCATCTACAATCTGTATATGTTGTGTATATACATACACAACAAAATGAAACAAAGCAAAGGCAGAATATATGTGTATGTGTGTTTGTGTGTATATGTGTGCATGTGTTCATATGTGTGTGCATATGTGTAATATATAAAAAACAAGAATAGTTTAATGTGGTGTCAGAGGTTTTATTAACTATAATACTTCTGAAAAGTTTCTAACCTTTGCTATATATATATATATATATACACAACTTTGAAGGGCTTTGAAGGGCTTGCAGACTTTGCCCAGCTTTTTGGTTTTATGTATTCTATACATTTAACTACTATTTTTTATTTAGATAGTAAAGTAGTTATACCACAAACAAATTTTCAGTGCTATTAACATATAAGCAATGCTTATAACGTTGGCATATGTACTGTGGAAAAATAACTATTATAAATGTTAAACAGTTTTTACATGTAAGCTCTCAAAAAATTATTATTCCTGTTTTAATTTATACAAACAAATTTTTCTCAAGGAAAGTTGGTAGTGAATATCTGGGAAAATGTGATTCAATACACAGAAATATAATTCCCAGAAAAGTGTTATGAAATAGACCTCCAAATTTAGGTGTATCTTGTGATAGAACTATTCCTTAGGAACATGAACAAATACCTCATCAGTCATTAAGGTTGCAATTGATCTGCCAATTTCATGGTACTGCTGACCCTTTCCCAGGGGTCCCAGAAGGATGAACAGAAATCTGTAATTAAGAAGAAAAAAATTCAAGGTAGAAATGTAGCAATAACCCCCTTAGAAAAGAACCCCTCCTCTCAAAGAAATTAGTCAAAATGAGGATTTTGATATGAAACATTTTTACAGTTCATTATGATTTTGAAATGTTTTATGATTGAGACTTCAGCACAAAATCCTCAAGCAATGTATTTTTAACACTAGGATTTCTGTTTTTAGCTGTCTATATAGTCTATGAATTTGTGACCAGGAATTTTAAAGATTATAATTCCTTAAAAGAAGATGATAGAAAAGTTAAATCTCTCTGAATAGGAAGCAGAAAAGTTCATTAATGCATAAATGAAGACCAAGAGGAAGAAAGGCAATATAGTACATTAAGAGACACATTATTAACATCTAGTCACCGTATACACATTTTTATTGAACATAAAAATTGCTAGAACTTAAAAATAGGCAGAGAAAAGTACAAAAATGAATTAGGCATAAGAGAAACATATGAAAATTAAAGTGTTTCATTTATGTTGCTGTAGTATTCTGGTAGTATTCATTTATCAAATGGTTTGCGTTAATAAGGATAACTCTATCTGGTACAGTTTGTAGTTAGTATAAATCTACACTTTCTTTAGCTGTAAATGTTAGTGATGATATGTTTTATATGAAGCATCTATTATACAACCTTAGAGGTCATATATGACATTAATTTTCTATCAGTTATAATTGAACCCATAAAATACTGCTCTCAGTGTGTATATATGTGTCTGTGTCTGTGCATGTGTGCCTGTGTGCATATTTATGTATGTGTGTCTGTGTGTGCATGTGAGTGTGTGTGTGTGTATGTGTTTGTGTCCATGTTTGGGGTGTGTGTTTATGTGTGTATGTGCATGTGTGTGTTTCTGTGTGTGCGGCATGTGAATATATGTGTATGTGTGTTTGTGTGTATATGTGTGCATGTGTTCATATGTGTGTGCATATGTGTAATATATAAAAAACAAGAATAGTTTAATGTGGTGTCAGAGGTTTTATTAACTATAATACTTCTGAAAAGTTTCTAACCTTTGAGTATCTTGCTATTTTTAAAGTTTCTACTGCATGCACTATTTATAAAGTCCTAAAACATATTTTCTGACATTTATCGTATGTTGCTTTTATAATCATGTCATGCCTTTTTACCTCCTAAGAAAGGATAATTGGGGTTCACAGATGGTTTTCTTTATTCTTTATTCTAATCTTCTTTCATTTTTCACCTTTCTTATATAAATAGCCGGGTCTTTGGAATCTCTCCCTACACAGTGGCTCTATAGTGTCCCAAATTTCTCTTAACTGTCTCTACTCATGCTTTGCTGAATCAGTATGAATGAGGTGACCTAAGCCTGAGACTTTTCAAAGTGAGGGTGTATAGCCTTCTTATGGCTATAATCTACTCCTGGGAATTTTCTTTTCTTTTCTTTTCTTTTCTTTGAAAAACAGAAACTGTGAGTGTGATAAGCAGACCATATTTACTTATATGTATCCAAACATCTTTGTTAGTGGTTAAGATGGGAGTATCCAACTGTATGGGAATTTTATATTACTATGGTATCTCTGCAATTAGTAAACTGACATATGAAATCAGAGTCCCAGATTTCTAGACACTTTTAATAGCCTGTAGTTTACATGTTGAAATATATTACCTTATTCACACAATCATATTCTTTTAATACTCTGAGTTTATCTTCCAAGTTTTAATTAAAAGTTGGCATGTATATCAGTAACCTTCAAATGGGATAAATAGAAATTTACTTCTATAACCTTAATGGCAACTAGGGTTCTCACTCAGACCAAGGCAGACAGGTGCTACAACTGAATGCCACTCTAGTTCACAGTGTCCTGATAGAATGAGACTTTTCCTACTTCTGCTATTCCCTATTTCCTCGATAACTTATCTGTAACCAACTGTGGTATGAGATGTGCTATGTTTTGAGTTATACTCAAAGATTAATAGAAGAAAATTATTTTCTAAACCCACTTGACACAGCAGCTGCACGTCTCAACTCTGTCAACATCCCTTAGCAAACAGGCTTAGCTGTGGTTAGACAATATCCAGTGTGCATAATATCAGGTGAAATGGCAGCAGGAGAGAAGGAAGGACAATTCCCAGATAAAGCAGTATGAACCTACCATGACAAAGTTAATATTCTATTGTTTTGTTTCTTTTTCTCAGTTTTATTCACAAGCACCCTTATACCTCTAAAACATCAATAATATTAGAACTCAGATTATATTACCATTATCTATTAGTTTCAATACATAATTAGATAGAAAAAAGTTCAGATAAACAAATGAATCTTGACCTTTTAACCAGATTCAATCACTTTCACCGTATGACTGACTACCAATGATTCTTTACTCTGGAAATTAAATAACAACTGCCTTGGAAATTAATAAACAACTGAAACGTTTGATCCCACATAAGCTATTCCTGTGAATTGAAGGCCTAATCAAGCAAAGCCAAGCCCTAGAAACCATGCTCCTCTTGGTTGGGACTACATACATATAAGATCCTCGTTCTTGAACGCATAGTTGAATATAATCTTTGAAAAACTTTAAAATTGACCTGTATAGATGAGGAGCCTGCCTAAAATGAAGTATGAATTTTTAGAAGGATGAGGAAGGGTAGACTAATTTTAAAAGCACTCCCCATACTTATAAACAAGAAACAGTAGGTTTATGGGTAATGCACTCATTCTAGTCAAGTATATATCAGAAAACTGTATTAAAATATTACCATTGTCTAAAATAAATAATTCTGTAACCATGAAAAATGCTTGAATACTTTTACCTGCTTGGGATTGGAACTTCAGCCAGTCCTTGGAGCAAGACAGCTGGAGACAACCTGACAAAGGCAACCACAGTTCTGTCTAGGAACTCCAGTTCTCCTACCAAGATGTTTGAAGCCTCAGCACCCGGAGGAATCTTTTTCATAAAATGCAGATCAACCTGAGAGCATCACAAGTAAATCTTTTAATCATGAAAAATTATGTCATTAGATTTAATATTTTATAATAGATGAATTTTATACATTTCAAATAATAATCAACATATGTCCACTTCAAAGTAAATATATTATTATAGTATTATATGGCTTTAACATTTGTTTTTATTTAATTGTATTATATACTTCATATCATATAGTTGGCCTGACAAATTCCTCAGTTTACACAATTCTCCATATAATGGAGATACAACAGAATAAAGAAAAAATAGGTTAAAATCATTTAGAATTACTGCAGATCCATAGGTGAATTTCTACTATGAAATGCCTATGATTTAAATGAATGAAAATAAAACAAAAAGGACCACTAAAAGGAGGAAATGCTGAGACTAAAGGGTGATGTCTGAAAATGCACGGAGAATAGTCTTTAAACACAAATTATTTTTATGTGTGGAGCATCAATGAAAATGAAGCAGTGACTTTAAAATTTGCATGGCCTATTTCTTGTGTCTAATTCATTCGAGTTGCTTTTTATGGAACACTGTTTTTAGGGGACTAGGAGTTTATCTGCCCTAGTAATTTTTTATGACATTATGTTAATGAAATCTGGACCAAGGATAAAAGTGGGAATAAGTGAGTGAGCAAGAGGGGGGGGGGAGGGAGGGACAGAGAGAGACAGACAGACAGACAGAGAGAGAGAGAGAGACAGACAGAGAGACACAGAGAGACACAGAGAGAGACATAGACACACACACACACACAGAGAGAGACAGAGACAGAGACAGAGTTTTCTGCTGTTTATCAATGACGCTAAGAAGATATTTAGACCAGTTAATTCTTTTGAAGGCTTAAAAATTAGAAGATAATGTTCTAAGACATTTTAAATTAATAACATGTTAAATGTAGCTCTTATGTCCATAAGTATAAGTAACATTATACAGAATGAGACAGTTATATTTAAGAATATACATACGTATATGCATTTAAGAATAAAAAAGAGGAAATGAATTTGAAAGGCAGCAAGATGGGGTATATGGAGGTCTTGGAGGAGGGAAGGAAATGGGGAAATGATATAATATTATTATAATCTCAAAAGAAAAGAGTTTCTAAAATTAAGGCATTAGTAGAGCTATTTAAAGATTTTAATTAAACTATGTAATATATGGCTGTTAATAAAATAGTATATGTAGCTATATTTCATTAAAAGAATTAAATATAGTAGTTTATATAACTGTAATAGTAGAACAGTTGCTTAGCATGTGGCCAGTTCTAGATACCACTTCTAATACTGAAAAATAACACAATTTAAAAAAATAAATCATTCTGTCAATACTGTAGTCATATTTTTATCTTAAAGGAAAGAATCCTCTATGAAATTAAATGTGTGTAGGTAAAATATTTCACAAATATTATAAGCTACAAGCTCCAACATTGGTACTCTTTGGATATGAATATGAGTTCTTGAAGTATGAGTGGTGATTATTACATGCCATATATTTTCATTTTCTTTTGTATTTAGAATCTAACCTTTTATTCCATAAATAAGCAAGATTCATTCTTGGCTCTTATTGTAAACTTAAAATTAGTAATGTTTACACTTTTGCTATAATTGCCTGTAAAAGATTCCAGCAAATGGATAAAAGAGTTTCTATATTCTGTACATGTTGGGATATTCATTGTTGTTGTAAATATGCATGTGTGTGGTAAATGCACATGTTTACATGTATGTAAGCATATGCATGGGTGAACGCCGGAAGTTAATGTCATGTATCTGCCTTCATCCAGCTTATAAAATGAAGGTCCCTTAAGCCAAGAGCTCTCTGGTTCCTTTGGTCTACTTATTCAGTTTGCTTCAGGGATCCATTGTCTGCTTCCTGAACATTAGGTTTACAGGGACTCTACCAGGACTCCCTGGCATGTATATGGGTGCTAGCATTCTTTTTTTTTTTCTAAGTTTTTTTTTATTTACATTCCAAATCATTTCCCCTTTCTCGTTTCCTCCCTCCCCGAAAGTCCCATAAGCCCCCTTCCCTCCCTCTTTTCTCCATTCAACCCCCTCTCGTTACTCTGTCCTGGCGTTCCCCTACATCCAGTCTTTCCAGGACCAGGGGTCTCTCCTTCCATCTTTTTAGAAATCTATTGATATGCTGATTGTGTCTAGGGTATTCCGAGATTCTGGGTTAATATCCCCTTATCAGTGACTGCATACCATGTGTGTTCTTTTGTGATTGGGTTACCTCACTAAGGATGATATTTTCAAGTTCTGACCATTTGCCTAGGAATTTCGTGAATTCATTGTTTTAATTGCAGAGTAGTATTCCATTGTGTAGATATACCACATCTTCTGAATCCATTCCTCTGTTGAGGGACATCTGGGTTCTTTCCAGCTTCTGGCTATTATAAATAAGGCTGCTATGAACATGGTGGAGCATGTGTCCTTATTGCATGCAGGGGAAGCCTCTGCGTATATGACCAGGAGTGGTATAGCCGGATCCTCCGGGAGTGTCATGCCCAGTTTTCTGAGGAACCGCCAGACTGCTTTCCAGAGTGGTTGTACCAGCTTGCAATCCCACCAGCAGTGGAGGAGTGTTCCTCTTTCTCCACATCCTCGCCAACAACTGCTGTCTCCTGTGTTTTTGATCTTAGCCATTCTGACTGGTGTGAGATGGAATCTCAGGGTTGTTTTGATTTGCATTTCCCTAATGACTAAGGATGATGAACATTTCTTTAAGTGCTTCTCAGCCATTAGATATTCTTCAGGTGAGAACTCTTTGTTTAGCTCTGTATCCCATTTTTTAATAGGGTTACTTGCCTCTCTGGAGTTTAACTTCTTGAGTTCTTTGTATATATTGGATATTAGCCCTCTGTCGGATGTAGGGTTGGTAAAGATCATTTCCCAGTTAGTTGGTTGCCGCTTTGTCTTTTTGACAGTGTCTTTTGCCTTGCAAAAACTTTGTAATTTAATGAGGTCCCATTTGTCTATTCTTGATCTTAGAGCATAAGTTATTGGAGTTCTGTTCAGGAAATTCTCCCCTGTGCCCATATGTTCAAGGTTCTTCCCTAGTTTCCTTTCTATTAGTTTCATTCTTAACACAACTCTTCATATCTGAACAGTCCATTTCACTGTTCTTAGGTCTATAAGAAATCTGTAATAAAGTCTTATAAAATTTTCTAAGCTCAAAAGAAATAATTTTATCAAACAGCAGAAAAATTATGAAATAATATTAATGCAATGGAACAAAATTTAAATTTAGAGGCCTGGAAAATGGCTCAGGCATTTGCTGCCAAGTCTAAGACCTGAATTCAAACCCTAGAGCCCAAATTGTTTAAGAAGACAACTGACCCCAGCATCCTATCCTCTAACTTTTACATATACACAGTAGCACATGAATGTCCACACTCATATAGGGGCACACACACACACACACACACACACACACACACACACACGCACACACAGATGTAATAAAATTTAAAAATAAAATCATATAATTTATAATTAATATAAAATTTATTGGTAATGCTTGAAGTATTAATTCCACCTAGAATACTTTGATTAAATTCATCTATTGTTCAACAACTATCAGTCGTTGCTATTAAAATCCTTACCTCAGAGAAGGTGCAAATACAGAATTAACTGTTTTAAATTGAAAATAGGTTGGATCAAGGATTGCATAGCATATGAAAGAATTTAATTTACAAAAACACCCTGTGGCCACTATCAATGATTTGATACATTAAACCAAATATAAAATTGATATCTATTACTTAGAAAACATTATGCAGAATCTGCTTTCAAGATCAGCAAGTTTATCTTTTCATTTTAAATATAATAAATTATACTCATGTATCTGTGGTCAATCATATTGCATTCATTACATTATATTATTCTTGAATAAGGTATGGATTTTGAGAAGGTGGTAGATTTTGTAATACATTAATCACTTTCATATTTTCCGATTAAATTATACCTGGAATAGTCTTATATTTTATACTTACATTAGATTACAGTTTATGAAGAATCTCATTTAGCAATGTCTCTACTTTTTATTAAAACAGAACATTAGATTTAAGATCCACAAATTTGATCTTGTATATATTTATAAAAATATATACTTAAAAGATTTTTTTGGGGAGGTCTAGGTTATAATGTATTTTTAAGAAAATACTTTAATGAATTCAAACTCTTGAAGAGAAAATAGAGAAAGCCTGGAAGTTTCTAGTGCTTTGTAGAGAACCTTGAAAGAGTCAAGATACATTTTGGGAGCTCTGGATTTATACCATATTTGTAGGCTCTGTGGGCCCCACTGTTATGCTAAGAAGGGAATGATCCTGATTCTAGTTATTTGGGACTTAAAGTGCTGGTGTAAATAGCTCATCTCTAGGCAACAAGATGAGAGAAGACCACAGTGGAGCTGGAACTGCCTGCCCAAGGCACACACTTAACACTGAAAGAAAAGGACATGGAAATTTAAGGATAAAGTTCAAATCTTAGGGCTATTAACAAAAGCCTGGCAACAAACAGGTTTTTTTTCTAGCAAAAAACGGTCTCTACACTGCGATCTACAGCAGGTGGCATTTTTAACTTTCACAGGATTAATTTTTTTGTCTAAATGAGACAACTAAGGCTTCTTCTTCCTAATATGCTTCATGCACAGCAGAAAGTTGCCAAAATGCAAAAGATGGTAGGGGGTAATCATGGAACTCTTCTTTAGGAAGAAGAAATAAAAGAGTCTCTGTTGACATACAATAGCCATTTTTACTATTTTAAAAAACATAGCATTTTGAAAAACAAATAGTATTTTGAAGCACCTAATTTTTGAAGGCATAATTGAGCTATAATCTGAAAAAATAGCTTATGTCAGTTCCTTACTTAACAAACTTATGGGCCTAATCACTATATACAGTAGAGTTGTGTAGATTGAAGGTTGATAGAACATAGGATCAAGTTACATAAAATAAAAAAGAGCTTTTGGATATCTCAATTTTCTACTGAGATTTATGATCCATATTATAAGATTTAAAATATTAAAATGGACACAGTAATGTGAGGATTAGCTAAACTTTAATAAATCCACCACCAAACTAAAATCATTAGGTTAAAAACATCTTAACTGGCATACCTTCAAAATCTGGCACTAAGAATTGCTTCCAAGGTGATGGATCACAGCAATTCTTTTCAAACTCTAATTCTCTGTTCTACCAGGTTATAAAACTATAAAAGTTTTTTGTTTTGTTTCCTTACTCTAAAACTAAGCACTTAAACTATTTTGAATTTTACAGACCCCTTCAAAAAAAAAAACTCTGTCAAACACTGTTGAAGGTACTGAAGATTCAGTGGAGAGCAGCACATTAAATCTGGTCTGAAATTGCCTTGACACTACCATTCCCAATCTTAATACAGTAGTCATTTTCTTGAGTAGCTAGTTTATGCTCAGTTCTCTAACAGACCCCAATACCATTAAATCTTTACAACAGAGCAATAAATATTTATTATACTTGTTTTATGCAATGATAATGCTGCAGTTTAGTGAGATTCTTCAGAAACAGTAACAGATTAGACTATTAAACATTTAGCATTAAAGTTTGCATGCTCTTTCTCAAAAGATATGTTCTTTCCAATGAACAATGGTATGAAAAAATATAGAGGGATGCAGATGGTTGGCTCAAGCTTCTACACTAAATGACCAAGAAAATGAAAATTCAGCAATGAAGGAAAGAATTAAAAGATGAAAATTTTATTTTTCACATTTATGTAGTTCTTATTGTTAGGGGCCTAGGGATAATACCACTGTCTTTAATTGGCAATCTTTATTTCTCTTTAATGATGATCAATTAATTTTGAAGGCCATGAAGATAGGTCAACAAAACATCAAAATGAAATGAAAATATAGAAATTAATGTATGAGTTCTTTAAGTTTAAAGTTAATTTGTTTAAAGAGTGGTCTACATAATTTAAAAATCACCGTTCTTAAAAAATGTCAAATTTTCCATTGTTATAAGTCAATTTTTTATGTCATCATTTTTAAGATATTGTTTTGAATTAAGAACAGCAGAAATTTAATGTATGGCAGTTTGTGACAGATTTATTATAACTTGCAGATGAATGATGATACAATGCTTCAAAAATATAACTCTTAGAGTGGCAGATGGTACACATTTAAACGGGTTTAATATTTGAATTACATGCCTTCATACAGTGAAATGAGCTTTGAACTACTGTCGAAGTAGATCCCGTACCCTCACCTCTCTCTCCTGCTGGTGTGGAGGTCCTTTGTCAAGCCTTTGTTTCATCCCACATGGACTAGTTTGCCCCTTTTGTTGGCCTCCCAGTCCCTGCACGCATAATTAACAGACTTAAGCTCATACATCACGCTCCCAGAGACTCTTCCAGGCACCAGAGGGAAGGCATGCACATGACTAGCTTGGGTATATAGTATCCCTGGGAAGCTAAAATAGGTCTAAGAAACGGATTACCATTAATGCTTTCAGAACTTTTATTTAGACTACTTCCTCAGATTGAAGACCATTCCCACTTCCTCCCACTATTGCTAGTGCTAAGGGCTTTATCAAAATAGTACTTCCTTATCAGCCACTCAGATAAAATTGTTCAACATCCTTCTTTTTGACCAATTTTGAAACCTCTCTGTTCTATTCAACAGTTACTATGCCACAGTTACTGTAGTGCACATAAAAAGTCGGGAATATAGTAACCAAAATTCATTCATTTTGCTAACTCATTATTTTCTTAGTATAAATTCAAACAAATTATTTCATTTAGATCATATACAACTAGAAGTAGTTTTCACCATAATAAGCCTTTTATATGTTTTTATTCAAAGTTCTCCTATTTTACCTACTAGAGTTTCCTTTACTGACTCCTTAAATACAATAATGGTAGAGATTAATATTATATGACTTGTTTTTCTACAAATAACGGGAGAAAACCTAGTATATATTTTTAAACAACAGATTAAGCTTCTTATGATGTTCACTTATGCCTTCTACTGCAAGTGTTACTCCAAGTGGCTGAATCCAAAAGATGCTTCTTAAAATTTACACAAAAGCCCTGCACATAGACTGAACTCTGACACTTGTCTATAACAATTTCAAGCTTCAGTAAGAAACCAAATAAAGACATGCAAATGTGGCAACAGGTAGCAGTTTCCAGCAGTGATTTAGCAGCTTACTTAGATGGGAGAGAGGGGAGCTTACCTTGCTAAAGTCTACAGTGCTGTTTTCCCTGCTGACATCATTTTTATTCTCAGCACAGGTTGGAGCAGACTGAGGAGAAACTACCTGACCTGCTAAAAAAGATTGTTATTGCAGAATACAGACAATTACTTATACTGGGTGAAATAGGAACTTCAATTTTACCAAACTAAGAAGAATTTTTAATAAACTTAATATGTAAGCATAAATGTTCAATTAAGTGGAACTATATCAATACAAAGATTAACAGTTACAGATAGAAATGGGAGAAATCAATCAAAAACACTCAAGCCAATTATCAATTTAAAACACTAAATGGTTAATCTCTTTGAAGAAAAGATGCCTACAAAATTTAACTAAATTTAACCATAACTCAAGGTTCATTGACTTCTAAATATCAATCAACTAATAGTATATATTTTAAAAAGACATAACTTTCAAGCTCTGACTGAAGAAATTTTGACAATATAAACAAGGATGAATATTGGTAAGTGCTTAGAATATTTTTCTGTCCTATTACATTTAAAAATCCAAATCACTATGTTCTTTAGCAATAAAATTTAGTAACTTATTAGAAACATATATGATTTTGTGTCTATAACTATTCAGTTACATAAGCTCTTCTAGTAATCTATTATAAAAGAAAGGTCACTAAACTAGAGTTGCATTGGTTTTCCATGAATTTTATTGAAAATGTAATTATTATGTAGGTCTCTCCCTTGTATGAAAAGTGAGGTTAGCAGGGTCACAGAGCTGGGGTATGACAATGACCAGAAGACATTAAGTCCATCATTTACTATGCAACAGCCTTTACAAACACAGGCCATCTGAAATAAGCCACATTTAGCAATGCATTATAGTTGACCCAGTTTGCTTAATTTCCTCAGCCTACTCTCTGCCATCTTTTTACTCATGCTGTGAAATGGGTAAAGTCAATTCAATATTGAAGCCATGACAATGTATACATTTTTAACTCAGTGGCTTCAAAATGCCTCTTTACTTTGATGGATCTTAAACATGAGAACTACTCCCTGTGCCTACCTTTTCTCTTTACATTCTGGCACCTCAGTTTTATTCAGAATTCAACTTTATTCTCGGCGCCTTCAATTACTGCCAGTTCTGAACTTCTCTAACTCCCTTAAACGGTTACAGAATTTCTTCTTCTTCTTCTTTTTTTTTTTTTTTGCTGATCAACAAAGATGATTAAAAACCAAAATTACTTATTTCACTGTTTAGACTAGTAAGGCTGACAGTCAGAGATCATCTGTTCATAGGTAACATTTTCTGGATTAAAATCACTTTGTCAGAAAGGAATAGATTTAATATACTTCTAGAATTTAAATATTTGTCTTCTTCCATCAAAAACAGAAAAATAATATATTTTGTGAACGTTAAGATCCAATGACTTTTTAAAGTGAGTTAACCTCAAACCATGGACACAGATTCTCATTTTTGAATACACAATTCAAGGCAATGAATACTCTTCAAGGGAAGTCAGACGAACTTTACATTCTCCCATCTCTACCTGCAACACACAGCTACAACTGAACTGTTCATCAGCAGCCATTCAATTTACCGTTCTCAAAATAATAACTGTTATTTTTAAAAAGCCTTTACATAATACATTTGTGCTACTAACAGATGTCTTCAATCACCAGTTTCACAACATTTCTCCATAATTGCATGAGTTGGAACATTAGATATGTTTAAACCTAAATTTATTAGATGTTCTGTAAAATTAAGTGGTAAGACTCATGTTATGGAAAAATTAAGCATATATATGTTTTCTCATAATAATTTATGCCATGTAGTCAGTAACTACATGAAATATCATTTACATAACGCTGTAAGAAAACACATACAAAAAGAGTCAATCCAATACAAAACCAACTTTGATGAGATTAAATCAGATAGCAAATATGCTAGAACTTCTAGTTTGAAAAAAATCTGGTTTTCTTTCATTCATATATATATATATATATATGTACATATATATATGGAACAATATTCATAAGCTATATTCAGGTTATTAAACATTGGCACTTGTATTTCATTTGGTAAATATTTTGCTATTTGTGATAACTATAATAAACATATTTGGAAATTTACTCTTTTATGCCTACTCCTGTTTTAAGAATTAAAAAGTATAAATATTACCTTATAAAACTGATAATCAGAAAGTGAATTAGAAACTACAATCTTTGAATCTTTTAAGTGATATTAGAAATAACCTAGTTCTGAACATCAAGTAAGAAGCACACTAAATCACAGTAAAAGTTATGTATTTCTAGAGTAGACAAATCCAGAGAAATTGTGCTATAGTACAGAGAGGAAAGGATGTATTCTATAGTATAACCATCCTCTGTATAGATGTAGAAACTACAAGTATTTGTATCTTTTATACTTTAGAATAATATATGAATATATTTGTCACATCCAAAGTCATTCAAAGCTAAATAGCATTTAAAATCTGAATTTAGAATCATTTAGAAGTATTACTTCTAAATCTATACATTAAATTATTAAAATAAAATAATATATATAAGGAGTTTTGACAACTTTGTAGGGCACTAAAAATCTGTAGGTATAATTTAAGAATTAAGTTTAAAAGGTTAGCTTATGTTATTTAGGGAAAATTACAATACTTTAAATAAAGCTTATATATTTTGTTATAAAATGTATGCATTGTAATAGCTCATAGAACTACTAGATTCCTCAGACTATAGAATAGCTGTCATAATTTGCTGTACATTATAACTACTTGCTTAAAAACCTACTTAATTCAAGTATCACCATTTGAAAGAAGTTGATGGGCTTAGATTCCAAAATGTACTTCAGGAACTCAAAGACTGTTATGTAAGATGAATGGACAAATATAGGGAAGGACATTTCTAACACAATTGTTGACTTGTATGCTAAAAAATGTTATTCATAAAATGACAATTTTTAGGTGCAGTGACTATTTTCTAATAGAAAAGAGTTTGCAAGGATATTTTCCTCTCCAGGGGAAAAATAATCAAAAGTTAGAAATAAATTCTTAAATATTTAGAAATTTTGCAAGTATGCTATTAGTTTATGATAACTTTTCTAATTATTTTAGCATGATGCTTACAAACAAGTAATTTTGTCTATTCTTTCCTAATTCCTACACCATGAGCACTGATGATTGCTCAGGTAAAAATTCATGTAATTAAATGGCGTTACAAACTTAGATTACCTTAACTATTACAATATTCAAATCTTAAGGCATCATGAAATTTATTCAAAACATGATAAAAGTCTATAACTATTTATATGTAAACATTTGAGAAATCTCACACTATCCTTTCTATTCAACATTGTTTACTTTATACTATTACTTTTTCTGTTAAATGTATGGTTCTTTATTTTAATAAAAAATTAATTTGTTTTATTGTATGTGAATTAAAGTATAGAGTGTCTAGTAGTATATTAGCACTTAATTTTCTTTGAATCATATTTGATTTACATATAGCTCTTTCCTATAAGCACACTGAATGAATGAGTGATATAAAATAGCAGTTTTACATTTTTTGTCTAGCCTAAATCAAATCATTAGATAATTTATGTCCTACATATATCATTATTTGCTATTGGTTAATCCAGTATAAATTGTATAATAGAAGGAAACTGGGATGAAGACATGGAGGTATAGTACTATTATCCTAGATTCCAAGCCGGATTACACTACCTCAGAACCTTCAACGCATTTAGAGTACCCAAAGGGTAGGAGATGAGGGAGGTACAGAGATGAGATGAGCCTGTTAGAGACAGACACAAGACAGAGCAAAATGAAGAAATATAGAGATGAATGACAAAGTTACATATATGTGCAACAATACATTTTTTATGGAAATAGAGAACATGGAGAAGGAGAGATAAATTTTTAGGAAATTATGATTAGGTGAGCTTCGCTTCAAACACAGAAAGAGTATTCTTGTCATTAATTATTGAGAGTTGGTATGCCTGAAAATAATTAGTTTCAAATAAGAAGATAAAACTTTAAGCATGTTATCTTAGAAATGTTTGTTCTTAAAATGTAGTCAATTTCCATAGTTCAGTGACAATACAGTCTCTAAACAGATACATCAACTCTGTTAATAATTAACATAATTTTACTTTTCTTTTAACAGTAGAAATGTTTACATTTTCCATATATAGAAATTTCTTAATGTGCAATATTAAGAAGTAATTTTCTAGCTTTCTCCTTCAAAGTAGATCATTATGAGGAATAAGTACCACATGGCTATATTATTTATAATAACACAGTGCTTTAAAAAGAAAATGGATATCTAAACATATAAAAACATAATGCATCTGGGAATAAAAGTGCAACATCATAAGAAAAGTAATTTTAAGGCAGTAGCAAGTTTAAAGATCACAAAGAAACATCATTAACAATATATCTGTGTATACTGATGGAAGGGCTTCAACCTGCCCAGGTCAGAACACTCAATGCATATCCCATCCTTTTAAACCTAAGTGCTCTGCACTTAAGACTCTGAACAGTAAATTAGAAGAAGTTAGCAGAAGCTTTGTAACTTTCAGGTTCTAAACAAAAATGGCAACTGGAAATTATTCTAACTAGGAGGGAGAAAAGGTGTGGAAGTAGAAGAAGAGATAGAAATTAGTAATAATGGATGAGGGGATAAAGATACCCTATACTACAGAAGCCACGAGTCCCAAGAATTATCAAAAACATGTAAGCAGGAAATTAACATCATTTTACAGCAGAATTGCAATACAAATGTCTCTATGTGTAAGGGAATGCGTGACAGAAATGATAAATAGAAGCATTAATGTATTTTGGTTTCTTGATCATCTAACACAAGTCACATTTGTGTTTGAAATGTGTTTCTGGATTCAAGAAATGACTTGAATAGTCTTGATATTTTTCATTTCAGTATTCTTTTCAGGGTTCTAATGTCAAAGTAAATACTATTTTCTATTATTTTTTGCCATTGTTTTGCCAAATGAAACTGTCACTTTCTATTGAAACATCAGAATCAGTCATTTAATTCTCACAGTTTTGATTCCTAATGAAAAGTGAAAGTTAAACACAGCATGGTGGCATTAAAAATGCACGGTGAATCCATAGCATCTTGCATCTTAACCCTGAGGATAATGTGCATAATACTGAAAATATTTACATATATATGCAACATATACATATATACATCAGAGTATTTGTAGGTGAGATTGAAAAATACAAATCACTAAGGAAAAGTAACATAGAGAAAATGTGGACTAGGAAAAGAAAGGGAAGGAAGATACACTTTTTTTTCTGTAACATATAAAACAAAGAAGGTCTGCATTTGAAATGCAGTATCTGGATGTTTAATCCTTGAGAAAACAACCAAGGAAACATACCCAAAAGCATTCAATTAAGGAAACAGAAACTTTATTCTAAATGTTTCTTAGATTTCTTTATGTAAATATCACTTCATTTTTGAGGACATTTTAAATTTTAATCCTAAAACAAAACCACTTTAAACAAGGGTAGATAACTCATTTCTATATCTTTGCTTCTTTTAAAGAAAACTTGTGCTATTGTCAAGTTTTTAAGAAAACCCTCTATTAATTTTAATTTTATAGTGTTAAAAAAAGAAAAGCCCATTTTTTGAGTAAAATGTTTTGCTCAAGGGTGTTTTTAAAATGAAAAGAATATTACATTTATGCTTTTGGATGATAAGATTCCATTGCATTCCCTTTTACTATTGCACCATAAAAATTAAGTCTTTAATCCATGATTTGGAACAGAATGTCAATTCTATATTTATGCTTTGAGTTCCAATTTCTTTGTTTATCTCAAGTTTGTCAGTTTATAGAGTCCATAAGTAGATTGAGAACCTTAGTAGTAAAGGTCTTTCTCACTTGTGGGTAGGAGACTTACTTCTAAATTGCTAAAGTCTATACATATTTTCAGACTTCTCAGAACACATAATTATGTAAAGTGTGTGAGGAAGCAAAACAGAGTCATGAGGAGGTGTTAGAAGCCTAGGCTTAGAAACCACCGCTGACAGGATGCTGCACAACAATACTTAATTGGATATATGAATCTTATTATAAGTGCTTCCAAGTTTCTATTACCATAACACATGCCCTGGAAAGATTTGTATGTGTTCATATAAAGGTTGACTGTACAGATGGCAACAGAATTACTCAGATTCTAGTTTTTAGAAAAACTAAGCTGTTTCACAGATAAAACAAAAGTCCTTTCTGTAAATGCTGTCTCTACACGCATCTGCATGTAGACTTGCAATTCACAGCTGTAAGTCCGTCCTCTCTCCTTAACTGTAACAGAAGTTTCAGTCACCAGCAGTGAGTATAGGTCTGCACATGACAACACAGGGTCAAGTCAGTAAATTCCACACCTTCCTCCCTTTCCCTAAAATGTACCAAAAATTTCTAACACAGACATTATTCTCAGTAAAAACTGAGGTTAAAAAATATAGTTGTATCAGATATGATCATTAGCTGTTTCAATAAACACATTTTAGTCTATATGTTATTGTCTGATTTACAAAAATGTAATAAAATGAAGACTGTTTATTTGTCCAAAAATTTTCAAAATTTTTGGAAAAATTAAAACATGGGCTATATTATTAAGATTTTAAGAATCAAGAAAACTTAAATCTCCCATAAAAGTTACTAAAAATCTAGGTTAGATTTCTTAACCTTGGCCAACAAAATAAGTATTAGCAGTATAAAAGCAACAATAACTTCTACAGTATGATTTTTCTGTTCTCTATTCTCCTCTAGGCAGCTGCCAGAACTTACCATTTGTCTACCCAGGTGTTTTTCTCTTAAAATCTAATAAAATTGTCCTCAAGTTTCCTTTTAAAAAGTAATCTACTACATTTATATCTCAAATGATAAAATCTTCAATTTCACATTAATATGTATATATTTTAAATCAAATTATAATTTTGAATATGAATTCATTTAAATATAGTATTTGTCTTGACGTTAGTTCTATATCTTCAGAATAGTCAGTAGAATCTACTAATATAAGTTGGTATAATGCTTGTGACAATTTCAGTGAACTTTGCATATATATCCATAAGCATGCTTCTATGTAATACCAATGCTTTTAGTCAGTCAAGGACAGAGGCTATGTTTCATTTCTGTGTCTTTAATTTATTAAAAATTAAAAACAAAAATTTCAGCTGCTTTCAATAGCTTTATAGTGTGTAATAAATAGAAGACAATACATTCTCATACAGACATACAATCAATATAGAAACACAAAGCAACAACAGACAAGGTTAGAGGATACCAAAAGGTAACAGAGGAGGGACCTGAGTAATGAACCTTCCAGTATAAGAAAAGGGAGAACTGTCTACCCAGTCACAGGGATTTTCAATGAAAGATTCACTTCTTTCATAGTACCTAAATAAAAAGCAAATATTTCAAATGCTACTTTTCAATTAGAAATATATCTTTCATTACTATTTAACATTAAATCCTGACAATCCAACTTAATGTACCTTAAGGTACTCTGAAACAAACTGAACTATTCATTGAAGCATTTCTTTTGTTTGTGTACATTTGACTCAGTAGTATGAAAATACCCTCACAATACAAAGTCTAAAGAAAACATATCTTCATGTGTTTGTAAGGTATGTCTGAAACTTTTGAAAACGGAAGAAAATCACAGAAATATTCTATTCTGTCAATTTGTGTTACTGTGGTCAATTTGCATAAGTCAGGTTTTCTAATAAATCATTCGAAAATATTTTCACCTTTTACTTGATATTTTTAAATCAATATCTTATTGCTAGGCTGATCATGAATGTTCTATATACTTGAAGTTGATCTTGAACTTTCTGTGGCTTCTACCTGAATTCCAGGATTATGAGTATGAATGTATTGCAACGTCCCACTTACTAGATGCTGCAGCTAAAACGTGGAACACTGAATACTAGACAAACATTCTACTGAGCTATATGGCAGTCTTTAATTTTTGTCTTTTAGAACTGAAGAGCATTTATAGCTGATACAAGAATAACAAAATCATATTATCTTTATGGTAACTTCATTTTCCTTTATGAAGCTATGATAACAAAAAATTTTGAGGCAATTTCTTAATGTAAATGATGAAAGGAGAAAATTAAAAAGCAGGGTTATGAGAAAATAACATCGCTCAAATATGCTGTTGTGTGAGGAGGGTGAGGGGGCCCGCTGCACACTGAGACGTTGCAGTGTAAAGGACACTGTGCTCAGGAGCAGAAAGGAGGCTTCAGATAGGCTGGGCCACATTAGCCGCCATGTTAGCTGCTGCATCATTTTCTTATCGGTAATGAAATCTGTTGACCATGACCAAAATGGGAAAACCTTTTTATATAAAAAAAGATGATTTAATTAGAAGGCCACCACAACATAAACCATTTCATTACTCTTTTCAACTATGAGAAAGAAGAGGCTTAGACTTTTAGGTCAAGATAGAAGATGTGTTCCATTTAGGTTTGCTGTTTGGATATGTAAGTTAGAATTGGAAATGGGTTATTTTACTCTTTCTATGAGCATTTCTACAAACAAGTTCTTTGATAAACTGTCTACAATTTGATGATAAAATAAGACAAATATACAGTGTATTTTTGTGTATACATACACACATACATACACATATATACATATATATGCACACACAAAAGGAAAGAATTGTATTAAATCAATATTAATTTCAACAATTTTCAAATAAAAGGTTTTACGTATTTAGAAAGAATTTAATACTTCATGGTCCTATAGTAGATACAAAAGAGCACTTACCATTTCTATCCATGGAATTTGGTTCTGACTGTTTCTTGCCAATATCAGCAAAAGATCGGACAATAGGAATCCTGTTAGTGAGTTTTTTCTGATTCTGGTGATGATGCTGCTTCATCAGTGCTTCATGGACCCTGTGGCGCACATCTTCATTCAGCTGGCCTGAGCTGACCTGCTGGTCAAGGACCATATCTGAAGATAGAAAGAAGATAAGGAGCACAGCTTTTCTGTTTAAAATGGACACCCCAAATATTAATCATTAAGATAGGAAGAAATTCTTTTGACAATCTCAATGTAAGATGTTTCAAATAAAAATCTATCGTTTACAGGAT
Organism: Tokudaia tokunoshimensis; assembly: GCA_036184795.1. Lineage (NCBI taxonomy): Eukaryota > Metazoa > Chordata > Mammalia > Rodentia > Muridae > Tokudaia > Tokudaia tokunoshimensis. The sequence continues at coordinate 36,346,021 of BTHU01000004.1, read as the reverse complement.
TGCTACAGGGAAATGTGAATTTTCATTATGAATCTCTTAATTTTAATAACATCTCATTTTTTCTAAACATATTCAATGTATTAAACAAAAAGTTATGTTATTCATCAAACAGATTCATATGATTGTAACAGAAAAAGTTACATTATGGTCTGTATCTCTGTTTCTGTCTGTCTGCCTGTCTGTCTGTCTTTGACTCTCTGTGTCTCTGTCTCTGTCTCTGTCTCTCTCTGTCTCTCTGTCTCTCTCTCTCTCTCTCATATACACACACACACACACTCACTCACTCACACACACACCTTTTCTATTACATTGAGTATAGTTTTTTTTTTAAATTTGTGGATTCTTCTTACACTCGAAGTTTATAACAGTATCAAGTAGCTACAAAATTCAGTTTACATCTGTAAGTAACAGAAAGTGCAAATCACCTTAACTAAACTAAGTCCCTCTTTGCAATCAGGTGAACTTCAAACTTACACTACACATTTCTCAGCCCCCCAAGAACACATATTAAAGATGTGCACTAGCCAAACACTTGACATTTTGCACATATTTTAATGTGGCTTTTCTATGACTTTCTAGTGAAGGATAATTTTCGTGATTCTTCTAAGTGGGGTTAGGAGCTATCCAGCAGTTTGGTTCCTAGCATTTATTTAGTAAGCAAGTATTTTATTTGTTATAAACGTATCTCTTTCTCTAACAGTACCCATAGAATGTGTTTGATAACAAGGAATTATAACTTTAAAATTTAGAAGGAGAGATTTCAGAAGATTGAACTGACATTGAGATATATCATACACATCAAGTGTGCCAATGAAATAAATAACAGGTAAGGGCCTTTGAAATTCCTCAATAATATATCACTTCACCAAGCCTCAGTACTACTAGTCTGCTTTCAGAATATCAAACACAAACTCTAATTCGTTTTTGGGAGTACAAATTATATAATGCAGATCCCAGGGAACTGTCCCCTGCCAAAGACATCAACATTAGCAAGCTTTCCTCATAAACTCATTTTCCTGTTTGTACGAAATGGAAATAGACAATGGAGATTAACTTGGATCACTCTACTACATTCTAGCTGTGTGACCTTGCAAAGCTGAGTAAGTGCAGTATTTTCACTTGAAAGGTGGGAGTAACAATGTATCCATAGTATTTGCAGCTAGAATAATAATCTTAAAGGTTCTTTAAAGCACTGATTAGCAAATTGAGGCCAACCAGTAAGTAATTTCCCAGTACACAGTTTTCTTTGCAATTCCCATTACATAGAATATAGTTTTCTGAAATTTGTGAAGGATACTCTCTCAGTTTATAACAGTATCAACTAGATATTAAGTTGAATTTGTCAATGACAAAAATGTACAAATCACCTTAGTTAAACTGACTCATCTGATTGACTTGCAGAAGAGGAAATTCAAAATGAGGTTGCCTCTAGTTCCATGCTTCTGTGATGCTATGTGTTTCCTCTTGAGGATGTGCACTTTGGGCACAGTCTCTTGTCCTTTATGGGTTTAAGGTGGCTGCCAGCAGTAACAAGGAAATATCCTTGCTCTTAGCCAGCAGGAAATAGATTAGCTTTTGTCCCTTTCTTTTATAAATGGTTCATTTTTCACCTGGCATAGAAAACTCTACTCGTGACTGACATGAACCAATCACTGTCAGCAGAGATGGGATTCTTACAGTTGTTTTGGACAGAACAAGAATTGAATTAATTAGCTCCAATTTTTCTGCCATGAGCCAGATAATAAACGATTTCTGTCACAACTACCCAACACTACCTTTGAACTACATTAAAACTTCCTAAAGATTACTGAAATTGAGTTTGATACAATTTTTACATTATAAAAGCTTTTTCGGTTTTCATTTTCAGTCATGTGAAATGTCCCAAGTCAGAGCTTAAAAGGTCTACAAGACTAGCAGTGGGCCGTACTTAAAAGGTCTACAAGACTAGGCAGTGGGCCGTACTTAAAAGGTCTACAAGACTAGCAGTGGGCCGTACTTAAAAGGTCTACAAGACTAGCAGTGGGCCGTACTTAAAAGGTCTACAAGACCGGCAGTGGGCCGTACTTAAAAGGTCTACAAGACTAGGCAGTGGGCCGTACTTAAAAGGTCTACAAGACCGGCAGTGGGCCGTACTTAAAAGGTCTACAAGACCGGCAGTGGGCCGTACTTAAAAGGTCTACAAGACCGGCAGTGGGCCGTACTTAAAAGGTCTACAAGACCGGCAGTGGGCCGTACTTAAAAGGCCCACAAGACCGGCAGTGGGCCGTACTTAAAAGGCCCACAAGACCGGCAGTGGGCCGTACTTAAAAGGCCCACAAGACCGGCAGTGGGCCGTACTTAAAAGGCCCACAAGACCGGCAGTGGGCCGTACTTAAAAGGCCCACAAGACCGGCAGTGGGCCGTACTTAAAAGGCCCACAAGACTAGGCAGTGGGCCGTACTTAAAAGGCCCACAAGACTAGGCAGTGGGCCGTACTTAAAAGGCCCACAAGACTGGCAGTGGGCCGTACTTAAAAGGTCCACAAGACTGGCAGTGGGCCGTACTTAAAAGGTCCACAAGACTGGCAGTGGGCCGTACTTAAAAGGTCCACAAGACTAGGCAGTGGGCCGTACTTACAAGGCCCACAAGACCGGCAGTGGGCCGTACCTACAAGACCGGCAGTGGGCCGGACTTACAAGGCCCACAAGACCGGCAGTGGGCCGTACCTACAAGGCCCACAAGACCGGCAGTGGGCCGTACCTACAAGACCCACAAGACCGGCAGTGGCCGGAGCAAGGGTATAATTTGCTCTGTCACTTTCTCTTCACAATGGGAAAGAGTTAAAAATGAATATCTGGGAGCTGGCAATGATGCATGTGAAGTACTTAGAAGTCATCCATTGCGATGAGAAGTCTCATTCAATTCCAAAAAGTGCACGGCATTAAATGATGAAATGTAAATTCATGTTTCAGTTCTATGGAGATCAGTAATTATGACATCTCTGAATTAAAACAAAATAAAGGAATTTAAGAACTGTCATCCTATTCTATTACTTTGAAAACTTGCTTTGTGACAAAATATGCATATAAAATACCTATTTACATACAGTAGAAGTTATAAGAAAGTTATTAAAACATTAATATACATAATTTCAAAGCAGAACCAGAAATAGAATATTAAGACTCCCTTGTTCAGTATACTAAACAGAACCTAAACTGATTATATAAAAACCATATGTTATATTATTACTAAAATTCTACTGAGCCACAATCACAGGAGCACTATAAAATCCCCTAATGTCTACCTTTATAGTTACATACAGATAAGACATTTATTTCAGGCAGATGCACAGGAGAAAGTAAATGGGGTTTAAACAGTACTCATGCATTCAGTAGCCCCATAAACCAAGTCCATACATCCAAGGCACAGCCATGTTACAGATTGTATTAGTGAACGAGGAAGGCTAATCTTCTTGCTTAAGAATAAAGCATACTGGCACGAGGTTTAAGCACCAAAGGCATGAATGTGACTCAGTCATCACCCACATTGTTCTCTTCACCACAATAATACTTATCAGTATTAAGTAGAAACATAGGAAGGAATAATGAGCCACGATGGCTTTAGGCCCAAAGTCGAACCCTCACATCTCAGCAGGCAATGGTGCCTAACAGAGTGAGCTTGCCAAAGACCTATGCCAAGATCTTGCTCAGAAAAGAAGCAAGAAGGAGAAAGATAAATAGAGCACATTGTTCTGACTTCAAGACCTCTACAAAACCTATCAGTGCCATGTAAAAAGGTTTGAAGACAGAAGAGTCATTTTTTCATCATAATTAGGTAATTGCTTTAGTATAATCAGCTCATCATGGTCACAAAGTATTCTAAGAAGTCATACTTTTTGCAAAAAACTATATAAATCTCTGCCTTCTTCAAATTTCCCATATAAATGCTCTGAAAACTCATGGCCTTAACTTTCAAAGAGAAAGATTCAGGAGTAGGGAATTCAAGTGATAAGATTCTTCTTGGCTGCCAACACTAACAGCAGAAAAGCAGAACACTCAACTTTGTACACTAAGGCTTGTCATAATAGTAACCTGGTTTTATAGCTTTGTTTTGTTTTTAACAGGGTCTAAGCATGCATCTCCGACTGATATGGAACTTACTGTGTAGGCCAGGTTGGCCTCAAACTCACAGAGACCTAACCACCTATACTAGGATTAAAGGTGCATGCCATGCAGACACACCCGGCATGAACCTGATTTCAAATAATGCATTCTCATACCCGTCTTGTTTGTATTCAGTGGACCCAGCTATTAAATTTATCCTTCAGTGAAAAAGTTTAAGTGACAAAAGTTGCTTTAATGAGTTATTTGTCCATGATTCTAACTTTAGCTTGATTTTAATTTCTTTCTAACTTTCATTGACAGAATCAGGGTAAAGTATTCACACTTCAAAGAGAATATTTCCATTTCTAATCTTTATAATGCTGAGTTTTAAAGAGATTAGCACAGACCATAAATTGTATACAATGTATATGAATGTAAGTAGGAAACACTTTTGACATAATTAATCTCTGCATCAGAATAAATCATGGTAAGAAATTTTATACCTAGAGATTTGTGGATTTGAAAAGGTTAAGTAATATTTTGAGGGATAGAGTCTGGATTTATTGAGTTCCCTGAAACATGGGGAAATAGATATGTTTTAAATTAACTTCATCCAAAAGAAAATCCTACTTTAATTATACCAGAAATTCTTGACAGACCTGCCAGATGCAAATGGGATTTCTGTTACTAAATCTAACAAAATCTCTTTAAGGAATTATGAGAGTCTGTTAAAAAAAAAACCCATACCAAAAATCTGATGAAAAAACAAAACAAAAAAACAATGACATAAAATAATTTGCCATTCCAAAACAATATCTGGTTCTTTACAAAGAAATGTCTAGAAAGCACTAATTATACAGACTTTATGCATTCCTGAAATGACAGGATCCCAGTTCTGGAATCCTTAAGGACAAACAAATATGGTTTTTAGAAAATACACACTACCTATTAATATATGTACCTAGCTTTTGATGTCCTAAAATAGAGAAATAACTGATGATATGAAAAATGACTAGTTTTTAAATCATCATAATCATGAGCAAAACAAACTTTACGATTACAGGTTAATTCAAAGAAACTATTTCCTTATCTGCAAATATCATCTTTAAGACATTAATTCTATAAATCTGTTTTTAATAGGAGAAAATAGACTCACTCCATCCTACATTTAAAGATTGCATTAACAATAAGATGTAATGGTAGATAAGAATAAACTGCAAAGTTTAGAAGACGTAAAAATGTAAAGCATATCTATTTATCAAATATAATAAAATTACATAATCATAACATGAATAAATATAAAAAGAAAATAATAAGATATTTTAATGAAATTTTAATGAAGGTTGAAGTAAATATCTTTATATCAAACTCCAGTTGCAATTACAAATCTTTTATTCACAATTGAAAGGAAATGGAGCAAAAGTCATCAACACAGTTATGTCCAGAACCTGTAATTTCTGTATACTGTTAGCTTTAAACGACTATCATATCCTGAATAGTAATGTACAAAGTGCTCTACATAGAAAGTGGAATACTCAAGTGGGACTACTTGGAGTTAAATTAAAAGACACAGACTGACCAGAGAATCACAAAGAAGAACAAAAGGCTATTTGGGGTATTGGGCCTACTGAACTACTTTCATTGCAGTAATAGATTCAGAAAATATAATTGTGGGAAACTAGATTGAATACAACTCGCCTTCACTGGATCTACTGAGATGAGCAAAAGAAAGGGAGCAGAAATAGGAAAATAAGCAATTAAATCTGTGAAAAGTTAACTTACTGGATATTTCCTGCTCAGAGTAACTTCCTAAAGAAAACATTAGAAATCACATTTTTAAAGAAAGTTAAATAAAATCATAAAAGGTATGTTCTGGGATCAGTATTGTAAGTCTGGGAAACTTGACAGACATATTTCATATAGCAACTACAGAACTTAGTCTAATTAAACAATTTTCAAAGCTAATCCAGTCACTTAATCCACATAAACAAAGTCCTCAGGGGAAATCTTTAACTATGTAAAGATTAGTTTCTTTGTGTGTGGTCTAAACATGCTCATGAAAATATTTAGGGAGATCTAGCCATCTATTTTCCTGTAATAGATCATTATTTAGAAGTGAGATGAGGTTTATTTCATATTCAATTTATTTTATTTCAAATAAAGAGATAGAAGAAAATTATTTTAATGTTCCTTACACAGACCACGAGAACTTGTTTTTCACTGTTCACACATATATGGAATTGTCAGGAAAAAGAATAATATAAGGCAGCCAAACCTGTCAGAATTAAATAGTCTATGGTAACAAACAGCTTACCTGCAATTTCTTCTAAGGTGTTGGCATGCATGTCCAGTAGCACAGTTCCATTCAGAATGCAGCTTCTTAACTCAAACAAACTGTGTAATGAAAGTGTGGCCACATAGGGCTTACTCCATCTCTCTCCTCCATCTTCCACATCTTCTTCAAATTTCAACCACCTATGCAAATAGATATTCTTGTAAATGTATTAAGTACTACAGTGTTGAAGAATTATTTCTTATCATAAAAAAGTTATAAAAAGAAAAGTCTCCAGATTGATACTAGTTTCCATGGGTATGTAGAACCCATTATGAGAACCCATATGTTCTCTTTAAATTCTATTAAACAAACGTTATTAAAAACAAAGATTTAGTTTTTGTTAATTTATCTAGCTTTGCAGAAGTATTTTTAAAGAAAATTTGCCAGTGGTCACTATTGTAGTACTAATTAAAAAAAGAAAGCATTTTCCTTTGTGGAAAAATATTTGTAGTTGGAAAAAAGTGGTGAAAGAATACTTAATTTTTTTTTCTTTGTATTTGGAAATCTTAAATTTCAGGTTTCAGATGACAATTTCTCCAATAAATTTGAAGGATGCTTATGCAATCTGGGACTTATTTTGTTGGAAAAATTCTTGTTATTTTTGCCTGGAAGAAAGCTATTCATGACAGTCAGTGGTAGGACCTGGATACACAAAAACTGGTCTTGGACATCATTCCATGGGTACTCCTGCCAAGAATGGAACAAGAACTCTGAATCCAAGTGGAAACCACTGCCTTCTTAGTGTGAAGAAACAGTCAGCAATATCTGTGATCTTTTGTAATTAAGACAAATAGGAAAGATAAGGGAAGTCAATGGTTTTACTACTCTGGCATCAAGCCCTTAATGATTTAGGGACTTGCTCTCTAATCTTATCTGAGGACCTGGTTAATTCCACCACCTCTAATGAACTCTAACCTAAATAGTTTTCCCTCCTCCATTTCCCTTATTCATGCCTCTGTCCTTATCACTTTTAGCCATATTTCCTCTTTCCAAATAGAAATACACACAGACACACACACACACACCCCTATTGGGTATTGCTGTTTATGTAATAAAAGGCTCAACTTCAATGCTTAAAAACCCATGTGAGAAACTAGACAAAGAATCAAATGTGTTAGCAGATAGTAACCAAGAGTGTGTTAGAAAGAGAGTCAAAATGAGTGTCAAGAAAGCCATGGATCTGTCCTAAAATTCAAGAAGCAAAATACTATTCAGGCTATCTTTACACAAATGGGGAAAGCTGTGCTTATAGAGATTCCACAAAGGATCAAAAAAACTCACATTTCATCACCAAATCATCGACAATATCTCTTCAAAGAACACTTTGTCAACATGGTTTTTCTATTTCCTTGTTTAATTGTCTTTTACTCTGTGATGTTGATCCTTGGTTAGTTTTGATGTTTATTGTGGCTGGCAGAGAAGGCTGTGGGAGTTCTAGCTGGAGAAAGGGTTCCACTATGCAGCCTAGGATAGCCTTCCTTTCCTCTGCTTCCCAAGGGCTGAAACTATAGGTGTGGACCACCCCCGTCAGCTAAGGAGTGTTTCTATTGGTGTGTGTGTGTGTGTGTGTGTGTGTGTGTGTGTGTGTGTGTGCATGTTGAAGGGAGGGAATGCAAGTGCATGTGTGCAGGTAAAAGCCACAGGTCAGTCTCCAGTTTCATTCCTTCAGGAATCATCTACCATAATATCTTTTATGCTTTGATCTATTCTTTCAGAATTCCATAAAATATATTTTGACTATATTTTTCTTGTTCCATGAACACCTCCAGATCATACCCCAGCAACGGCTTACACATCCAATTCTTTGTTCTTTCTCTCTTAAAAATCAATTTTATCCGATATTAGGATGGCTACTCCACGAAATTCCTAGGCAAATGGTCAGAACTTGAAAATATCATCCTTAGTGAGGTAACCCAATCACAAAAGATCACACATGGTATGAAGTCACTGATAAGGGGATATTGACCCAGAATCTCAGAATACCCTAGACACAATCAGCATATCAATAGATTTCTAAAAAGATGGAAGGAGAGACCCCTGGTCCTGGAAAGACTGGATGTAGGGGAACGCCAGGACAGAGTAATGAGAGGGGGTTGAACGGAGAAAAGAGGGAGGGAAGGGGGCTTATGGGACTTTCGGGGAGGGAGGAAACGGGAAAGGGGAAGTGATTTGGAATGTAAATTAAAAAAATAAAATTAAATTAAATTAAAAAAAAAAAGAAAAAAAAACCCAAAAAACAAAACCATAGAATTTGGCTTGGGTTGGCCAACTAATCTTTAACATGATCCCTGCCATAGACTACAACTGACATACCAAGTGTTACTCCACTGGGGAACAAAAGGATGATATTTCCCTCTCCAAGTATCTATCCATGGCTAATAACTCCTTGGTTAATGGTGATAATTTGTGCCCACTTCTCTGCTTTCTTGTTGCGATTTTTGTCTGACTTGAGCATGTGAGAATTGTACACATGCTGTCACAGTCTCCTTGAGTTCATATGTCATCAGCCTTGTTGTGTCTGGAAAACACTGTTTTCTGCAAGTCTTTGACAACTTCTTAATATAGTAAACCTTCTGTCTTTTCTACATAGATCTCTGAGCTTTGAGGGGAAAGGTGTGACAGAGACATCACATTTAGGAATGAGAACTACTTAATTTTTGAGACAGGGTCTCTCATTAGGATTTGATGTTCACTGATTGAGCTAAGCTGACAGGCCTGTAAGCCCAAGGGATCCTCCTGTTTCTGCCTCTCCAGACCTGGAATTATAGGCACACACTAGTCTGTCTGGCTTTTTATTCAAGTATTGGGGATTGAACTCAGAAGGCCTTTGTGTTGCTCCGCAAACACTTTACCAACTGAGCTATATCCCCAGACCCTTCTTTAATTTTTTAAATGAGTGATTCTTAAAAATTTTCTGCCCTTTACAGATCTTCAATTCCTCGTATCCAATTGGTGATTATTAGGGTTTGTGGCTTGGGAAGAGTGGGACAATAGTAATTGGCACCCTTTCAATTGTATGAGTCCATGTGAATATAACTTGTTCTGGTCAAAGAGTTCATAGTGTACATTATGCTTATTGCTCCCAGGACTTGGCAGTATTTAACTCCCCTGGTCATTCTTTTTTTTATGATATGAGAACCAATCTTTTTCAAGATAGAGACTGTTCTCACACCAAAGTCTATAACATCAAACATTTGGATCAGGTCTGGTAAGAACGAATATGACTTTTATACAATTTTTATACACTTAATTAGTATTTCTTGCCATATATACAAATATGTGACTTATGCTATATACTACTCATAGTGTGTGTGTGTGTATGTGTGTGTGTGTGTGCAAAGCCACAATCACATTGAGTAGTAAAATTGCAAAAATTACTTCCTTAGTAAGCAATTTGAGACAGATTCTATTGGAGAATGTCCCTTGGCCTAGTTGCAAATAAGAAATTTGACCTTTATTTGCAATATACATACAAACTACAGTGTGACCAAGGTAAAGTCTTTACCAATACTCTGGGTCAGTTTCTCATATGAGTAAACAGGAAACAAGTTCAGCATGTTAATAAATAGCTGAGACCTCCTGACCAACAGTCTTTTCAAATCCAACTTGCTTTATTTAACTTTATTTTCTCCACTGAGGATTGCAGAACTCCCCAGTTTCATTTCAGTCATTTTCTGCCTAAAGTTTATATGTTAATGTCTATAGCAGAAACAAAACAAAACAACAACAAAAACTAATACACTTAATTTTCAACCATGACTGAAAACAATCTCATTAGAAAAAAAATTCTAATCCCTTTTATTTGTTATACTATTTATATATTTTAAAATTATCAACTATGCAAGATAAAAATGATTTTTTGTAACAAAACAGCTTCTTTAAATCTCCTGTTATTTTGCATGCTACTCTCATGTAATGTGGCTGTCAAACAATAGGAGAGGGGGAAGAGGGAGAGAGGAGGAAGGGAGGAACAAAGAAAGGACAGGGAAGGAAGAAGAGGGGGAAAGAAGAAGAAGAAGAAGAAGAAGAAGAAGAAGAAGGAGAAGGAGAAGGAGAAGGAGAAGGAGAAGGAGAAGGAGAAGGAGAAGGAGAAGGAGAAGGAGAAGGAGAAGGAGAAGAAGAAGAAGAAGAAGAAGAAGAAGAAGAAGAAGAAGAAGAAGAAGAAGAAGAAGAAGATGGAGAAGATGATGATGATCACCACAACTACAGCATCACAAGGGCTGGCATGATTTTCAAATTAGATTTAAAGACAATGGATTATATACAGGTTTAATAGATTTTTGTGGGAAAACATGAGTTTGTTCCACATAAAATATTCTAATTCATTACTTAGGGAGCTGTAGTTTTTTTCTATCATACAGTTTTTTTAATTACTTGATTTATAACTCTATTAACTGATCTATAAAAAGTTTATAAAGTGTAACATGAGTTCATTTCTAAAATACAGGGTGTTATTTCTATATAATATAATCAAACTTTAAAACAAACCTTATAGATACCAGTGAAGATAGGTGACTGGGCTTCTATATCATTCGATCATTTTTAAAAGTAAACATTTTAATTTTTATCAATGATTTTTATTTTTTGAGATAATAAAGTTACGTAATTTCTCCCTTCCCTTTCTTCCTCCAAAATCCTTCCATGTTTTCTTACAAATCCATGGCTTCTGCTTGTTTTAATGGTGTGTGAGTGCATATGCCTTCATATGTGCATGTGTGTGAGAATATTGGTAAAACGTGTACAATGTGTGTGTTTTTATCCCTCATGTGGATCCATGTCATTTCTGAAAACAGAAAAGGTTCGGACCACTCCTGAGCAACAGAATGAACCCCTTGTGCCACATCTTCATATTCTCGACCTTTCCTCAGTTACTGTCCCCCAACAATCACTAGACTACTGTCTTATCACTTCGAGGATGCAGAACGTTCCAATGCAGCTGGAAAGTTTTGTTTTGTTTTGATTTTCATGGGCACATTGGAGGACTGTATTCCCAACATTCTTAACTATTAACTAATCATTAATAATTGGGGTTTTTCATGCAGCAGAGACTTATACAGCATCTGCTATGCTAATGTCCTTTCTTATTGTTGGAAATCAGCAGGAAACTTAGCATCAGTGCTTCTTGATCATATAGACTGGTCAGTGACAGGCAATCGGCAGCTGGATGACAGCATTTCAGATGCAGATGGCAGCCAGGAAGAACAGTACTGTTTCAGAGGTTTAGTCTATTATCATCACTGCAGGGAGCACGGCAGCATCCAGGCAGACATGATACTGGAAGAGTCAAGACTTCTACATCTTGCTCCACAGGCAGCAGGACACTGTGGGAAGTGTTTAGACTTGGCTGGTTTTCACTTGAGACTCATCATGTTGTTGCATGTTTCAATACTTTACTCCATTTCTCCATATTCTTTTGTGAGTAATATTCTGCTATGTAGAATTCATGTAGAAATTAATGTGTAAACAAGAGTTTTCATTTCTACATTACAAAATGACTAAGAGTACAATTGATGTGTTAAATAGTAAACATGAGCTTAATTGTATAAGAAACTATCAGTGTTTTACAGAGTGTTTCTCTAGCAATTACATTCACAGGTGCAAAGTATGAGAAGTCTAGTTGCTCTATATCTTTAACAGCTCCTCTTATTTGCCAACGTTTATCTCAACTGTTTTAGTGGTTTTAGAGTGACATGTCACAGAAGATTTAATTTGCCCTTACCTAAGTATTAATGGTGGTGAATATTTTCTAAGCCATTTGCCATGCATCTGTGTGTTTTATGTATATGTTTCTGTATGTGCATGTGTGTGTGTCTTCTATCTTCTCGCATAACATGATTTCTCATAGAAACCATGATTGTGTCAAGCCATCCACGCATGTAAGAGAATCTTGTGTGTTCTGAGACCTCCTAATTTCTATATTTATTTTTTTAAATTTAATCATTGATGATAAATTGGTATGAATGATTATATGATGCACACATATATGTGTATGCTATTTTGCATATATATGCCATATACATTTTTTGTAAAAAAAATATGTTGTGACTTCTACGCATTTTCCTAATTTATTTGCATGCTTTTGAGTATCAATAGTTCTTTAATTTCATAACTTTTGCACATTTTCAAAAATCAGTTAGCCACACATGTTAGTGTGTTTCTTAGTTCTTGATTATGATCTACATATCTATGTATTATGTACACTGGCATTTTAAATACAAATCTACATGCTATATTTTTCATTTATAAAAAACACTTTAAATTGAGTGCTTGTTTCTGTTAGAAAAGAATGGAGTCTTGAAAGTTCTAAGCAGCTTAATAGCTAAAAATGACCAAATGTAAGTTACATGCATGGATGGTTTGATACAACCACAGGTTTTTGGAAAATTATGGGAAAAGACATAAGGTACTTTCCATAAGAGAAATCTACAAGTAACAAATACCAAGTTACTAAGAATAACACACATTTCAAGTTCCAATGCTTCATGCCAAACCCAGAATTATGCCAAAATATTAAGACACATTTAAGAAATTTTTTTCTATGTATATTGGTTTTTTAATTAGATATTTTCTTTATTTATATTTCAAATGCTATCCCCTTTCCTCTTTCCCCTCTGAAAACCCCCTGTCACATCTCCCTACACCCTACTCACCCACACACCCACTCGCGCTTCCCTATCCTGGCATTTGCCTACACTGGGGCATCAAGCCTTCACAGGACCAAGGACCTTTCCTCACACTGATGACCGACAAGGACATCCTCTGCTACACATGCGGCTGGAGACAAGGGTCCCTCCATGTGTTCTCTTTGGTCAGTGGTTTAGTCCCTGGGAGCTCTGGGGTACTGGGTTGGTTCTTATTGTTGTTCCTCCTATGGGGCTGCAAGCTCCTTCAGGACTTTCTCTACTTGCTACATTTGGGACTCTGTGCTCAGTCCAATGGTTAGCTGACAGCATCTACCTCTGTATTTGTCAGGCACTGGCAAAGCCTCTCAGGAGACAGCAGTATCAGGCTCCTGTCAGCAAGCACTTTTGGCATCCACTATAGAGTCTGGGTTTGGTAAATGTAGATGGGATGGATCACCAGGTGGGACAGTCTCTAAATGGCCTTTCCTTCAGTCTCTGCTCCACACTTTGTCTCTGAATCTCCTCCCATGGGTATTTTGATCCCCCTTCTAAGAAGGACCAAAATATTCCCACTTTGGTCCTCTTTCTTCTGAGCTTCATGTGGTCTGTAAATTGTATCTTGGGTATTCCGAGCTTCTAGGCTAATATCCACGTATAAATGAGTGCATACCATGTGTGTTCTTTTATGACTGGGTTACCTCACTCAGGATGATATTTTCTAGTCCCATCCATTTGCTTAAGAATTTCATGAATTCATTAGTTTTAATAGCTGAGTAATACTCCATTGTGTAAATGTACCACATTTTCTGTATCCATTCCTCTGTTGAGAGACATCTGGGTTCTTTCCAGCTTCTGGCTGTTGACTGTTATGAACATAGTGGAGCATGTGTCCTTATTACATGTTGGAGCATCTTCTGGGTATATGCCCAGGAGTGGTATAGCTGGGTCCTCAGGTAGTACTATGTCCAATTTTCTGAGGAACAGCCAAACTGATTTCCAGAATGGTTTTACCAGCTTGCAGTCCAACCTGCAGTGGAGGACTGCTTCTCTTTCTCCATATCCTCGCCAGTATCTGATGTCACCTGAGATTTTGATCTTAGCCATTCTGACTGGTGTGAGGTGGAATCTCAGGGTTGTTTTGGTTTGCATTTCCCTGATGACTAAGGATGTTGAACATTTCTTTAGGTGTTTCTCAGCCATTCAGTATTCCTCAGTTGAGAATTCTGTTTAGCTCTGTCTCCCATTTTTAATAGGATTGTTTGGTTTTCTGGAGTCTAACTTCTTGAGTTCTTTGTATATATTGGATATTAGCCCTGTGTCGGATGTAGGGTTGGTAAAGATCTTTTCCCAATTTGTTGATTGCGGTTTTTTCCTATTGACACTGTCCTTTGCCTTACAGAAGCTTTGCAATATTATGAGGTCCCATTTGTCAATTCTTGATCTTAGAGTATAAGCTACTGGTGTTCTGTTCAGGAAATTTTCCCTTATGCCCATAGCTTGGGGTTCTTCCCTATTTAATTTTCCTATAATTTGAGTGTATCTGGTTTTATGTGGAAGTGCTTGATCCACTTGGACTTGAGCTTTGTATAGGGAGACAAGAGTGGATCAATTTGCATTTTTCTACGTACAAACCACCAGTTGAACCAGCACCATTTGTTAAAAATGCTATCTTTTGTCCACTGGAGGGTTTTAGCTCCTTTGTCGAAGATCAAGGGACCATAGGTGTGTGGGTTCACTTCTCAGTCTTCAATTCTATTCCATTGATCTACCTGCCTGTCACTGTACCAATACCATGCAGTTTTTATCACTATTGCTCTGTAGTATAGTTTGAGGTCATCGATGGTGACTGTAGTGGCTATTCCTGGTTGTCAACTTGACTTTATCTGGAATGCACTACAATCCAGAATTGGAAGGCTTACCTATGATCCTTACCTGGAGGCTCAGAGATACAAGTTTCTGATTGGAATCTTGGCATGGAGATCTTGAAGCATAGTGGCTATGAATTCCAGAAGATTAAGACAAGGAGATCTCAGAGTTCAAGGCCATCTGGGATTAAAGGTGTGGTGGCACACATCTTTAATCTGGGTCATACCCTCTGCTGGAGACCTACATGAGGACATTGGAAGAAGGAAGACTCACTCTCACTCTTCCTTGCCTGCTTTCCTCATGGGACTGAGCCACAGCTAGATCCTTGGACTTCCATCCACAGCTGCCTTGTGGGACTGAGCAACCACTAGATCCTTGGACTTCCGTCCACAGATGCTGCTGACCATTGTTGGGTCATATATAGTATAGAGACTACCCATACGTTCTGTGACTCTAGAGAACCCTGGCTAATACAGTGATTCTGCTAGTAGTTCTTTTATTATTGAGAATGGTTTTCGCTATCCTGGGTTTTTTGTTATTCCAGATGAATTTAGAAATTGCTCTTTCTAACTCTATGAAGAATTGAAATGGAATTTTGATGGGGATTGCATCTGTAGTTTGTTTTTGGCAAGATGGCCATTTTTACTATATTAATCCTGCCAATCCACGAGCATTCCATCTTTTGATATCTGTCTAGAAAACTGTGCATTTCATCCAGATTTTCCAATTTTGTAGAGAATAGGCTTTTGTAATAGGATCTGATGATTTTTTGGATTTCCTTAGTTTCCGGTGTTATGTCTTCCTTTTCATTTCTGATTTTATTGATTTGGATACTGTTTCTGTGCCCTCTGGTTAGTGTGACTAAGGGTTTATCTATCTTGTTGATTTTCTCAAAGAACCTGGTTTTGTTGATTTTTTTCATATAGTTCTTTTTGTTTCTACTTGGTTGATTTCAGCCCTGAGTTTGATTATTTCCTGCCTTCTACTCCTCTTGGGTGCATTCGCTTCTTTTTATTCTAGAGCTTGCAGGAGTGTTGTCAAGCTGCTAGTGTGCTCTCTCCAGTTTCTTTTTAGAGACACTTAGAGTTATGAGTTTTCCTCTTAGCACTGCTCTCTCTATCAATGAACTCAATTCCCCAATAAAAAGACAAAGAGTAACACACTGGATATGTAAACAGGACCCAACATTTTGCTGCATACAGCAAACCCACCTCAGTAACAGACACTACCTCAGAGTAAAAGGCTAGAAAACATTTTTCCAAGCAAATGGTTCCAAGAAACAAGCTGGAGTAGTCATTCTAATATTGAATAAAATCAACTTTCAATCTAGAGTTATCAAAAAAAGATAAGGTGGGATACTTTATACTCATCAAAGGAAAAATCTACCAAGAAGAACTTTCAATTCTGAACATCTATCTTCCAAATGCAAGGGTACCCACATTCATAAAAGAACCTTTACTAAAGCTCAAAGCACACATTGCACCTCACACAATAATAGTGGAAGACTTCAACACCCCATTCTCATCAATGGACAGATCATGAAAACAGAAACTAAACAGAGACAAAGTGAAACTAACAGAAGTTATGAACCAAATGGATTTAACAGATATCTGTAGAACATTTTATCCTAAAACAAAAGAATATACCTTCTCAGTACCTCATGGTATGTTCTCCAAAACTGACCATATAATCAGTCACAAAACAACCCTCAAGAGATACAACAAGATTGAAATAATCCCATGCATTTTATCAGACCATCATGGACTAAGGCTGATCTTCAATAACAATAAAAATAATGTAAAGCCCACAGACATTTGGAAACTGAACAACACTCTACTCAATGACAGCTTAGTCAAGGAAGAAATAAAGAATTTAAAGACTTTTTAGAATTTAATGAAAATGAAGCCACAACATACCCAAACTTGTTACACAATGAAAACAGTCAAGAGAATTTTTAAGGAGACTATATTAAGAAAATAATACATATCACATAAGTATTGCTTTGTTTTCTGTGTTTTCATGCAACTTCATCATTTGAATATATAAATAAAGAGGTTTACAACATCTCAAATTTTGTTTCAAGACTATTAGCTATTGAGTATATGGTTAATTTGCAAAATGTTTCATTACTGTTAATGACCTAGTGGGCTGCAATTTGTTTCAGTTTTCAAATAAACTCTGTTGACATTTATTACAATAAGCAAATAAGTGTTTCAAATCATGAAGTCCATTTGATGGATGATACAAAAAATATAAAATATAAAATCTGTAGGCTAAATACATGATATTTTGTATATAGTGGGGTTACCCCTGGGCAGATTGTTTTCATCCCCTCAGTCTGGATCTGTTTTGATCTATGGTTAGCACACTGAATTCTCTTTTTACTAAACGACCATAAATAGGTGTTTCATGAATTCTTTGAGGGTTAAGTTGATGAAAATGTTCCCCCCTTGTATTAAAATATATAAAACAAATTCTTTTACCATTTAACAACAGATATTTTCTAGCAAAATTAATTCTACATGTATTATTTAACACTAACTCAGCTTAACACTTTTTAGGAAGTTTTATTCTTTCAATCTGTCAAAAAGAAAGGAGATCTATAGCTCCTAAATTATGGTTTTGAAGGAGGCAAGATACCCCCAGATAAGGCTTTTGCTTTTAAGAGAGTTGAAACAGGACTAGTAAATATCTGTAAAGCAATTTATCTTAAGGGGAAAGAAACTATCAAATCCCAACCTTTAATGACTCTAATTATTTTTTTCTCTCATAATTTCTTTGATTTTTGAGATTATAATATAATTGCCTAATTTCCCTGCTCAAATTCATGGTCTTTTTTTCTTCATTAGCTGTTGTTACATATATCTATGTATATAATGTATATACAAATATAATCCAAATGCTTGAATATAATCTGCTTAGTATGTATAATGTTACTTGCGTGTACATTTTTCGGGCTGTTTTAATCCATATGATCTTGGCATTTTGTATTCTATTGAAGAGTTCAGTTGATGTGGATATTTACTAATCTTGACTATCAAATGCTTTTGTAGCATCAATAAGATTGTTTTGGTGTACTAACACTTTTCTATGCCACCAACCAGGAGCGTACATGGGCTGGTCCCAGGCCCCTGACACATATGTAGCAGAAGTCTGCTTGCCTGGTCTGTGCTCAGTGGGAGACGTGCTTAATCCTAGAGAGACTTGAGACCCCAGGGAAGAAGGAGGCCTGACTTGGGGGGAGCACCCTCTCGGAGGCAATGAAAAGAAGGAATAAGATGAGGAACTATGGGAGGGAGGACCAAGGGGGCAACAACTGGAATGTAAGTAAATAAAATAACTTTTAAAAATATTCAATAAGCATTAAATGGATCAGTAATGCTCATCAATTATCACTCATCAATAATATGGATGAACATTTAACAATAACTATGTTGGATAGATTTAAGGCAAACTAGTACAACTTCAAGTTTAATATCCAATTAAGTGCCATGTGTCCCAGAATGCTGTTTCAACATGAGATCTCTAAGGAGTATGTCAACACCAAAAGCAGTTTGATTAAAGCTGTCTTACTGAGTGAAATACAAAGATTAACAAAACAAAAATTTCTCTATTGTGTACTTCAGCACATTCTCTCCCTTTGCTGAGCATATTAAGCCCTCTCCTTTATGCTTGACTAACTCCCAACTCAATTATCAAGAGTCATCTCAGAAGGATTCAGCTCAGCTTTATGGAAATCTTTTTTTAGCTTTTTAAAATTCATGACATTTATTTTTTGAGGTATAATTTTTATAAATATAATCCTATAATTTCTCATTCCCTTTGTCTTAGTTAACTATTCTATTGCTGTGAAGAAAAACCATGATGAAGACCACTCTTATAAAAGAAAGCATTTAATTAGGGGTTTGATTAGAGTTTTAGAAGCTTAGTCCATGATCATCATGGTGGGAAGCAGACAGCATTACCACTAGAGCTGTAGCTGAGAGCTATGTTCTAATCCATAGGCAGCAGTCAGAGAATGAAACACTGGGCCTGGTGTAGGCGTTTGAAAGCTCAACGTTCACCCACAGTGACACACCTCCTTTGACAATACCACACCTCTTAATCCTTCTCACACAATTCTACTAACTGGGAACCTAACATACATGTTCCTATTGGGGAATTATTTTCATTCAAACTACCACACTTTTCCTCCCCCCCCCAGAGCCTCTGAAATGCCCCCTCTTTGTTCTCTGTCAAATTCATGCCCTTTTCTTTCATATTGTTTTATATACATTGTAAGTAATATTATATAGACTGATCAGCTTATACTTATGTATATAAGAATATAAAGTAGCATATAGGGTAATATGATTCTTAGAGAGGGGAGAAGACAAGGGAGGAGTTGGAAAGGAAAGAGAGGTGAACATGTTATAAATACAAGACCCATGAATAAAAATCTCAAAATATATAAGTAAAAGTAAAAAGATGAGTCAGATAAGAAATCACTTGCCCTGTGTAGTTATTCTGACCTGTTCTCTGTTAACCTTGTAGAAAATGTTCTTGGTATTGAGAATGTGGTCCTCAAAGAAGGATTTGACATACCATTAAACAGAAGCTTGATTAAAAAAATAGTTATTTTAGCAATTTTTATTGAAAAAAAAACAAGTAATTTTTATCAAGATTGGCTAAATAAAGTTCAGTTAGGTAGCAATTAGGTATTTTAAATGATTGCATAAATTTATGTTGCTGATACAAAAATACAGAACTTAAGACTGTATGCCTAATATATACAAAATCTACATTTTTAGATAGACCTCAGGTGAGTCATATTCATATAAAAACCCCAATCACAATAGACCAAGAGCAACCCTAGGTCTTTCCAGTTACTATGCATACATTAGTCACAATATTCATTATACAACATTTACAACTATGTGGTTTTGTCTAGACTGTATATTTTTGAAGGCAAGATCTAATGCTTTTGCTGATGCTGTTCTGCTTACCATTTAATTGATATTCCATAAATGATTATTAAATAAATGAATAAATGTAAGTAAGCACAAATTAGTGAAAGGTATAAAATTTAATTCATTGATTTTATAGTAATTTATAATTTTATGGCACAACTAAAACATTAATTATGAATGATAGAAAATATTTTTAAAAGATATTTTAAAAACATCCAAATTAATGAATTCTTATGCTAGAAAAACAACATAAATATTTTTATTCCTTACCAAACACTACATTAAATTGAGAACTATAACAAAATTCTCTTTCATGTTTTTTTTTTCCCAAAAAAGCTCACAATGAAATTACCACATGATAACACCAATTTGGGTATAAGTCAGCAGCGGAAAAGACAGAAACAAATTACTTTTTATTTCCATTGTTTTGTTGCTGGTACACAAATCATGTTACTGTTTATCTTTAAGGCTGCAGCTGTAGCTGGCTCTGCATCACTGTTTAATTACTGCCTTCAGATTTCATTCTGACCCATATACCATTATAGGATCTTCCCGGGCCAGATGAGCAAATTCAGAAAGCTGTGAAAACCCTAGATGTCTGTAGAATCATTGCACTGGGACTCTATTCTTCTAATGACCTAGATAAAATAAAAATGCTCTTTCACTGTCAAACCCAAATCTTCACCTGGCTGTTTCTCGCCACTCGGCATCTTCCCCCTCACGCCAGCAAATCTCATCCAGTTCTGTGAAAAGGTCATGAGGGATGTGCTCCTCATCATCGTCCTCAGTTCCAAGAATAAACTGCACTCTCTGCGATGGGGTATCTATATATAAAAAAAACATATAGAAAGACATCTGTTTATCAAAGCTACAAGCTTTAAATGCCCCAGCTAATACCTTTGGCACAATGCCAAACTCGCACTCCTTGTGTTCCTTACCTGAGCATTCAACCAATCTTATCATAATACTGTCTAATATAATTTTGAACCACAAATATATTTACATATATATACATAGAAAGCCTGTGTAGGAAGAAATAATGTCTATATAACAGATGACATGATTTATCTACAAAGAAAATATCCCATGATACCTAAAAAGAAAGAAAAGAACTAGAGACTAATATATAACAAGGTTATAGGGTATAAGTTTATTCTCAGATCATTGTTATACACTACAAGATATAATTTTACAATAAACAAACCACAACGGCTTCAACATATTGAATATTTAGGTATAAATGTATAGACACAGATGAGGGCATGTATTCTGCAGACTATAAAATTTCACAAAACAAATGATGCAAACTAATTATGTGCTAAAGCTCCATTTCCAAAGCCTTGGAACCTATGGTGAAAATAAGAATGTAAGGAGGGAGAGAGCAAGGCAGAATTGAAAAACCTGCATATAGAAGTCTTAAGATGGAATCAGTGGATCATTACAGTAAACAGGAAATAGCCAGTATGTGAATTGCTTGAATTAGAAAAGACCATAAAGGAAGGAATGAAAGATCAACCACAGCATAGTTCATGAGGCTAGGGTAAATAGGATTAGTGAAGAGAAAGCGAAGAAGCTGAGTAAACCAATAACAAACCATTCCTCCTAGAAACAAAGGCTGTATTACTTGAGGCAAAGCGAGGGGCAGCATTCTTTGATATACTGGCTTATGCAGCCATTAAGGACACTTGGTTATCTCCTTCTGAAATCCCCATGAAGAATAACCTTCATATGATAAAAGACAAACTTTACGGAAGAGACAGTGTTGCTGCCTGGTTCAAGAGGAAAGACAAATATTACTGAATAAAACAGGTGTGATTGAGGCAGCGTATGATGACCAGTTCAAGAGCAATTGACAGGCATTATTGAGAAAACTAGGTATGCAAAAGCCATGTTTGAATCATAGGCCATATAAGACTGGATCCACAGTAGAGTTAAGAAAAAGGTTCAACATCAGAGATGTTGGAACTAATATGGAACTTTAGTGGTTTTGCTGAGCTCTGTTGGAGGGACATGATCTCTATGCAGTAAGAGAGGCTTTGTCAGATTAGCACCATAAAACTGGCACAGAAGTTAATTCATAAAGTACTAAAGCACATATCTGATGTTAACAAGGGAAAGAGCAGACAAAATGGACTATCCAGCCTACCAGGAAGAAAATGTGACAGGATCTGTGCTCAGTAGGCGTTCTCAGGAAGAAATTAACAGAAAGCCAAAACATTCCATTAGTGAGTTTTTGGAAGGCTTTAAACTCTGAGCAAAACGTTGGTGGAAGAAACAATTAAGAGGTGAAGAGCTATCCCCTAGCATATGTAGTGTGAACTGTACTGAGGATGAAATGTTTTGTTTGGCCTTCAACCTTTCAGCATCCAGGTGCAGCTGATGGGAGAACAAACACCACAGTTCTGATCCAGAGCCTACTATAGTAAAGATCCTAGAAGCAGCTATGGTGGGCTAAAGTCAGCCCTTGGACCCAAGACAAGACAAAAAGCGCAAGCTAGCCCTTCCAAGACTGCATGGGGAAATGCTCAGGGACCTACCTCCAGAGGAGTGCTCCAGAGTGACACTGTGTGCTCACGGGACATATCAATGTACATACCTGCTATTTTATCCTTTTGTTTAATTATGTAACTATATAGGAGCTCCCAAAAATTCTTTAACTGGCATTGTATTACTTGTAATGGATGACAGTGGCATTCAGAGGTCTTGATAAAAAGTTGCCATTCTATGATGTAAATCCTAAGGGTCTCACATGTTTGTAAAAGCATCTGGAAGAACAGTAAAGACTACAGTGAAAGAATTTATACAAAGGCATCTTGCACGATTGAAAAGGGCATAAAATGTTATTGGATGGAAACCCTATACCTGCCTCTGATTCTAGAAATGTGAGGAGGGCTGGAAACAGAGACATTGATGGCATTTAACGAGTGAAGTTCTATTTCAATGGTTGTGCAGTGATTTAAATGAGAAATGTCTCCCATAGTCTCATATATTTAAAAACTTGGTCCCTGGTTGGTGGCACTATTTGGAGAGGTTATGAACCTTTAGGAGGTGGAGTCTTAATGGAACAAGCACTTCCCTGTGGGTGGATTTTGAGAGTTTACAGCCTTACCCACTTCCAAATTGCACTCTGGACTTTTTATTTGCCTTCAAGGATGTGAATGTTCAGCCTCCTGCTCCGACTGTTTGCTACCATCGCACTCACAACATTATGAACTCATCCCTGAACCTTTAAGTCAAGATACAATTTACTCTCGCAAGTCACTTTTGGCCATGGTGCTTTAACACAGCAAAAAGTAACTAATGCAGGGTGATAATTCAAAAATTGAAGAATGGAGACAGAAGACATTTCAACATTAGGAGGAAGAACAGAGAAAATGAGTAAGTTTAGAGCAGAAAAGGAATTTTTTTTTAATTAGATGGACGGTAGATAGTAGGATTGATATTGAGCAAATACATAACAAGCATCTTTCTCTTTATAGGTACTATTCTATATGGTAAATTAGAAAAATATGAGAGAAAAATCTCTGCCCTCTTGTAGTTTCCATCCAATAGGAAGAATGGTATAATGGAATAAAGCAGAAGAGAATATAGAAACAGGTAAGAAATCAGTAATACAGATGGTTGAATGGTGGTCAGTGATTAGGGAAACAGCATACAGAGCTTCTAATTTTAAGACTGGAATCCAAAGGAATAGATGTTACTTTTATAATGATAACTAATCAAATAAGCTCTCTCTACTTGTAATATAAACTGAATTTTGAAAAAAAATGACTATAAAAGTTAATTTAGATAACTATACCATTTGAATCATAACTAGAAATTTTATTAGCAAACTCATAACTGGATTATTACTCATGTTCTTCATGTTTCCTTATTATTCATATACTATTTAGACAGGCTCTTACAAACATTTTAGTGAAAATATTCTTGTTTGTATACCCTATGATTATGCCCTATTTTGGGCCCTTTCTTTTCTGAAGAGTTGTTAAAAATATATTGATAAACATATTTCTCATGTTAGCATAGCAAGAGTAACAGTAGAGGTGAGTTGGGGATTTTCCATTTTAATGTGTGATTTTTATTGCCAAGAAGTATACACTTCTACTGACTATGGTAGAATGGTAGATGGTAGTTACTGACTTATGAAAGAGATCCACAAATAGTTTATTTACCATGATGTATCTCGGTATTATAGAAATTTTCAACTTCTTTATCTTTGCTATGCATAAGAGTTGTCAATATTCAGAAAATTCATCTTTTGATATAATAGAATAAAAATAAAATTGATAATTATTCTTCAAATTCATGTCTTCAGGCTCCTTCAGACTTAACAACATTTTTATTTTGGTTGAATTTTAACATTTTCTCATTATTTGAGTATAACACAACTGAATGAATGATTACCTACTATTAATGTTAATTCATAATTATGAGTAATAAGGTGATACAATGAATTTTCAACTAAACCACCAAAAACTGACAGATATTTCTCACCAAAGAAGGTGTAAGAGAATATGAAGCATTTACAAACTGTGTCCCTGAAAATTTAATTAAATGCTCCCTACATTTACCCTCATATACACCAAGACAGAGTGACAACAGAAGGAGGCAGTACACATGTGCTCTTGCATATTTCTCCAAATAGACCTGTGATGTGAGTCTCAAACCCCTTATCCCTAAACAAAGCTGAAGAGCAAGGTTGTCTGCCTCTTCCTAAAGCCAACTGAGTGGAGCTTCAAGAGTACAAGGGGATCTGGAATTCTCCAAGAAGCCTGGATTAAGACTCCTGCCTAAAAATAAAATAATGTCTACCTAGCTGAAGAAGGATGAGACTCCTATTTTTAATTAAATGAATTCCCAAAATTTATCAAGGCAGTGAACATGTGTAGGTGTTTCACAGATAGACAAAATAAGACAGAGGTAGGAGATAAACTCCAGAGAGGCAAATAACCCTATTAAAAAATGGGGTACAGAGCTACACAAAGAGTTCTCACCTGAAGAATATCTAATGGCTGAGAAGCACCTAAAGAGATGTTGATCATCCTTAGTCATTAGGGAAATGCAAATCAAAACAACCCTGAGATTCCATCTCACACCAGTCAGGATGGCTAAGATCAAAAACACAGGAGACAGCAGTTGTTGGCGAGGATGTGGAGAAAGAGGAACACTCCTCCACTGCTGGTGGAATTGCAAGCTGGTACAATCACTCTGGAAAGCAGTCTGGCGGTTCCTCAGAAAACTGGGCATGACACTCCCGGAGGATCCGGCTATACCACTCCTGGGCATATACCCAGAGACTTTACCTGCATGCAATAAGGACACATGCGCCACTATGTTCATAGCAGCCTTATTTATAATAGCCAGAAGCTGGAAAGAACCCAGATGTCCCTCAACGGAGGAATGGATTCAGAAGATGTGGTATATCTACACAATGGAATACTACTCTGCAATTAAAAACAATGAATTCACGAAATTCCTAGGCAAATGGTCAGATCTTGAAAATATCATCCTTAGTGAGGTAACCCAATCACAAAAGAACACACATGGTATGCAGTCACTGATAAGGGGATATTGACCCAGAATCTCGGAATACCCTAGACACAATCCGCATATCAATAGATTTCTAAAAAGATGGTAGGAGAGACCCCTGGTCCTGGAAAGACTGGATGTAGGGGAACGCCAGGACAGAGTAACGAGAGGGGGTTGAATGGAGAAAAGAGGGAGGGAAGGGGGCTTATGGGACTTTCGGGGAGGGAGGAAACGGGAAAGGGGAAGTGATATGGAATGTAAATTAAAAAAATAAAATAAAATAAAATAAAAAAGTACGTGCAATGTGGATCTGGCTTAGATTTCATATAATAGGCTGATGAAAAACAATGGGAAAAACACTGAGAGAAAATCTGCTCCTAGAGCTGAATGACTACAGGATAAGAAGAATGCATGATAAAGTTGTTAGAATTCCTGTTGGAGGCCATGGGAGAGGATGGGCAAACAGACTTAGAACTCCTGGAGGGAAGCCCACTGTTTAGCACATTCAAGATAGTGTGCCTTAGAGAGGCAGAGCCCCAAGGTATATGTGTCCTGAGGACTTCAGGCTGTTATGGAGTTTCCCTAGGCTTCTGCCCTTGTGGTCATCACAACCCTCATAATCTATGAGCTGTATGAAAACTCTAAGGGGAGTTCTAGCTCCTCAGTCAGCAGTGTCATTGGCACTTACAATAATAGTGATTGATTCTTTTTCCAAGTATTGTTGCTGGGACAGATTAATGATTCAATTGCCACCTTTAGAAAGGATTTGGAGATGTGTTGTTAATGAAATTAAGTTATGAAGGTTTTTTGTTAGTGGCTTTGATGTAGAAGTTCTTGGGGAACAATTTAAAATTCAGAAGGGCACACTCTTGATAGTTGAGAGAGGGATTTTTTGAGGTCAGGGAACAAGAACAATGGCAGCCCAACTAGTACTAGCTGATGTGCCTTTCTTGCTAAAGCTGGGTTGGTGATTAATTTCTTGTGCTCATTTTTGCTCTTGGCTTCCTGATATGATTTAATGAACAACTTTTAATGAGTAGATGTGTATTCTAAGAATTTAAAGTAAACAGTGTTTTTTACATAAAATTTTAGATTTGTGATTCTTTTAAGCTTTTCTTTATAAGATTATGTTTTAAGATTAAATAATAAAATGATTGATCTTTTTTTATAACTGCAAATTTTGCAGCCTGCCAGTAAGAGACCTGGCTGAGAAAAATACATTGCTTGCTTATACTTTTATAAGAAGTTACTTAAACATAAATTGATATGGATCCTTGGGAATAATTTGCTTTTTTCACCTATAATACATAAAATGTTTAATCATGTAAATAAATTGGGGAACATGCTGTTTTTTACTTGTAATTATTCACTTAAAAATAGAATGTAATCCCCATTGTAATTTTTATACTGCTTGAGAGGTTTTGCTGGGGGATATAAGGTATGGGAGAAAAAAATAAGGGTGTTGGAGCCTTGCTTCATCCACCAAGTGTGTGTGTGTGTGTGTGTGTGTGTGTGTGTGTGTGTGTGTGTGTGTTTTCCCCCTTTTCTCTGGCCCCAGAGAATTAAGTTTTGCTCCCTCAGAGAAAAGTCTGCTGAGTGATTAGTTGCTGATACCATACATCCCCCTCAGTACATGACCTGCCACAGCTTGCCTGGTAAATTCTAGTGACAGATTCTCTAGGAAAAAATGAGCAAACTCAGATTTTTTTCTTTTAGCTAAACTTAGAAAATGTAACATCATTTTTTAACAATAGCAGTTCGGAAAGAACCTTCCTTCTTCTTAGTTTCCATGGATTAGACTCATTCTCTACCCTACAAATCTACAGAAATCAAAAAATGGCTGGAAGACAATAGAGTATTTGAAGTAAGGAAAGGGTGTTCAAAGTTTGAAAATTATAAGGCATCTTCTCTTTCATCAATTTCAAGAGGCTTTTGCCTACACAAGGTTCTAGCTGTAGAAAGGGGGACAACTTCACTGTCAACCCAAGTTCAAACTATAATTTCTGATTTGTTACATGAAACAAGACTTTCTGATTAGTCTTCCAAGCATTGGAATTATAGATGTTACCATTACATTTGGATCAGGGTCCCCTCACATTCATGAAACATTAGCCTTTAATTTCATTGAATAAAGTAGTTGCTTACATTAATTCTATAAAGTGAGAGAAAACTGATTTTAAATGTATAAATTTCTGCGGGTCACATATTTTCAAATCCTATCTCATATATATCAGGATATAGTCAATAAAGCACTCATGTTAATTGGTGTTAAACAAAGTATATCACAAGAAAACTACAAAGGATTCATTTCTTTTTTAAGTACTCTTTATTCTCAGCAAGATTCAGCAATATATCATATATAATTTTAAATGTTCAATATATAATAAATTAGAAAAAATTACATTTATACTACAGTTTGATTTTGGATGTTGGCCAGGTATTGTAGATATCAATATTGCTGCTAAATAGTACTAGCAAATATTTCAAGCAATCTGTTAAACTACACTATATGTAAGATGAGCAATAATTGAGTCAATAACTAAATCTCATGATTCACTACTTCGTCAAAAGAAGATGCTTACTTAGTAAATAAGGCACATTTTCTAAAAACAAGGCTGATATCTTCCTTTTTGGAAAAAGGAAAGAAAAGAAAAAAGGTATACTTAATGGAGTGCCACATGAATTCTTGACTACTTCATCTGAGATAAGGGTCTGGTGCTATCTTATCCTATAAGAATACTATCTCAGAGATAGTTATCTTATATTTTCCAACCTGATCTCACCAAGTAAATTTTTTCTAGTTGGTTTTCTCCTTCTTACTGTTTTAGAATAAGCAATATATTGAGTAACTATAAATATAACATAAATTATAAGCCCACAGTTACAATAAGAAGTGAATTTAATATTTTCATTGGATATGTGTAAGGTATATGACACAGCTATTTTTTAATGTATAAAGGAGCCTATTAAACCTTCCAATTGCTTGTCAAACACCGTACCGCACAGCAGGCATGCCTTAAACTGCCATAACCTTAGTAACTCTCAACTATTTTTTCTCTTAGTATTTCTAATTGTTTCAGCTAACTATTTATCTACAATTTGGGTAGATAAATAATACGCATGTATCCACCTTAAAAATTCAATTGTTAAATACCTGAGACTTGAACTTGAGAATTCTTAGTGTTTCCCCTTATAAAGCATCAAGATGAGTCACTATACACCTTCAAAGTACAAATCACAAAATAAAAACCTCATACTTTGGAATAAAGAGAACTTGCGAGTGTGAAATAGATCAGGTATTCAAATGACTTCTCTAAGAAACAATAAAAATAACAATAGAATAAAATATCAATTTACTAAATGAAAATAATCTATTTAATGAAGGAGAGCATTTACTTGGGTTCAAAATAACATATGATTTCTTGTTTCTGCTTTTAATTCTGAAAAATAAAAATAATTTTATGGGAATTATGTGCTATTCCTCAAAGTCTTTTCATGACCACCCAGAAATACCTTTAAAAGAATTTAGATTATTGTAGTGGCTATTCCTGGTTGTCAACTTAACTACATCTGGAATCAACTACAATCCAGAATTGGAAGGATCACCTGTGATCCTGATCTTGAGGTTGGGAGATACAAGGTTCTGACCTGGATCTTGGCATGGAGATCTTGAAGCATAGTGGCTATGAATCCCAGAAGACTAAGGCTAGGAGATCTCAGAGTTCAAGGCCACCCCTGGTCTACATAGAGAGTTCCATGACAGCCAGGGTTACATAGAGACACCCTGACAGAAAGAGAGAGAGAGAGACAGAGAGAGAGAGAGAGAGAGAGAGAGAGAGAGAGAGAGAGAGACAGAGAGAGAGAGAGAGAGACAGAGAGAGACAGAGAGAGAGACAGAGAGAGACAGAGATAGAGATACAGAGACAGAGAGACAGAGAGAGACAGAGAGAGGCAGAGAAAATGGTTCCCAAGTTTTGCCTTGTATCATTTTTTCTGTTTTCCTATAGAAAGTATTTGTATGGGCCAGGGAAATGGCTCAGTGGGTAAAGTGTTTAACATGGAAGTATAAGTACCCAAATTCAGAGACAGAAAACTCACATAATTGACAAGTGGGCATGGTATCCCACTAGTAAACCAAGTGCTTGGGAGGTGGAGACAAGAGATCCTGAGGGCAAATGGGCTATCTAGACAGGTCAAATCAGCCAGCTCTGAGTTCAATGAGAGATTCTACCTCACTAAACAAGGTGTAAAGCAATCAAAGACACATAGCATCAGCTCTAGGTTCTACTGGCCTAGAAATTTTGGTTCCAGAGGGAGGAGTGCTCCTACCAGAAGCCACAACAAACATTCCATTGAACTGGAAGCTCAGACTTCCCCCTGGTCATTTTGGGCTTCTAATGCCCTTAAACCAATAGGCTAAGAAAGGATTAACAGTGTTAGGAGGGGTGATAGACTCAGAATACCATGGGGAAATTGGATTGCCTCTCCACAATGGAGATAAGAAGGATTATGTCTGGAGTGTAAGAGATCCCTTAGGGCGTCTCTTAGTACTACCATGTCTTGTGATTAAAGTCAATGGGAAACTACAACAGCCTAATCCAAGCAGGATGACAAAGGACTCAGACCCATCAGGAAGAAGGTATGGGTCACTCCTCGAGGAAAAGAGCCAGGACCTGTTGAGGTGCTTACAGAGGGTAGAGGAAATATAGAATGGGTAGTAGAGGAAGGTAGTTATAAATACCAGCTAAGGCCACATAACCAGATGCAGAAATGAGGATTATAAAGTAATATGAATGCTTCTGTTTTATTTTGTTAAGAACACATTTGTCTTTCTTCCAATTTAACATCAATTGGAATTTAAATTGAGATACTAAAAGAATGTTCCCAAGGGACATTGCCCTATTGTAAATTTACAAATGTGTTTGCAATTGTAAGAGGAATAGCTATATCATGTTAGGCATATTCATGATCTTGTTATTGTTTAATGTGGACATGAGATATTCTTTGTGTCAAGTTAACAAGGGGTGGATTGTAGTGGCTATTCCTGGTTGTCAACTTGACTGTATTTGCAATGAACTACAATCCAGAATTGGAAGGCTCACCTGTGATCCTGATCATGAAACTGGGAGATAAAATTTTCTGACCTGGATCTTGACATGGAGAACTTGATGTATAGTGGATATGAATCCCAGAAGACTAAGGCAAGGAGATCTCTGAGTTCAAGGTCATCTGGAACAAAGAAAGTCCTAGATCCAGGCATGGAGGTACACACCTTTAAGCTGGGCTACACCTGCTGGAGACCTACATAAGGATGTTAGAGGAAGGAAGATTCTCTCTTCTTCACCTGCTTGCCTTGTGGGAAAAGCAACTGCTAGATCCTTGGACTTCCATTCACAGCTGCTGCTGACCATTTCTGGGGAGTTGGACTACAGACTGTAAGGCATCTTACTATATAGACTACCCATAAGTTCTGTGACGCTAGAGAACCCTGACCAATACAATTGTGTTCCAAAAGAAATTCTATGTTGTACAATGCCTGTTTGTATCTGTCGACACTATATACTTTATTTTTTGCAATTCTTTTATTGAAAAAGGAAGTAAAAATATTTTATTATAAAATTGAATATTTATATGGAAAATATTTCTGACAAAATTGAAGGAATATATAGAAAAACACATTAAAATTGACAATTTTCATGTAAAATTAAAGAGTAAAATGGTAGACATAAAAAACATTACTAAATTAATTGAAAAAGGAAGTAGAGTATTTTATGATAGAATTGAATATTTTTGTAAAAAATGTTGGGTTTATTCTTTTTTTTTTATTTTATTTTTTTAATTTACATTCCAAATCACTTCCCCTTTCCCGTTTCCTCCCTCCCCGAAAGTCCCATAAGCCCCCTTCCCTCCCTCTTTTCTCCATTCAACCCCCTCTCGTTACTCTGTCCTGGCGTTCCCCTACATCCAGTCTTTCCAGGACCAGGGGTCTCTCCTTCCATCTTTTTAGAAATCTATTGATATGCGGATTGTGTCTAGGGTATTCTTTTATTGGCAATTATTCTTGATTTTTTTCCAAGCTGTTTAAGATAACTTATCCTAGATTTTCTTGACCTATGCTTTTTTTCCCTATGATTATGTGTTTTTTTAAATGGTAAGCATAAAATATTTCTAAGTTGATAGAAAGTAGAATTATAAACATTTTCTGATAAAATTGAAGATTTACATGGAAAATATCTCTGATAAAATTGAAGAAATATATAGAAAAAACACGTTAAGATTGAGTATTTCATGGAAAAATTATACAGATAAAATGGTAGGCAAAAAATTTTCCTAAGTTGATTGAAAGTGGAATTATAAACATTTTCTGATAAAATTGAAGATTTACATGGAAAATATTTCTGATAAAATTGAAGAAATATATAGAAAAACATGTGGAAATTGAAGATTATCATGGAGAATTATACAGATAAAATGGTAGACATAAAAAACATTATTAAATTAATTGAAAGAGAAATTACAAACATTTTCTGATAAAATTGAAGATTTACATGAAAAATATTTCTGTTAGTCTATGTCTTTTTATTGGGGAATTGAGTCCATTGATGTTAAGAGATATTAAGGAATTGTTGCTTCCTGTTATTTTTTATATTATTTTATGTTTGTGTGGTTACTTTCTTTTTTTTTTTCTAAGTTTTATTCTTTACATTCAAAATCATTTCCCCTTTCCTGTTCCTCCCTCCCCGAAAGTCCCATAAGCCTCCTTCCCTCCCTCTTTTCCCCATTCAACCCCCTCTCGCTTCTCTGTCCTGGCATTCCCCTACATCCAGTCTTTCCAGGACCATGGGTCTCTCCTTCCATCTTCTTAGAAATCTATTGATATGCGGATTGTGTCTAGGGTATTCCGAGATTCTGGGTCAATATCCCCTTATCAGTGACTGCATACCATGTGTGTTCTTTTGTGATTGGGTTACCTCACTAAGGATGATATTTTCAAGATCTGACCATTTGCCTAGGAATTTCGTGAGTTCATTGTTTTTAATTGCGGAGTAGTATTCCATTGTGTAAATATACCACATCTTCTGAATCCATTCCTCTGTTGAGGGACATCTGGGTTCTTCCCAGCTTCTGGCTATTATAAATAAGGCTGCTATGAACATAGTGGAGCATGTGTCCTTATTGCATGCAGGGGAAGTCTCTGGGTATATGCCCAGGAGTGGTATAGCCGGATCCTCCGGGAGTGTCATGCCCAGTTTTCTGAGGAACCACCAAACTGCTTTCCAGAGTGGTTGTACCAGCATGCAATCCCACCAGCAGTGAAGGAGTGTTCCTCTATCTCCACATCCTCGCCAACACCTGCTGTCTCCTGTGTTTTTGATCTTAGCCATTCTGACTGGTGTGAGATGGAATCTCAGGGTTGTTTTGATTTGCATTTCCCTAATGACTAAGGATGATGAACATCTCTTTAGGTGCTTCTCAGCCTTCTCCCCTGTGTCCATATGTTCAAGGTTCTTCCCTAGTTTCCTTTCTATTAGTTTCAGTGTGTCTGGTTTTATGTGGAGATCTTTGATCCACTTGGAATTGAGCTTAGTGCAAGGAGATAAGAATGGATCAATTTGCATTCTTCTGCATGTTGACCTCCAGTTGAACCAGCACCATTTGTTGAAAAGGCTATCTTTTTTTCCACTGGATGGGTTTAGCTCCTTTGTCAAAGATCAAGTGACCATAGGAGTGTGGATTCATTTCTGGGTCTTCAATTCTGTTCCATTGATCTACATGCCTTTCACTGTACCAATACCATGCAGTTTTTAACACTATTGCTCTGTAGTACAGCTTGAGGTCCGGGATATTGATTCCCCCAGTTCTTTTACTCTTGAGAATAGTTTTAGCTATCCTGGGTTTTCTGTTATTCCAGATGAATTTTTAAATTCTTTTGGGTTTATTGGAAGAAGATTATTTTCTTGCTTTTTCTAGGGTGTAGTTTCCCTCCTTATGTTGGCGTTTTCCATCTATTATCTTTTGTAGGGCTGGATTTGTGGAAAGATATTGTGTAAATTTGGTTTTATCATGAAATATCTTGGTTTCTCCATCTATGGTAATTGAGAGTTTTGCTGGGTATAGTAGTCTGGGCTGGCATTTGTGTTCTCTTAGGGTCTGTATGAGATCTGCCCAGGATCTTCTAGCTTTCATGGTCTCTGGAGAGAAGTCTGGTGTAATTCTGATAGGCCTGCCATTATAGGTTACTTGACCTTTTTCCCTTACTGCTTTTAATATCTTTTCTTTGTTTAGTACATTTGGTGTTTTGATTATTATGTGCTGGGAGGACTTTCTGGTCTGGTCCAGTCTGTTTGGAGTTCTGAAGGCTTCTTGTATGTTCACGGGCATCTCTTTCTTTAGGTTAGGGAAGTTTTCTTCCATAATTTTGTTGAAGATATTTACTGGCCCTTTAAGGTGGAAATCCTAGCTCTCTTCTATACCTATGATCCTTAGGTTTGGTCTTCTCATTATGTCCTGGATTTCCTGGATGTTTTGGCTTACAAATTCTTTTGCATTTTGCATTTTCTTTGACTGTTGAGTCACTGTTTTCTATGGTATCTTCAGCACCTGATTTTCTTTCTTTTATGTCTTATATTCTGTTGTTGATGCTTGCATCTATGACTCCTGAATTCTTTCCAAGGTTTTCTATCTCCAGAGATGTCTCACTTTGTGATTTCTTTATTGTTTCTACTTCCATTTTTAGATCCTGGGTGTTTTTGTTCAGTTCCTTCACCTATTTATTTGTGTTTTCCTGTAATTCTTTAATGGAGTTTTGTGTTTCCTCTTTAAGTGCTTCTACCTGTTGACCCATGTTCTCCTTAATTTCTTTAAGGGAGTTATTTATGTCCTTCTTGAAGTCTTCTATCAGCATCATGAGATGAAATTTTAAGTCCAACTCTTGCTTTTCTGGTGTGTTGGGGTATCCGGGACTTGCAGTGGTGGGAGAACTGGGTTCTAATGTTGCCAAGTAACCTTGGTTTCTGTTGGTGGGGTTCTGGCACTTGATTTTTGCCATCTGGTTATTTCTTGTGTTAGTTTGTCTTGCTCTCTCTGGCTGGAGGTTGTCCCTCCAATGGGCTTGTAAGGGTGGCCGGAAGGGAAGACTCCTGTCCCAATAGCTCCACTGATTGTGTGTCTTGTGTGCTCCTAGCTCTTCCCCTCCAGAGAGAAGGTGGAGATCTCATCTTTGTGCTCAGAAGTGAAAGCACTGCTAGGAGATCACTCTTTCCTGGCGGGCTGTGCACAGAAGGCTGTGGAGCCGCCTGGCCTCCTGGTGCAGATTGCAGCCAGAAGGGCGAAACTATATACTTTAAAGTAGTATACTATACATTATATAAATCATACTACTATCAAAAATGAAAAATTCTCTTAGTTTGATATATTTCTCCTTAAATGATTGGTATTTTATTGATTGTTTTTTGTAGCCGCTGATATCATAGGCTTCTAAAATATAAACGTAGCCACAAATATAACATAAATAAGGTATAAAATATAATATAAACAAGATTAAGAATCTGTTTATATTGACTAAAACATGCAGTGAAAGTAAAAATGACAACACAGAGAAATTTGTCTAAAGAAGAGCAGAGACTGAAGGAAAGGCCACCCCGACACTATTATGGCCAACAAGAAGTGCATACCGAAAGGAGCCTGTTACAGTTGTCTCCAGAGGAGCCCTGCCAGAGCCTTACAGATACAGAGGCAGATGCTAGCAGCCAACCATTGGACTGAGTGGAGGGCAGACTGGAAGAGCTGAAGGGGTTTGCAGCCCCATGGGAAAAACAAAGATATTGGCCACCCAGGTGCCCCAGGACTCTCAGGGACTAAACCATCAACCAAGGGGTACACATGGTTCCAGCCAAAAGTGTGGCAGAGGAATGCCTTGTCGGGCATCAGTGGGAGGAGAGGTCCTTGGTCCTGTGAAGGCTCAGTAGATGCCCCAGCATAGGGAAATGGACGGGGGGGAGGTAGGTGGGAGTGGGTCAGTTGGAGGGGCATATACTTGGAGGCAGGGCTTGGGAGGAGGGGTTGGGGGTTTTCAGGGAGGGGGTAAAAAGGGAAAGGTTTTAGCATTTGAAATGTAAATGAAGAAGATATTCAATTATATATATATATATATATATATATATATATATATATACATATATATATGAATAAGATCTTATCCTCTCGTCTTTCACAGAATCTGGAGACACATCATTAAGACACACCCTAGCTCCTTCCTTCCTGTCTCTCCAAACAAATTCTTTGTCTTACTGTAGCCTGCCTGTAAGACTATCTCCTCCCACCCTGCCTCCATTTCTTGGGGACTCTGCATCTTGATAGAGACCCAGTTTGGCTCATTCCAACACCTTATCAACCTTTTCTTCCAGTCCATCTCCATTTTGTCATTCACCAATACACAAAAACACTTTCTACCAGAGACCCCCCAATGACTGCCCTGGACTGGGAGTCAAAAGAGATCTCTACCAGGGGCCAAACAGTCACCACATTTTTCTAGGATGCAGAGATTGGCAACAGAAACCAAAGAATGGAACACACCCACCAGATAGGAAAAAGAACAGATAACAATACAAAGAAACACCTTAAACATCCTAATTCCAGATGTCAGACACCAGTGGGAAAACAAGAATGTGAAAAAGCAGGACAATATCACTCCATCAGAAGCCTATTGTAGTAGCCCTGAGAAGTTCAATATAGCTAAATCACAAGACAAGGGCTTCAAAACTGAAATTATGAATATGTTAAAGGACACAAAGAGGCTATTATAAATGTCTTAATGAATGAATTAATATAAACAATTCAAGATACAAAAGATGAACTTAACAAAAAAATAGAATCACTAAAGAAAATCCAAACTGAAATAAAACTAGACACAAAAATTTTAGGATTTCAAACATAATAGGTAAGAGGCTTACTCTGAAAGAAGTCTCACCAACAGATCAAATGACATGAAAGAGGAAAGCCTCAAATATTGAAAACAAATTAGGAGAAATGGATAGCTCATTCAAAGATAATGTTAAATCTAAAAAATCTGTGCACAATGCATGTACGCAAACATCTATACACAAATCTATAACACCATGAAAACACCAAACCTACAAATAATAGTGATATAAGAAAAAAAAATCTGACAAAGGCACATATATTTTTAATAAAATCCTAGAAGAAAATCTCACCGATCTGAAGGAGTTGCCTACCAAAGTACAGTAATCAGAGAGAGCACAAAATAAAGAGGACCAGAAAATACATTCCCTATGAAACTTAATGTTCAGAACAAAGAAACGATATTAAAAGCTGCAAGAGAAAAGTCAAGGAACATAAACTTAGGCTCTTAGGGCTAACACATGATTTCTTAATGGAGATTCAGAAAGCCAGAAGGGCCTGGATGGATGAATATTATATAAGCTCTGAGAGATTACAGATGCCAGACCAAAAGATACAGCAAAACTATCAATCACGATCAATAGAGAAAGAAAATTACAAAAGAAAACCAGTTTTATGTAGTTTCTATTTAGTAATCCAACTCTACAGGAGGTGTTAAAAGGAAAATTTCAGTCTGAAGAGGTTAGACACATTCAAGAAAACACAAACAATAAATAATCCCTCTCAAAACTGTAAATTAAAAAAGGGTGCAAAGCCACAACATAGCAAGAAAGTAACAGAGATCAATACAGACTGATCACCGATAATTCTCTATACTGAAAGTTTCAATTTCCCAATAAAAAGACATACACTAAGACTGAATTTGAAAACAGGATCCATCTTTCTGCTGCTTCCATGAAACACACTTCACTATCAAGGCTATATATCAACTCAGAATAGAAGGATAGAGAAAGATATTGTAAGCAAATGGATCCAAGAAACAAGCAGGTGAGGCCATACTAATATGTGGTTAAATAGACTTCAAGCTAAGACTAATCAGAAGTAATTGAGAAGGACACTGTATAAGAGAAATAATGTAATTCTAATAATTTAATGGCATCAAAATTCATAAAAAATTTCAACAAATTCAAACAAACAAAACAACAAAAAAACACTACCACCGCTAAACTCACTTGTTGACTCTCACATAGTGATAGGGGATTACTTCCAGAACTCACTTACCAATAGACAGATCATCCAGACAAAAACTAAACAAAGAACTGCTATAGTTAAATATATTTATCATAAATTAAACAGAATTCCTGACATCTACTTCATCCAAACACCCAAGAATATACATTCTTTTCTGCAGTTATTGGAACGCTCTCCAAAATTAACTACATTCTTAGACACAAAGCAAGTCAGTTATGAAATAACATGTTCCATCCTATTTGACCACTAAGGATTAGAGTTGAATATTAACAACAATAGAAACAACAGCAAGGTTACAAACTCATGATAACTGAACAACTCACAACTGAATAAAATGAAGATCAAGACAGAAATAAAGGTGGAAATTTATAATCTTTTAGAACTGGATGAAAATGAAAACACAACATACCCAAACCTATGGGGCATAGTGAAGGCAGTTCTAAGATGCAGGTTCATAGCACTAAATGTCTACATAAAAATTGGAGAAAGTCCATTAGAACTATAAGAAACAACACCAAAAAAAGAGAAATAATCAAAAAACAAGCAAGAAATAAAACTGATGACTGAAATCAATGAAATAGAAGCAAACAGGTCAAAACAAGGAAGAAACTAAATAATCAGTGAAACAAAAAGTTGGTTCTTAAAAAAAACTCAACAGAATTGGCAAACCCTTAACCCTATTAACTAGAAGATAGAAAGAGAAGATCTGAAATAAATAAATAAATAAATAAATAAAGCAATGAAAAGGAAAACATTACAATAAGATAATTAAAACATTAGCCCTAACTGTTAGACGACATTTGGAACATGAAAAAAATCAAAAAAGAAAATATATTCATAATATACAAATATTCTACAAATCAGTAAGAAAAAAATTAATTATGGAATATACAGCTTGATAGTCAATTCCTAGTGGAAGCTACCCAAAAAGCACATGCAGTTTCCCAATTCCATTATCAAGAACAAAATAGAAATTAAAACAATGAGCTATTACTCATATTTCCAGAATGTCTGATATTAAAATAATAGCATTATCAACTCTTAGTTAAAAAAGTAAAGTGAGATAAATTCTGAAGCCTTGTTAGTCAGAGTGTAAATGTGTACCGCAGTTTGGAGAAATTATTTGGTATTATCTGTCAAAGTTGAAAATATACACAGTCCATGGTAGAGCAATGAACAATCTGCTCCATGCACATAAAAGCACAAATGGACACGGACAGACATAAATAAAAGTATCCACAGGAATTTTCCTGATAGTTGTCAATGCACTCTAAATTTTTATCAACAGCATATAATAAAAAATTAAAATATACAATATATAGAAGTACATTTGAACATTACATAATAGTGAAAATTGTTAAGCCAGTCTATTGATTCAGTGAAGTTCCCTAGGAGGCCCTGACTATAAACAAAGACAAAAGAAGAAAGAAACAAATAAATAAATGTGATATCTAATTGAGGAAACTACCTGATGTCAACTTCTGTCTCCCACATGATTGCACACACACATATGTATATGTACCTATAGGTATATACATACAAACATATACCCCCACATGAGCCCATTCATACAGATACCTAAAAATTAAAATAATTAAATCAATGTAACATCATTTGTTTTTATAAAAGATTGTATATAGACAAAACATCCTCACTGCCACCACTCCACAACCAAACCAAAACTCACCAAGAAATCACATTCCCATTACTGGCTCTGGTGAACTGAAGCCAGGCATCGTTTCCTTGTGCCCTAAGCATAATCACTTTTATGTACAGATAAGGTTTTTCCTTTTAAAACTCAGGTTCTTAAAACCCACATCATACAATATGTAGCATCATGTCTGATAGTATGGACCATACACTGGGGTGAGAGAATTCTTAAGAGTACTAAACCTCAAATGCTTCTCCAAAGACATTGTTAAGTTGATGGATGACAGAAATTTTAGCTCAAATTATTCCAGGTTTCTCTGACTCATACCTCCCTTTAACGTTGTGAAATACCCATATTCCCAGCAGACAAAACTCCTGCTCCTTAGAATTTTTCTCTATTCATTCTACATGTCTTTGGAAAGTAAATTCTGAAAAATTTTGAGGCACTTGCAGTAATGTCTTGTAATATGTTCTTTGGACTTCTTCCAAGTAAGAAAAATATTTAAGTCATTGGAATATTTCTTTGATGCTTTCTTTCAGCATAGAAATACTGCATTTCTTCACTATACAGAATACCAAATCTCAAATTGAGTGTGATGTTGTTTAGAAAATGATATAAAATTCAGCATGTGACTGGGTATTTAATTGGCCCACTGTCAAATGAGATTAAAAGTAAAAGATTGGTCCTACCTACTAAAGAAACAGACAAAAGTGATGTGCAGGAAGTTACATTGCTTAGAAACTGCCAGGAACCAAAGTTGTCCCAGTGACACATACCTTAGGTCTACATATCAGTAAAGATACTCAAAGAGTATGAGAGGAAGGAAGTAGGTGGCATCAAACCTGTGTCTGATGCACTGAGGGAATAATTTATTAAAAACACGGAGAACAATGCTTACCAAAAGAAGGTGACTCTCTTCCATCCTCCAGTCCTGAATCTCGCTCTCTGTCCCTCTTTCTGTGCTTATGACCACGATGCCTGTGACGACGATGGCTTTTTCTTCCGCCCAGGGGCACATGAACTCCAATAAATAATGTCCGATGGCCTTCATTACAAAATAAATGCACAAAATCTCTCATTTAGTCCAGAACACAGAAGATGATGAATTACATGTTAAAAGAATCTCAGTTTAATTTAACTCAGTAAATTGTTTTTGAGTGTTTATGATGCATAAGGGCTTGGTATTCTATTTTACCCTTGTAGTTTTAAAAATGTACTTAGTTAAATGTACCACAGATGTAAAATCAAATACTATTGTTAATTATTTTGCTGTATTTTTGCAACTTTGTTATTAACTCTCTTAATTTCTGTTATCATCCACCATATTATAATTACAATTATGCTCTTCATTAATAAAATCTGCCTTCTCCCTACACATAATTGATTTATTTAACCAATTCTCTACTACTATTTATAATAAAAAGATTACAATGAAGTCCCTACTCAAGGCAAAGTTGTTTTTTGCTTTTTTTTTTTTTGTGCCCTTTCCCCAGCCTTGAGCAGGCTAAATAGAGCTTAAGTGTTTGCCCCAGTTGAACTTTAGAGCCAGGTGGAGTCAGTTTCCTACAGGAGCAGACTGCCTGCTGTGAGCTTCCTTTGCAACTCAATCCAGCTGAAACAAAGGATGGGTCTGTGGGTTTTCCCTTTATAAATGCAGAGCTGAAAATTAAACTTTGAACCTTGATCAGAAACCTTTGTCTTGGCTTCATCCTTCTCCTGTCCACACCCCCCTCTTGTCTACACCCCCCTCCTGCCTGCACCACCCACTTGCCCACACCCCCCCTGCCCACACCCACCTTCTGCCTGCACCCCCCTCCTGCCCACACCTCCTCCTTCCCGCACCCCCCCAGTTGCCCACCCCCCCCAGTCCTTTTTCATTTCCAGCCCCCCTTTCAGGTAACCTAGTTCATCCATGGCTGCTGGACAGCTACATTTTTTTTTTTTTGGTCATTTTCTCTTTTTGTGCTTTACTTCATTCATATTATTGTCTTTGTTGATTAGTCTTTTATTTACTCATGAATAGTTGGGCATGTCATTGTTTATTCTTGCTACACAAACAGACATACAAAAACAAACACATGCTACAGGCTCTAAGATATATCCTTTGATGTCAGACTTTTTTCTTGAACTGACAATCTACATGTCTTATCTACCAGACATATTTACCTAAAGAACCTTCTTAGAGGCATATCAATTTCAACAAATTTATGAAACTCATTTTTTTCTGTTGCTACAAGTATGAACCATCCATCATCTATATTATTGGATATACTATCTATTCTTTCATCTATTGTTGCCCTCAGTATCCCAACTGCTACTACTGTCTTGGTTTGGACTCTCATCAACTTTCCTCAAGATTATTAGAATATCTCTATATTTACATTTAGGTCTACAGACCATCTTGAGGTAATTTTATAGAAAGTTTAAGTTCTTGTTCTAGATGACATTATAAATAACCATTGTATCTATATTCTAACCTCAATATCCTAAAGATTTAAAATATACTTTGAATATCAGATTACTTCATTATATTTTAGGTAAATGATTGTTAATACTTATGTACAAAGAAAACCTTGCACATAAATATCTATAGTAACTTCATTCACAGCTATACATGTCATTCAATAGGAATAAAGAAATGCATTTTTTAGAAAATAAAATACAAGCAGTTAAGATGATATTTGATAAGCAAGTAAGTACAGCTTTTAAAATGTAGATTGTATGATTCCCTTAGGAAAATATAGATATTTTAGTCCTAAAAACTTTCACAAATGTCAAACAGTACATATGCCATAATACCAATACCTGGGGTCATTTGTCTCCTCCCAAACCTCATATATTAAATACTCAGCCCTGATTGTGACTATTTAGGAAGCTGGGCATTCTATCATGGAGGCAATTTAAGTTAAATAATGCGATATAGTAACCCAGATATGATTAGTGTTATGAAAAGAAGAGACATTAAGGACTCTGTCATGTAAACACAGAGATACAATGAAATAATTTTAGAATATTGCAAGAAACTACTGCCTAGAAGCCAAACATAGAGGCCTCAGTTACAACCTACCCATGCCATAGACTCCCTATCTCTAGAACTATAAGAAAATTAAATACTGTTGTTTAATCCAGCCTGTGGCATCTTGTGATGGTATTCCTGACTAGCTAACACAGAGAGAAAACCCTAACTGAAGTTCTTATGGTAATATTAAATTTCAGGAGAGATTTCATTAAATTATAAGATTTCTTAGATATTCAATGCATATCATTTAGGCTGACAATGTTTCCTTTAAAGGAATAAATGAACTATAAAGTTTTAGTGGCTATGATTGTACTAAAATTGTGAGGTTTTAATTAAAAACACATAAAAATATTTTTTGAGGCAGAATCAAAATACCTCCAAGTTCTAGAAGGATTAGAACCAAGACTGGCATTCTTCTAACCCTGAAAGTAAATCTGATATAATGTTTATATATTAGTAAGGAAGATTAATAGCAGAAATCTGGAGTAATTATAGAGTAAGACTCTGAAAAACTTCAAGCTAAAAATAGGGTCTATATTTGTTTTATTGTGTGTGTCCTGAATGGAACCACTCACAGAAGCAATTGTTCCAAATAATTCACGTCAGAATGCTAAAACACACAGCTTATACTCCTAATGAAGCTTATAGACCCTAACCCTAACCCTGACCTTAACCCTAACCCTAACCTAATTCACATCTATCTATATCTCATCTGTTTATCATTTTATTCATTGCAGCAGTGCTCTGGGATGTAGTACATTACAAAGCAGTAATTGAGCTTGGGTCAACTACTTCCTTACATTCAAATCTTGTCTCTGCTAAATATTTGCACAGGCTTGTGTATTTTGTTGTTGTTGTTGTTCTAAACTGTAAACATAGAGCAAACACGACTAACTTGGAGTTCACTGCAATAATTGCTTCTGATCCAAAAATCTAATGTTTAAGTAAATGAAGAATATAAAAATTTAAATGTTACTTGCATATTCAGGAGATTTTCTGCAAGGGCACATCATATCATGGCCAAACCAAGATGGCATGTATGTAGTGTCTACAAACATACAGGTAATAAACAGATAATATGTTGGATAATAAAGAGAAAATGTTGAATAAAGTAGACACTGATACGTGTCAGTTTGATTTCACACCAACAAAATTAAAAGAAAGAAAGCATTCACACACACACACACACACACACACACACACACACACAAATACTCGAGTTCACTACCATCACTGACATTAAAATAATGGGAATTAACAATTATTAGTCATTAACATATCTCAAGATCAAATTGATTCAATTTTCCCCCAGAAAGACATATGCTAACAGAATGGTTGTGAAACAGGATCCATTATTCTTCTGCACAGGAGAAACACATGTTAACATCAAAGATAGATATTACCTCAGAGTAAAGGGCTGGAAAGAAGCATGCTGGTGTAACCATTCTAATATATAACAAAGTAGATTTCCAACCAAACTTACTCAAAAGAGATGAAAAGGAACATTTCATACTCATCAAAGGAAAAGTCCACCAAGATGACATCTCAATTCTGAACATCTACACCCCAAATGCAAGGTCACCTACATTTGTTAAAGAAACAATACTTAAGTTTAAATCACACATTGAACCCCACACATTAATAGGGGGACATGTGGCACCTCACTCTCACCAACGGATAGGTCTTCCAGACAGAAACTAAACAGAGAAATAAGGGAACTAATAGATGTTGTGACTCAAATGGATGTAACAGACACAGAACATTTCACCCAAACACAAAAAAATATACTTCACAGAATCATTTCCAAAATTGATCATATATTTGGTCACAAAGCAAGCCTCAACTTATACAAGAAAATTGAAATAACCCCTTGTATTTT
This sequence comes from Tokudaia tokunoshimensis, assembly GCA_036184795.1. Classification (NCBI taxonomy): domain Eukaryota; kingdom Metazoa; phylum Chordata; class Mammalia; order Rodentia; family Muridae; genus Tokudaia; species Tokudaia tokunoshimensis. The sequence continues at coordinate 36,301,977 of BTHU01000004.1, read as the reverse complement.
ATTAGACCACCATGAATTAAAGCTGGACTTCAGCAACAACAAAAAAAAACCAGCAGAAAGCATACAAACTCCTGGAAACTAAATAGCTCTCTACTGAACTACCAATGACCGGGTCAGGAAAAAATTAAGAAAAAAATTAAAGAGTTCCTAAAATTCAATGAAAATGAGGGCATAACATTCTCAAACTTAAGGGACACAATGAACACAGTGCAAGGAGGAAAGTTCCTAGCACTGCCTTCATAAGAAACTAGTAAAATCTCCTACTAGGGACTTAACAGCACATCTAAAAGCTCTAGAACAAAAGGAAACAAACACACCCAAAAGGAGCAGAGAACAGGGAATAATCACTCTTAGGGATGAAAGCAATGAAACAGAAACAACCAGAAAAATACAAAGACTCAATAACGGAGAGTTGCTTCTTTGAAAAAACCAACAAGATAGACAAATCCTTTGCCAGAGGAACTAAAAGGCAGAGAGAATATCCAAGATAACAAAGTCAGAAATGAGAAAGAGCACACAATAGACAATGAGGCAATCAAAAAAACAGTCATTATGTCTTACTTCAAAAACCTGTACAACACAAGATGGGAAAATCCAACAGAAATGGATAGTTTCATTGATGGATAACATTTACCAAAGTTAAATCAAGATCAGTTAAACAATTTAAATATACCTATACCCCTAAGGAAATAGAAGCAGTAATTAAAAGTCACCCAACTGAAAACAGCCCAGGGTCAGATGGTTTTACGACAGAATTCTACCAAATTTCCAAAGAAGAGCTAATAACCAATTATTCAGCAAAATAGAGAGTGAACATTGCCAAACTCATTCTATGAAGTCACAGTCACCCTGATACCTAAAACACATAACAATACAACAAAAAAAAATTTTAGACAAATTTCCCTAAAGAACATTGATGCAAAAATACTCAATAAAATACTCAGAAAACAAATCCAAACATCAAAAACATCACCACCATGATCAAGTAGGCTTCATCCCAGAGTTGCAAGGATGGTTTAATATATGAAAATCCATCAATGTAATCTACCATATAAAGAAATTGAAAGAAAAACACATAATTGCCTCAGTATATGCTAAACAAGCATTTGACAAAATCCAGCACACTGCCGGGCAGTGGTGGCGCACGCCTTTAATCCCAGCACTTGGGAGGCAGAGGCAGGTGGATTTCTGAGTTCGAGGCCAGCCTGGTCTACAGAGTGAGTTCCAGGACAGCCAGGGCTACACAGAGAAACCCTGTCTCAAAAAAAAAAAAAATCCAGCACACCTTCATGAATCTGAGATCAGGGATACAAGGCACATATGTAAACATAATACAGCAATATACAGCAAGGCAATAACCAACATCAAACTAAATTGAGAGAAATTTAAAGAAATTCCACTAAAATCATGGAGAGGGCTGTCCACTCTCTACTTATCTATTCAGTATAATTCTTGAAGATTTAGTTTGAGCATTAGACAATTAAAGGATACCAAGGAGATACAAATTTGTATGGAAGAGGTCCGTGCCCAGAGCTACTCTTGTGCCACAGCACTCCATATCCAAATACCACCAGGAGAAAGCTGGTCTCCCAGAAGTGCAGTAATCCCTGTGAGCACAGGTAAGACCACCACTTCTGTTCAGAGGGACCTGCCCAGAGCCCTCAGGACACAGGAACCATGGAGCATCTTGGGAAAGGATCCTTCCAGTTTCTGTCTGTGCCAGGAGCTGATCCTGTGCCACAGTGCTCCATAACGAAATATTATTGGGAGAGACCTGATCTCCCAGGAGTGGTGTCACACCTGTGAGCACAGGTAAGACTACCACTTCTGCTCAAATTCCTGGCCCCAGGAGGGCCTGCCCAGAGCAATCAGGACACAGGAACCAAGGAAAAGCTGGTGACAGGATCCTTTCTGTTTCTGTCTGCACCCTGGAGCTAACTAACTCTGTGCCACAGCTCTCCATAACCAAATTCCTCCAGGAGAGAATTGGTGTCACAAGAATACTGACATATAGGCTTGCAGGAGGGACAAGCCACATTCAGGGCCTACAAGATCAGTTAGCTCCAGAGATAACCAGATGGTGAGAGGCAAGGACAAAAATATAAGAAACAGAAACCAAGCCTACTTGGCATCATCGGAACCCAGTTCTCCCACCACAGCAAGCCCTGGATACCCAACATACCAGAAAAGCAAGATTCTGATTTAAAATCATATCTCATGATGATGACAGAGGACTTTAAGAAGGATGTAAATAACTCCCTTAAAGAAATACAGGAGAACACAAATAAACAGCTAGAAACCCTTAAAGAGGGAATACAAAAATCCCTTAAAGAATTTCAGGAAAACACAACCAAACAGGTGAAGGAATTGAACAAAACCATCCAGGATCTAAAAATGGGAATAGAAACAATAAAGAAATCACAAAGGGAGACTATCCTGGAGATAGAAAAACCTAGGAAAGAGATCAGGAGTCATAGCTGCAAGTACCACCAAAAGAATACAAGAGATAGAAGAGAGAAAATCAGGTGCAGAAGATACCATAGAACATTGACACAACAGTCAAAGAAAATGCAAAATGCAAAAAATTCCTAACCCAAAACATCCAAGAAATTCTGGACACAATGAGAAGACCAAACCTAAGGATAATAGGTATAGAAGAGAGTGAAGATCCCCAACTTAAAGGGCCAGTAAATATCTTCAACAAAATTATATAAGAAAACTTCCCTAACCTAAAGAAAGAGATGTCCATAAACTACAAGAGGCCTACAGAACTCCAAATAGATTGGACTAGAAAAGAAATTCCTCCTGTCCCCATAATAGTCAAGACACCAAATGCACAAAACAAAGAAAGAATATTAAAAGCAGTAAGGGAAAAAGGTCAAGAAACATATAAAGGCAGACCTATCAGAATTACACCAGACTCCTTACCAGAGACTATAAAAGCTAGAAGATCCTGGGTAGATGTCATACAGACCCTAAGAGAACACAAATGCCAGCCCAGGCTACTATACCCAGCAAAACTCTCAATTACCATAGATGGAGAAACCAAGATATTACATGACAAAACCAAATTTATACAATATCTTTCCACAAATCCAGCTGTACTAAGAATAATAGATGGAAAATGTCAAAAGACATCAAAAAAAGGATATGGAAGGACATTTCATACTCATCAAAGGAAAAATCTACCAAGAAGAACTCTCAATTCTGAACATCTATACTCCAAATGCAAGGGCACCCACATTCAGAAAAGAAACTTTATTAAAGTTTGAAGCACACATTGTACCTCACACAATAATAGTGGGAGACCTCAACACCCCACTCTCATCAATGGGAAATCATGGAAACACAAACTAAACAGAGACACATTGAAACTAACAGAAGTGTTGGACCAAATGGATTTAACAGATATCTGTAGAACATTTCATCCTAAAACAAAAGAATATACCTTATTTTTAGCACCTCATGGGGCCTTCTCCAAAATTGATCATATAATTAATCACAAAACAAGTCTCAACAGATACAATAAGACTGAAATAATACCATGCCTCCTAACACATCACTAGGGTTAAGGTTGGTTTTCAATGGCAGCTAAAACAACAAAAAACCCATATATACATGGAAGCTGAACAATGCTCTACTTGATAATTGGTTAAGGAAGAAATAAAAAAAGAAATCAAAGACTTTTTAGAATTTAATGAAAATGAAGGCACATACCCAAACTTATGGGACACAATGAAAGAAGTGCTAATAGAAAAACTCAGCTCTGAGTGCCTCTAAAAAGAAACTGGAGAGAACATATACTAGCAGCTTGACAGCACACCTGAAAGCTCTAGAACAAAAAGAAGCAAATATACGCAAGAGAAGTAGATGGCAGGAAATAATCAAACTCAGGGCTGAATTCAACCAAGTAGAAACAAGTAGAACTATACAAAGAGTCAAAAACCAGGAGCTGGTTCTTAGAGAAAATCAACAAGATAGATAAACCCTTATCCAGACTAACCAGAGGGCACAGAGACAGTATCCAAATTAACAAAATCAAAAATGAAAAGGGAGACATAACAACAGAAACTGAGGAAATTTAAAAAAATCACCAGATCTTACTTCAAAAGTCTGTACTCAACAAAACTGGAAAATCCTGATGAAATATACAATTTTCTAGACAGATACCAAATACCAAAATTAAATCAGGATCAGATAAACTATATAAACAGTCCCATAACCCCTAAAGAAATAGAAGAAGTCATTAAAAGTCTCCTAACCAAAAAAAGCCCAGGACAAGATGAGTTTAGTGCAGAATACTATCAGACCTTTAAAGAATACCTAATACCAATTCTCTTCAAACTATTCAACAAAATAGAAACAGAAGGAACACTACCCAATTCATTTTATGAAGCCACAGTTACACTGCATATTCTCCCTTGGAGATGTGTAATCATGAACTTGTCACAATTTCCTTTCATAGTGTACTTCATAAGAGATTTTTTTCTACTTCTATCCTGTTTAATGTTCCAAATAGATCTTAAAAACTGAAAAAAAAATAACAAAAAGAAAATAAAAACAATGAATTCATGAAATTCCTAGGCAAATGGTCAGAACTGGAAAATATCATCCTTAGTGAGGTAACCCAATCACAAAAGAACACACATGGTATGCAGTCACTGATAAGGGGATATTAACCCAGAATCTAGGAATACCCTAGACACAATTTGCATATCAATAGATTTCCAAGAAGATGGAAGAAGAGACCCCTGGTCCTGGAAAGACTGGATGCAGGGGAATGCCAGGGCAGAGAAGCGAGAGGGGGTTGAATGGGGAAAAGAGGGAGGGAAGGGGGCTTATGGGACTTTCGGGGAGGGAGGAAATGGGAAAGGGGAAATGATTTTGAATGTAAATAAAAAAATTTGGGTAAAAAATAAAGAAAAGAAAAGAAAAGTGGACATTCATATTTAAAATAAATAAAATGTGTATATTATAACTAAAAAAAATTGAAAGGAAGAAATCTAAGTATCACTATTTGTAGATGATATAATAGGGTACACAATTTAGTATACATACTATACAAAAATCTGACCAGGAAGCTCCCACAGCACCTTCAGCAGAGTGGCTGGATACAAAATTAACTAAAATAAAAAACAAAAAACAAAAGCAAAAACAAACAAAAAGCAAGTAGCACTCCTTTAAACAAAGAGCAAATAGAACCAAGAAAGAAACCAGGGAAATAACACCCTTCACAATAGACACAAATAATATACAATATCTTGGTGTAACTCTAACCAAGCAAGTAAAAGACCCATATGACAAGAACTTCAAGTCTCTGAAGGAAATATCAGAAGGTGGAAAATCTGCTATGCTTATGGATTGATATGATTAACATAATAAAAATGACCATCATTCCAAATGGAATCTATAGATTAAATGCAATTCCCAGCAAAACTCCAGCACGATTCTTTACAGGCCTTGAAAGAACAATACCAACTTCATATGAAAAAGCAAAAGCCCAGGAAACAGTACTGTACAATAAAAAAACAGAGGTATCACATTTCTTGACCTCAAACAGAGCAATAATAATAAAAACTGCATGTTATTGACATAAAAACAGGTTGATCAATGGAACAGAATCAAAGACCCAGAAGTAAATTCACACAAATATGTACCCCTGATTTTTGATAAGGAAGCCTGAAATATACAGTGGACAAAAAAACAACTTCATCAAATGGTGCTAGTCTAACTGGATGTCTGCCTATAGAAGAAAGAAAATAGATATGTATCTATCACCCTGCTCAAAACTCAAGTCCAAGAGGAGGAAAGACCTCAACATAAAGCCAGATCCCCTGATTAAAGAATAAGCAGGAAATAGTCTTGAATGCATTGGCAGAGGAGATAAGTTCCTGAAAAGAACAACATTTCAGAACTTAGATCAGTAATTAATAAATAGAACCTCACAAAATGAAAAGCTTCTATAAGACAAATGACACCGTCAAAAGGACAAAATGGCAGCCTACAGAATGGGAAAATACCTTCATCAACCCTGCACCTGACAGAAGGCTTATATCCAAAATGTATAAAGAACTAGAACTCAGAAACTAGAAATCAGCAAACCTAATAATCCAATTTAAAGAGTAGAGATCTAAACAGAGAATTCTCAAGAAATCTCTTTAGTAAAAATAATTTGTAACCTCATGTTTGTCCACCAAACCACCTCATTCCCAGAAACAACAACTTCAAGACTATATTTATAAATAAATATTTAGGCCAATAGATTTGGTTCTATTCCCCAATCTAGCTCATATCTTAATTATCCATTTATTTTACTTTAAGTTATGCACTATGGCTGGTTACTTGGTCCTCTTCATTTATATATGAGGTGAATCACCAGTACCTGACTATGTTCCCAGAATTCCTTTCTCTCCATCAGATGTCCCACCGTCTATTCTTGCCTCAGCTCTGAGTCTTTTTCTGACAGGTGATGCTTCCATTCACAACAAGAGATTATCTCTACAAATCTCTAATGGCTGAGAAGCACTTAAAGAAATGTTCAACATACTTAACCATCAGGGAAAAGCGTATCAAAACAACTGAAATTCTTACACCTGTCAGAATCACTAAATCAAAAACACAAGTGACAGCTCATGCTGGTGATCATGTGGAGCAATGAGAACATTCCTCCATTGCTGAAGGGAGTGCAAACTTGTACAGTCACTTTGGAAATCCTTATGGTGGCATCTCAGAAAATTGGAAATTGATCTACCTCAAGTCCCAACTATACCATTCCTGGCCATATACCCAAAGGACACTCCACCCTACCACAAGGATACTTGATCAACTATGTTCACAACAACTGTACTTATAATATCCAATAACTGGAAACAAGCAAGATGTCCCACAACCAAAGAATGGATAAAGAAAATGTGATACATTTACGCAGTGGAGTATTACTTGGCTATTAAAAACCAATGCCATCGTGGAATTTATAGTCAAAGGTTGGAACTAGAAAAGATCATCCTGAGTGAGGTAACCCAGACCCAGAAAAACAAACATGGTATGTGTTCACTTCTAAGTGGATATTAGTTGTAAAGTAAAAAATAGACATACTATAATCAACAGATCCAAAGAAGATAAGTAACAAAGAGGGCTGTGGGTGGTGGGGTAAGGGGTGCCTGAATCTCACTGAAAGGGGAAAACAGAATAGACAAGAGGAACTGAGGAAGGGAAGGGGGCTTATGGGACTTTCGGGGAGGGAGGAAACGGGAAAGGGGAAATCATTTGGAATGTAAATAAAAAAACATAGAAAAAAAAGAGTGAATGGTGAGAGGGGACTGGACAGTGGTTGTGGGTGGGAATGGGTACAAGAGGGATCAGATGAGTGGAAGACAGAGGGAAAGAGTACTGAGAAAGACAAATGGAATCAGTGAGCCTCTCTGGGATTAGCTAGAAACCTGGGGCAATGGAAAGTCCCAGGAATAGATGAAGATAAGATTCCTAACAATGAGGAATATGGAGCCTCAACTGGCCATCTCTTGTAACCAGGCAAGACTTCCAGTGGAGGTATTGGGACAACAACCCAGCTATAAAACCTTCAACCTACAATTTACCCTGCCTACAAGATGTGCTGGAGTAAGGATGGCACAGAAATTGTGGAAGTGTCTAACCAAAGACTGATTTAGCTTGAAACCCATGCTATGAGTAAGCCCACCCTTGACACTGCCCAGAGAGCCAGGAACCAGAGGCTGGATAGCCCAGAGACCCAAGATAGAACCAAACACAAATAGAAAAAACAAGTCAATGAAATTATTCCTAATGACATTCTGTTATACTTATAGATTGCCTTGGTGCTGTTTATATTTTGATGCTAAACCTGCCCCCGACTACACAAGGAGTGGATCATATACACAGCTCCAAATGAACCCTGCTCCCCATTTTAACTGGTCAAATAAAGGCTAGAGCCTGTGATTGGGCAGTGGAAGAAAAAGGTGGGGCTGGAAGTTTTAGAGAAGAGAGAGGAAGAAAGAAAGGGGAAGATGAGACAGAAGACAGAGAGAGGAAGATGGAGGTGGATAATGGAGCAGGACCACGTGCCCTGGAGGAGCCACAAGTAGAAAGGTATCTCATATCTGGGGAATAGATTAGTGTAGTGATATATTTGCCCAATATAGGCATGCAGTTTATAAATATTATAACTGAGTTGTGTGTTCTTTGCACAGGCCTATTGGAGTTGGAGATTTACCGATACATATCTGGCTAGTATTTAATATTAAGGCTGTCTGATATTTTCCATTTGTGACAATTTAGGTGGGCAAGAGAGAGGGCAAAACCGATGAGCAGTGATTAATGGTCCGTGTGGCCAACCGCCTAGGCTGTCAGTCTGTGGAACATGAGTAGTAGCTCCAGGTGTTCTCTGGAAGGACAGGTTTGGGCAGCTTAGCAAGCCAGCCATGGGAACCAGGGTCAGAAGGCCTTTTTTGGCATTTGGAAAGGAGGAACAGGTGGTGGTGGTGGTGGTGGTGGGAGGGGGTCTACTGATTCTAAAGTCCAGTGGGAGCTAGCATGGATTTTTAAAATTACATGCAACAAACATCTTGCCCAATTATTATCAGAGAGGCTTTACTGATCAGCTGATGGAAACAGATGCAGAAACCTACTGCCAAATATTAGGTGGAGCTTGGGGAATCCAATAAAAGAGAGGGAGAGAAGATTATAGGAACCAGAAGGGTAAAGGATACCACATGAAAACCTACAGAATCAACTGACCTGAGCCCATAGTGACTCAGAGAGTCTGATGTACCATCAAAGGAGCCTGAATAGGGCTGACCTATGCCCTCCACATTTATGTTACAGTTGTATAGCTTGATCTTCTTGTGGGACTTCTATCATTGGGAGCAGGATCTATCTCTGACTCGGTTGCCTGAATTTGAGACCCTTTGCCCCTTATGGATTGCCTGGTCTGTCTTTAATAGAAGAGGAGGTGCTTAGACTTATTGCAACTTAATATTCTATGGCTGGTTGATAGCCACTGAGGCTAGCCATTGAGGAGGAGTAGACAAAGAAAGGAAAGAGGGGAGGTAGAGAGGAGTGGGGGATGGGCAGAGAGAGGAGAGAAGGAATTCTGGTTAGAATTTAACATTAATAAAGTTAAATTAACAACAGTAAGAAAAATTAAAAAGTCCCTACACAACATTATGAGACAAGGAATCTCCAAAGATGAAGTCAAGTTTGTTTTCTGTTGGTTATCTACTACTGGGCATACAGCCCACCCTTAAGAATAGTTTGCTGATTCTCCCACCACTACTCCACCCACCTTGAACAGACATACTGGCCATAACAATACAGGTGAATCCCTTCCTGAATCCATCTTCCGTGTTTGCTGAGTCTTCTGGGGCATGTCCAGCTGCCCTGAGCAGCCAGATATCCCAGCCAGACCTTCATTCTCCTACCATCTCTCCTCTCATGTTCATCAGATATGCTGATCCTAAACCATACAGCCCAAAGATACCCACCAGAGGCCTGTCACATCAGGATCATCAAGGATAGGCCCCTTCCTGATACTTAATACAACAGGAACACCCAGGACCAAAGTCATCTAGATAGCTAAAAGTCCTCAAAAAAAAAAAAAAAAAAAAACAAAAAACAAAAAACAAAAAAAACCCACAATCAACAAGACTTTAGCTTGTATTGTTACTGATTGAGTTGAGATTTCTTTTACAGGGAAATTGGGTTGGAAGTATATAGCAACATATTAGCCATGAAGTACAGGATACCCATGCTACACTCCATAGACTTAAAGGAACTGAACAAGAAGAAAGGTTTGAATCTAACATAGAAGGGGGAGTAAAATAGTCATAGGAGACAGATTGAGGGAGGGGCAATGGGGTGAGGCTCAGGATAAGGTGTGGAGAGAGACAGGAGAGAAGGCCAGAGAGCCAGGAGAATGAATAGAAACCTCCAGCGTAAGGGAAGCATTGGAGGGCATCTCAAGGACATGCCAGAGACCTGGGATGAGCATGGCTCCCAGGAATCAGTGAGGTGACCTTAGCTAAGACTCACAGCAGTAGGTATATGAACCTGAAGAGGCTGTGTCCTATAGCCAGGCAGGAACCCCACTGAAATGATAGGAACACCAACCTACTCACAACTCTTTTGATCCCCCCAAATCATCCTGTAAAGGAAATGCAGGAACTGGGATGGAGTGGAAACTGAGGGTATGGGCAATCAATTATCAACCGAACTTTAGACCATTCCCATGTGAAAGCACCAATCCCTGACACTATTTATGATACTCTGTTATGCTTGCAGACAAGAGCTTAGCATAAAGGTCCTCTGAGAGGCTCCGCACAAATCTCACTCAGACAGATGCAGATACCTACTGACAAACATTGGATGGAGCTCAGAACTCTTATAGGAGAGTTGGGGGAAGAGTTGAAGGCCCTGAGGCAGATTGGAACTCCACAGGAAGACCAACAGAGTCAACTAACCTGGACCCTTGGAAGCTCTCAGACATTGAACCACCAACCAAAGAGGATACACGTGCTGGACCTACTTCCCATACCCCTGACACACACACACACACACACACACACATATCTCATGTGGGTGTCCCAACAACTGGAGTGGGGACTAACTCCAAAGATGTTGCCTGTGTGTGGAATATCTTCCCCTAGCTGGGCTGCCTTGTCTGGCCTCAGAAAGGATGCACCTAGCCCTGCAGAAACTTAATGTGCCAGGGTTGGGGAATATTCAGGGGAAACTCTACCCTCTCAGAGAAGAAAGGGAGAGGGGATGGCAGGATAGATTGTGGGAGGCTGGGACCAGGAGTGCAGGCAGCAACCAGGATGCAAAGTGAATTTTTAGAAGAATGAAAATCAATCCATTCTTATCTCCGTGAACAAAGCTCAAGTCCAAGTGAATCAAAGACCTCCACATAAAACCAGATACTATGAAACTCATAGAAAATAAAGTGGGGAAGAGCCTCAAACTCCTGGGCACAGGGGAAAATTTCCTGAACAAAAACCAGTAGCTTATGCTCTAAGATCAAGAATTGACAAATGGGACCTCATAAAATTGCAAAGCTTCTGTAAGGCAAAGGACAGTGTCAATAGGACAAAACAGCAACCAACAAATTGGAAAAAGATCTTTACCAACCCCACATCCCATAAAGGGTTAATATCCAATATATACAAAGAATTCAAGAAGTTAGACTCCAGAGAACCAAATAACCCTATTAAAAATGGATACAGAACTAAACAAAGAATTATCAACTGAGGAAACTCAAATGCCTGAGAAGCACCTAAAGAAATGTTCAACATCCTTAGTCATCAGGGAAATGCAAATCAAAACAACCCTAAGATTCCACCTTACACCAGTCAGAATGGCTAAGATCAAAAACTCAGGTGACAACAGATGCTGGTGAGGATGTGGAGAAAGAAGAAAATTCCTCCATTGCTGGTGGGATTGCAACCTGGTAAAATCACTCTGGAAATCAGTTTGGTGGTTCCTCAGAAAACTGGACAAAGTACTACCTGAGGACCCAGCTATACCACTTCTGGGCATATACCCAGAAAGATGCTCCAACATGTAATAAGGACACATGCTCCACTATGCTCATAGCAGCCTTATGTATAATAGCCAGAAGTTGGAAAGAACTCAGATGTCTTTCAACAGAGGAATGGATACAGAAAATGTGATCCATTTTACATAATGGAGTACTATTCAGCTATTAAAAACAACGAATTCATGAAATTCTTAGGCAAATGGATGGAACTAGAAAATATCATCCCGAGTGAGGCAACCCAATCAGAAAAGAACACACGTGGTATGCACTCATTGATAAGTGGATATTAGCCTAGAAGCTCAGAATACCCAAGATACAATTCACAGACCACATGAAGCTCAAGAAGAAGGAAGACCAAAGACTTTTGTCCTTCTTAGAAGGGGGATCAAAATACCCATGGGAGGAGATGCCCACAAATGCTTGCTGACAGGAGCCTATAATATAGCTGTCTTCTGAGAGGCTCTGCCAGTGCCTGACAGATACAGAGGTGAATGCTCTCAGCCAACCATTGGACTGAGCACAGGGTCCCCAGTAGAGTAGCTAGAGAAAGGACTGAAGAAGCTGAAGCGGTTTGCAGGCCCATAGGAGGAACAACAATATGAACCAACCAGTACATCCAGAACTCCCAGGGACTAAACCAACAACGAAAGAGTACACATGGAGGAACCCATGGCTCCAGCTGTATATGTAGCCGAGGATGGCTTTGTTGGAATCAATGGGAGGTGAGACCCTTGGTCTTGTGAAGACTCAGTGCCCCACTGTAGAATAATGCTAGGACAAGGAAGTGGGAGTGGGTGGGTTGGTGAGCAGGGGGAAGGGGTATGGAATGGGGAAAAGAAGAAAGGGGATAACATTTGAAAAGTAAAAAAAAAAATTAATTAAAAAAATACACAAGAGGGTTATACTTTAAGCTAAAAGAAAAGAGTATTAGATAGTAACTCAAAGATGTGTGTCCGTTGAGGGACATCTGGGTTCTTTCCAGGTTCTGGCTATTATAAATAAGGCTGTTATGAATATAGTAGAGCATGTGTCCTTATTGCATGTTGGGGAGGCCTCTGGGTATATGCCCAGGAGTGGTATAACAGGATCCTCCGGGAGTGTCATGCCCAGTTTTCTGAGGAACCGCCAGACTGCTTTCCAGAGTGGTTGTACCAGCTTGCAATCCCACCAGCAATGGAGGAGTGTTACTCTTTTTCCACATCCTCACCAACACCTGCTGTCTCCTAAGTTTTTGATCTTAGCCATTCTGACTGGTGTGAGATGGAATCTCAGGGTTGTTTTGATTTGCATTTCCCTAATGACTAAGGATGATGAACATCTCTTTAGGTGCTTCTCAGCCATTAGATATTCTTCAGGTGAGAACTCTTTGTTTAGCTCTGTACCCCATTTTTTAATAGGGTTACTTGCCTCTCTGGAGTTTAACTTCTTGAGTTCTTTGTATATATTGGATATTAGCCCTCTGTCGGATGTAAGGTTGGTAAAGATCATTTCCCAGTTAGTTGGTTGCTGCTTTGTCTTTTTGACAGTGTCTTTTGCCTTCCAGAAACTTTGTAATTTTATGAGGTCCCATTTGTCTATTCTTGATCTTAGAGCATAAGCTATTGGAGTTCTGTTCAGGAAATTCTCCCCTGTGCCCATATGTTCAAGGTTCTTCCCTAGTTTCTTTTCTATTAGTTTCAGTGTGTCTGGTTTTATGTGGAGGTCCTTGATCCACTTGGAATTGAGCTTAGTGCAAGGAGATAAGAATGGATCAATTTGCATTCTTCTGCATGTTGACCTCCAGCTGAGCCAGCACCATTTGTTGAAAAGGCTATCTTTTTTTCCACTGGATGGTTTTAGCTCCTTTGTCAAAGATCAGGTGACCATAGGAGTGTGGATTCATTTCTGGGTCTTCAATTCTGTTCCATTGATCTACATGCCTGTCACTGTACCAATACCATGCGGTTTTTAATATTATTGCTCTGTAGTACAGCTTGAGGTCTGGGATACTGATTCCCCACTCCTCCACTGCTGGTGGGATTGCAAGCTGGTACAACCACTCTGGAAAGCAGTCTGGTGGTTCCTCAGAAAACTGGGCATGACACTCCAGGAAGATCCTGCTATACCACTCCTGGGCATATACCCAGAGGCTTCCCCTGCATGCAATAAGGACACATGTTCCACTATGTTCGTAGCAGCCTTATTTATAATAGCCAGAAGCCGGAAAGAACACAGATGTCCCTCAACGGAGGAATGGATTCAGAAGATGTGGTATATTTACACAATGGAATACTACTCTGCAATTAAAAACAATGAATTCACGAAATTCCTAGGCAAATGGTCAGAACTGGAAAATATCATCCTTAGTGAGGTAACCCAATCACAAAAGAACACACAGGGTATGCAGTCATTGGTAAGGGGATATTAACCCAGAATCTCAGAATACTGTAGATACAATTTGCATATCAATAGATTTCCAAGAAGATGGAAGGAGAGACCTGTGGTCCTGGAAAGACTGGATGTAGGGGAATGCCAGGACAGAGAAGCAAGAGGGGTTGAATGTGGAACAGAGGGAGGGAAGGGGACTTATAGGACTTTTGGGGAGGGAGGAAACAGGAAAGGGGAAATCATTTGTAATGTAAATAAAAACCTTAGGGAAAAAAAGATGATAAAGCTCAATCTCTCTATGTTAAATGAGTTGTGTGATGTTGTCTCTAACAATGGGGTCTCACAGTTCATTTTCAGGGAGCATCCTGTCTCAACAACAGCCTGGGCTATTTGGGGATTCTCATGGAACCCTTTTAGCTAACACTTTAATAAGATGTAACTCAATCCCATACTGGAAGCTTCATTTGATAACAATAAATGGTCAGGTGGGAGGCTCTGTCTCCCCCATGATTTGGCAATTTCATTTAGACTGCCTTCGTATATGTATGTTTTAGGAAACTTCTGCTGTATTATGTTCTATACTACCCCTCAAATGGCAATTAATTTTAGCTGTCTCTCCTCATATTCCCTGTCTTGTCCCATTCGATCCCCTCCTCTATCCTCTGGTTCCAGCCCCCATCAACTATTTTCTTTTTCTAGAGAGATCTATCGGTCCACCCAACCCTTAATCCCTTAATCTATATCTAACCTGTATGGTTCTACAGAGAGTAGCCTGTTATCATTGACTTAATAGCGAATATCCATATATAGCATATTTGTCATTCTGGGTCTGGGTTACCTCACTCAGGAAAATTTTTTTCTAATTTCATGCATTTGCCTGAAAATTTCATGTGCTTTAATGGCTGAGTAATACTGCATGCATAAATGTACCATAATTTCTTTATCCATTCTTCTTTGAGGGACATCCAGGTTATTTCAAATTTGTGTCTGTTGTGACTAGAGGAGCAATGAGTATGCCCGAGAAGTGTCTTTGTCATAAGATGAACCCTTCTTTGTATACACACCTGTAGAATTTGTTGTTGCTTTGTTTTGTTTTATTGATGTTATCCATTCTGACAGATGTAAGATGAAATCTCAAAGTAGTTTTAATTTGCATCTTCCTGAGCAATGATGTTGAACATTTCTGTGTTTTCAGCATTTGCTGTTCTTCTATTGAACATCCTGTTTACATTGGTATCCCATTTTAAAATTGGGTTATTTGCTTTCTTGATATTTAGTTTTTTAAATTCTTTTTATATTTCAGATATTATCCCTCTATTTTATACATGATGTTGGCAGAGTTCTTTTTGAGTTCTATAGGCTGCTACTTTGTCTGATTGATGTATCCTTTGCCTTACAGAAGAATTTCAGTTTGATAAGGTCCTATTAACTGTTAATCTTAGAGCCTTTGCTAACAGTATTTTGTTCAAAAAGTTATTTCTTTGCCAATGAATTCAAAGTTGTTTCTTATTCTTTCTTCTATCAGATACAGTATATGTGGTTTTATGCTGACCCATCTAAAGTTGAGTTTGGGTACTGGGGATAGGAGGAGTGTTACCTGCCCCCCTTTCTCAGAGGGAAAGGAGAGGGGCAATGGGGGTGGAAGGTACTGGGAGGAGCAGGGGCTTACGCTGGGATGTAAGTGAATAAATTAATTAATGAAAAAAAAGTAGTTGGCAAACAAAAACCAGACTTTATGTGTGTGCATGTATTGTTTTGCTAATTTTTTTATTTTGTTGGGTTTTGTTTTGCTTTGATCCTAGTTTTTGTTGTGAGAGAAAATGAAGTTGAGTGGAAGGGAGGATTTGGGAGGAGTTGGAGAAGGGGAAGAATACGATCAAAAATATGGTATGTAAAAAAGTTTTAATCAAACAATTCTGTTTCATAAAAACTAAAAAAAAATATTATTTGCATAGCAAAATCAATTGTCCCTAGAATTTAGGCTGAAAGCTGAAAATGTGCTTATTCTACTCAATTCCTTGCAGAATTGTGCCAAAGAGTATTTTCTTCACGAAGTCTTTGCTAGATGAAAAATTAAAGACTATAGAAGACTACACATAATTCATAATATGTTTTGAGAATAACATGTGTGCGTAAACAGAAAAGAGCCACGGACTAGGAAAAGTGATTCCCCCCAAAAGTCAGTTTTTTTAAATGCATATATCAGCAAAGAGAAAATATTTTTCCATAGAGCAAAACAAATAACTCAATAAAAAACAATATTACTTTTGTGAACAAACCTTATTTAATTTTGGTTTGACACCTAAATTATGTCACTATTTTTATGTTTAGGAGAGTCAAAATTGTAAACATTTTAATTATCCAAAAACACAAGTACTGAAGCAGATCTTGATGTGGCAAAGGCTTAATCATCTGTAATGTTTACATTACACAATGGAGAAAGATATGCATTTGGTAACTAAAGTTAATACTTAAATTTAAAAACTAAACTTTTTTTTAAAGTCTGACCTGAATGAGATCAAACCATTTATTCAAAAAGAGAATTGTATTTTATTCTGTGAAAAGACTATACCACATAGCTGGTAAATAATTATGGGGTTGCTAATACCATTTAGAAAAGTCAGTCATGAGAAAAAGTCATATACATACATTAAGCTAAAAAGGCATTAGATCTTTAACACAATGGAGACTCTGAAACCACAAAGTATCACTTATTATAATGTATCATAAATTCTAATCCAACAGAAAGTCTTTGCTGAGGGAAAGCAATAAGGACAAAAGAGAGAATGTGATATGAATTCATGTGTGTGTACAGTAAAACAATGTAATCAGATCACTACATGGTTGATTCTTGTGTTGTTTTGCTAAAGTAAAAAGGAATATTAAGGAAAAGTCATCCAGAAACTGCCCCACCTAGGGATCCATTTCATATACAGTTACCAAAACCAGACACTGTTGTGGATGCCAACAGGTGCTTGCTGACAGGACCCTGATATAGCTGTCTCCTGAGAGGCTCTGCCAGTGCCTGACAAATACAGAAGTGGATGCTCACAGCCAACCAATGGACTGAGCACAGGGTCCTCAATGAAGGAGTTAGAGAAAGGACCCAAGGAGCTGAAGGGGTTTGCAGCCCCATAGGAAAAACAGCAATATGAACCAACCTGTACCCCCAGAGTTCCCAGAGACTAAACCACAAACCAAAGAGTACATATGGAGGGACCCATCGCTCTAGCTGCACATGCAGCAGAGGATGGCCTTGTCAGACATCAAGGAGATTAGAAGCCCTTGGTCCTGTGAAGGCTTGATGCCCCAGTATAGGAGAATCCCAGGACAGGGAAGCAGGAGTGGGAGGGTTGGTGAGCAGGGGAGGGGAGATGAGATAAGGGGTTTTCAGGGGGGGAAGCAAGGAAAGGGGATAGCATTTGAAATGTAAATAAAGAAAATGTCTAATAAAAAAAAGAAAGTAGAAATTTTGAAAGCCTTGCAATTGCTTATAAAAAGAGAGATAGCCAAAACTCACAACTAGTTTGGAAGGTAATGCAGCAAAATCTAGCCATACCACTCTTAGACATATACCCAAAGGACTTTACTAAAGAAATAATTGCTCATCCATTTTCATTGTTGCTCTACTCATAATAAGCATAAATTTTAAACAGCTTTGATGGTCACTAACTGATGAATAGAGATAATGAAAATGTTATACATTTATACAGTGGAATATTATTCAACTAGAAAATGATAGAATTGATTAATCTAGAAACAATAACACTGAGTGAGATAGCCCAAACCCAGAAAGACAGATATTGCATGTTTTCTATTATGTATGAATGTTAGCTTATAAACTGCACACACACACACACACACACACACACACACACACACAGAGAGAGAGAGAGAGAGAGAGAGAGAGGTTAGGTACCAATTAATAGACTAGGGAAGAGGAGAGAATTTCCCAACAAAACAGAAA
Source organism: Tokudaia tokunoshimensis (assembly GCA_036184795.1). Taxonomy (NCBI): domain Eukaryota; kingdom Metazoa; phylum Chordata; class Mammalia; order Rodentia; family Muridae; genus Tokudaia; species Tokudaia tokunoshimensis. The sequence goes on along the minus strand of BTHU01000004.1, from coordinate 36,284,095 downwards.
TAGAATGTAGTGTTTAGGGAAGATAAAGGGAAAATTAGAGGAGGAGATTAAATAGGGAAGGGAATAGAAAAGTAGGGTAAAGGAAGAAATATGGGAAAGGTCAACCAACACTGAATGCCTCTGAAAAACTATATGGAAACCTATACTGGAGAAGCATCCTAAAATATACATATAAGAGTATATTTTCTAGTTATAAATTCTGTTTATTACAACAGTGTCCTGCCTGCAAGACATACTAATGCAATAATGGTCCATGTGTTGCAGACTAATCAACCACAGTCTCCTGTGAGGCTGAGGACTAACCAGACAGCTTCAGCAGACAAAGCATCAGCTGCCTACAGATGTGGAAGTCAGCTGATTTAGGACAGAGGAATAGCTAGTAGATTTCCACTCAAACCAATTATCTATAAATAATACCCTAGTTTGCTTTTTTGTTGCTGTGGATTAACCAAAAACCAACTTGTAGAGGAAAGGGTTTAGTTCATTTTACATCTTATAAGACCATCATCAAGAGAAGTTATGGCAGGAGCTCAAAGATGCAATCTGAAGGAAGGTCATGCAGCAGAGACCATGGAGCAACACTTCTTACTGTCATACCCCCTTACTTATGCTTACCTCATCTTTATTATACAGTTCAGTCCCATCTTCCTGTGGATGGTGCAACACAATGGCCTGGACCCTCTCACAGAAATCAATAAATGACCCACAGATATTCCCATGGGACCACTGATCCAGGCAATTCTTCAAGTGAGGATTACTCTCCTCAGGTGTCTCAGGATGACAACAAAACTAGCTAGCACAGATGATAACCAAAGTAGATCAGTTGTTGTTTGATACCATTAACTTTTGGGATGGTTTGTTATACCAAGACCAGTGGACAAGTAGTATTTGGAACAAAACTTTTAAATTATAAAGGCTTGATAAATATAAAATACAGTTTTAAAAGAAATGAGGCATAAATGATTCTCATTGGAAAATAATTCTGACATATCTCAAAGAATAGTAAATGATGAAGACATAAAAAAGTATTCATTCTAAGTATGGCTCACATTGGTAGTGATAATTAACTGTGTAAGGATGAATCCAAGCATAATGCCTCCCTTGGTTCAAGATAGTTGCTTTGTGCAGTGTTGTAACAGAAAATAGCAGAAAAGGCTTCATGCCTCCAATGCTTAGAGTTTTTAATGGCCTCAACAGTAGAAGAGTTGAGATCTCTGCACAAGTAAAAACATGTCACCCTGTACACTCTGTAAGAGCATTGAGACACTAATGTCCAATGACAAAATGTTAGGAACTCTGACTTTTGACATTTTTCTGTTAAAATTATTTTTAAAATTAGCTATATCTATATGTAGATATTGAATGCAGAACTTTAGCCAAAGACAAATGTTTAAAAATGAGTAAAGAAGAAAGTTAAATCATAGATAAAGATACTCACACAATGAGAAGTTATTTCTAAAGTATAATAAGTACACTACAGACAGCAATGGAATACATTCCAGATTTCATATTAAGAACCATTAAGAGAGCATCAAACAGGAGTGAGTCTGGATCTCCTCATACAAATTACAATTGACTTTAGCTAAAATGAGCCAAGACACAAGAAAGGATTTTCTCTTGTGTATAAACCAACAGGAGACTTGGAAACTATGGAAAATAGTTCTGTTTCAAAAAATAACATGAAACATTTTACCAATGAGTTTCAGATGATAGCAGAACTCTGAGAAAAACACCATATAAGTAATCATCGGTATTATATCATCCAGTGGTGATCTGTTGAGTGTGGAAATGGCCAGAGAAAAGCACTCTTTACATATTTATTGACCCTCTTATAATATAGGGGCCAGAAGATAGACACAGACCCACTGGAATAAAGTTGTGTGACCCTTTGAGGAATGTGAGAGACACCTTGGCATCATCAAGCTATTGCTTCCGAAAAAGAAAACCTGGAAGCTCTCCTGAAGTACATAAGAAATTGAAGAAAACATACAAGAAAATATTGGACATACACAAAATGTATAAGCAAGCTTCCTAAGAGTCAAAATCAACAAGTAGTTATTGATAATAATAGCTATATATTATATCTACTCTTAAATTTTGTCATCATTCCATGAGTTGAATTGTTATAAATAATTCAACTATATTATTAACTCTTATTATATAATTGTATACAAAATTGTATAAAGAATTGCAAACAAAAAAAACCCACAATAATCAGACAAGGTTGAATAACTGCTGATTGCACACCAAGTTCTTCACAGACTCAAATAAATACAGAAAGTTTTGTAACTTATACCAGCATATGACCATCAGTTTGATGTTGTACAGGTTTTATCATGTCTTGAATCCATTTGTCCAGATGTACTTAAGTCGTCCAGCAATTTAAGCACAACGAAAGTGTCCACCACCATGGTCAAGTCCCCATTATGATAAAGACACTATCTCTATTTTAATTCATTCATGGGTATCTGGAAATGCTGCAGTTTTAGACTTAAATACTTTTGCACACATTTATAAATACACAAACCTCTTACATGTTAACTGGAATAATCTTAGGTCCTATCCCCAACACTGTGCAGTAACCTGAATCTGAGCAGTTCTCAGATTCAGCTGCTTTGCCCAAATGAGCCCCTGGCATTGAAGGCTGCAGGGCTTCTGCTTATTATTTGTCAGTCTCAGACAACCTGTATGTAGATGCCACAACTGATTGTTTTAAGTGCCAGCAAAAAAAAAAAAAAAACAGGCAAAGCATCCTTAGTGTACAGAATTAGTCAACAGAATCTATGGTAAAGTGGACACAGCTGTGACAAACCCTTCACTAAGTACAAGGATCCAGTGACAGAGCAGTCAACACCAACTGCAGCATCAAATGCAAACAGTGTCCTGGAGGGAGAGAATAGTGGGAGCGACAACTGGAGTTGGGGGCATCTCAGGAACAAGCAAGAAACCTATGACAATGGAAAGTCCCAGGAACTGACAAGGGTGACCCTAGCTAAGACTCCAGGGATATGGACCCTTACATGGCCATCTCCTATAATGAAGCAGGTCTTCCAGTGAAGGCACTGGGATATCAACCTAGCTACAAAACCTTCGACCTACAATTTGTCCTGCCTACAAGATGTGCTGTGGTAAAGATTGCACAGAAATTGTGTGAATGGCTAACCAATGATTGGCCCAACTTAAGACCCATGCCACTATGGCATGAGAGGGAGTCAATCCCTGACACTGTCTGTAAGATTCCCAGCCAGAGGCTGGATAGCCCAGACACCCAAGACAGAACCAAACAAGAATGGAAAAAAGTCAATGAAATGATTCCTAATGATAGTCTGCTATACTCATAGATGGGCATCTAGCCCAACTGTCATCAGAGAGGCTTCATCCAGCAACTGATGGACACAGATGCAGAGATCAATTGGCAGAGCTTGGAGAATTCCACAGAAGAGAGGAAGAACATTGTAGGAGCCAAAAGAGTCAAAGACATCACAAGAATCAACTAACCTGGACTCATAAGAGTTCACAGAGACTGAACTTACAACCGGGGAGTCTGCATGGGGCTGACCTAGGCCCTCCACATATATGTTGCAATTGTGTAGCTTGGTCTTCTTGTAGAACTCCTAACGGTGGGAGCAGGAGTTGCCTCTGACTCTATTGCCTGTCTTTGAGACCCTTTCCCCCTCCTGGGTTGCCCTGTCTAGCCTTAATAAAAGAGAAGATGCCTAGTTACAACTTGTTATGCACTGGCTGATTGATATTCATTGAGATTGGCCTTTTTCTAAAGAGAAATGGAGGAGGAGTGGATGGAGGAAGTGGGAAGGTTGAAGGAAGTGACTGGGCAGAGAGAAGGGAGGGGAAACTGGGGTGTGGATGTAAAATAAAACCAAAACCAAAACAAGAAACTACTTGGGTTCCAAGGAATGTTCGATGAGCAGGTTGAGTCCCCCAGGAAAGAGATTCTTACATAGATATTTGTGTTCAGAGAGTTTGCTAAGAACTGTCAGCAATAACACTTGTGAGAAAATTAGGAAACACAGCCTAATAGGATAGCAGGAACCCAAATCATACTTCACTTGCAACAGCAGACCTCTAGAAATCAAATGGGTAAACTCTGAAGCAGGGGTAGTAAGTACATCAGTTTCCAAATTTTAGCAAAGAAAGATCAACTAATGTAATTCTCTGTATCTTTTGTATTTTACTTAACTCAGTATGCCACAGAATAGATGCTTCTGTAGGTAACAGTTAGCTCCTTTCTGCTGAAAAGAATGATTACATGGCACACAGATGTGAATCACTGGAAGGCAAAACTACTGACAAGTAAGGACATCACTGATTCAGTTCTCTTTTATTACATTTACAAATGCATTTCACTTTTATATGCGTGTATGTGTGTGCATGTCTGTGAGTATGTGATATGTATGGACTACAATTCTTCTATGGATATTAGAAGACAACAGGAAATGGATCTCTCCTTCTACCAGTTGAGTCCTGTGGCTCTATCTCAAATCATCTGTCTTGAAAGCAAGCACTTTTACCCTGCAAATTCATCTCACTAGCCTATGCCTCAGTTTTTAAAGGGACATATTAATGGGCCATCCTACTATCTACTACTAGGATCTACAGATTTAACAAATATGGCATAGTAAATGAGAACATTACATGGACATGCATAGTACAGTTATCATTATTAAATCATGCAGTAGTTATATAAAATTCAAATTTAACTGGGTAACCTATATATGTATTAGAAGGTAATTAGAATAAATTTTAAAGTATTAATTATTTTCCCTTTGTTGTCTTATACTTTAGACTATACTAAAACCCAAACTGACATGAAAAACAAAAATAAAAATTGGTTAACCTCAATTATATGGCGGTTTGCTTTAATCACAATCCAGAGGTTTTCTAACTATAGAGATTTGATATCCTTCACTAGGTATTGCCTCATGAAGCAGAAGAATGCCTAGAAAGAACATGGTGGTGTTGCTAAGGAGGCTGGATAGCTCGAAAAACACAATGGGAGTGCACAGAGCTGATGACTAAGTGGAGTAAATCAGCATGAATAGAAAAAGGGGGCAGAGGAAAAGATGTCACTAAGGAGAGAGGAGAGTTAGGGGGAAAGGGGGGCAGGAACAGGTGTGGGAAGAGACAGGGGAGAAGGTCAAGAAATTGAAAGGAGGTGTGTAGCAGTGGGGGATGGGGAACTGGGGATAGCCACTAGAAAGTCCCAGATACCAGGGAAGCAAGAGGACCCAACTGGGATGACATTAGCTGAAACACCCAACAAAGGGAAGATAGAACCTGTAGAGACCACCTCCAGTAGATAGGCACTGCCCCCAGTTGAGGGATGGCGCCACCAACCCATCTCAAAAAATTTAACCCCAAATGGTTCCTTCTGAAGAAAATGCAGGGACAAAGGCTGGAGCAGAGACTGAAGGAAAGGCCATCCAGAGACTGCCCCACCTAGGGACCCATCCCATCTGTGAGCACCAAACCCAGACACTACTACTGATGCCAAGAAGCACTTGCTGACAAGAGCCTAGTATAGCTGTCTCCTGAGAGGCTCTGCTAGCACTTGACCATTATAGATATGGATGCTCGCAGCCAACCATCAGACTGAGCACAGGGACCCCAATGGAAGAGTTAGGGGAAGGACTGAAGGAGCTGAAGGGAATTGAAACCCCATAGGAAGAATCATATCAACTAATTGGACACCCCCCAGAGCTCCCAGGAACTAAACCTCCAACCAAAGAGTACACATGGGGGCACCCATGGCTCCAGCTGCATATGTAACAGAGGATGACCTTATCAGGCATCAATGAGAGGGGAGGCTCTTGTTTCTGTGGAGGCTTGATGCCCCAGTGTAGGGGAATGCCAGAGCAATGAGGCAGGAATTGGGGGGAGGGAGTGGTAGAGCACCCTCAGAAGCAGGGGGAGGGGAGATAATATAGGGAGTTTGTAGAGAGAAACAGGAAAAGGGGATATTTGAAATTTAAATAAATAAAATAGCCAATAAAAAAAAGAATTGCAAAAAAAGTCACTAACATCAACTCAGAGAATTGTGACAGCATGATGTCCAAAAATAAGTATGTAAAACTTCTAAATTGTATCATCTTGGTTTTAGATAATAGAAGAGATAATAACACTATAAAACACGTGTGAAACAAACAAAAAAATAAAGAGATTTGGAAAGCAAGAAATCATACAGCTGTCACTCATGAGAATGTATAATACACATGAATAATGTAACTAATATAATATTTTACTCCAAGCTGTTGTTTTTGAGAAGGTGATTATTTTCCACTAAATATATTGTACCTGAGATTTCTAAGATATTTTTAAACACCTGGCATTTCTACTAGCTTCACTCAGAATACTAAATTATGCTGATAGTTCTAGTAGCTAAGATACACAAATCCTAGGAAGCAACAATTTTCAAATAAAAAATTTTTACTTGATAATTTTATATTTATAAAATATGTCTGTCTCAGATAGCAGTTCTAACTCTTTTCCATTTAAAGTACTTATTCTATGCTGTCTGCATCACTAAATGTGCTCCTTAAAGTCAGTATTTTCCATCACACAAAGGGAAAGGCTGCCATCTTCACAACTCTCGTGCTGCCTCCTTCATCTCTGGTACTCTCCCATTTACTGCTAACTACATCATCCTGAATATCACTCCCGCATTACCTAACCAGGTACATCCAGGTCTTGTAAACCTGTGTATAGATTATAGACCCTTTAATAACACAGGTGCCTGTCCATTTGCTGGGTTCTAGGATAGGGAAAATAATAGCCAATACAAATAAGATCTGTTCTCTCTTTTTAAAATTGAAAAAAAATGTTTTAAAAAAATTAATGCAATGACATATTTTGTTTTTATGACCAATTTTCATCAGAAATGACTTAACTATAGTTATTGCCTTCTAGGACTGTGGTGTTCAACCTGTGGGTTACAATCCTTTTGGAGGTCACATATCAGATATTTATATTATGTTTCATAACAGCAGCAAAATTAGAGTTGTGAAGTAGCAACAAAAATAATGTTATGTTTGGGGGTCACCACAACATGAGGAACTGTTATTGAAGGGTCCCAGCTTTAGGAAGGTTGAGAACCACTGCTCTAGAGAGGAAAACACCTACTCACAGATGCCAGTGAAGAACAATGTAATTGTGTTCTACCAGTTGTAAAATTCATTTTCTTAATCAAAAATAATTAATAATTATAAATATATAATCATTCTGTATTCCCTTATAATGTTTAGCCCAGAAAATGTATGTAATAATGTAGCTATAACAATGACATTATCTTTCAATAATGTATTTTATATCTAGAAGGACAATTCAGTATTTTGCTGTAATTCTTTGTGAATTATTAAGTTAATTTCATGTATCTGTGTGTGGCTTATTCACACAAATATTTAACTCCAATGTGGCTTTTCCATGAAATTGAACATGTTTCTAGGCTTACTTCTTTTTGTGTTGGGTTTCTTGGTTCATTTTTTAGGGAAGATAAGCATAACTTGTCAAGCATGATCAATGGACTCCTAAAACCAAAAACCAACTTAGCATTACTATAAAATGCATCAAAGCAAAGGCAAATAGACAGATTTCCACTATATGCAAAATCTAAACCCATACTGTTAATGCAGCAACTGTATCCTCCCAGTTTATAATCAGTACCTACTTATGGAATTACATATAAAACCAAATGCCTCTTTTTCCTAAATTCATAATGATTATTTTGTAAGTATGAAATTTTGTCAGGTTGCTACTGATTGAATAAAATTGGCTCCTTAAAATCTAGCTGGTCAGAGTCTCAAAAGATGAGCAATAGGCCGAGAAGAGAGGGCTGTTTGAGGGAAGCTGCCAGAAGACTAGGAAGACCACAACGAAGGAGAGGAGGAAAGAGTGTGGTGGCCTATTGGGATCTCACCATGTCTGGTGGCTGGCTACACTTAAAGGCTGAGGGAACCTCAGAGAAGAGGGGGCAGAAAGACTGTAAGAGACAGAGGACAAGGACACTGCTAAGAGACTATGCCTTCAGTATAAGACAGAGAATCTGCACGAAATCACAACAATATGGCAGTCTAATCAGGACCCAAAGAATAATACAGCAGGTGAGCATGTTAATGAACTCCATGGTCCTACCCCCAGATGAAAAGACACAGGTAGTAAACAGCTACCAAACGAATTTTCCCTAGGAATAAGTCCCCTAAGTTATCAACTAATAGCAAGTGGTTAACCCTAAAAACATTCACATAGGAGTAACACTAAATAGATTCAGCAGATTTTATTTATATATGTATATGAATGTATTTGTATAACACTAATAATTACAGAAAAGAAAACAATCTAACTGGGTTCTGCTGTCATGTTCCCTTGGAATGGATGTCTCTACCTCCCTCTCCAACCTCTACCTGACAGTGTATTTACAAGAGATAAAGAGAAATGAGATATTTATCTAATGCTTTGCCCACACAAGCTCTTTCTTTTCTGATTTTCTAAACGCAATTCCTCTTGCCCATATTAACAGCAAGATGGGAGAAGAACAACTCACCATTCTGAACTGATGCTTTCACTTTGTTTCAGCCTTGAGATAGTAAACAAAAACAAAACAAAACAAAACAAAAAGACTCAGATAAACTAGCCTGTCATCACACACTGTAGCTTCCTCATTTTACTTTGTTTAAAGACTACTTTAAAGGCAATGGGGAGCAGCCAAAAAGAAACTGTACATATATAAGCTGTAGATCTTCACAGAGCTCTATAGTTCTCTTGAAACTCATGTCTAAGGGAAGCACACCCCTAGGAAGAATTGAGAGTTTGAGGGCAAGCATGGTGTAGTTTTAAATTCTTTCCTTGTCCCCAGGAGCATCATTATAACAAGAATACAATACCCTAATGGTCCAGAAAGATAACTTGATTGGTCAATGATGAAAGGTTAGAGTAACTGGCTCTTTAGCAGATACCTCAGGGCTTGTTAATATTTTGTCATTTTGACACAAACTAGAGTCACTCAATGAGAAAAAAACTCAATTGAGAAATTGTCTCTATCAGATTAGCCTATAGACACATTGGCAAAGTACTTTCTTGATTGAAGATTGATGAGGGATGGTCCAACCCATATGGGTGGTGTCACTGGTCTGCAGGTCATCTTAGGTTGTATAAGGAAACCAGGGGGAGCGAGCCAGTAAGCAGCCTTCCACCACATGGAATCGCTTCAGTTCATCCACCACACTCCTGCTTCAGTTCATGTCTTCAGGTTCCTGCCTTTGCCTCCCTGTAACAGGCAAACTGAAACTAATCCTTTCCTTCCCAAGTTGCTTCTTGGTATTATTTAATCACAACAAGAGAAAACAAACTAAGGCACAATGAAAAGGGTATATCGAGGATGAGGAGTCTTCTCCCTATGGTATGTAATATGGAAGCCAATTTTGGTTTTAGATATGACCACGGGAATGGAAGGAAAAGTGTAAGATTGACTGGTGGGTTATTCTCATGGGTGTGACCAGGACTACTTCTTAACTTTTGGGGGAAGTGAACAGGAACTTCTATACTCTGTTGTAACTGTCTTGAAATGTTGATATTTCCTTTTGTTTCCCTAGAGCCCTGAGAATTATGTAGTCTTGATTTCCAATAACTTTCCTTAGTTCAAACAAAAGAGGAATTCAAAGAGAACTTAAATTGGTTACATTAAATTAATTGCATTTCTATGTTTAAAAAAAAAAGACTACTTTAGGAGATGCATTTTTCCTTGACATCAACACGGGATGTGCAAGGAGCTTCTGTTGGTAGAATCTGATTCTTTTGGTGATGGACTGCACAGAACAAGGACACAGAAAGACAGATATGTGAGATCTTTAGTGCAAGAGTTTTACGAACAATCCTCAGCTCTTTGTGCTCTGTCTTTTGTCCTAAAGATTCAAAAATGATTTCTCAGATGGAAGTAGGACTGCTTCATTATTGCTTCTCTACACAATCCAATGTTATTTAGTAATTTATTGTTCTTTAAGAATTGAAATTTTATATTGTCTCGTTTTTAAGTGTAAAGTCCACTTTTCATCTCTGTAACTTTTCCTGTTCTGCTTGGTCCTGGCTATACTTAGAATCAAACTGATTAATGTAATTATGCCCAAAACAACATGGGTTGTGAGAGATAAGCCTTAGTTTTAAGACTGAAAGCATCTCTATATAGGCTCTTTACATGGTTAATGTTAAATAAACAAAGAATGCTAAGGAAATGTAATATATTGTTGCCCAAACCCAAGAAAAATTATTTTGTATGAAACACTACAACTTTTATTTTCAACTTTTATTTACAATTTATACAATAAAATATGTGTGGTATAGCAAATCACTAGGCTCATCCAACAAGTGTGACCTTCTTGGACCTTGCTGTTATTTTTGTGTACCATGCAAAATATCTGTTTCAGACAATGTATATTATTAACAATATCTGTGTTGATAAAAGTGGTTTCCAAATATTGCACCATCATGCTTTGAAATCATTGCAACTAAAACTAAGATTCAAACACTATTAAAATAATTGCAATTTAGAAGCTTATCTTTCAATGCTTAAATTGAAAAGCATTCTGCTCCTTCATACAATGAATAATTAGTTCTTTACCTGTACTTAAGACCATCTAGGTTTCACCCTGCATTCAAATGACAAATATTGTGTATAACTCATATTTAAGAGATGAATAAAATTCCTGGTTAAAAAACATGGAAGTTAATTCTGCATGAATATTAAATTGTGGTATTGTAACCACTGATTATTTTACTATTTCTAGGCACTTTTTGAAATATTGTACCCTGTTTTTCTAAAAATCCATATGATGTATTCATTACTTTTAGTGTGCAAACAATTGAGAAAATTAAGATGCAGAAAATCACCTGAAGGCTTTATGCTAATGAAGAGACAGACCTGGCATTCCAACCAACTGCAGTCTGCCATTAGTTAGTATGCGTATAATTAAACAGTAGACTGTACTATCTCACCCACTGGATTAGCAGTTCTCATTGAAGAAAACACATAGAAATGGAGTTTCTTTGATACCTGACTAGGACAACAACTGCCTTTAATTATCTCCCAGTGACGGCCTACTCTGACAACAGGCAGTTCTTTTCCTAGCATACCAAAAATAATAAATGTATATTTTTCTTTTCAGTCTCTGATTAATTATAATTCCTTAAAAGGGGATTATTGAAAATCTACAACCAATATTCTCTAGAATGTTGAAGGATTTGATTAAGTTTCTGTGTGTGAGCAAATGTTGCTCACCATTTGTAGGTCTCCCTGTTGGTGTTCTAGATTGTAGAGAAAAATCATATCTACACTATACTTGCACAGCATCACTACTTTCATATCAAAATTTTCAGTTCTCCACAACTAAAAAATGTACAATGCTCTTTGAAATGCCCATGGAAAGTTATCAACTATCCCACCAAAATAATCTCACCTTCTAAATCTTCTTTCTCAAAATGTGTTTTGAGAATAGAACGTGTTCCACCTCTATCCACAACAGCTTCTTCATCATTTCTCTATAGTGTGGGGGAAAAATAAAATTAAACAAATGTAAGTATCCATAGTGTTTCAATTTCAAAAAGTAAGCCTTAACATTATCCACCATTTAGAGATTTAGCCTACCAGATTAGCAATTGTTGGATAAAAAAGAAGCTAAAATAAATTTGGTTGTATATTCAGAGTAGTAAGTTCTTTGATTTAACATTGACAAGCTCATACATTCCTATTGGCATTATTTGTTAGGGAGATAAAAATACTAAAATAAACCTTGTGAACTTAGTAACAGTCATTTTAATCCTTTATAAAGAACTTCTATTAACAGGACCACATTTTTTAAGAATACAAGAAAAATATGAAAATCTTTAGTATTTATACCATACATGTTATAGCAGGGTGTATAATTCCACTTCCATTAAAAATTGATCTAGTACCTTGAAAGTAATTAGTAGGCAATTATTAGATAAATGAAAACTCTATAATTACTTTGCTGCAGTGTGACACAGCTTGTGGAACACAATTATAAAGCCTCCATTTAATTTCCATATACATTCTCCAGTTTAGAACAACTGGATAGATACTACATATGCGTACATTGTGCATATGCTCAAACATACTAAACAATTTGGTATTCAGCAAAATAATGGATAAACTAATATAATCAATTTGTCTACATAGGATGAAAAAGATTACAAAATACTGAATACAATAAAACTATTTCCAACTTTCATCTGCTCAAGAATATATACAAAAAATCAATTTAAAATGAATGCTGAACATAATAAGAAAAACACTGAAAAGAATGAAGCTTCTGAGATTTAGTTCTAAGTCAATTCCAGTACATGAATATTTAAAATGGAAAAAAAGTCTTTTAAAAAACAGTGAGTGCATTATAAAAGAGAAGAACCGTTCTATCTACCCAACAACTTTGAAACATCAGATATTTGTAACAACTTTTATTTTATTGAAAAAGCAATCTTGCACTGAGTCCAATAAAATGTTTTGTTATCCCTGGGCTGGGAGCCTTAAAGGCTGTGAGGACAATTGGATGTGGGACACAAATGACAGAACTTAATTACCAAAGACAAAGCAGGTATGATTCACAGAGACCTTGGATGCACACTACTTGATCAGTGTGTTCTAGAAGGGATCGTTGATCAAGTACTGTTACTGCTTTGATTTTGTTGTGCTTATGCTAAACATACCTGCTTTGTCTTTGGCAATTAAGTTCTGTCATTTGATCCTCCACATTCAAGTCCCATTCGCCAATAGATGAAAAGATTAGAGGTCCTATTATGCTACTAAATAAAAGATTTAGTGGAATAATTTCTGTATATTTTCCTGCACTTAAACTAATTTTTTTCCTCAGTATTCTGCTTTTGTGCTTTTTAAGTGACATGTTTGTCTCAGACAATGTCATTTTTTTTTATAGATGTTCGTAGGACAAAGGATTATTTAAGAAATATTTGTACTCTGGTTTTTAAGACAATTTAAAGAACATTCTTAGATCTGCTTTAAAATAAATAAAGGAATAAATAAAAAACATTCTTATTTGATGTAAATGAATGTAGAAGTCCCAAGTTAAGTCTGGAATGTCTAACTAATCCAAATGTCTAAGTAGAAACATTAAAACAGTGACACGATTTTTTCTAGTCTAGACGGAAGATCAGGAGAGTGGATGCATGTGTCAGAGATATTCTGAAAAAGAAGGAACTGTCGAGCGAAGAAGCTCCTACTACACAGCCTTGAGAGTTGGGTGACAGGTTGTCTCATTTTTCAGCTTAACGAAGGTAGTAATATGAAAGAAATGAGCCACAGATAAAACACCCAATCTATGTGCATCATGTATTACATAGTAACTCATTAACACTTACAATTTTGTTTTACCAATTAATTTAAGTTAAAAGGAAAAAATATTTAAATGTACTTTGAGAATTATATTGTCATTGATCTTATAAGCCCCTTTAAATAGATCATCAGAGATAACTACTTCTATGGACATTAATTTGAGATGGCTAAGGCAAAGAGTCCTAAGAGAAAAGCATCAAAATATCTACTATTTCCTTTTGATGAAGTATTAAAGGCAGCTATAATCTTGTAGGAAGAAACCATAGCAACAGAGCATATTTCCAATGAACTTTTCTGATTTGTTTACTAATTCCTTAGAAATATTTTCAGAAAATGAGGTGCTAGATTGGTAGAGGGAGTGGGTATTGTCTGAGAAACTGGTTCCATGCAATAAAGAGGGATGCCGAGATATCAAGGAGACAACACAGCTAGGTCCATGAATGGGGGAAAGTGTACTGAACTCTATTTCATTTTATATTGAGTAAGCGTTAAATGTTCTGTTCATGAGGAAAACTGAATTATTTACATGTATAAATGCTTTGTTGCAGCAAATAATCTCGATGGTGTGGCATCCACTTCATACAAATGTACTTGCACTTAAAATAAGATTATAAATTCTCTGGAGTCTAACTTCTTGAGTTCTTTGTATATATTGGATATTAGCCCTCTATCGGATGTAGGATTGGTAAAGATCTTTTTCCAATCTGTTAGTTGCCATTGACAGGACTAGTGTCCTTTGCCTTACAGAAGCTTTGCAATTTTATGAGGTCCCATTTATCAATTTTTGATCTTAGAGCATAAACTATTGGTGTTCTATTCAGGAAATTTTCCCCTGTACCCATGTGTTCAAGGTTCTTCCCCATTTTCTCCTCTACAAGCTACAGTGTATCTGGTTTTATGTGGAGTTCCTTGATCCACTTGGAGTTGAGCTTTGTACAAGGAGATAAGAATGGGTCAATTTGCATTTTTCTGCATGCTGACCTCCAGATGATCCAGCACCATTTGTTAAAAATGCTGTCTTTTTTTCCACTGGATGGTTTTAGCTCCTTTGTCAAATATCAAGTGACTATAGGTGTGAGGGTTCATCTCTGGGTCTTCAATTCTATTCCATTGTTCTACCTGCCTGTCACTGTACCAATACCATGCAGTTTTTTATCACTATTGCTCTGTAGTATAGCTTGAGGTTAGAGATGGTGATTCTGCCATAAGTTCTTTTATTGTTGAGAATAGTTTTCGCTCTCCTGGGTTATTTTGTTATTCCAGATAATTTTGGAAATTGCTCTTTCTAACTCTATGAAGAATTGAGTTGGATTTTTGATGGGGCTTGTATTGAATCTGTAGATTGCTTTAGGCAAAATGGCCATTTTTACTATATTAACCCTGCCAATCCATGAGCATGGGGGATCTTTCCATCTTCTGAGATCTTTTTGGATTTCTTTCTTCAGAAACTTGAAGTTCATGTCATACAAATCTTTCACTTGCTTGGCTAGAGTCACACCACAGTATTTTATATTATTTGTGGCTATTGTAAAGGGTGTCATTTCCTTAATTTCTTTCTAGACCTGCTTATCCTTTGAGTATAGGAAGGCTACTGATTTTTTTTGAGTTAATTTTATATCCAGCCACTTTGCTGAAGTTGTTTATCAGGTTTACGAGTTCTCTGGTGGAATTTTTGGGGTCACTTAAGTATACTATCCAGAGAACCAAATAACCATATTAAAAATGGGATACAGAGCTAAACAAAGAATTCTCAACTGAGGAATACCGGATGGCTGAGAAACACCTAAAGAAATGTTCAACATCCTTAATCATCAGGGAAATGCAAATCTAAACAACTCTGAGAATCCACCTTACACCAGTCAGAATGGCCAAGATCAAAAACTCAGGGGACAAGAAATGCTGGAGAGGATGTGGAGAAAGTGGAACTCTCCACCATTGCTGGTGGGACTGCAAGCTGGTAAAACCACTATGGAAATCAGTTTGGCAGTTCCTCAGAAAACTGATCATAGCACTACCTGAGGACCCAGCTATACCACTCCTGGGCATATACCCAGAAGATGCTCCAACATGTAATAAGGACACACACTCCACTATGTTCATAGCAGCCTTATTTATAATAGCTAGAAGCTGGAAAGAACCCAGATGTCCTTCAACAGAGGAATGGATACAGAAAATGTGGTACATTTACACAATAGAGTACTACTCAGCTATTAAAAACAATGAATTCATGAAATTTGTAGGCAAATGAATGGAACTAGAAACTATCATCCTGTTTGAGGTAACCCAATCACAAAAGAACACACATGGTGTGCACTTGCTTAAGTGGATATTAGTCCAAAAGTTCAGAATACCCAAGATACAACTCACAGACCACATGAAGTTCAAGAAGAAGGAAGACCAAAGTGTGGATAGTTTGATCCTTAATGGAAAGTGGATCAAAATACCCATGGCTCACAGCCAACAAATAGAATGAGAATAGAGTCCCCAATGGAGCAGCAAGAGAGAGGACCCAAGGAGTTGAAGAGGTTTGCAGCTCCAAGGGAGGAACAATAATATGTATCAACCAGTACCCCCAGAGCTCCCAGGGACTAAAGCACCAACCAAAGAGTACACAGGGAGGGACCCACGGCTCCAGCTACATATGTAGCAGAGGATGATCATTTCATATATCAATGAGAGGAGAGGCCATTGGTCCCAGAATAGGGGAATGTAAGTCAGGAAATTGGGGAGGGGGGCCGTGAGCAAAGGCAGGGGGGATGGGATAGGGGGTTTTCAGTGGGGGAATGTAGAAAGGGGTTAACATTTGAAATGTAAATGAAGCAAATATCTAATAAAAAGCTAAAAAATAAGATTATAGATGTATTCCACCTAACAAGATCAACTTTTGTGTTTTTAACATGTGCAAAATCGAGAGTAAAGAAACATGTTTTTCACCTGATGTCTTGTGTCTTACTGATATATTCAGGAAATATCAAGAAAGAAATATACACTATGAATAAGGAAAACATTAGAGAAAATGAAATTAAAGTATTCATAGGATATTGGGATATTCTTTATTAAAATATTTAAAATGTTTCAATAAGAAGAAGCAGAAGGCTAATATTCAAAATATATAAAGAACTCAAAAAGCTAACCTGCAAAAAAACAAACAACCCAATAAAAATGGGGTATAAACAGAATATTCACAATAGAAGAAACACTAATGGCTGAGAAGCACTTAAAGAAATGTTCAAAGTTCTTAGTCATCAGGGAAATGCACATCAAAACCCTGAGACTCCACCTCACTCCAGTCAGAATGGCTAAGATCAAAACTTCAGGTGACAGCAGATGTTGTCAAGAATGTGGAGAAAGAGGAACACTCCTACATTGCTGGTGGGATTGCAAGCTGGTACAACCACTCTGGAAATCAATCTAGCGGTTCCTCAGAAAATTGGAAATAGATCTACCTGAAGACCCAGTTATATCACTCTTGGGCATATACCCAAAAGATGCTCCAACATGTAATAAGGACACATGTCCCTCTATGTTCATAGCAGCCTTGTTTGTGATAGCCAGAATCTGGAAACAACCCAGACGTCCCATAACAGAAGAATTAACACATAAAATGTGGTTCATTTACACAATGGAATACTACTCAGCTGTTAAGAAGAAGGACATCATGAGTTTTGCAGGCAAACAGATGGAACTAGAAAATGTCATCCTGAGTGAGGATTATTTTAAAAACTCATCTTCTAATAGTATTTTGCGGAGAAAAGTATAGCAGAATATCTGGCACTAGTTTATGTTTAATGTGTTTTCAAAGAAACACATTAACCAGAGTAATATTTGCCTTTTTTTATTTTATTTTTTATTGAAAAAGGAAGGAAAAACATTTTATGATAAAATTAAAGATTTACATGGAAAATGTTTCTGACAAAATTGAAGAAGCATATAGAAAAACACATTAATACTGACAATTTTCATGTAAAATTAAAGAGTAAAATGGTAGACATAAAAAACATTGCTAAATTAATTGAAAAAGGCAGTAGAAACATTTATGAAAGAATTGAAGATTTACATGGGAAATATTTCTAATAAAATTGTAGAAAAATATAAAATAACATTAAAATTGAAGATTATCATGGAAAATTACAGATAAGATTGTAGGCATAAAATATTTCTAAGTTAATTGAAAGTGGAATTATAAATATTTTCTGTTAAAATTGAAGATTTACATGGAAAATATCTCTGGTAAAATTGAAGAAATATATAGAAAAACACATTAAGATTGACTATTTCATGGAAAATTATACAGATAAAATGGTAGGCATAAAAATATTCCTAAGTTGATTGAAAGTGGAATTATAAACATTTTCTGACAAAATTGAAGTCTACCATTTTAACTGTATTATTTTCCATGATAATCTTTAATTTTAACATTTTCTATGTATTTCTTCAATTTTATCAGAAATATTTTCCATGTAATTCTTCAGTTTTGTCAGAATATTTGCCCTTATCACTACTATTCTATCAACAGTATTCTGTTACTATTATTATTCACTATAATTATTGACACATTTTCCTACTCCCCAGATCATAAACATTTCATTGATATTGGAAAATTTTTGTTTTGATTGTCCTAATCTATTTTTAAGAGTTCTTAAATTAATAAATCATAACTCATTTACCACTAATTTTTATTACTAATCACTTTATACATGTAAAATTCTTGCTGAATTAAAAGACATAATTGCTACCAAAGATTTCATACTTGAAAGAAGAAGATATGCGTGTAATTTTTAAAATGGCAAACATGTAAGCATTATACCAGAAACTGGCTAAACATAATAAATGGTGTATAAAAAAGTACTAATCCCACTAATTTATAATAAAACTAAGTATTATAGGGCAAAAAAATAATCAGGATGAATAACGAAATTCCAAATAGAGGGCAAAAGAATAGAGCTATCGCTCCGCCATCTTTGCTCCAGTGACCAGGTAGTTGGGACCGCCAGGCTCAGAGACAGACAGGCATAATATCGCTTCGGTTTCAGGCAGCTTGTGTGTAACCTGCTCCCAGGTGCTGGGCTGATCTGCAGTAACCAGCGCGCCAGTTCCGCGGTGGGACCTTCTGCCTGGTGGAGGGACCCCGCGCAGGGAGGGAGCCTGCCAGCTTCCCTTCCGCGACCTCTGTTCCCGCGGACTGGGCTGGAGAGACCAGTACCCAGGCTCTCCCCCCATATAACATCACTTGGGACACGGCCTGTTGGGGCTTCCTTCTGTGCCCGAGGGCGGGTTGGCGCTGTGGTCGTCTGGGTGCCAGATCGGCGGGCCATCGTGACCACAGGGTGAGCGGCGCCACGGAGACTGCCCTCCGCCATCTTTGCTCCAGTGACCAGGTAGTTGGGACCACCAGGCTCAGAGACAGACAGGCATAATATCGCTTCGGGTTCAGGCAGCTTGTGTGTAACCTGCTCCCAGGTGCTGGGCTGATCTGCAGTGGCCAGCGCGCCAGATCTGCTGTGGGACTTCTGCCTGGCAGAGGGACGCCCCCTCCCCCCCCAGGAGAGATCACACACCCCTGCACAGGGCAGGAGCCTGCCAGCCTCCCTTTGGCGACCTCTGCTCCAGGAATCCACTAGGCTGAGCCTTCAGATGTGCAAGGCCTCCCCAATATAAGATCACTTGGGGCAAAGCACATTAGGGCTCCAAAGTCACTCAGGAGCAGGCAGGCCCCAGAAATCGGTGCCAGGGGAATCCTGGTAATCCAGGGGGGGCAGAAATAGCTTTGCAGGCTCACAGGAGGTCCAACCAACAGCCAGTGGCAGCAGGACCAACTAACACCAGAGGTATCCAGATGGCAAAAGGCAAACATAGGAATGTTACTAACAGTAATCAAAGTAATGTGGGACCATCCGAACCCAACTCTCCAACAGCAGCAAGTCCTGGATACCCCACCACACCCGAAAGACAAGATCTGGATTTAAAATCACTTCTCACGATGCTATTAGAGGATCACAAGAAGGACACAAATAAATCTCATAAAGAGTTACAGGAGACCATGAATCAACGGTTAGAAGCCCTTACAAAGGAAACACAAAAATCGCTTAGAGAAATGCGGGAGAACATGGATCAAAAGATGGAGGCGCACAAGGAGACAACACAAAAATCGCTTAACGAGATGAATCAACGGGTAGATGCACTCACAAAGGAATCACAAAATTTGCATAAAGAAATGCAGAAGAATATGGGTCAACAGACGGATGCCCATAAGGAGGCAACACAAAAATTGCTTAAAGAAATGAATCAACGGTTAGATGCCCTTACAAAGGAAACACGAGAACTGCTTAAAGAAATGCAGGAGACGATGGATCAACAGATGGAATCCCATGAGGAGGAAACACAAAAATCGCTCAGAGAAATGCAGGAGAACGTGGGTCATCAGGAAGAAATCCTGAAAGAGGTAATGCAAAAATACCTTAAAGAAATACAGGAAAATACAAACAAACAAGTGAAGGATCTCAGCAAATCCATCCAGGAACTAAAAAAGGAAGTAGAAACAACTAAGAAATCACAAAGGGAGACAACTTTGGAGATAGAAAACCTTGGGAAGAAATCAGGAGTCATAGATGCAAACATCAACAATAGAATACAAGAGATGGAAGAAAGAATCTCAGGTGCTGAAGATTCCATAGAAAGCATCGACTCAACAGCCAAAGAAAATGCAAAATGCAAAAAACGCGTAACCCAAAACATCCAGGAAATCCAGGACACAATGAGAAGACCAAACCTAAGGATTATAGGTATAGATGAGAGTGAAGATTTGCAACTTAAAGGGCCAGTAAACATCTTCAACAAAATTATGGAGGAAAACTTCCCTAACTTAAAGAGAGAGATGCCGATGAACATACAAGAAGCCTACAGAACCCCAAACAGACTGGACCAGAACAGAAATACCTCCCGTCACATAATAATCAAAACACCGAATGTTCTAAACAAAGAAAGAATACTAAATGCAGTAAGAGAAAAGGGCCAAGTAACATACAAAGGAAGACCTATCCGAATCACATCAGACTTCTCACCAGAGACTATGAAAGCCAGAAGATCCTGGGCAGATCTCATGCAGACACTAAGACAGCACAAATGCCAGCCTAGACTACTATACCCAGCAAAACTCTCAATCACCATAGATGGAGAGACCAAGATATTCCATGATAAAACCAAATTTTCACAATATCTTTCCACAAATCCAGCCCTGCAACGGATAATAGGTGGAAACCTCCAATACAGGGAGAGAAACAACACCCTGGAAAAAATGAGATAATAACCTTCTTGAATCAAACCCAAAAGTAGATAACCACTCAAACATAAAGATAGCGTCAAGAATGGCAGATGGCAATAATCACTATGCCTTAATCTCTCTTAATATCAATGGTCTCAATTCCCCAATTAAAAGACATAGACTAGCAGACTGGATACGTAAACAGGACCCAGCATTTTGCTGCATGCAGGAAACGCACCTCAGTGTCAAAGACAAACACTACCTCAGAGTAAAAGGCTGGAAAACAATTTTACAAGCAAATGGCCCCAAGAAACGAGGTGGAGTAGCCATCCTAATATCGGATAAAATTGATTTTCAACCCAAAGTCATCAAAAAAGACACAGAAGGACACTACATACTGATCAAGGGAAAAATCCACCATCAAGAACTCTCAATCCTGAATATCTATGCTCCAAATGCAAGGGCACCCTCATTCGTAAAAGAAACTTTACTAAAACTCAAAGCACACATCGCACCGCACACAATAATAGTGGGTGACTTCAACACCCCGCTCTCTGAAATGGATCGTTCAGGAAAGCAGAAACTAAACAGGGACACAGTGAATCTAATTGAAGCCTTGGACCAAATGGAACTAACTGATATATATAGAACATTTCATCCTAGAGCTAAAGAATACACCTTCTTCTCAGCTCCTCATGGTACCTTCTCCAAAATTGACCATATAATTGGTCACAAATCAGACCTCAACAGATACAAGAAGATAGAAATAATCCCATGCCTCCTATCAGATCACTATGGAATAAGGGTGGTCTTCAATGGCAACAAAAACAAAAGAAAACCCACGTACACATGGAGGCTGAACAATGCTCTACTCAATGATAACTTGGTCAAGGTGGAAATAAAGAAAGAAATCAAAGACTTTTTGAAAGTTAATGAAAATGAAGGCACAACATACCCTAACTTATGGGACACAATGAAAGCAGTGCTAAGAGGAAAATTCATAGCCCTGAGTGCCGCCAAAAAGAAACGGGAGACAGCATACACTAACAGCTTAATGGCACACCTGAAAGCCCTGGAACAAAAAGAAGCAAATACACCAAAGAGGAGTAGAAGGCAGGAAATCATCAAACTCAGGGCTGAAATCAATCAAGTAGAAACAAATAAAACCATACAAAGAATCAACAAAACGAGGAGTTGGTTCTTTGAGAAAATCAACAAGATAGATAAGCCCTTAGCCAGACTAACCAGAGGGCACAGAGATAGTATCCAAATTAATAAAATCAGAAACGAAAAGGGAGAGATAACAACAGAAACTGAGGAAATTCAAAAAATCATCAGATCCTACTACAAAAACCTGTATTCAACACAACTAGAAAATCTTGAGGAAATGGACAATTTCCTTGACAGATACCAAGTACCAAAATTAAATCAGGATCAAATAGACCATCTAAACCGTCCTATAACCCCTGAAGAAATAGAAGTTGTCATTGGAAGTCTCCCAACCAAAAAAAGCACAGGTCCAGATGGTTTTAGTGCAGAATTCTATCAGACCTTCAAAGAAGACCTAACACCAATACTCTTCAAACTGTTCCACAAAATAGAAACAGAAGGAACACTACCCAACTCGTTCTATGAAGCCACAATTACACTAATACCAAAAGCACACAAAGATCCGACAAAGAAAGAGAATCTCAGGCCAATCTCTCTTATGAATATCGATGCAAAAATACTCAATAAAATTCTTGCCAACCGAATCCAAGAACACATCAAAACGATCATTCACCACGATCAAGTAGGCTTCATCCCAGGGATGCAGGGATGGTTCAATATAAGGAAATCCATCAATGTAATCCACTACATAAACAATCTCAAAGAAAAAAACCACATGGTCATCTCATTAGATGCTGAGAAAGCATTTGACAAAATTCAGCATCCTTTCATGCTAAAGGTCTTGGAAAGATCAGGAATTCAAGGCCCATATCTAAACATAGTAAAAGCAATTTACAGCAAACCAGTAGCCAGCATCAATCTAAACGGAGAGAAACTTGAAGCAATCCCACTAAAATCAGGGACTAGACAAGGCTGCCCTCTCTCTCCATATCTTTTCAATATAGTACTTGAAGTTCTAGCTAGAGCAATTAGACAAGAAAAAGAGGTCAAAGGGATACAAATTGGAAAGGAAGAAGTCAAACTATCACTATTTGCAGACGATATGATAGTATACATAAGCGACCCAAAGAACTCCACCAGAGAACTCCTACAGCTGATAAACGACTTCAGCAAAGTGGCCGGATATAAAATCAACTCAAGCAAGTCAGAAGCCTTCCTATACTCAAAGGATAAGCAGGCTGAGAAAGAAGTAAGAGAAATAATACCCTTTACGATAGCCACAAACCATATTAAGTATCTTGGCGTGACGCTAACCAAACAAGTGAAAGATCTGTATGACAAGAACTTCAAGTCTCTGAAGAAAGAAATTGAAGAAGACCTCGGAAGATGGAAAAATCTGCCATGCTCATGGATTGGCAGGATTAATATAGTAAAAATGAGCATCTTACCAAAAGTAATACACAGATTCAATGCAATCCCCATCAAAATCCCAACTCAATTCTTCATAGAGTTAGAAAGAGCAATTCAAAAATTCATCTGGAATAACAGAAAACCCAGAATAGCTAAAACTATTCTCAAGAGTAAAAGAACCTCTGGGGGAATCAGTATCCCGGACCTCAAGCTGTACTACAGAGCAATAGTGTTAAAAACTGCATGGTATTGGTACAGTAACAGACATGTAGATCAATGGAACAGAATTGAAGACCCAGAAATGAATCCACACTCCTATGGTCACTTGATCTTTGACAAAGGAGCTAAAACCATCCAGTGGAAAAAAGATAGCCTTTTCAACAAATGGTGCTGGCTCAGCTGGAGGTCAACATGCAGAAGAATGCAAATTGACCCATCCTTATCTCCTTGCACTAAGCTCAATTCTAAGTGGATCAAAGATCTCCACATAAAACCAGACACACTGAAACTAATAGAAGGGAAACTAGGGAAGAACCTTGAACATATGGGCACAGGGGAGAATTTCCTGAACAGAACTCCAATAGCTTATACTCTAAGATCAAGAATAGACAAATGGGACCTCATTAAATTACAAAGTTTCTGCAAGGCAAAAGACACCGTCAAAAAGACAAAGCGGCAACCAACTAACTGGGAAATGATCTTTACCAACCTTACATCCGACAGAGGGCTAATATCCAAGATATACAAAGAACTCAAGAAGTTAAACTCCAGAGAGGCAAGTAACCCTATTAAAAAATGGGGTACAGAGCTCCACAAAGAGTTCTCACCTGAAGAATATCTAATGGCTGAGAAGCACCTAAAGAGATGTTCATCATCCTTAGTCATTAGGGAAATGCAAATCAAAACAACCCTGAGATTCCATCTCACACCAGTCAGGATGGCTAAGATCAAAAACACAGGAGACAGCAGTTGTTGGCGAGGATGTGGAGAAAGAGGAACACTCCTCCACTGCTGGTGGAATTGCAGGCTGGTACAACCACTCTGGAAAGCAGTCTGGCGGCTCCTCAGAAAACTGGGCATGACACTTCCGGAGGATCCGGCTATACCACTCCTGGGCATATACCCAGAGACTTTACCTGCATGCAATAAGGACACATGCTCCACTATATTCATAGCAGCCTTATTTATAATAGCCAGAAGCTGGAAAGAACCCAGATGTCCCTCAACGGAGGAATGGATTCAGAAGATGTGGTATATTTACACAATGGAATACTACTCTGCAATTAAAAACAATGAATTCACGAAATTCCTAGGCAAATGGTCAGAACTTGAAAATATCATCCTTAGTGAGGTAACCCAATCACAAAAGATCACACATGGTATGAAGTCACTGATAAGGGGATATTGACCCAGAATCTCAGAATACCCTAGACACAATCAGCATATCAATAGATTTCTAAAAAGATGGAAGGAGAGACCCCTGGTCCTGGAAAGACTGGATGTAGGGGAACGCCAGGACAGAGTAATGAGAGGGGGTTGAAGGGAGAAAAGAGGGAGGGAAGGGGGCTTATGGGACTTTCGGGGAGGGAGGAAACGGGAAAGGGGAAGTGATTTGGAATGTAAATTAAAAAAATAAAATTAAATTAAATTAAAAAAAAAAAGAATAGAGCTATCAGTGACTTCAAGGAAGAAAATCCCTGCTTCTTTTAATTTCACAGATTAATTTTTTCATGTAACACAAATGATTATACCTAATGGATGAAAATTGATTAACACAAACAACTTTACAGTAACTCATATGGGGTTAAAGTACGTTCAAGCCCACAACAGAACTAGAACTAAAGTTTGGTTTTCTGATTGTTATCTAAATCAAACCACTAAAGGATTTTAAATTTGTATTCTGAGTTTTTCAGTTCTCTAATTTTTCTCACTGCAGTATACAATTCCAATAATATTAACTACTGATCACTTTAATCTTAATAACCTCTGTGCACCTTGCTATAAAATATAGGGCATATATAATCTCAGTATAGTTCTAAACAAATGAGTATTCTGGAGACTCTGGAATTAATAAGCTTTCCCAGGGACACTCTGCTACATGTGTTCAGGTTTGGTTTGTGGTTTCAAACAATAGGTTGCCCTATTTAGGTTATATCAAGCAGAAAGTCTGTAATGGTAAGCAACACTCACAAGTTACAGAGCAGTTATTGCAATACCAGAGCTGATGATTTTAGATGTATTATTTCTAGTGGAAAGGAGATCAGAAAAAAAGTAATATTATGAAAGCTAAGACATACTGTCAGACTGTTTCCATGGAGTCTTCCATGACCATTACCTTGACCTATGCCACCTTATACATAAGAATGTATCTAGCCTGCAACAGTGACTGACAGCCATAGCCTTGGAGCTAAGCTTCCTGGATAAGGGCAATTTTAATCTCTGCTAAACTACTTAATTTCTCTTGTATCCTACTATAAAGTAGAATTTATGAGATGATGATGATTTAAATTAATTTTAAATAAATACATGAATAATATCACAACTTTACCAAATTCAGTAGGAATAATGATTATAGTGAATATTAATTAACCTAGGCACTTATTGAGCACCTTGGTCAGTTTCAACAGTGTTTCGAGGAGTAAGTCATTTGACACTCAACACTACATTAGAAGTCTCCATAGCAGTATCCCAATTTAAGAGACATATTACTGAGGAAAAGGGCATTGAATAACTGTTTTAAAGATTAAAAAAAAAGAGTCAGGAAGATGAAAATATGAAAGTTAATCAAGTCCAGGTCTAGGAACTCGGAGGTTAGCTACTATGCTTGGACTGTCTTCCCCTAAGATGTTCAGAGACTTCAGTAGTACTTGCATAACCTTCAACTGAAGCTGGATATAAAAGATGGGTAAATGAATAATCGTGTACATAATTTTATGCAGCAGATTTTGCAATATACTTCACTAGATTCTACTGCTGTTTTTAAAAGCAAGAGTTTAATAGAATATCCAATTTTTAAACTTGTTTTCTTACTAATGTTCCTATATTATTTTTAAAGACTTGAGGTAAAGTGTTCCCAGATCTCTAAATGTCTTTTACCTGCTTCTTAAGAAAGAAAATTATATTTGAACGTTGAATAGCAACTATAGTAAATTTATATAGTAAATACACATTTTATAATCAGAGTAATATAAAATAATACATAGTAAAAGTTAGAGTAAAATTGTTAGTGTTAATGAATTTTCATCCATTAGTGTAATCATTTGTAATTCATGAAAAAAGTCTCAAGGCACAAACTTTCTTCCAGAAATAAGTCTATAACCCTAAAAGAAGTATTGGAAGTGTGCTAGACCTCTATCTTGTCTAGTCCTTACCTTGTCTCTTTCCCAAGCAATAACAAATCACAAGGAATAAGAACAACTTAAAGGAATTTTTTAAAAAGTCTTTGATTATACGTTTGCTATTGTTTTACAAATAAAGTTAAAGGCTCTCCTGTTTCTGGTTTCATTTTCACACTAAGATTGCAAGCAGATTTGACCATTTTCTGTAGCTCAGATTTGGATTCTCGTGAAGGTAAAGCAAGTAGTTTACCAACTGTGCCATCTCTGCAACCCCACAGAACTTTTACTTCTGACATTCTTGGTATAGAAACTATATTTAATAGAGTATTAGATTTTAACTTTTCAATACAGAAAACACTTTCTTAGGACAAATACCAAAGTTACTTTAAGCTGTGATACACAAATTAAATGATAAGGATTTTTATTTATCTTTCCTGTTATTCTTGGACAAACTGAAAGCTTCAGATGTGTAATTACCTTAGAAGTATTATTAATATATTAGATGGATTATTTTATTATTTCTAAGCATATTAAAAAGCAAAGCTAAAATATCCAGGGACTCCCATGATTAGAATAATAATTATAATATCAAATTTCTCTAAAACAAAGTTCTTTTTATCCAAATATTTGCCACAGGGACATGAGTATTCACTGTACTAAATGATCTCACTACATTACCCTTGGTTAGGAAATGTCAAAAACAAAGCCAAGGCTAAATCAGATTACCTGCCAATAAAACAGAGTTACATTGGGGACAAGCAGGAGGTCTTTTAGAATATAAAATCTGGAACTTCTGAGTGCTTGTGGGGAGACTGAGTAATGCTCTCATGTGCAATTTTGATAAAGAATTTTATTAAAATCCTTCATTTTGTTTCTACCCCCCTACTGGGTCAACCAACTACTAAATCTACTCAGGAATTTAATTTTCATTCCCAGAGTCTCAAAAGAGCTAGAGTTCTTAAAATGACTTCAAAACACAGTAGCTGCTCTTCTGTTCTTTATTTCATTTTTTTCCTCAGAAATGAGGAGGTCAGGAGAAAACAATCTGTTCTTAGTTTGAAAATCATAAATGTAATGCTCAAGACTCTATGGTTCTATGTGCTATGCTCTATGGCTCTAAGAACCCTCTCCTGTGATGGATGGTTTCATTTACTCCAATAAGCTAAAGCTGAGCTAGAATATTGTGCATTGCTCAGGTCTATCATTCTTTCTGCCTCTTACCTTTCACTGTGCATCTCCTCTCTGTAGCCCACACTTCTTTCTCCACATCTACATCTACACATATTTATTTAAATAGAGATTCATAAGAAAAAAATCAACAATTATCCCTCAGTCTGACTTATTTCTCATAACAAGATTATCTCTAATTCCATCCATTTTGAGTCAAATGACCTGAGTTTTTTCTTTATGGCTGAATAAATCAACACTGTTTATAGATACACCACATTTTGCTCATCAATTTATCTATTAACAAGCATCTAAACTAATCCCATCCATGTTATACACGCATTAAAATACCATACTCAAACCCATTATCATGTACAATGAATATATGCTAGTAATACAAATAAACAAAACCAACCTGTCAAATATCAGAGTATTACTAATTTGCATACTACATGCCACAAACTGTTACAACTACTTTATGTACATAAACTCATTTAACATTCACAATACTTTGAGGATCACCTTCCCTTGGTTACAAATAAAGAAAGATTAGTAATCATACAGCTGGCTTGTAATATAGCTAAGTTTGAACCAAGAGACTATGGCCAACTAGATATTTAGCCACAGTATACAGCCTCCTATATTAGCTTAGCTATTACAAACCAGAATCAATTTGTAACTCAGCCTGTATTGCTTTAATTGAAGGTTTTAATACAAGATATCAAGCACTTTGGAGTCACTATTGGGCAAAATGCCCAGTTTGGGAGTGGAAAATAGAGGATTTGCATCTGTTCTATGTTCTACCCACCTCTCTGCTATTTTCAGCAAGCACGTTGATATAAAACAGAACAGAGTAACACCTACTGTCCATCAGTCAGAAGCAAACACCTGCTTCCATTATACTTTCTCCAAGTTCTGTTTCATCAGATCTCCATATTTTCGGGCAGGTGAGGTAGTAGACATATGTGATCCCAGCAATTGGGAGACCAGGTTAAAAGAGTGACAATTTTTCAGCTAATCTGGGGATTACACTATATAGGGAGACCCAGTCATAAAATTTTAAAAGTCTTATAATTTTCAATTTGATGTATACACTCAGAGTACAGCTCAGATTGTACAGTTACAGTCATACTCTACCATACTTGCTGCTCCTTATTTCAAATGTTTAACCTCAAGATTAATAATTTTCTTCTGTGCTACATATAGCTATTGAATTATCCATACCTCACCTGGAGTTACAGCTATATTCCTAATTTAAACATGAGTCTCTGGGTTTCTGCCTTAGCTGCCTGCAAGGGACTAGGATGAGCATACCTTAAAACCAATTATTTTTGCTTATAAATATAGAACTATTTTTTATACATGGCCTTTCTGACCTTGAATTCTCAATCTTTTCTTGACTACCAATAAAATTGCACTCTGCACAATTATTAATCTATCTCTAAGTCTACCTTTGATTTCTCTAATATTATGAAATATGTAGGAGTAAAGAACAGTAATATGTAACTCACACTAGAGTTAAATTGTAACAAACCACTTTTGAAGAGTCATCGCAAAATATCTACATTAATGTCTATGCATTTTCTCATTCATGATTTGACAACAATAAATGGCTTTTCTATTCTGTTAAATACAATATCCTATAGATGATCAGCTTTCTCATAATATTCTCTGAATTAAAGAATTACCCAATTATTTATGAACAACTTATCTTTAGAAAATTTTATGATGTATGACATACATTGTAAAATAGTGCAGATACTGTAAAAAGATGACACCTTGCTCCTAAGAAGATTAGCAATGAACTCCGCTGTTCAAAGTTCAAAACCTTCTTGCTAAACAGGAAGAATGGTTGGCATTCCATTTAAATGTCTGCAGCACTTTGACTGGTTTTTACTTTTCAGTGCAATATATTTTGACACAGTAGCAGAGACATTTCCTGATTTGAAACAGTAATAACAATTCTAATACTTTTTTCAAATAGTAAAATTAATGACATTTAAGTGTTACTAAAGAACATAACCAAATACTTTATGGTTTGGTTCTTCTAAAAGGCCCAAAATACAATAAAAATATAGCAAAATTCTGTGAAACCAAGGCCTAGAGGAATCCTGAAGCCATGCCAAGAAACAGAATGTACTCATAGTGACTAATTCATGCAAATACTGGAAATAAATTCTAACAGATTAAACAGGTTTTGTAGCAACTAAAAGGTATATTCAAATTTTCCAAAATTAATCAAGCTTAAGAATATGGCAGTTTTCCCAACTAATAAGAATGTAAGCTGCTAAGTAGCCAAAATAACATATAAATTATATCCAATATCAGTAGGAAGAATGTTTTCAATGTGTTTTTAATTAAAAAAGAGAAACAACCCCTAACTGAATTTATTCACTGTTTCAGGCTTTGTCCAATGTATTCATTTTTTAATACTACATGTTTCACCCTTATGAGAACTTGAGTTATTCATAGTCATGCTATAGAACTGGGAAGTCAACACTGTCCTCTTGAGAAATGTTTTAACATTCATCTTTTTTTGATAACAAACTTAAAAAACAGATTTGATAGTTTTCTACAACTGACTCAGAAGTATGTATCATTAAAAATAAATAAAATACAGTTCTTTTTTAAAAATCTGAACAACCTAATTCTGTTGTGTTGAGAATGCAAGTCTGAGGAAAGCCTACACAAAAGAAAAGTTAAATGAATTTAAACTTGAGAGGTTTCATTTATATTCACAAACACTCATATACAGAGAGAGAGAGAGAGAGAGAGAGAGAGAGAGAGAGAGTCAGACACACACAGAGAGACAGACAGACAGACAGACAGACAGACACACACACACACACACAGAGAGAGAGAGAGAGAGAGAGAGAGAGAGAGAGAGATTAAAACAAATAAGAGTTTCAGTACTAAGCAAATACATAAATGCAATGTTTTAAGGATTTTCTACAATTTATAGTTTAATGGAGTAAATTCTTTCAGATTGAAAATGAAAGTAGGCAAATATCAATTCTCTCTGGGCCAAAATATCTTTAAGACACTTAGAAACCACAAGCCTCCTTTATGTAAAATAAATTTGCAATCAGCTTTCAGATGTGGCTGATGCCTTAACAGAGATGTACGTTAAAAGCTCCAAGAGCATCACAGGATCTGTGAAATGATTTTAAAATGGTTTTAAAAGATGTCCTAGAATAAAATATAGATTTCATGATTTAGCTTACACCCTGACAAGCATGCTTCCACTCACCAAACTTCCATTGCTGTGTGGTTCAGGACAGTGCTAACACACTGATTACTGTGATTAAATCTCAGATAACAACCATACTGCAATACATATCTATAGGCAGATGATGATCAAGTATTATTTTCAGTTCAATTCATTTACGTTATTTTTATCATTTCAAGTACATCCAGATCTAATCAGGATTAATCTAGAAAAAAAAATTAAAGAGCCATAAACATTGTTTCTAATCACACAAAGTATATTCCCCATCTCTATTCCAAAAAAAGACTAAAGTAAAAACAAGCTCATACATACACGGAAATCCTTCTTAATTCATATTTTACCCATTATCGTAATTATCACCTGTTCAAATATCCAAATGAAAATGAGTTAATAAGTAATCATGTCGATTAACATATTCCCAAGGACTATGATCTAGACAAAGCAACAACCTTGTATACCAATAGTATCACAGTTCACAAGCGCATACCTCTTGACTTAGAGATTGGAAATGCTCACAGGTTCCAGGCTGCATGACCTTTCTATTTCCAGAAATCCCTAAAAGATCCCACACTTCCTCTCTTACAAACAAATAAGTAAATAAACAAGCTCAGCCATCTCTGCCTCTCAGCATCTACAGGACTAATGAAGAAAAGATCAGATAGCAGATCTGTCCATCAGGATCTACTTAATTCACCATCAAAATATCGGAGCTCATTCAGTGTTCATCCCCTCTGTGCAGTTACCAACGCTGCATACTAAGAGATGCTGACACAGTGGTGTCTGCTGATGCTGTTAATGCTGTCGGAAACAGCCAGCTTACTGCTTGGAGCAGTTCTGCACCATCCAGAGTCAGACACAGACTTCAGGTTTCCACTGCTGCTACTACACAGATTCACATCCTAGGAGCATTTCATTTCCTATCAGTACTTTTTAAAATAAGCAATGATCTATTTATTAAGTATCCAATATATCTGTTGAAAATACTGTCTTAAAATGTCACGCCTTAACTATTAGGCAGTTTTTTATTCTCCATATAAAAACTAATCTGTAGCATAATGATATAGTAGATAAATTTGTACTCCATTTTCGAGAGAACTTCTTACTAAACCATCTGATTTAGAAGGACCTAAAAATGAGTTGCTATTCATGAAATATTAGATAATTTAGATCAATATAAACATGTACATGTAATTTACATTTATTTCCAGGAATATTTATGATTTATTCCTCAGAACAACAATTAAAAATTAAAATCCAATTAAAAATATCTCTTATGTTTTATTTAATTCTTCTTATAAAGAATTAAATATGCAGAAGTTAACAAATGATCATCAAGTCCTAAGGCTGGATGGTTGTTTAGAAAAGAAGACTAAGTAAAAGGTATTGCATTAACAGCATGAAATACTATTGCACCCTCCTCCTCAATGCACTAGAAATGCCCTTGTTTCCTAAGCACAGCAGCTTAGGAAACCTTGCATCTGGTACAGGAGCCTAGAAATAAAAAAAAAAAACAAAAAAAAACAAAACACAGAGACTAAGGTCAACATCAAATTAAGCAAATTAGGGTACAAAGTATAGGATCTCAGCTTAGGACAGCCCACACATTGAGTGCAGGAAGAATCAATGATGCTACAACACTTTATTTATATACCTGTAAATTAAACTCCTGAAATTTCGTAATAGCTAAAATAGTGCACAAATGTGTTTTAGACAAATGTAAACTGACAATAAATAGATAAACTTTCCTTGTCCTACTCATATTTGATGGGATATAGATATGTATATGATAATAATATTATAGAATTTTTATATATATGTATACACACCCGTACACAGACAAGTCACAATAAGTCTTAATAAATTTGCCTGGAAGGTAGAGGGACATGATGTGTAAAGATGAGCAGAAATCTATTGGGGTGAGATCGGAAGGAGTAGTTGTGAACATGGTCAAGATATATTGCACACATTTGTGAAATTGTCAAAACAAATACATTTAAAACACCATTTAAGAAAAAGAATCTGGGACTGGAGAGATGACTCAGCAGTTAAAGAGCACCGACTACTCTTCCAGAGGTCCCAAGTTCAATTCCCAGCAACCACATGGTGGCTCACAACCACCTGTAAATGGGATGCCCTCTTCTGGTGTGTCTGAAGACAGCAACAGTGTACTCATATAAAATAAAATAAATAAATCTTTTTTAAAAAATTGTATAAAAAGAAAAGGAAATCTGGGGAGGTGAGACAGTTCAGTGTGGCTGCCAATGCTACAAAGCAGAGTTTGATCTGCAGGGCCCGTAACGTGGAAGGAGAGAGCCCCCAGCAACTTGTCCTCCAACCTTCTCATCCATGCCATGCCATGCCATGCTCTCTCTAAACACACAAAATAAAGAAAATGGAAAGAAATGCAGAGACTCATAAACAGACGTTATGCAAGGAATTAGAGACTTTGGAACAATCAACCCTAGATATGTTTCTATCAAATCCCTCTCGTTTGGCTCAGGCTGCTGAGGAAGAGGCAGAAAGGGTATAAGAAGGGATGAAGGACACCAAGAAAACAAGGATCTCTAAGCCAACAAGATCAAAGAAAACGCATATGAACTCGAAAAAACTGGGGCAGCACACCCAGGGCCTGCACCAGTCTGCACCAGGTCCTTTGCATATACCTTACAGTTTCTAATTCATTGATTCTATAAAACTCCAGTTATTGAAATGGGTGGGGCTCTGATTCTTGTGCCTTCTCTTGGGCTCTTTTCCTTCTGTTTGTTCTGTCCAATTCTCATGTGTTTCCTTTCATTTAGACCTTTATTTATTATTATCCCTTAGAAGTCTGATTTCTAATGAGAGACAGAAAACAACTGGATCTGGGGGGAGGAGATATGGGGAGGAACTGGAAAGAATAGAGCGAGAGGAAAATGTAATCAGAATATATTATATGAGAAAAAATCATCAATTAAAGGAAAGAAATACATTTTTAAAAGTAAATTAAAAAAAAGTAGTGGATTTTGGATGTTCTTGCCATTGTTATTATGAATTCATTAAAGATTCTTAACTGATCTTTCCACTCATCTGCAAAAAGAAAAAAATAGGTTCTAAGTGGTCTGATCCATACTCTTCTTTTAGGAAATTAACGTTTTTAGCAGAACAAATTTAAACAAGGACCCAATAGTTTGTGCAACTAAGGAAAAACATCATAGGTACACAAGAGTGATTCATTCAGGAAGTACTCATCCTCAAATATGTATTCATCTTTTGAACTTATCATCAATGAGGCCATGTCATGTATGCTCATTCTTCACATGTAGAGAATAGTGAACATTTGTTTGATCAGATACTAAATATGTGCCCTGGAGCTTGAACACCACAAAAAAATTGACTCCACAGACATCAGGATAGTTAAATAAAACAAAGGGAGGTGTTAAATGGGTTTCTTTTGTTTTGATGGCAGAATTAAAGAGCAATTAGAGCAAAAGAAGGGCATCCTCCCTAATCTGGGGATCAGAAAGGGCTTTCCCAGTAAAGTGCTACTAAAGATTAGATGATTCTGAAAAGTCAGAATTGAGAAACAATAAATACAATATGTTTTACACTTTAAAGTGCAAAGTTAAGGACCCATCATGAGAAGCCTTGGTTGCCCTAGAAAGAATTTGAACTTTGTCCCTAGCAGAATGAAATTTATCTATATATCCAGACTTGTAGTTTTAGATTGTACTGGTTCCACAAACAATTAAATAAATAAAACTAGATGAAAATTGACAAAGTATGATGTTACTTAATTTTATCATTTCATAATTAAGACCTAAACAAAGTGACATTAGATACATGGCTTGGTTAATAGAGTTAGAATTGAGAAACTAATATGAGAAAAGGGAGATGCTCGCCCCTGCCTACGACCTATTACTTCTCTCTTGCTTACTATCCCTACACTTGATCCCCTTCCTGAGTTCCCCATCCGATCCCCTCCCCCACCCAGTTCCTTCCTTCCATCCACCTCCTATATGCAGAGATGGAGGAACTGAACCAAGTTGAGACCCATCCCATGGGCAAGAACCAATTCCTGACACTATTAATGATACTCTGTTATGCCTGTAGCCAAGAGTCTAGCACAACTGTCCTCTGACAGGCATCCCTAAGCAGCCTATGAAAACAAGACCCACAGCTAAACATTAGATGGAGTCTTGCGGAATCGCTGGGGGAAGAATCAAAGGACCTAAAGAGGAAAGGAACTCCACAAAAAGACCAACAGAGTCAACTAACTCAGACACCTGGGGACTTGCAGAGACTGAACCACCAACCAAACAGCAATCCTGGGCTGGGCCTAGGCTCCTGCCCCCATACATATGTAGCACATGGGCAGCTTTATCTTCATGTGGGTTTCCCAACAACTGGAGCATAGGGCTGTCCCTGAATCTGATGCCTGTCTATGGATCCCTTACTGGGCCTGTCTTGTCTTGCCTCTGTGGGAGAGGATACATCTACTCCTGTAGAGGTTTCATGTGCCAGGGTGGGGTGATACGCAGGGGTAGCATCTCCTTTCTCAGAGGATAAGAGGAAGGGGAATGGGGAAAGAGCTGCATAAGAGAGGACTGGGAGGAAAGGGGGGCTGACATTGGGATATAAAGTAAGTAAAAAAATAAATAAATGTAAAAAGGAAGGAAAGGAGAATGCCACGGTGTATTTCTAATCTCCTATGTTATTGCATATCTCATTTTATAACCAATGTACTTTCACCACATTATTCTCTGAGGGTTGCTATTCTCATTTATATATGTTTCATTATTTTAATATATTAACTGGCACATCCAAGAGTATATGGCAACACAAGTTGGATCTGATTTTGTTTTGTTTTGTTTTATTTTTAAGAAGCTTGGTTAGAAAGGAGGTGGATCTGGGAGGAGGAGTTGGGATTGTGAAGGTGAATGTGATCAAAACACATTGTAATGGATTCTCCAAAATTAAAAGCATTCTGAGTGAGGGAATCCAGTCCCAAAATGATGTGCATAGTATGTACTCACTTAGAAGTGGATATTAACCAAAAAATACAGGTACTGTGTTACACTCCACAGACCCAAAGAAATTAAACACGAAGGAAGACCAAAGTGAGAAGGCTTGAATCTTACTTAGAAGGGGGAATAAAACAGTTGTTAAGAGGTAGATGGAGGGAGGGAACTAGGAGAGAGGAGGACTGGGAAGGGAAATGGGGAATTCAGGATCAGGTGTGGAAAAAAAGGAAAGATGGCTAGATGACCATGAGAATGAATGGAAATCTGCAACTGAGGTGAGGAGGTAGGAGGCATCCCCAAGACTAACCAGAGACCTGGGATAAGGGAGGCACCCAGGAATCAATGGGGATAACCTTGGCTGTGACACACTACATTGGGTATGTGGAACCTGAAGAGGCCACCTCCTGTAACTAGGCAGGAATCTTAGTGGAACAATAGAGACACTAACTGACCCACAAAACTTTCAATTAAAAATTATCCTTTCTACAAGTAAAGAAGGCACGGGTGAGGGAGCAGAGACTGAGGGATTGACCAACCAATAACTGGCCCAACTTGAGACCCATCCAATGGACAAGCACCAATTCCTAAACTATTAATGATACTCTGTTATGGTTGTAGACAGGAGCATGTTGTCCCCTAAGAGGTTCCACCCAGCAGTTGACCCAGACAGACACAGACACCCACAGTCAAACAGTGGATAGAGCTTGGGGATAGGAAGGATTGCAGGCCCAGAAGGGGATAAGAATTCCATATGAAGATCAACAGATTCAACTAACCTGGACCCTTGGTGCTCTTGGAGTATGTAGCATCAACCAAAGAGCATACACGGGCTGGACCTAGGCCTCCTCATTCATATGCAGCACATGTACAGCTTGACCATTATAGGAGTCCTGAACAACTGGTGTGGGGGCTATCCCTAAAGCTGTTTCCTGTGTGTGAGATATGTTCTTCTTGTTGGGCTGTCTTGTCTGGCCTCAGTGGGAGGGGAAGTGCCTAACCTCGCAGAGACATGAAGTGCCAGGGTTGGGGGGATACCCAGGGGGCCCCACCTGCTCAGAGGAGAAGGGGAGGGGTAGGGAAAGGATTGTGGGAGGGGGTAACCCTGAAGGGGGCAGTGAGTGGGATGTAAAGTGAATAACTAAAATAATTAAATTAAAACAAACAAAAAACCCCCACAAAAACAAAAGAAAACTGGAGGTCAGAGGTTTTGTGACTGGGTTGGTATCTCAGTCCCTCCATTTGAGGCCTTGTCTGGTTACAAAGGATGGCCCATTCAGACTCAGTATCCCCATTACTAGAAGTCTTTGCTACTGTTACCCTAGTAGATTCCATGGAGTTTCCATTATACTAGATTTCTACCTCACTCCCAAAATGAACCCTAATTCCAGTTGTCTCTCCTAGTATTCTATCCCCCATCCCTTCACTTTATCCTTCCCAATCCTATCCCCACCTGTGACCAGTCCACTCACAAAATCTAATCTATTTCCCCTTCTCAGAAAGATCCTGTGTCCCCACTTCAGCCTTCCTTGTTCTGTAGCTTATCTTGGTCTGTTGATTATAGGATGATTATTTCTTTACTTTATAGCTAATATTCACTTACACTGTCTGCAGGATGTGCTGGGACTGGAGCCTAACATAACCATCATGAGACAGATTTAATCCAGCAGACGCAGAGTCCTACGGCCAAATATTAGGCTGAGCCCAGGGAGCCTGTGGAGGAGGGAGAGGAAGGAGTGAAGGAGCCAAGGAGATCAAGGAAACTTCAAGATCACTACCCAAAGAATCAATTGACCTGGACTCAAGAGGGTTTGCAGAGATCAGGGATCCTGTATGTGTCTGACCTAGGTCCTCTACATATGTTAAGGTTGTGCAGCTCTGTGTCCTTGAGGGATTTCTAAGAGTGGGAGCAAGGGCTGTCTTTGACCTTTTGCCTCTGACAGACGGGGTTGCCTCATCCAGCCTTGATGAGAGAATATCTGCCTGGTCTTACTGTGGTTTGTTTTGCCTTATTTAGTTGATATCCCTGGGAAGCCTGCTCTTTTCTGAGAGGAGATGAAGTGGGAGGAATGAAGAATCTGAGGGGGAAAGGGGATGTGGGAGGGAGAGGTGGAGAGTCATGGGAGGGAGACAAAACTAAAATTGGGATGTAATATACAGGAGAAGAATTAAATAAAGAAGAAAAAACTTAAAACAAAAATAATAAAAGCCACAAAATATTTAACTGGAAAACTTGAGGAGGAATATTTGGTTTAAATTCCCTGTGACTTCCCTATTATGTATATGTTGAATAAAGCTATTAAATGAATATATGAGAAATAATCATAATTATGAACATGTTATCATTCTCTTGAAGATATTAATGAATATATTATTAAAACTTCCACAATGCTTTTCTGCCAACAAACTTGATTCTTGCAATAATATCCAATACTGGTAGACATACTTCTTAATATATTATCTAAAGATAAAATATTTTTAAGCCAAAAAATTATTTATTTGTTGTCCATTTTTAGGTCCATTGATACATCACTAACTTATTAAGCTATAAGAATTCTGGAGGCTTCCAATATAGATAAGTGCTTAAGGTTATCACTGTGCTTCTAGAGGACTTGATATATGATGAATATGATTGCTGTATTTTTTTAAAAATTATATTTGTTCCCTTGTTTAAAAAAGAAGTTCACAGAAAGTACCTGTGCCTGCCATATAGTTTTAGTGGGAAGAAAACCTCCACTAGACACTAAACCTGCTCATGACTTGATTTTGGATTTCTTCTGAACTCCAGAACTTCATCCCTGAGAACCTCACTTCAGTCCCCAGCACCAATGCCAAGCAGTTCCAGTTCCCAGAAGTACTACCCTCTTTGTCCTCATGGGTGCTCACACATATGTGCACATACGTGAACATACAACACACCTAAATAAATAAATAAATAAATGCCTTAAAATGAAAATTATCTTCATGTCTCTGTAGCTTTGTTAAAATATTTGTTCACACAATGTATTACTCATAGCATTATTAGTGCAGCATGATTATCACAGAACAGCAGTATATCTATACACTTTATCTGAAAAATATGTCATAAAAGTGATGAAGAACAGACAAAACATTGCCGAAGAGAAAAACAAAAAAGTTGACTTGGTTCCTTAGTCCTGATACTACAAATTAGGGTGAGTGATGGGTAAACAGAAGAAATGTACATGCCCAGATCTGTAGGCTGAGAAACCCAATATCAGTTCATCAGTGTGGTGAGTGTCTAGTGAAGGTTTTCTTCCCTTTACATGGCAGGCACACTAACTTTCTGGGGAACTTTTTTTTTAAAACAAGGGAAGGAATGCAATTCTAAAGGATATAGCCTTTGGTGAGTATACCAGTGGTTGAGTATTCAATAGATTAAATATTCAGACTCTTAACAAAGAGCAGAGCACAAATGGCAGGTGAAATTGATTTATTCATCTGTCAAACATTGCAATATCCCAAATATTAAAAGTTGAGGATCTTTAAAAGAGCAAATATTTTACAACTGCTTCGTTTTCATGATTTTCCTTCAGGTACCAGGGGATCTCTCATTTAACATATGAGGTAACTAAAATATAGAGAAATTGAGTCAGGCCCAGAAATTAGAATCCCTATATCTTTTGGTTTCTAAGTTTCTCTAAATAAAAATTTGTTATCTTAATATTTTCTTTTTGTAAAAATGATCTATATCTATAATAATTAAAATAACATTCCTTTTCTATAGTGTTATAAGGTGAAAAACACAGTATATATTTCTATAAAGAAACCTTTAAATATTGCAATTTTCTAAATGATAGTTTATTTTCATTAGTACCTATCTTTTACTTTTATGTAAAAAAGATAGAGTGCCCATACTCTAGTGAATAGACTCACACTCATGTTATACACATATGCAATATGAAATAAAAAGATTTTTTTCTAAAATATAGGACATTAAGTTAGAAGGTATTTCATTGAGGAATGGAGTCTGGGAGGAGTTGGAGGATGAGGAAAGGTAGGATATGAGAAAAATATAACATATATATGTATGAAATTCTCAAAGACTAAAAAAACATATCTTAAATTTGAAATACTTTTATTTCAGAGAATAACCTCTAAAATAATGTATTTTATTTTATTTACTCTTTACATTTCATAGCATATATGCTATTTATTCTGTGTGTGTGCATACGTGCAAGTGTGTATACACATTCGTAGTGGTCTTATATAGAGATCAGAATATAGTCTTCAGGTGATGCGTATCTCTTTAAGTCAATAGGCCTCTGGCAATTGGGCACCTATAATGCTGGGAACATCTAGTGGGCCCAATATACTAACATTTTTAAAGTACAAACCAATCCTACCTGCCACAATAAGATGACAAAAAAATACAAAGATTCCTTAAGAAATTCAGTCTTGTCTAAGTTCTGATAAGAGAATCTGCCTGAAGGTACTGCAGTTTGAAGTGTTGTTCTCTGCCTGAAGCTCATGTATTGAGGGGGTTGGTAGGCAACTGATGCCACAATTTAGATGTGGTTGTGAAC
Organism: Tokudaia tokunoshimensis; assembly: GCA_036184795.1. Taxonomy (NCBI): domain Eukaryota; kingdom Metazoa; phylum Chordata; class Mammalia; order Rodentia; family Muridae; genus Tokudaia; species Tokudaia tokunoshimensis. The sequence goes on along the minus strand of BTHU01000004.1, from coordinate 36,243,670 downwards.
TGAGGGTAAAGGTGCTGAGTTTATCAATGAACTATTAGGAAATGAAGACTAGTTAGAGGAAGTATTTAACTAAAGTGCTTACATCTTTAAAGGATGTAAGGTGAGTCAATCCCTTCCCATCTGTCCTTTTGCTTCTTGACAGCCATGATATCAGTATCCCCTGACACATGTTTCAGGCATTATGATGTTTCTCCTACACTGTCACACACCCAAAGCCATGGAGTTAGACAATAGTGGGCTGACACCTTTGAAATTATGAGCCGGAACTAGTTCTTTCTTTCCAGCATGTGACATGAAAGCAAGAAAGAAGGCTATTTGGGAGGGAAAGGAGAAATGTCAAGCAAGATACGGGGAGAAATAGAAGAAGGCATCAGAAAGGCCACAAAAACAAACTACTTCTATTAACATGTGTGTATTTAAAGGTCATGATAAATAAATAACTTTGTATGCTAATTTATAAATAGATAGATGAATGGATGGATAAACGGATGGATGGACAGACAGATAGAATCATCAAGGCTTATTTTCTCACATATCTGTTACAGCAAAATGAAAATCTGACCAGTAGAGAAAAGCAATGGAACAGAGTAGGATTTAAGAGAGTTTGGTGTTACATTATTTGGGAAGAAGAAATGGGAAAAGTTTTTTAAATGATAGCTAAGTTAAAGTATGCCCAACGTGCGATTCATGTGACTGCAGAATATTAGAAATAAAAGACCTTCAGGGACAGTGAGATGATGGCTCAGCAGATAAAAGTACTTTCTGCAGACACCTGGAGACCTCAAAATCCATATAATGGAAGGAAGAAGAAAATTTATTCCAAAAAGTTGTCCTTTGATTCCCTCCCCCCCACCACCACCACAACCGTACTATGGCCAACTCACACATACACATGCACAAGTACATACACACACAATAATAAACTTAAATAAATTAAAGAGATAAGATAAATGATATTATATAAGAGATAATAAAATATGTCATTGTGGTTTAGATTTGAACTGTTCCTCAAAGGCTCCAGTACTGAAGGCCTGGTCGTCACACAGCAATGCCAGAGATGGAGCTTGGGAAAGTCATCAGACCTTCATAGCTTTGAATTCATCAGTAATTAGGTTCATAAGTTGATAGTCCAGTGTGAGGGAGGTGTGGAAACTTGAGAGAGAAGACCTAACAGAGCATTAGGGGTTACCTTTAGGGGCCATAACTTGTTCCCTACACCAGCCGTTCTCTCTAGGCTTCCTGGCCACCGGGTAGAAAACAGCTTTCCTTTCCATGCCCATGTTCTTTGATGTTCTCCCTCACTACATGGCAGAGGATCAATGCGGGAAATGGGCAGAGACTAGAAGCATTTATGAAACCTCTTCCCTCTATTTAAGTTGTTTGTCTCATGCATTTTGCCACAGAACTAGAACGTTGATTAATGTAATCAAAGTATTCAGTGAAAATCAGTATTTCTATTTATGGAGTAAATCCTCTGCTATATAAAATGTATGCTGAAAAAAAAAACAAAGACCATATTGTAAAATATGGTCACCTAGTATTATTCACTTTATAAATATAAGACTTAGAGAATACACTATTTCTTACAAAAGAAGAAACTAATCTTTGGTTAACACTTGAACAAATACCCTTGTTTGTCACACACTTCTCTTTCCACTGAAGAGTGTGTCTTGAATTTCAGGCTTTCTAATACTTCAGTTTTATTTCTGCTCTAGTTTCATGATAAATATTTAAACTTACTTTTAGTTTATCTTTTTTTTCAACTTTATTAGATATTTATTTACATTTCAAATGTTATCCGCTTTTCTTGTTTCCCAAAAATCCCCTATCCCACCCCCTTCCTCTGCTCACTAACCCATATATTCCTGCTTCCCTGTCCTGGCATTACCCTCCAATGGGGCATTGAGCCTTCATAGGACAAAGGGCCTTTCCTCTCATTGATGTCTGACAAGGCCATCCTCTGCTACATATGCAGCTGGAGTCATGGGTCCCTCCATGTGTACTCTTGGGTTGGTAGTTTAGTCCCTGGGAGCTCTGGGGTACTGGTTGGTTCATATTGTTGTTCCTCCTATGAGGCTTCAAGCCCCTTCAGCTCCTTGGGTCCTTTCTCTAGCTCCTCCACTGGGGACCTTGTGCTCAGTCCAATGGTTGGCTGGGAGCATCCACCTCTGTATTTGTCAGGTACTGACAGAGCCTCTCAGGAGACAGCTATCACAATCTATTTATTCAGAGGAAGGATTGGATGGGATGTCTCAGCATGGCCCACAAAAGCACCCTTTTCACCTCACCATACCCATACCATGCCTCTACCAAACATATTCCTGGTTCTTTCTTTTTATAAAATTTTAAAAATAAAATAAATTAAAATAGAAGGTGACAAAATATCTCTTATTGATTCAATACCATTAGTCATTAACTGTTACAGTGTAGAAAATACTGACTTGAGGAAATGTTTATAATATACTTTTTCAGTAGTGACAAAAATCAGTCTCATGTCAGCAAGCACTTATTGGCATCCACATAATGTCTGGGTTTGGTAACAGTATATGGGATGGATACCCAGGTGGGGCAGTCTCTGGATGGCCTTTCCTTCAGTCTCGGCTCTACACTTTGTCTCTGTATCTCCTCCCATGGTTATTTTGTTCACCCTTCTAAGAAGGACTGAAGTATTCACACTTTGGTTTTCCTTCTTCTTGAGCTTCATGTGGTCTATGAATTATATATTTTAAATGTAATCTTATGAGTCTTCTGTATCACTTACTGTGTATATTATTGAGGTATTCACTTTTCATTCCTATTGGGCTAATGCTAACACAGACTATTTTTTTTTTTACAGATTACCTTTCAAACAGCTTTGGGTGACAAGTGAAAATCAAGGTACAAAATAAAGTTGATTTTTTTTTTTTACTTAATCATCATGGTATGGTCTAAAGTGATTTTTACAAGCTAACCAAGATGAGGAACTGTCTTAACTTTCTATTGTACATGGAATATAGTTGTTTTAAAAACATAAGCTATCAAATATCAGGGAATATCTCTGGGGGGGAGGGTAGTCAGGCCGGCAGATAGATTGAGGGGAAACCCCAGTAATTGTCAAAGCCAAGTAAAATAACTATAGTCTGACTCTCATTTATTTGTAAGCTAGTCAGAGATAAGCATAAATTGGTTGTGCTACAACATAGTATAAAAAAAATCTAGAAAAAGTACTGAATGTGTACAAATTGACCATTCTTATAAAAATGCTAATTATTGTAATAAATACTCACTGTTTCCTAATGATATAGATGGACTACAGCACAAATATCAGTTCATATAAAGAATCCATGTGTAAAAATGCTTCAATCTGTCTCAAACACAAGATGGCAATTTTTCAATATACTTATAACAAAAAATACAGTAACAACTCTTGCCTTTTTAACTCAGGACTTAAAGAGTTTAATTTTGTAATACCATCATCATTCTACCAGCCCCCTTCTTAAAACTGTGTAGTGGATCAAGCAATAGAGAGAAAAAAATTGTTATAGCTTTGTAAGTGATATTGTTATTATATTTGACTGTCTTTTGTTTACCAGTTTCAAAAGTACATCATAGCTGTCTATACAAACAGAAAAACCAAAAGATCAAAAAGATAGGAAATCAATCAAAAATTTCTGTGCAGAATAACCATTATTAATATTTGCTTATAATGTTTAATTATACATTATAATTAAATTACATCACACTCTACTGAAAAAGTACATTATAAACATTTCCTCAAGTCAGTATTTTCTACATTGTAACATTTAATGACTAATGGTATTGAATCAATAAGAGATATTTTATCACCTTCTATTTTAATTGAATTTATTTTATTTTTAAAATTTTATAAAAAGAAAGAACCAGGAATATGTTTGGTAGAGGCATGGTTTGGGTATGGTGAGGTGGAAGGGGTGCCTCTGTGGGTCATACTGAGATATCCCATCCCATCCTTCCTCTAAATAAATAGAGTTTATTTAGGGCATGGGGAGGCAAGCTGAAGAGGGAGTAGAGACAGAGAAAAGTGGGGGGAGGGAAAGAGGGAGGGAGAGGAGAAGAGAGTGGGAGAGGGAGAGGGTAGAGGCCAGCCAAGAACAAGTGGAGATTGGGGGGCAGGGGTATGGGGAGAGACAGGACAGAGAAGGTAAGAGAGTAAGTTATCTATTTTAATTTTAATGTTATAAATAACAATCCAATCAACACCTTCTGTATACTATGTCTTATATTTTTTTCCTAAAATAATTTCCTATAGACACACTTACTGGGTCAAAGGATAACACTTACTTTAGTAATACTGGAGACAATGTGAACACTTTAGAGCCTTTTAGACAAAATAACCAAATTTCTCTCCAAAACTGTGTTCTCCAGTAGGAATATCTTTTGCTTTGTTACTTGTCAAACTGAGTTATCATATATTTATGTAAAACAGTAGCCACAGAGAGTTAATATAAATGTTTTTTAGAGGAAGGTTTATTTACTTTAAGACAAACTTAAATTAGTAATGAAGCAAAATAGAGTCATCTTTATTAATGTTCAATGAAAAATGAAATTTTAAGATAAATAAACCTACAGATAAATTATGATTGCCGTTCCTTAGTAAATGAACTCAGGATCCGGAAGAAACCAATTTCCTTTTGAGTCAAAGTTACCAAGCAATAGCAAAGATTGCTGATTAAAACCCAGTGAAATGAAAGGTGCATACTTAGTCTTTATTTTTCCTCAGTGACATTTATAGGATGAAATGACCTAGAAAGAGTGAGTCACTCACCCCAAGCAATGCTACTTTACTCGATGAAACAGAAAGAAAACGGCCTTAGGAAACCTTTTGAATGTCTGTCAGACAAACCTTCTGATACAAAACAATGCCATAATGGTTCAAAATATCATGCATATATACGATGTTTCATGTGTAAATATCATGCATATATACAATATTTTATGTGTAAATATCATGCATACATACAATGTTTTATGTGTAAATTTATTTCACAAAGCACCATTTCAGTACTAAGACTAGAAGAAGAAAATGGCTAAATTTCTTTCTTTCTTTCTTTCTTTTTCTTTTTAAAAGTGATCCTAGGAATGGGTTTTTCTGATAGTCTGACAATATCACTGAAACACAGTCTTGTTTGGAAGTCTTCAGTGGATGCCTGAAACCACACCTAGTACCAAAGAATGTGTGTGCTGGTTTGCTTTTCTTTAATACATACATACCTCTGAAAAGGTTTAACTTAAAACTTAAGGATATTAAGAAATTAGTAATGATAAGCAATAATATAATTGTAGTAAATACTATAATAAATGTCATATAAAATGGTCTCTATTTCTGAAATTTTTTATTTAATCTTTTTGATCTACCCATAGCTAAAATATGAGAAGTGAACCCATAAATAAGAAAGAATTATTGTAATTTAAATTGCACTGGTAAAATGTCATGTTATTTGTTCTTACTGAAAGTGACGTAAGAACAAAGATGGACCATGTGTCTCAATCTTGATCATGTTTATACTTTGTCCTGAGATTTCTTGTTTAGAGCAAGCTAGTCACTATAATAAGGAGGAAGGAACACATCAAACAACTAACAGTATTTTTTAAATAATATTTTTAACTAATAACACTGCATCCTTGAGATCAGCCCTAAGTAAACCATTTCCAGTAGACACTGCTATTGTTGATGCACACTCTAAAATGCCTCTGGTGAACATAAGTTCACTTATGGAAAGAAAGCTCTCTGACCAAGACTCGCAATCAAGTTCTCCAATTGACCAATTTTTTTAGCGGGACTTACCCAGTATTTCTGCAGAATGCTGTAAGCCCCTGGTTTGATGGTGTATCTACCTGCTGCCTGCTACTTATCCTTTTACTTTTGCTTTGCTACATTCTTAATAAATTCACTCATTTAAAAAAGAAAGTATGACTATCAAAGATTATTCTCCAAACAGCCTTACTATTGTAGTAAAAATGTATTTGAGGTAATAGCTACGGAGAACTGAAAACAAATTTGCCATTTATTAATTGTAATATGCACAGTGTCAAAATAATAAGTAAATATGATTTTAAAGAAAAAAACTTACTGAAAAAAGTAAAACTACTTGAAAACCTACCCTTTATTTATCAAAAAGACTCAGTCCCATACTTAAAAGCTTTGGCTACAAAAGCTAATTGGTGGATTAAAATCCCAGGTATGAACCAGAGCTCTATATGCATTCTCTGTGCCTCAGTTTCTTCTTATATTAAAAAAAAAAAACCCTAGTAGGGTTGCTGAAAGCAATTAAATGTAATTAATCCAAGTGAAATGGGTAATTCTGTGCCTGGCGTAGAGTAACTGCTAGTCAGTGTGTGCTATCATCATTCAAGGACGCGTTGACTTGCTAGAATATCAAAGGAGAAGGGGAAAGTCACTGATATTAAATAAGCTCATGAAAGAATCAGAGACTATATATGATTGGGGTGTTCCAAAGATCTGAGGATTACATTGTCAGTATCCCAACCTGGTGGATGTATATGCTTAAGAAAAATTTCAGGCTTCTAGTCTTCAGAGTCAGACAAACATTAAGTAAATTTTTAATTCACCAAATAATAACCCTGAACAAGAGGCTTAATCCCCTCATACCAGTTTCTTTATTTTTAAACTATAGATAATACTCTTATCTACTTCAGGAGGCAACTTTGAGAGGTAAATTAAATGTACACAAAACAATCATCACAGAATTTCATACATAAGGAGAAGAAATGATAGAATTCTTAGCTCCAATCTTAAGAATACACAGTATATGACTTAAACTGCTAAGTAAAAGGCAGGAAAGCTATAGCATAGTGGAAGGAGACCAGGTCTTTCTTTTACCACAGCAATGGCTGTTCCTTTGTTCCTATTCATCTCCACAGTGGTAGAACTTACCTCACAATCCAGACCAAGGAACTGGGGGATAAATACAGTCTTAATATCCACTACCTAGTTACCATGTTTTTTTTTTAAAAAAGAATTTTATTTTCAACCTATCTAAAACCACTATCTCATTTCCTGATCAAAAAATTCTTGTGATTGCCCTGCCCTATTTGATGGCCCCTGAGGTCGGTTTTGATTAAACTTGTCATTCCTATCAAATGTTGAACTTACCTTATGCTGAATATAAACCCAATACAAACTATTCATAAATAATAATTATTTATTTAAGGCCATTATCTTTGCTCCTTTTGTAACATTACCATCTTGACTCGTACAATGGCACTGCCTTTACTAACATTTCACACATTCTCAAACTTTGTGAACTGCAGTTTTTATCAGTAAAATGGAGACAATAACAGAACCCACGTAATGTCCTTTAAGAATTATGTAAATTAAAATTACAAAATACTTAGTCCACATAATGGAAAGCTAGAAATACTTCTAAAATACTGTTTGCTATTTTTGATCCCATGACATGTGGCATTTGTCACTCCACTATAATTGCTAGGGATCAAGTCCTACCTATCCATCAAAGTTCAGTAAATCACATCTTCATGGAACAGTCCATGATCTAATGTTTATGGTCTTATTCCCTCTTTTGTATAACTGCCTGAATTCTCTAACACATTTGTACTTTTCTAGGATTGATCTTATCTGTTATTTTTTTTATTAAGACTAAGACCTATGTGTGATTTATTTTTCACCCTCCCTCCTCACTGAACTTAATACAGTTCACTGGACTTTATGTCTATTTGAATACATACAGAACCAGTGACAAACTAAAGCAAGGGCTGGAGAAATGACTCAGTGAGTCCTCATGTAAAAAGCTGGCCTTGGGCATGCACACCTGTGATCCCAGTACTGGAAACAAGAGACAGGAGTATCCTGGTGCTTGCTGGTTACCAAGTTTAGATAACTGGTAATACATTCAGTATGACTCTGTCTGAGGAAATAAAGTGGAGAATGACAGAAGAACACGTCATGTGAGCTTCTGGTTTCTGCACCCTCACAAAACACAAAGAGGCAGGCACACACACCGAGACAGGCAGGTGCTCACAGAGGTAGGCACACACACACACACACACACACACACACACACACAGAGAGAGAGAGAGAGAGAGAGAGAGAGAGAGAGAGAGAGAGAGAGAGAGAGAGAGAGAGACTGAGACAGAGATAGAGAGACAGAGAGGCAGAGAGACAAAGAGACAGAGAGAGACTTTTTATGAGTCACTAATGCATATCATTCTATGCTTAGATGGTTGTTTTAAAACTATCATTCTTATTGTTCATTAAAAGGCATAATTCAAGGATAACCCAAGCAAGGAAACAAGGTAAATGTCATTTGGCCAGTTAATTAGTATCACAAAATAGCATAACATTGAATGCTTATTCTCTTTAACATCTATACATAGAGAATGCAGGGTGCACTTATAAATAAGGTTATCAACATGATGGATGGGTGCTCCCTAAGCTCTTACACACGGTGCTGTGGTGATTACCACCACTTTAATTACTAGGAAGACATTCTTTAAAAAGTGGCCTGAAAAAATAGCAAAAGAAAATGAGACCAAGAATATAGATGGTAATAGTGTCTGTAACAGTAAAACACTGGAGTAACCTTTAAATGTTAGAAATGAATAGAAAGAAATCTGCAGATAGAACCCTTTCAGGAACAAGAGACATTTTGGATTGAATTCAAGGACAGGAGGATTTGTTCTAAAATCATCTCCTGAACAACAAAATGAAACAAAGCATACAGAGTGGAGATTATGAAATTAAGAGCAACCAAATCTGCTTTTCTCTCTCTCTTCAAACAATCATACTGAGTATATAAGAGCAAAGCAAGCAGTATAAGAGAGACATCAGCAGTAAGCTTTGTAAATAATATTCAAAGCCAATGCTTCATATGAATGTACTAGAAGTTCATGTTCCTCTATAGTGCAGGACAGAGAACTTCAGAACCATAACCATAAAAGAAGAAAAATAATCTTTTCTCTATTGAACTGACCTTGAAAGAGTCTCAATGTCTCTGTATTTTAAAGTTATAATATTTATACAGTCTCCACTTTACTGAGCTCCAAATATCATACTGCTATTACTTGGAGGACAAAAAAATCTATTTACCATATCATATTCACATAGACAAATATTTTTACTTAGTTTCAGTTTCACACTTAATCTTTTTGTATATAGATAGAATAATAGCAAGGTAGTTTATTGAAATTTAACTTAAGATCATATGACATTGACTAAAGGATCAAAGATACGAAAGAACAATATTCAGGGTTAGCACATTGTGATTTTAAAAAATCTATCTCAATGTATTAGCTTCAGAAGTAATTTTAAACTAAAGTAATGATATGCAGAAATAAGTTAAGATTACTTCTAATGACAATTTCTGCAGATTTTGTTAACTAATGGTTACCTTTTAAAAGCAAACTTGGGTTAAGGTTTTAAACCTTGTTTTTATTAGGTAAAGCAAGGGTGAATGTGCTGAGTTTTTTTCTCCAAAACAAAACTTGAAATAAAAATTTATATTCTGACAATTAGCCTCAACAAAGTATTTTCTTAGTGTCTATGTTTTTGTGATACAGCTTCAATATTACCAAAATGTTTTTCTTACTTCTTATAGATTGCCTCTTTTAAAGGAGTATAATAAGTTGCATTTTAAAAAGAAATATGGACAACAAAAATAGATTAATGAAAAAATAAAGTGTGCATTGGAACAAAATTATACTAGACATTTTTGAAACCTGATACAGTTTCTCAGCTTCATATGTTTGATTATTTTATGATGTTCCTACATTAACATTATAGTGTCTGACCTTAGGAAACTTAAGTTCATTTGGGGAAGACATCTTGTAAATGAATAACAGAACAGCCATGAATTGTACACTAAGATTTATGGGACCTTTTTTGACCTGAACCCTAGGGGCAATCTTTCATGATCAACATCAAAATAAAAATATTTTATTAAGATGCCAAAGTTGAGGGAACACAGAAGTGGCAGGGCAGCTGGGACAGGGTCCATCTGAGCTCCACCTACAACCAGGAGGTGAGCAGTGCCATACCCCTCTGTGCACTGATCCTGCCAGGGGAGAACTGCTCTGCAGGGAGTGATTTGACTCCCAGATTTGAAGATGAGGCCACCATTTTCTTTCCAGCAAGTGTGCAGGAAACAGCCAGGAGCACAGGGAACACAGGAGTGGCAGAGCAGCGGGCACAGGGTCAGTCCGGGCTCCACCTGCACCCAGGAGCTGGGTAACGCCACAGCACTCTATGCCAGGGGAGAAGCAGTCACCCAGGGGTTCTAAGACAGGCTTGCAGGCCCACAGGAGGGAAAAGTACCAGTCAGAGAAAGCAGGGCCAACTAACACCAGAGATAACCAAATGGCGAAAGGTATAAAAAGGAACGTTACCAAAGACATCTAAGCAACATGGCACCATCTTAACCTAATTCTCCCACAACAGCAAGTCCTGGATACCTGAACACACCAGAAATGCAAGATTTGAATTTAAAGTCACAGCTCATGATGCTAATAAAGGGCTTCAAGAAGGAGATAAATAACTCCCTTAAAGAAATACAGGGGAACACAGGAAAACATGTAGAAGCCCTCCAAGAATTATAGGAAAGCACAACCAACCAGGTCAAGGAATTGAACAAAACCATCCAGGATCTAAATATAGAGGTAGAAACAATAAAGAAATCACAAAGGGAAACAACTCTGAACATAGAAAACCTAGGAAAGAAGTCAGGTGCCATGGATGCAAGCATCAACACAATACAATAGATAGAAGAGAGAATCTCAGATGCAGAAGATACCATTGACACAACAGACAAAGAAAATGGAAAATACAAAATGCAAAAAGCTCCTAACCAAAAACTTCCAGGAAATCCAAGACAAAATGAGAAGGCCAAACCTAAGGATTATAGGTATAGAAGAAAGTGAAGATTTACAACTTAAAGGGTCAGTAAATATCTTCAATAAAATTATAGAAGAAAACTTCCCTAACCTAAAGAAAGAGATGCTCATGAACATACAAGAAGCCTTCAGAACTACAAATAGATTGGACCAGAAAAGAAATTCCTCCCATCACATAATAATTAAAACACAAAATGCTCTAAACAAAGAAAGAATATTAAAAGCAGTAAGGGAAAAAAGTCAAGTAACATATAAATGCAGACCTAACAAAATTGCACAAGATTTCTCGCCAGAGACTATGAATGACGGAAGATCCTCGGCAGATGTCATACAGACCATAAAGGAACACAAATGCCAACCCAGGCTACTATACCCAGCAAAACCCTCAATTACCATAGATGGAGAGCCAAGGTATTCCATAACAAAAATAAGTTTACACAGTATCTTTCCACAAATCCAGCCCTTCAAAGGATAATGAATGGAAAACACCAACAAAAGGAGGGAAAGTACACACTAGAAAAAGCAAGAAATTAATCTTTCAACAAACCCAAAGAAGATAACCACACAACCATAACTCCACCTCTAATAACAAAAATAACAGGGAGCAACAATCACTTCTCCTTAATATCTTTTAATATTGGTGGACTCAATTCTCCAATAAAAAGACATAGACTAACAGACTGGATACATAATGAAGTCCCAACATTTTGCTGCATACAGGAAACTCACCTCAGGCACAAAGAGACACTACCTCAGAGTAAAAGTCTGGAAAGCGATTTTCCAAGCAAATAGTCCCCAAAAACAAATGGGAATAGCCATTCAAATATTGAACAAAAACAACTTCCAACCTAGAGTAATTAAAAAAGATAAGAAAGGACACTTCATACTCATCAAAGGAAAAATCTACCAAGATGAACTCTCAATTTTGAACATATATGCTCTAAATACAAGGGCACCCACATTCATAAAAGAAACTTTATTAAAGCACAAGGCACACATTGCACCCCACACAATAATAGTAGGAGACTTCAAAACCCCACTCTCATCAATGGACAGATCAGGGAAACACAAACTAAACAGAGAGAGAGAGAGAGAGTAAAAGTAACAAAAGTTATGAACCCAATTAATTTTTTTTTAATTATTTATTTTATTTTTTTTAATTTACATTCCAAATCATTTCCCCTTTCCCGTTTCCTCCCTCCCCGAAAGTCCCATAAGCCCCCTTCCCTCCCTCTTTTCTCCATTCAACCCCCTCTCGTTACTCTGTCCTGGCGTTCCCGTACATCCAGTCTTTCCAGGACCAGGGGTCTCTCCTTCCATCTTCTTAGAAATCTATTGATATGCGGATTGTGTCTAGAGTATTCCGAGATTCTGGGTCAATATCCCCTTATCAGTGACTGCATACCATGTGTGCTCTTTTGTGATTGGGTTACCTCACTAAGGATGATATTTTCAAGATCTGACCATTTGCCTAGGAATTTCGTGAATTCATTGTTTTTAATTGCAGAGTAGTATTCCATTGTGTAGATATACCACATCTTCTGAATCCATTCCTCCGTTGAGGGACATCTGGGTTCTTTCCAGCTTCTGGCTATTATAAATAAGGCTGCTATGAACATAGTGGAGCATGTGTCCTTATTGCATGCAGGTAAAGCCTCTGGGTATATGCCTAGGAGTGGTATAGCCGGATCCTCCGGGAGTGTCATGCCCAGTTTTCTGAGGAACCGCCAGACTGCTTTCCAGAGTGGTAGTACCAGCTTGCAATTCCACCAGCAGTGGAGGAGTGTTCCTCTTTCTCCACATCCTCGCCAACAACTGCTGTCTCCTGTGTTTTTGATCTTAGCCATCCTGACTGGTGTGAGATGGAATCTCAGGGTTGTTTTGATTTGCATTTCCCTAATGACTAAGGATGATGAACATCTCTTTAGGTGCTTCTCAGCCATTAGAACTAATAGAAGGGAAACTAGGGAAGAACCTTGAACATATGGGCACAGGGGAGAATTTCCTGAACAGAACTCCAATAGCTTATGCTCTAAGATCAAGAATAGACAAATGGGACCTCATTAAATTACAAAGTTTTTGCAAGGCAAAAGACACTGTCAAAAAGACAAAGCGGCAACCAACTAACTGGGAAATGATCTTTACCAACCTTACATCCGACAGAGGGCTAATATCCAATATATACAAAGAACTCAAGAAGTTAAACTCCAGAGAGGCAAGTAACCCTATTAAAAATGGGGTACAGAGCTGAACCAAATTAATTTAACGTATATCTATAGAACATTTTATCCTAAAACAAAAGAATATACGTTCTTCTCTGCACCTCACAGTACCTTCTCCAAAATTGACCATATACTAAGTCACAAAACAGACCTCAGCAGATATAAGAAGACTGAAATAATCCCATGCACCCTATCAGATCACCATGGACTAGGGCTGGTCTTTTTCTTCTTCTTCTTCTTCTTCTTCTTCTTCTTCTTCTTCTTCTTCTTCTTCTTCTTCTTCTTCTTCTTCTTCTAGTTCTAGTTCTTCTTCTTCTTCTTCTTCTTCTTCTTCTTCTTCTTCTTCTTCTTCTTCTTCTTCTTCTTCTTCTTCTTCTTCTTTTTGGTTTTTTGAGACAGTGTTTTTCTGTGCAGCCTGGCTGTCCTGGACCTCACTTTGTAGACCAGGCTGGGCTCGAACTCAGAAATCCGCCTGTGTCTACCTCCCAAGTGCTGGCATTAAAGGCATGTGCCACCACTGCCCGGTTAAGGCTAGTCCTCAGTAACAACAAAAACAACAGAAAGCCCACAAACACATGGAAACTGAACAACATTCTACTCAACGATAACTTGATCAAGGAAGAAATAAAAAAAGAAATTAAAGATTTTTAGAATCTAATGAAAAAAAAATGATACAACATCCCCAAACTTATGGGACACAATGAAAGCAGTGCTATGAGTGTCTCCAAAAAGAAACTGAAAAGAGCATACACTAAGAGCTTGACACCTCAGCTGAAGGCTCTAGAACAAAAAGAAGGAAATACACCCAAGATGAGTAGAGGCAGGAAATAATCAAATCCAGGGCTGAAATCAACCAAGTAGAAACAAAAAGAACTATACAAAAAAATCAACCAAACCATGATCTGGTTCTTTGAAACAACCAACACGATAGAGAAATCCTTAGCCAAACTAACCAGAGAGCACAGAGACAGTATCCAAATCAACAAAATCAGAAATGAAAAGGAAGACATAACAAAAGATACTGAGGAAATGCAAAAAATCTTCAGATCCTACTACAAAAGCCTATACTCAACAAAACAGGAAAATTGAGATGAAATGGACAATTTTCTAGGCAGATATCATGTACCAAAGTTAAATCAGTATCAGACAAATGATCTGAACAATACCATAACCCCTAAATAAACTGAAGCAGTCATTAATAGTCTCCCAACCAAAATAAAGCCCAGGACCGGATGGGTTTAATGCAGAGTTCTAGCAGAATTTTCAAAGAAGACCTAATACCAATACTCTTCAAACTATTCCACAAAATAGAAACAGATGGAACACTAACCAATTCATTTTATGAAGACCCAACAATGAGAGAGAACTTTAGACCAATTTCCCTTATGAATACTGATGCAAAAATACTCAATAAAATTCTTGCCACCTGAATCCAAGAACACATCAAAATGATCATTCACCATGATCAAGTAGGCTTCATCCCAGAGATGCAGGGATGGTTCAATCTAATCTACTATTAGATTACATTGGTGAAATTACAAAATCCAACACCTCTTCATGATAAAAGTCTTGGAAAGATCAGGAATTCAAGACCCATACCTAAACATAGTAAAAGCAATATGCATCAAATCAGTAGTCAACATCAAACTAAATGGAGAGAAACTTGAAGCAATCCCACTGAAATCAGGTACTAGACAAGGCTGTCCACTCTCTCCCTACCTGTTCAATATAGTATTCAAAGTCCTAGCCAGAGTAATTAGACAACAAAAGCAGGCCAAAGGCATTCAAATTGGAGAGAAAGAAGTCAAAATATCACTATTTGCAGATGATATGAAAGTATACTTAGGTGACCCCAAAAATTCCACCAGAGAACTCCTAAACCTATAAACAACTTCAGCAAAGTGGCTGGATATAAAATTAACTCAAACAAATCAGTGGCCTTCCTATATTCAAAGAATAAAGAGAAAATTAGGGAAATGACACCCATCCCAATAGTCACAAATAATATAAAATACCTTGGTGTGACTCTAACAAAGCAAGTGAAAGTTCTGTATGACAAGAACTTCAAGTCTCTGAAGAAAGAAATTGCAGATCTCAGAAGATGGAAAGATGTCCCATGCTCTTGGATTGGCAAGGCTAATATAGTAAAAACGGCCATTTTGCCTAAAGCAATCTACAGATTCAATGCAATCCCAATCAAAATTCCAACTCAATTCTTCATAGACTTAGAAAGAGAAATTTCCAAATTTTTCTGGAATAACAAAAAACGCAGGATAGCCAAAACTATTCTCAACAATAAAAGAACTTCTGGAGGAATCACCATCCCTGACCTCAAGCTATACTACAGAGCAACAGTGATAAATACTGCATGGTATTGGTACAATGACAGGCGGGTAGATCACTGGAATAGAATTGAAGACCCAGAAAAGAACCCTTACACCTAATGTCACTTGTTCTTTGACAAAGGAGCTAAAACCATTCAGTGGAAAAAAGATAGCATTTTCAACCAATGGTACTAGGTCAACTGGCAGTCCACATGTAGAAGGATGCAAATTGATCCATTCTTATCTCTCTATACAAAGCTCAAGTCCAAGTGGATTAAGGACTGCCACAAAAAACCAGATACACTGAATCTAGTAGAAATGAAAGTGGGGAAGAACATGGAGCACATGGTGACAGGGAAAATTTCCTGAATAGAACACCAATAGATTATGGACTAAGACCAAGAATTAACAAATGGGACCTCATAAAATTGCAAAGCTTCTGTAAGTCAAAGGACACTGTCAATAGTACAAAACAGCAATAAACAGATTGGGAAAAGATCTTTACCAATCCTACATCCAATAGAGGGCTAATATCCAATATATACAAACAATTCAAGAAGTTATACTCCAGAGAACCAAATAAACCTATTAAAAAAATGGGGTACAGAGCTAAACAAAGAATTCTCAACTGAGGAATTATCGAATGGCTGAGAAGCACCTAAAGAAATGTTCAACATCCTTAATCATCAGAGAAATGCAAATCAAAACAACCCTGAGATTCCACCTCACATCAGTCAGAATGGCCAAGACCAAAAACTCAAGGGACAGCAAATGCTTGTGTGGATATAGATTAAGAGGAACAATCTTCCATTGCTGGTGGGATTGTAAGATGGTAAAAACCACTCTGGAAATCAGTTTGGCAGTTCCTCAGAAAACTGGACATAGAACTACCTGAGGACCCAGCTATACTACTCCTGGGTATATACCCAGAAGATGCTCTAACATGTAATAAGGACACATGCTCCACTATGTTCATAGCAACCCTATTTATAATAGCTAGAAGCTGGAATGTACCCAGATGTCCCTCAACAGAAGAATGGATACTGAAAATGTGGTACATTTATACAATGGAGTACTACTCAGCTACTAAAAACAATGCATTCATGAAATTCTTAGGTAAATGGAGCTAGAAACTATCATCCTGAGTGATGACCCAATCACAAAAGAACACACATGGTATGCACTTGCTGATAAGTGGATATTAGCCCAAAAACTCAGAATACCCAAGATACAACTCACAGACCACATGAAGCTCAGAAAGAAGGAAGACCAAAGTGTGGATACTTTGATCCTTATTGGAAAGTGGATCGAAATACGCATGTCTCACAGCCAGCCAATAGACTGAGCATATGGTCCCCAATGGAGCAGCTAGAGAAAGGACCCAAGGAGTTGCAGCCCTGTAGGAGGAACAATAATATGTACCAACCAGTACCCCCAGAGCTCCCAGGGACTAAACCACCAACCAAAGAGTACACATGGAGGGACACATGACTCCAGCTACATATGTAGCAGAAGATGACCATTTCATACATCAATGAGAGGCGAGACCATTTGTCCTATGAAGACTCAATTCCCCAGAATAGGGGAATGCAATTCAGGAAATTGTGGGGGGAGGAGGAGGAGGAGGGATGGGATAGGGGGTTTTCAGAGGGGTAATGAGGAAACGGGATACCATTTGAAATGTAAATAAAGTATGCCAATGTTTTTATTTATTAGTCCTAAGTGGCTATAATGTCATGGCATAGGTAATAAATAATATGATGCCTTTCAAAAAAGTTATCAAAATACTACTGGATAATGATAATAATGATAAACAAAAAAGGGACTGCCACCTGAAAAAATCAGCTGTCTCTTTCTTTTTTTAAAAGATTTACTTATTATTTTTATTTATATGAGTGCACTGTAGCTCTCTTCAGACACACCAGAAGATGGTATCAGATCCCATTACAGATGGTTGTGAGCTACCATATAGTTGCTGGGAATTGAACTCAGGACCTCTGGAAGAGTAGTCAGTGCTCTTAACTGCTGATCCATCTCTCCAGTCCAATCAGCTGTCTTTTTTGAGGCCTAGAAGACTTTTACTTCTTTCACAAAGGCTCCACGATCCCCTGGATGCCAATGTTTATTGCAGTACATTGACAGTAACCAATATATAGAAATAATTAAAGTGTCCATGGTTGTATAAATGGAAAACTATAGTGATATGTATGTATCAATATAGGCATATAGATAAAATAGAATAATATTCAACCAGAAAAAAAAAAGAGAGAGAGAGAGAGAAAACAGCCGGGCAGTAGTTGTGCACGCCTTTAATGCCATCATTTGGGAGGCAGAGGCAGTGGATTTCTGAGTTCAAGCTCAGCCTGGTCTACAAGAGTGAGTTCCAGGACAGCCAGGGCTACACAGAGAAACCCTGTCTTGAAACAACAAAAACCAAAAACAAAACAAACAAAAATTGAGGAAACAATCCCATCATTGGAAGCAACCAAAATTAAAATGAAGAAAATTTTGAGAGAATAAATTAGAAAAATACTGTTTTGAAATAAATATATGTGGAATGTTTATAAGGTCAAAAGCTGGAGATGTGACTAAGGGGTAGGACACTTTTCTTTCATTTTGCAGGTCTGATTTCAACCATCAGTTCCTTATATGCCAGATTCAGAGTAAAAGAAAGCACAAAATGCCTGGGGTATAGGAAGAATAATGAGATACTCATCAAAAGTTGCACACCTTCAGTAATAGATGGTTCAGTTCTACAGATCTAATATTCAGTGTAGTAACCATAGTTAACCAATAGTTTTGAAATTTGGTTAGAGAAAGGAACCTTAAAGGTCACTATGAAAAGTGATGGAATAGGTGTGCTAATGAATTTGATTGTACCAGTCATTCATAATTCTATCAAACAATAAACTCAAAGTACATGGAATGTAGAATATCAGAAATAAATCAGAATAAAACAAAAGCCATGTGAAGTGTTTTCACAAACACACACAGAGAAATGGTCATACACATACACAATGAGGCAATATTTTGCTGCATGCATTTGCTTACAAATTTCTTAAGTTGGGGACAATCCAGATTACACCTGATGCTATAGGCCTAAACTCCTCTAAATATCACCATTTGAGAAATAATTGGGATGGAATTCCCTTTATGTTAATATCTAAACTCTAAAGTCATTTAAAATGAAAGAAAGTACTGTGACTCCTAGCTGATTTATGTATTGCTACAGCTTACCAAGTCATTCAGAACAACATTGACAACAAGGCACCAAGACTATCTTGCCCTTTCCGTTAGGCTCAGTGTATCTGTGCAGATCTATCTGCATTCTTCTACATGCAGACATCCAGTTAGACCAACACCATTTGTTGAAGATGCTGACCTTTTTCTAGTGTATATTTCTGGCTTCTTTATCAAAAATCAGATGTTCACAGGTATGTGTGGTGTGTGTGTGTATGTGTGTATGTGTAGGTCAGAAAACTTTTAGAAGTTAATTCTTTACTTCCAACATGTAGATTCTGGGATTGGAACTCAGATTGTTAGGCTTGGCAGCATATGATATCACCCACTGAACCACATCTTACCCACTGAACTGTCTTGCCAGCCCTTCTTTCCTTTCTTCCTTCCTTCCTTCCTTCCTTCCTTCCTTCCTTCCTTCCTTCCTTCCTTTCTTCCTTCCTTCCTTCCTTTCCTTTCCTTTTTAATGAATTGTTTTAATTTTCATTATGTGTGTATGCACAAGTATAAAGGTGTCCACAGAAGTCAGAGGATGTTGTACATTCCCTGGAACTTGAGTTATAAGCATTTCTGATGTGGATGCTGAGTTCCAATTTCTAGATCTTCTTCAAGAACAGTAAACCTTCTTAACTGCTCAGTCAACTCTCCATCCCCCTTCTCTCTCTCTCTCTCTCTCTCTCTCTCTCTCTCTCTCTCTCTCTCTCTCTCTCTCTCTCTCTCTCTCTCTCTCTCTCTCTCTTTGGTTTTTCAAGACAGGGTTTCTCTGTGTAGCCCTGGCTGTCCTGGAACTCACTTTGTAGACCAGGCTGGCCTCGAACTCAGAAATCCTCCTGCCTCTGCCTCCCAAGTGCTGGGTTTAAAGGCATGCGCCACCACCGCCCGGCACCCCTTCTCTTTTTAAAGGTTAATTTAAGTCTGATCTCCTAAATGAAGATTCCCCCACCTGTCTTGAATCCATATTCCTAATCCTCCTCTTAAAATTTAATTGTTGGAATCTATTCGATGACACCTTTGTTTTTAGGAAGGTGATCTCCAAACACAAAATTTATCACTCAATAATTTGTTTCATAATAGTCAGTGCATGTTTTATATCTTGCTTAGGCCATAAATTTCTCCTAAGAAAGGATATTCAATTTATATTTGAAAGGTTCAATAAATGTTTGCTGAAAAAAATGGAAGGCATGTCTACTTAGATTATAAATTTTCTGGGGTCACAAACCATATTTCTTGATTCTTTAAAATATTTTAATTCAGTGTGTAACTGTTGAATGATATTTATTTTTCAAATAATGATATTAATGTAATATCTAGAAGAATATAGTCTGAAAATTTGCAATTAAAGTCAAAACATTTTCTTTTTTAAGGTATTAAATTGCTAGATTCAACATCTAAACTCATTGTTTATTTTCTTGATGTGGAATGAATAGTTCACACATGTCTGTTGAATACCTATAGAAATTAAAGTATGATCTTAAATATTATATACATGCATAGTTGCTATATTTACATAAAAATCAAATTAATAGTCATATGACATTATTTTATTACCATCTCTTTTCAAGTTTCTGTTTAAAGAAATTTATTCTCTGGAGCTAATCTTAAATCTTGCAGTATTCAAACGCTACATGCTATAAGCACAAGGGGAGCTTTCATAAGAAGATGATCCAAGTGGACTTGGGAACAGAGCAGACGAAATGGGCATGCTCTCACACTGATCTGAGAAATGTAAATGTGGATAAAATTTTAAGCATCGGCTGTCATTCTTTATTTTTTTCTCACACAGGAAACTATCTGCTCCTACATATGTTCCTTGTCTACTGTCTGGCCCTTTCTCTCTACCACTCCATATAGGGATCCCAAATATATCCAGCCATGACTGTTAGTAACTCAGTGACATTGTGTCCTTTCTATTCAGGAGCCCCACTGCCCAGCTGGAGCACCACACTCCTGATATTATACTATCTACTCACTCTGTCTAAGAAGTTCTTAGCAACTCCCCAGGACTCTGTAGATTCGCTGTGAGAATCTTGTAACTCTACAGAAGTTCTGTTTCTGGGACAAGAAAGTTCACCTAGATCATGCTAAGGTAAACTATTCCTGATACCCCATTCAAGCATCAACACTTTAATTTCACCAAGACTGCCTCATCCACCTGGTCTACCAACTGACAGAACTGTGTAATAGGAAAGAGAGAGCCAAACTATAACTCAACAAAGAAAAGACAAGATTTTCCTACTAAATAACACTACCAGCTACTAATTCCAGAATAGACCCAATCTCCAAAATATAGACCATAAAATAACCATGACAATAGATTTCTGCCAAAATTAGTACTACTATAGTAATATTCTTCAAGAAAAACCAACTTAGATGGAGTACAAGGTAATGATTTTAAAATAACAATAACAAACACGATCAAAGAACTCAAGGAGGATAGGAATAAATGGCAGCATGAGCACAAAGTATTGAAAGATAATGAAAATAATTCAAGCTATGAAGATAATTTTTAAAAAGACAGACGCCACAAAAAGACAAGATTAAATAAACCTTGCATTGAAAATTTCAGAAATTCAAACAAAAACTCAAAAGAAATCCCCACCAATAAGACTGAAAGAGTGGAAGAGAAAGCAACAGTTCTTGAAAAATCATATAGGAATTGGATCATTACAATTAAAGAGAATTCCAAATCCAAAAAGAAGAAGAGGAGGAGGAGGAAGAGAAGGAAGAAGAGGAAGAAGAAGAGGAGGACAACAACACAGGAACACTATAAAAAGAAACAAGTTATAAATGACAGGAACAGAAAAAAAGAGGCAGAGATCAAAAGCAAATAAAATATTTTCAACAAAATCCTAGAAGAAAGCTCCCTAATCTAAGGAAAGAGATATCTATCAAGGACCAAAAGAGTATGAAGTAGGAATAACCAAAAGAGAAACTCTCAATGGTCTTAATAAAAATACTAAGCATGCAAAAGATAATATGTGGAGAGCAGCAAAAGCAGAAAGAAAAAAATCACATGTAAAAGCAGGCCCATGAGACTAACAGATGGTTTCTCAATGGTGACTGTGAAAACTTGAAGTTTAGACTGTTGTTCTGCAAGTTAAGAATGACCACATGTGCTGATCCAGACAATTATACCACCAAAGACTATCTGTCATACTCAAAGGTGAAAAAATCCACAACAGAAACAGCTTTAGGGATTTACAGCCACTAAACCACATTTTGCATGGATACTGGGAGACATACTTAGGTCTGAAGAGAACATTCGATAAAAGGTCCAAAAGGTTCAAAAAGAGGTCCAAAAACAACACAGGGAATAAATAAATAATTCCAGAACAATAAATCAAAAGATGTTCAACAAAACAATACAAAATCAACAAAATGATTATATACTAAGATGTGTCATTCAATAATAACCCTTTACATGATCTCAACCCATCAATGAAGAAACACAAATTAACAAACTGGATTTGTACCAATCTTTTTGCTGTCTCCAATATATATTATAGTATATATATATATATATATATATATATATATATATATATATATATATATATATACTATAATAATAGCTAGACAAGATCTTACAGTAAAATGAGAGCAAAAGGTATTGAAAGAAAGTGGAACTCAAAGCAAGGAGGCTATATAGAATACAACATGTTATATGCTTTACAGGATATAACATGATAATACATAGCATTTATAGGGTATAACATGTTAATATCTGATCAAACAGGATTCCTCCTAAAACTAGCCAGAAGAGGTAGGAAGGATATTGAATATTCATTAAAGGAAAATTCTAACAGGATATTACATCTTCAATGTATATGTACCAAAGACAGGAATATCCAAATTCACTCAAGAAACAATTAGGTCTAAAACTACAAGTAGAAATCAATATAATGATGATGGGTAATTTTTAATGCCCCATTCTTGCCAATAAACACATCATTCTTAAAAAAAATCACAGAAAATCTGCAGTTAAATGACATAAATTAAATGGTTTTAATACATATCTACAGAATAATGTGCCCAATCTCTGAAGAGTACACATTTTTCTCAGCATCTAATGGTACTTTCTATAAAATTAAACATATATTGGTACATAAAGAACTCTCAACCAATATAGGAAAACTGAAATAACAGTCTAAATTTCATCTACCAACAATACTGTAACAGTGTATATCAACAGCAAAAAAAAAAGTCACAGAAAGTAGGCAACACACTTGGAAATACCAGACTGAGAAAGAAATCAAGAAGGAAATATTAAAATTCCAAGAATTGAATTAAAATAAAAACACCACATACCCAAATCTTTGGATCTTAATGGACAAATTCCTAAGAGGAAAGTTTATATTAATAAATGCCTGCATTTACAAAAAACCTACAGGTTTCAAATAAATAGAGTAATAATGCACTGAAGACCGTGGGTGGAAAAAACAAACAGATAACATCCAAAAGATACTAGACAGAATAGTCAATCAAAAAGAGGGATAAAATTAAAGAGGGTTAAAGACAAACAAAAAGATAAGACAAAGAAGCAAAGAGTTAGTTCATGGAAAAGATTAATAAGATTGATAAATCCTATTAACTAAGTAAATTAAGGTATGGAAACAAATTAATAAAATTAGAGATGTAATTGCAAACTTAGTACTGACATATGGAAATTCAGCAAATCATAAGAACAAAATTTAAAAATTTTTATTTCACCAAACTGAAAAGTCTAAATGAAATGGATAGATTTCTGGACATATATGACCAATTTAAATTAAATCAAAATGAAGTAAATAGTTAAAATAGGCTTATAACACCTAATGAGTTAGAAGCAGTAATTTAAAAATCTCCCAACAACAAAACAAAACAATACAAAACAAAAAACGTCCAGAACTAGAATCATTTAACAAACATTTTTAATTGACCTTCATGAAGAATTAACACCAATGCTTCTAAAAATATTTCCATAAAAGAGAAAAGGAAGGAAAATTTCTAATTTTTTATGAATTCATTATCACTCTAATATCAAAACCGAAGAGCCTACAAAAAGGAAAGCATAGGCAATATCTTAGATGCACACATATGGGGAAAACTCCCAATAAGATGCTTACGAATTGAATTAAAAAACATATTAAAAAGATTATCCACCATGATTGTAGACTTTACCCAAAAGATGAAGAAACGATTCAAAATGCATAAATAAATGAATGGAATCCACCACATAAATACACTGACGGACATAGATCACATTATCACAATATTGAATATCAAAAAAGGCTTTTGACAAAATCTAATATTCCTTTATAATAACGATCCTGACGATCTAGCAACATAGAGGTCATATATCAATATTACAGAAGGAATATAAAGAGAGCCACAGCCAGCATCCTAAATAGAGAGAAATATACAGCATTTCCACTAAAATCAGGAACAAAACAAGGATGTCCACTCTACCCTTCCCGTTCAACATAGTACTTGAAATCATATCTAGAGCAATAGAACAAGTGGAGGAGGTAAAGAGGATACAGGGAAGAAAGGAAGACATCTTAGTCCCCTTATGTGGAGATGATATGATTCTATACATGAAAAATTCAACCAGAAATCTCCTACAGCTGATAAACAAAGTATTTCAATATTTTGGTTATCATAGTTGAAGAAATAGCTGAATCAATAAAGTGTTTGTCATGCAGACATGAGGACCTGATTTTGATTCATAGAAACCTGTAAAAAGAAGCTCAGATATTGCACATACTTGCAATCCCAGGGGCTCACTGGCCAGAAAAGCCAACCCATTCACCAAGCTCCAGAACAGAACATTCCTCCCCCCTGACCCCACAAAAAGAACTTACAGCATTATTTTCATTATTCTATAATCTTCTGTTTATTACATTTCTATCTAGTTGTAATGTTATTGTCAAGTAAGTATTATATTTTGGGACAATAGGTTTCTGAAATTGGAAAAATCTGTTCAATATATTCACTCTTAACACTGTACAAAATTATCAATTTACCTTCTTATATAGTGTTTCCAGACAGACAAGCTTAAAATGTTTATTACTATGCACTTTGTAGTAATACAATCCTTACCTTTAAGCATGAGTCCAGACTAAATTTTGTAAAACTGCTAGTTTCTGTAGTCCATATTCAAATAAAAATAACTTTATGAGTATTTTATATGTCTACATGTTATGATAAATTAAATAGAAAATATCCCAGAACACATTTTGTAGTCTTATTTTATCAGTAGTTACAAGATCATTTGTGATTTATGATTATCTACCATAAAATTTTAAGCCTTGATACCTTTCTTGCTATTTCAGACAATTGACAAATACTCAAGGTACTTTAACATTTCATGAAGCTCACTTAACTCACATATATAGTTGATAGTTAAGCACTGAGGTGTGTTGTCTTACTTTTACACAGAATGCTTTTATTTAAAAGTGCCTTGAAAACGTTTCATCTTCCTTATTCATTAGAGCCTGTATAGCTATGGGTTTTCCTAAATTAGAAGGGAGTTATGAATGACTTCAGCTAGCTGCTTCTTTTAACTTCGTTAATTTTTAAGAAATTTTATGTCTATGAATGGAAGAACACTTTTATGTTTTCTGGCAGTTTGCCTCGTGTTTTCTTAAAGATGACCACAAACAATTTAAAATATATTCATCATCTTTTTTTAAGCTTTTCATTACTAAGTCTTAAAACTCAGTGTGTCTTTTTTTACTTCATACATTTCTCTGCGAACAATTTCTTAAGCCATTTGCTTTAACTGCTATCTTATTACCATAGTTTCCTCATTAAAAAATTATTAATGGGACTTCATGAAACTGAAAAGATTCAGTAAGTCAAAGGACAAAAAGGCAGCCTACAGAGTGGGAAAGGATCTTCACCAATAATACATCTGACAGAGGGCTAATATCCAAAATTTACAAAGAACTCAAGATGTTAGACACCAACAAGTCAAATAACCCCATTTAAAAACAGGGTACAGAGCTAAACAGAATTCTCAATAGAGGAATCTCAAATGGTCAAGAAACACTTAAAGAAATGTTCAAAGTCCTTAGTTACCCAGTAAATGCAAATCAAAACAACTATGAGTTTCCATCTTACACCCATCAGAATGGCTAAGATCAAAAATTCAAGAGATAGCACATGCTGGCAAGGATGTAGAGCAAGGGAACACTCCTTCATTGCTGCTGGTAGTACAAACTTCTACAACCACTTTGGAAATCAACTTGGCGGTATCTCAGAAAACTGGGAATAGTTCTACATCAAGACCAAGCTATACCACTCCTGGGCATATACCCAAAAGATATTCCACCATCCCACAAAGATATTTGCTTAACCATGTTCACAGCAGTTTTATTTGTAATAGCCAGAAACTGGAAACAAACCTAGATGCCCCTCAACTAAAGAATGGATAAAGAAATTGTGGTATATCTACACAATGGAATATTATTCAGCTATTAAAAAGCAATGTCAACATGAATTTTGCAGGCAAATTGATGGAAAAAGAATATCATCCTGAGTGAGGTAACCTGGTCCCCAAAGGACATTCATTGTATGTACTCACTTATAAGTGAATATTAGCCATAAAATACAGCACACACATGCTACATTCCACAGACCCAAAGAAGCTAAACAAGAAGGAAGGCCCAAGCGAGGATGATTGAATATCACTAAAAAGGGGGAATAAAACAGTCATAAGAGGCAGATGGGAAGAGGAAACTGGGAGGGAGAGGGGAAGGAGAGGGGGAGCAGGTTCAGGATCAGGTATGGGGAGGGACAGGAGAGATGGCTAGAAAGCCATGAGAATGAATGGAAATTTGCAACTGATGAAAGTGAGGAGGTAGGAGGCATCTCCAGGACGAGACTGGGACAAGGGAGGCATCCAAGAGTCAATGGAGGTGACCTTAGCTGTTACTCAAAGCACTGGGGGTGTGGAACCTGAAGAAGCCCCTCCTCCTGTAGCCAGGCAGGAACCCCAGTGGATTGATAAAGATGGCAACCCACCCACATTCAACCCCAATTTTATCCTGTCTACAAGAAATACAAGCACTGGAGATAGAGCAGACTGAGGGAATGGCCAACCAATAACCAGCCCAACTTGAGACCCATCCCATGGGCAAGCACAAATCCCTAACACAATTAATGATACTTTGTTATGTCTGCATACAGGAGCCTAGCCTGGCTGTTCTCTGAGAGGCTCCACTCAGAAGCTGACTCAGACAGATGAAGCAGATAACCAAAGACAAAGAGTGAATGGAGCTTGGGGACTCTTATGGAAGAATAGGAGGAAGGAGTCTGGCCACTAACGGGATAGGAACTCCACAGGAAGAACAACAGAGTCAACTAACCTGGACCTTTGGGGCTCTCAGAGACTGAACCACCAACCGAAGAACATACATGGGCTGACCTAGGCCTTCATACATATGTAGCAGATGTGCACCTTGATCTTCATGTGGGTCCTGAACAGCTGGAACGGGAGCTATCGCAAAGGCTGTTGCCTGTATGTGGGTATGTTCTTCTAGCTGGACTGCCTTGTCTGACCTCAGTAGGAAAGGATGCAGATACTTGAAGAGTCAGGTAGTGGTGGGGGGAGCAACCAGGGGGGCCCCACCACTCAGAGGAGAAGGGGAAGGTGTTCGGGGAAAGGATTGTGAGAGGGAGGGGGATTGTGAACAGAATGTGAAGTGAATAATTAAAAGAAGAAAATTAAAATAAATAAATACATAGATAAATTTTAATAAAATGATACCCACTAGGATAATTTTATATTGATTTTATTTCTTCTGACTTACTAAAAACTAGTAAAGGCAGCAATCATTTGAAACATTTTATTTTCAGAGCCAGAGATGGTGGTGCACACTGTGACCCCACCACATGAGAGGCCACAAGATCAAAACCATACTAGGATACACAGAAAGACATTGTCAAAAAAAATCTCTTTCTAGTCTTGTACAGTTTTGAATGGTAATGTTTTTGTAAACCAAAATTAAAACATTTCAGAAGCCAGTAGCTTCACTAAATATAGAACTTGTGTACTGTTCTAGCATATTCAGCCCTATATGAGAACTCTTCTAAAAGTTCAATCTTCATTTGAATAATAATAATAATAATAAAGGTGTCTTTATTGTGAGCAAATCAAAGCTACTAGATCTTAAGGGCTGGGAATGAACACCAGTGATGGAGCACTTGCCTCTCATGGGTGAGGCCCTGCGTTGGAACCTATGTACCACTAGGAATTAAACACTATACTGTGGATCAGTAGGCATCATAAAATCTATATATCATGGATGCATAGACATGAACTTGAAGGTAAGTTTTTCTGTTGTCTTTCCCCATAATATTTAATTATGATTAAATATATTCATAAATGTGGTGCAAAAGCAAATGGTGATTCAAGCAAAGTTAGTTTGTTTACATAGGATGCTGTGAAAGAAGTCTTCATATAAAGACATGGGGTACAGGGCTAAACAAAGAGTTCTCACCTGAAGAATATCGAATGGCTGAGAAGCACCTAAAGAAATGTTCAACATCCTTAGTCATTAGGGAAATGCAAATCAAAACAACCCTGAGATTCCATCTCACACCAGTCAGGATGGCTAAGATCAAAAACTCAGGAGACAGCAGGTGTTGGCGAGGATGTGGAGAAAGAGGAACACTCCTCCACTGCTGGTGGGATTGCATGCTGGTACAACCACTCTGGAAAGCAGTCTGGCGGTTCCTCAGAAAACTGGGCATGACACTCCAGGAAGATCCTGCTATACCACTCCTGGGCGTATACCCAGAGGCTTCCCCTGCATGCAATAAGGACACATATTCCACTATGTTCGTAGCAGCCTTATTTATAATAGCCAGAAGCCGGAAAGAACACAGATGTCCCTCAACGGAGGAATGGATTCAGAAGATGTGGTATATCTACACAATGGAATACTACTCTGCAATTAAAAACAATGAATTCACGAAATTCCTAGGCAAATGGTCAGAACTGGAAAATATCATCCTTAGTGAGGTAACCCAATCACAAAAGAACACACATGGTATGCAGGCATTGATAAGGGAATATTAACCCAGAAACTTGGAATACCCAAGACACAATTCACATATCAATTGATTTCCAAGAAGAAGGAAGGAGAGACCCCCTCGTCCTTGAAAGACTGGATGTAGGGGAATACCAGGACAGAGAAGCGGAAGGGGGTTGAATGGGGAACAGGGGGAGGAAAGAGGGCTTATGGGACTTTCGGGGAGGAAGGAACCGGGAAAGGGGAAATCATTGGGAATGTAAATTAAAAAAATATAGAAAAAAAAAAGAAAAAAGTTTCGGAAAACACCAGTGTTATTAGCATGTTTGAACAAATATTTATAAATCAAAATGGAGAAAAGAAACTTACACTTTTCTGAGAAGTGAGGCACTTACAAATTGGCTATAGTTTAAAGGTTTGTACTTAATTAAAGTGTCTTTGCAGGTTTTAAATTCTTGTTTGCACGACCAATAGTCTGTGTTTATTACATGTTACATGATATACAATGTACATAATCGATTGCTTTTTCATTGATTGTCCCTATAAACAAAAAGTATTTTAACTTAAAAACAGATTTGAGAAAAAGAAGGAGAACAGAGCCTGAGGACTGACACCCCATGTAACCTGGCCTCCACACACATGAACATACCTGGACACCCATTCCTGGAAACACACACACACTTTTATTTTGTACTCATTTGGAATTTTTTCTAGTGTTGATGTTATCAGTAGGTTTGGGAGAGTTGTTTGTTTCTTTGTTCTACCCATGTGTTTTTAAAACTTCACCCTCTTAAATCTCAGGCCAAAGGATTTGAGTTTAAAAATGATATGCTCATAAAGATATTTTATATAGTGAAAATGTAGACCCTTTGATTATTATATTATTCAAAACTTTATCTAAGTTTCCTATTTGGTTTCATCTTTTATTATGTTTTTAATCATTTCCACTTGAGCCACAGGCCACGGAGTTATGGTCCTATTCTCCTTATACTAGCTTATCTTTCTCCACCTGTCTGTTGGGGACCAAGTGCTCAGCTATAGCGCTTGCTCATCCATTCTCATCACCAACTCTGACCTCTCCAAAGTCAGGGACTCTGTGCTTCTTCAGCTGTAAACTTTATACTCTCCAGCATAAGGCAGACACTTGTACCAAAGTATCTGTACAAGAAGCAATAAAACCTTGCTTAGTTGGGATCTTAAATATTATTAATTTAAAAATATAGTAATAAGTGACAGTCTGACATCCTGTTCAGATTTAACCCCAATGTCTTTGAGCTCAAGTCATCTGATGGATTATAATGCCTCTGTTTGCAAATACGTGAGCCGCGCCTTAGTAATATGCTTAGGGAAAATCAATATTCACTCGGTAATCCTTTCTTATTGCAAACTTTCTGGTTTAATTTTTTATATCCTCGTCATTGAGAAACTTTAATATTTATTTAGTTTTAATTCAATGTATTTAATATTGATTCAAGTGAAGTTCAATGACAATAGAAAATAAATATTGTTTTTGTTTAGTTGCCAAAATATAGTTAAATCAAAGTGCTTGAGATTGAATGCCAACTTTGTCATTTACTATGTATTTAAGACTAGAATTATTCAGTCTTGGTAAATCTCAATTTTTTTCATCTCTAAATTGGGTTGGTATTGGTGCATACCTAGAAACAACTGAGAAGATTATACAAGATGACATTTCCACTTATCCTAGAGTCTGTACATAGTAAACACTGAACAAATGGTGCCTACAATTAGTTTTTTTTTGCATAGTGTAACTTTATTTAATATTTTAATTACTCATACACAGTATATAAATAGCCTTAAAATATAGAAAATGAGATATAGATCAGCAAAATATTTTAGAATTTGTCACTTTTAATACTGTTTTCGATCTTACTTAACTATAAAATTATGTAACTAACTTTTTTTATTTTCTAAGTTTATTTACATTCCAAATCATTTCCCCTTTCCCGTTTCCTCCCTCCCCGAAAGTCCCATAAGCCCCCTTCCCTCCCTCTGTTCCCCATTCAACCCCCTCTTGTTACTCTGTCCTGGCATTCCCCTACATCCAGTCTTTCCAGGACCAGGGTCTCTCCTTCCATTTTCTTGGAAATCTATTGATATGCGAATTGTGTTTAGGGTATTCCGAGATTCTGGGTTAATATCCCCTTATCAGTGACTGCATACCATGTGTGTTCTTTTGTGATTGGGTTACCTCACTAAGGATGATATTTTCAAGTTCTGACCATTTGCCTAGGGATTTCGTGAATTCATTGTTTTTAATTGCAGAGTAGTATTCCATTGTGTAAATATACCACATCTTCTGAATCCATTCCTCCGTTGAGGGACATCTGGGTTCTTTCCGGCTTCTGGCTATCTCCCGTTTCTTTTTGGAGGCACTCAGGGCTATGAATTTTCCTCTTAGCATCACTTTCACTGTATCCCATAAATTAGGGTATGTTGTGCCTTCATTTTCATTAAATTTTTTAAAGTCTTTGATTTCTTTCTTTATTTCCTCCTTGACCAAGTTATTATTGAGTAGAGCATTGTTCAGCCTCCATGTGTAGGTGGGTTTTCTGTTGTTTTTGTTGCCATTGAAGACCACCCTTATTCCATAGTGATCTGATAGGAGGCATGGGATTAGTTCGATCTTCTTATATCTGTTGAGGTCTGATTTGTGACCAATTATATGGTCGATTTTGGAGACGTTACCATGAGGTGCTGAGAAGAAGGTGTATTCTTTTGCTCTAGGATGAAATGTTCTATATATATCTATCAGTTCCATTTGGTCCAAGGCTTCAATTAGATTCACTGTGTCCATGTTTAGTTTCTGCTTTCTTGAACGATCCATTTTCAGAGAGTGGGATGTTGAAGTCACCCACTATTATTGTGTGCTTTGAGCTTTAGTAAAGTTTAGTAAAGTTTCTTTTACGAATGAGGGTGCCCTTGCATTTAGAGCATAAATATTCAGAATTGAGAGTTCTTCTTGGTGGATTTTTTCTTTGATCATTATGTAGTGTCCTTCTGTGTCTTTTTTGATGACTTTAGGTTGAAAGTCAATTTTATCTGATATTAGGATGGCTACTCTGGCTCGTTTCCTGGGACCATTTGCTTGTAAAATTGTTTTCCAGCCTTTTACTCTGAGGTAGTATTTGTCTTTGACACTGAGGTGCGTTTCCTGCACCCAGCAAAATTCTGGGTCCTGTTTACGTATCCAGTCTGTTAGTCTATATCTTTTTATTGGGGAATTGAGACCATTGACATTAAGAGAGATTAAGGCATAGTGATTATTGCCACCTGCCATTCTTGATGCTCTCTTTATGTTTGAGTGGTTATCTACTTTTGGGTTTGATGCAAGAAGGTTATTATCTCGTTTTTTCCAGGGTGTTGTTTCTCTCCTTGTATTGGCAGTTTCCACCTATTATCCTTTGCAGGGCTGGGTTTGTGGAAAGATATTGTGAAAATTTGGTTTTATCATGGAATATCTTGGTCTCTCCATCTATGGTGATTGAGAGTTTTGCTGGGTATAGTAGTCTAGGCTGGCATTTGTGTACTCTTAGTGTCTGCATGAGATCTGCCCAGGATCTTCTGGCTTTCATAGTCTCTGGTGAGGAATCTAATGTGATTCGGATAGGTCTTCCTTTATATGTTACTTGGCCTTTTTTGTTACTGCCTTTTTTATTCTTTCTTTGTTTAGTACATTTGGGGTTTTGATTATTATGTGACGGGAAGTATTTCTGTTCTGGTCCAGTCTGTTTGGAGTTCTGTAGGCTTCTTTTACGTTCATCGGCATCTCTCTCTTTAGGTTAGAGAAGTTTTCCTCCATAATTTTGTTGAAGATATTTACTGGCCCTTTAAGTTGGAAATCTTTACTCTCATCTATACCTATAATCCTTAGGTTTGGTCTTCTCATTGTGTCCTGGATTTCCTGGATGTTTTGGGTTACACGTTTTTTGCATTTTGCATTTTCTTTGACTGTTGAGTCGATGCTTTCTATGGTATCTTCAGCACCTGAGATTCTGTCTTCCATCCTTTGTATTCTATTGTTGATGTTAGCATCTATGACTCCTGATTTCTTCCCAAGGTTTTCTATCTCCAAAGTTGTCTCCCTTTGTGATTTCTTAGTTGTTTCTACTTCCTTTTTTAGAACCTGGATGGATTTGCTGAGATCCTTCACTTGTTTGTTTGTATTTTCCTGTATTTCTTTAAGATATTTTTGCGTTTCCTCTTTCAGGATTTCTGCCTGTTGACCCAAGTTCTTCTGTATTTCTTTAAGTGATTTTTGTGTTTCCTCCTCATGGGCTTCCATCTGTTGATCCATAATCTCCTGCATTTCTTTAAGCAATTCTCGTGTTTCCTTTGTAAGGGCATCTACCCATTTCATTTCTTTAAGCGATTTTTGTGTTGCCTCCTTATGGGCCTCCATCTGTTGACCCATGTTCTCCTGCATTTCTCTAAGCGATTTTTGTGTTTCCTTTGTAAGGGCTTCTAACCGTTGATCCATGTTCTCCTGTAATTCTTTATGAGATTTATTTGTGTCCTTGAAATCCTCTAATAGCACCATGAGAAGTGATTTTAAATCTAGATCTTGTCTTTCGGGTGTGATGGGGTATCCAGGACTTGTTGCTGTTGGAGAGTTGGGTTCGGATGGTACCATATTACTTTGATTTCTGTTAGTAACGTTCCTACGTTTGCCTTTTGCCATCTGGTTACCTCTGGTGTTAGTTGGTCCTGCTGTCACTGGCTGTTGGTTTGACCTCCTGTGAGCCTGCAAGGCTATTTCTGACCCACCTTGATTACAGGGATTCCCCTGGCACTGATTTCTGGGGCCTGCCCTGCTCCTGAGTGACTTTGGAGCCCTGATGTGCCTTGCCCCAAGTGATGTTATATTGGGGAATCCCTGTACATCCAAAGGCTCAGTGTAGTCAATTCCCAGAGCAGAGGACACCAAGGGGAGGCTGGTGTGCTCCCTACCTGTGCGGGTGCGCTCTCTCCCAGTGTGGGTTCCTCTGCAGGGCAGATGTCCCACAGCAGAGCTGGCGCATAGGTGACCAAAGAACTGTCCAACTCTTGGGAGCAGGGAGCACACAAGCTGGCTGAGTCCCAAGCGATATTATGCTTGATTGTCCCTGTGTCTGGAGGTTCCAACTGCCCTGTTGCCCAAGCAAAGATGGCGGAGTGCACTCTGCACTCTCTTGGTGCAGATCACTCTGCAGGGCAGATGGCCCACAGCAGTGCTGGTGCCCAGACGACCGCAGAGCTGCCCCCCTCTTGGGCTCAGATGGAAGCCCAACAGGCTGTGTCCCAAGCGATGTTATATTGG
This sequence comes from Tokudaia tokunoshimensis, assembly GCA_036184795.1. Lineage (NCBI taxonomy): Eukaryota > Metazoa > Chordata > Mammalia > Rodentia > Muridae > Tokudaia > Tokudaia tokunoshimensis. Next base: position 36,209,664 of record BTHU01000004.1, on the reverse strand, counting down.
GGGGTCCCTGGGTACCTGTATCTTCAGTGCAATCAATCCCCGGAACAGAGGTCGCCAAAGGAAGGCTCTACAATTAGTTTTTAAATGATCTACACAGAAATGATTAAAATAACCCTTAGTCTTGGGGTTGGAGAGATAGATCAATGATTAAGGGTACTGTATGTTCTTCCAGAGTACCCAGATTCAATTTCTAATGCCAACGCGGTAGCTCATAAATATCTGTAACTCCATTCCAAGGGATGTGATGTCCTCTCCTGGCCTCTTTGGGCACCAGGAACACACAAGGCATACCAACACACTAGCATATAAAACACCCAAAATTTTAACAGAGAATTATCAATCATAACTAAATAGATAATTTATGACTAGTAATTACTGAAAATCTAGTAAAATTAAGTTTTCTAGGTTATAATCAATTCAGTTATCAATCAATGGTTGTAATTACTCTATCTATAATTCTCCATGGCTCCGTGGGAAGCTTTATGCTTTCTATTCCTATTATGTGACCTTCTAACTCGCTTTTTCTAATTTTTCCTGAAGTGTCTTTCCATGTAATGTGGTCTGGCCTTGAATTGACAATCCTTCTGGCTAATTCTGATGGTCTCTTTTTGTGTCTCAAAATTAGAATCTCTATGAGGTAGGTAACCACGGTTTTTTCCCTAAGTAATTCCCATTTCCCTGAATAATTCTGCCACAATCTGCTTCAACTGGTACCTTCAATTTTGTGATCCAAAGCATTAAGCTTAAATTTGTAAAAGAATCAGCCATTCATATCAATGATATGACAAAAAGAACACACATCATAACACTTCATTTTACTTAGTATCCTCCTAAGAAGAAAGCACATTTAATTCCAGTAACACCTATAAGATAGATATTATTTCTATATTATATAATTAATAAAATGAATAACACATGTAAATTTCCCAGGTCATCTATCTACTTAAATGACAAATCCCTTCTCTTTACTTGTATCAAAGCCTCATTATCTTCCTTAAGACCTTATTTTGAACCATGAGAAAAGGATGACCCTGATTTCTCCATTCAGCTGAGACTATGTTCATTCCTTATCTCTCTATCTCACTCCCATAAGCTTTCCTAGATAAACAGAACTGAAAAATAATGAAAGGGGAGAATTCACCTACACTATAAGATGAGAAGAAGAATATCAGTATAGTGATCAAAGAGCTTGCTTGCTTGCTTGATTGATTATAATAACCAATGTAAACCAAATATTTATTTCAGATGAATGAATAGCAAAAATTTACATATTCATGCAATTGGGATTGTTATTTAGTTTTAAAAAGAAATGAAATTCTTATATATATTATAACATAAATGATCCCTGAAAACATGCTAAGTTAAATAAAGCAGATCCAGAAAAAGACAAATTTTATATTCCACTAGGAAGAATAGTCAAATTCATCCAGAAGTAAAATGCTCTTTACCTGGATGGAGCAGAGAGAAGAAAAAAAAAAGAAGAATTGTTTAATTGTTTCAGAGTTTCAATATGGAATAATAAAAATATTTTGGGAATAAATAGTAATGATGTCCATGCAATATGATGGATGGATTATGTAATGCCATTGAAAGGTACATTTTAAAAAGATTTAAAATTGAAGCCAGTCAGATGGTTTAACAGGTAAAGGCCTTTACCATCAACCTTGACAATCTAAGCTTAATCATCAGAACCTGCATGGAAGAAGGAAAGAACCAACTCCCACAAGTTGTCCTCTGACCTCCACATATGTGCCATTGCACACGTGTACATAAGCATACATATTTTAAATGATTTCAATTATAAATTTAAGTTATTATGTATTTTACCACAATTATAAAAACTTGGTGTGATTTCTACTTCTGCTAACAACCACAGCCTATTGTAATTTCTCCATAATCTTGGTTTTTGGGTTTTTTTTCTTTTTTTCTCTGGATATTGGTTAGTTAATTAGTTAGTTAGTTAGTTAGTTAGTTAGTTAGTTTGTTTGTTTAACAGAATGAATAGCTGTGAACGGTAGAACACACTATAATCTTAGCAGGTATGAGGCTGAGGCAGGAGAATCACAGGCATGAGTCCTGCCTGGGTTACTTAGTGAGACCCTGTCTCAAAAATTATAGATGCAACTTTAAAAAAAATACTTAAAATGTCTAAGTAAAACATTCTCCTGCTTTGGTCTAATTACAGCATGATAAAATTCACTAGACCTATTATACTTTAAAAGTATCTAAAAGTCAAAATGGTTAGAATTCTGAAACTAGAGAAATCTCTAAAGACATTTCAACCAACAAACAAAAGAAGATGAAACAAAGAATATTTCTAACTTCCAGGAATGCTAATAAAACCCTGTAAGCTTTTCTCCTTGACATTTTTGCCACAATAAATGCTATTATCCACTGTCCTGTCCTTTGAAACTCTCCCTTTGGCTGCTTCTGTAGCTGTTTTCCTAAATACTGCCTCTGTAAATTCTTTCTGAAAAATAGTTCAGCACTTAACCCTCTGCTTTTCTTTTTACATATAATCATGTTACATGGTTATTTAGTGACTTTGACAATAAATCTTCCAGAGTATTGAGAAATACAGCCCTGGTTATTCCAAAGTGAAAAACAAGCATTTTTCTTTCTAAATAAGAAAATTTAAAACCTTCTAAGCTTGAGCAATTCTGTTCTATCTGCTGTATGGCATTTCTGGTTTGTGCTTCAGTCAATCATATATTCTATATTCATACAGCCAGACAGTGAGTCTCAGCCAAGGAGTTCATTGTACTCTAAACTGTGTGTGTGTGTGTGTGTGTGTGTGTGTGTGTGTACCATACTTCAATAAAACATAGAAAATGTCAACTCAAAGGAAAAATAAGAACAGGAATGGCATTATGAAGAATCAGTAACCCAAGTATCTGGAGGCTTATATCAGCATAACTCTATGATTTCTGTTTGTGTTTTGGGTCTCTATTCTTGGAGAAAAACAACAGAATTGAAAACAAGCATGAAAGAAAGACAAAAGAAAGGATGGGTGAGGAGAAAGGTTACCATATTAATAGAGGAAGCATATGAATAAACATGGATGTCCTGCAGACCAAACAAGAACTCAAACAGTTGCAAGTATTCAATGAATTGAAGTTGTTTCTAGAGGAAGCAACTCTCAGGGGAAAGGCAATTGTTCAGTCAGCATAAGAATGCAAAGAGAAAAGATACTAAGTATTTAGCTAAGAAAATCTTAATCATAGATAAATTACTATGATATTAATGAAAAGCCTACTGGAATAAAATTCAGAAGACTTAAAACTAACAGACTGCTATATAAGCCAAGTCTCTTAGTATTCCAGGCTCAGCTCCTCATCTCTAAAATGAATATAAACCATGTATTCTGGTTTCAGAACTCTGTGGACATCTGATGCTTGGTGGATTAATGCCACATGATGATTAAGTCTTCAACAGTACATGGCTGATGTAAAGTGTGACAATGAGGAATTACATGAGTCATGAGCACTAATGTTGGCAGCCAACTGCAGGGACAGGAAGACTGTGAGTCTTGATGTGTTCTAAGAGAGTTATAAATGGAATAAGGTGGATGGTAAGTGATAATGAGGATTTGAAATAAATGGCATTCATTTCAAACAATATGAATAAAGGGAAAGCTAATCTGATATTCTTTAAGTACACAGCATTTTTTTTTAAGAAAAGGAGTACTTCTTAAAGACACAAAGTCAATACTTCTGGCTTCTTATTAAACTGAGAATACTTGAAAACATTGAGTTTTTCCATTCTGTTACCTACCCTTTAAAATATTAATTGCACATGTCTCTTCATGTATATCTGGTTTATTATTAAGATCCTCTGAATTCTCATCTTCTCACTTCTTATCATGAAGGGCTTCAAGTAGGTTTCATTGGCTCAGATATTTATTTAAAATTCATGTCATCATACATGGTTATAAAAAATATCCCTTAGTCATTTCACAATGACTATGCATCCAAATATCACATCATACATGTAAATATACAAAAGTATTTGTTGTGTACACCATGATAAAGCAGGGTAAAATAAATATTATTTTATGAAGAGTATTTTATCATATTATACCCCTGTTTAAAAACCTACTATTTGCTATCCATATCAAACTTCATCAGACTCTCAAGGTCCCCCTTCCTCTAATCTCAGATCCCCTTTCAGCCTTGAATCCTGCATTCTACAGCATTAACTCTCCATCCACTCTCACAAGTACTTCTAAGCAGTCCAATAACACTTCCTTTAGCTCATTTCTCTCCTGTGTCCAGCACACACACAATGCAATTCCAATCCCTATGTCTTTGCTATATTTTGTGTCATGTGGAAATATATTATCATATGCTGTTCATCTATTAAAAATACTATATTATCTGCATAGCAAAAAATATAGCTAAGTGTTCAGCTTATCCACTTATTTACTGTTAACTGAATATAGATGACAACAATCGTAGGCTTAAAAGGAGTACTTTCCATGGAGAAAAATGTTTAAATAAAACAAAAATTTACAGTCTCTCTAAGCATAAAGTTTAGGGTTCCATTAGAACATAGAGAAGAGGCATTTAAGTCAGACATACCTGGTGAATGAGAAACAGCTACTCAGTGTAAATGAACCTTCATCAAAGTCTTTAAGGCACAGAAACACAAACAGAAATGTCATACACAAAGTCATTAAATATCATAATGGGTTCCAAAAATGGAATCAGTGGAGGGTTTGTGGGGACTCTATGTACACTTAAAGAAATGCAAGATGTGAGGCCAGAAATAGAGAATGGTAATGGCTCAGCTGGCATGTTAAAGAGTTTTGATTTTGCTCCAAAAATAGGAAACTGGGAATTTTCTGCAGAAAAGTAAGTTCAAGAGATGAGACTCAGGAAATTGAATACAAGAATGAATGAAAGTTATTCAAAACGAAGGCAGAGATCACGTTGAAGGCAAAATCACCACACTATGCATACAAGCACATATGCAAAATGACCTTCACTTATGACATTACAAAGAGTTATAAAGTATAAATAGTGATGAATTAATGAAAAGCAAAGAAGTGAGTTTCTAAAGATTTTCTGGGAAGCACAATATAGCCACACCCAGAAGTGCCAGTCACATGGTACTACAGACAAAACCATGGAATATAGCTGCCTGTGCTTTCTGGTCATAACTAAATGTTGTTTTCTGAAGGAATGTAAGGTATACATGGCCTGAGAAATTTTTAATTAAAGTCAGGTCCACTTCTAACATCAATATTTTCAACATATACATTATACTACCCAAAGTAGAGGAACAGTCCATTCCATTTTGTAATGGTTAACATAAAATTAATGACACTATACTTGAGAAATTAAATATCTTAAGTCCTAAAATTAACAATTTCATTAATTTGTAACATAGTTCTAAAGATCTATGTGGGCTACAGTGTGAGTTTCATAAGCCAATGTTACATTATCTCAATATTCAGTACATCTCAGACATGAGACAGAAAATAAAGAAAAGGAAGGAGAAGCCTGGCAGACATGCAAATACCACTACAAGGCAGCAGGATGTGGGCAATGAAGGGCTAAATCACTGTAAACAGTATTTCAGCATCTGTATCTATAAGCCACACCCAAGGAGTATAAGCTTGACCATCTTACCCACCATAACCCCTAATTACATTATAATGACTACAAGATTCTTTCAAAGAAACAAATTTTCTAATGTGCCAGATGTTGAAAGTTTTGGGGTAGATTATGAGTTTCTTTGATAATCTAACAACAGTTCTCTACCAAAAGAAGCATTCAAGAGGACATCCACAAAGTACTATTTCTATAATTTCAAGTGACTCAAGAAACTCTTTAAACCTGCACAGTCTAAGGCACTCAAATTATAGCCTAGATGTTTAGCATTTATGGTGGTTCACCAGCTTCTTAAATTAGAAAACAAAAAGAAATTCTAATTTTAAATAAAAGGGTAAAAATACATTATTTCATTGTGACAATAATGACATAAAAGTTAAAGAAGCACAGAATCAAGACATATTATGCTAATCTTAAAAGAGAGCTTCAAATAAACAATATATGCTCAACATGTTTTTCATAAATTTTAAATATTGATTAAAATAATGATTTTTAGATTTAAACATAGTATTAAGTAATTAAGTTTTAAGTAAAATGTAGAAATAATTTATAAGAATATATAAGAGGGAAAAGAGACAATGTAAAAATCCATTATAAAAATACAGTTCTTTGGTTTCTGGTCTCCATCTGTCCCCGGGAGATAACCCTATGCCACAGTTCTCCTTACCAAATAATCCTAGAAAAAGCTGGTCTCACAGGAGAGCTGACATCACAGGTGAGACTACCACTACTGCTCTGATAGTTGGCCCAGGAGAGATGTTCCAGGAACACGCAGGGCACAGGAATCACGGAGCACCCAGGGACAGGAGTCTTCCAGTTTCTATCTGTGCCCCAAAGAAGAACCCTTCCCACAGCACTCCATACTAAATTCCAACCAGAGAGAGCTATTCTCCAAGGAGTGCAGACACACCTGAAATAACAGCTTTCTGCACCCAATTACCTCCTGGAGAGGGGTGGACTTCAAGGAATGCTAAGATCACACCTAAGATCACAGGCTCACAGGCTCTCAGGAGCAACAAACTCCAGTCAGAGAAAGCAAGACCAGCTAACACCAGAGATAACCAGATGGCTAGAGGCAACCACAAGAACCTAAGCAACAGAGGCCAAGGCTACTTGGCATCATCAGAACACAGTTCTCATAAAATAGCAAGACCTGGATACCTGAAAACACCAGAAAAGCAAGATTCTGATTTAAAATCACATGTCATCATGATGATGATGATGATGATGATGATGATGATGATGATGATGATCCCTGGGGACTTTAAGAAGGGCATAAATGACTCCCTTAAAGAAATATAGGAGAACACAGGTAAACAGGTAGAAGGCCTCAAAGAGAAAACAAAAAAAAAATTGTTAAAGAACTACAGGAAAATACAGTCATACTGGTGGAGAAAATAAACAAAACCATCCAGGATCTAAAAATTGAAGTAGAAACAATAAAAAAATCACAAAGAGAGACAACCATGGAGATAGAAAACCTAGGAAAGAGATCAAGTGTCATAGATGCAAGCATCACCAACAGAATACAAGAGATAGAAGAGAAAATCTCAGGTGCAGAAGACATTATAGAAAACATTGACAAAACAGTCAAAGAAAATGCAAAATGCAAAAACCTCCTAACTGAAAACATCCAGGAAATCCAGGACAAAACAAGAAGACCAAACCTAAGGATAATAGGTATAGGAGAGAGCCAAGATTCCTAACTCAAAGGACCAACAAATATCTTCAAAAAATTATAGAAGAAAATTTCCCTAACCTAAAGAAAGAGTTGCCCATAGATATAAAAGAAGCCTACAGAACTCCAAATAGACTAGACCAGAAAAGAAATTCCTCCTCTCACATAATAATCAAAACACCAAATACACAAAACAAAGAAAGAATATTAAAAGCAGTAAGAGGAAAAGGTCAAGTAACATATAAAGGCAAACCTATCAGAATTGCATCCGACTTCTCAACAGAGACTATAAAAGACAGAAGATTCTGGGAAGATGTAATAGAGACACTAAGAGAACATAAATGCCAGCCCAGGTTACAATACCCAGCAAAACTCTCAATTCCTGTAGATGGAGAAACCAAGACATTCCATGACGAAACCAATTTACACAATATCTTTCCACAAATCCAGCTCTACAAAGGATAATAGATGGGAAAATCCAACAAAAGGAGGGAAACTGCACCCTAGAAAAAGAAAGAAAGTAATCTCTCAACAAACCCAAAAGAAGAGAGCCACACAAACATAATTCTACCTATAACAACAAAAATAACTGGAAGCAACAATCACTAGTCCTTAACATCTTTTAACATCAATGGACTCAATTCCCCAATAAAAAGACAGACACAAACAGAATAGATACATAAACAGGATCCACCTTTTGCTATGTACACAAAACCCACCTCAGTGACAAAGACACTACCTCAGAGTAAAAGGATGGAAAAAAAATTTTCAAGAAGATAGTCCTAAGAAACAAGTGAGAGAAACCATTCTAATATTGAATAAAAATGACTTTCAACCAAAAGCTATCAAAAAAGATAAAGAAGGACGCTTTATACACATTAAAGGAAAAATCTACCCAGAAAAGCTCTCAATTCTGAATATCTATGCTCCAAATGCAAAGGCACCCACATTCATAAAAGAAACTTTACTGAAGCTCAAGGACTCATTGCACCTCACACAATAATAGTGGGAGACTTCAGCACACCACTTTCATCAATGGACAGATCATGGAAACACAAACTTAACAAAGACACAGTGAAACTAACAGAAGTTATGGACGAAATGGATTGGACAGATATCTATAGAACATTTCAACCTAAAACAAAAGAATATACCTTCTTCTCAGCAACTCCTGGTACCTTCTCCAAAACTGACCTGTCACAAAACAGGCCTAAACAGACACAAGAAGATTGAAATAACCACATGTATCCTATCAGATTACCACAGACTAAGGCTTCAATACCAACAAAAACAATAGAAAGCCTACATACATACACATGGAAGTTGAACAATTCTCTATTCAATGATAACTTGGTTAGGGAAAAAAATAAAGAAATTAAAGGCTTTTAGAATTTAATGAAAATAAAGGCACAACATATTCAAACTTATGGGACACAATGAAAACAGTTCTAAGAAGAAAACTCATAGCTCTAAGTGCCTCAAAAAGAAACTGGAAAGAGCATACACTAGCAACTTGACAGCACACCAGAAAGTTCTAGAACAAAAAGTAGCAAATACATGTAGGAGGAGTAAACAGAGGGAAATAATCAATCTCGGGGCTGAAATCAAGCACAAAGAGAACTATACAAAGAATCAACAAAACCAGGAGAACCTTTGTTTCTATAAGAAAATTAACAAGATAAATAAACCCTTAGCCAGACAAACCAGAGGACACAGAGACAGTATTCAAATTAACAAAATCAACAATGAAAAGGGAGACATAACAACATAAACTGAGGAAATTCAAAAAATCATCAGATCCTACTACAAAAGCCTATACTCAACAAAACTGGAAAATCTGATGGAATGGACAATTTTCTAGACAGATACCAGGTACCAAAGTTAAACCAAGATCAGATTAAACAGTCCCATAACTCCTAAAGAAACAGAAACAGTTCTTAAAAGTCTCCCAACCAAAAAAACCCAGGACCAGATGGATTTAGTGCAAAATTCTATCAGACCTTCAAAGAAGACCTAACATCAATACTCTTCAACCTCCACAAAATAGAAACAGAAGTCAGAATTACACATATACCTAAACCCAACAAGACTCAAAAAAGAAAAAGAATTTCATACGAATTTCCCTTCTGAATGTAGATGCAAAAATATTCAATAAAATTCTCCCAAACTGAGTCCAAGAACACATCAAAACGATCATTCACCACAATCAAGTAGGCTTCATTCCAGGGATGCAGGGATGATTTAATATAAGGAAATCCATTAATATAATCACTACATAAAAATAAAGAAATTAAAAACTAAAGAGATCATCTCATTAGATGCTGAGAAAGTATTTGACAAAATTCAATACCTCTTCATGTTAAAAGTCTTCAAAAATTCAGAAATTCAAGGCCCATACCTAAACAAAGTAAAAGCAATACACAGCAAACCAGTAGCCAACATCAATCTAAATAGAGAGAATATTAAAGCAATACCATTAAAATCAGGGACTAGACAAGGCTGCCCACTCTCTCCCTATCTAATCAATATAGTACTTGAAGTCCTAGCCAGAGCAATTAGACAACAAAAGGAGGTCAAAGGGATACAAATTGGAAAGGAAGAAATCAAAACATCACTATTTGCAGATGATATGATCATATACTTAAGTGACTCCAAAAATTCTACCAGAGAACTCCTACAGCTGACAAACAACTTCAACAAAGTGGCTGGATATAAAATAAACGCAAACACAACAGTGCCCTTCCTCTACTCAAAGGATAAAGAGGCTAAAACAGAAATTAAGGAAATGACACCTTTCACAATAGTCAAAAATAATATGAAATACCTTGGTGTGACTCTTACGAAGTAAGTGAAAGATCTGTATGACAAGAACTTCAAGTCTCTGAAGAAAGAAACTGAAGAAGATCACAGAAGATGGAAAGATCTCCTATGCTCGTGGATTGGCAAGATTAATATAGTAAAAATGGCCATCTTACCAAAAGCAATCTACAGATTCAATGCAAGCTCCATCAAAATTCCAACTCAACTCTTCATAAATTCAGAAAGAGCAATTCTCAAATTCATTTGGAATAACAGAAAAATCTAGGATAGAAAAACTATTCTCAACAATAAAAAAATTTCTTGGGTAATCACCATATCTGACCTCAAGCTATACTGTAGAGCAATAGTAATAAAACCTGTATGGTATTGGTACAGAATCAGGCAAATCGATCAATGGAATAGAATTGAAGACTCAGAAATGAACCTACACACCTATGGTCACTTGATCTTGGACAAGAAAACTAAAACCATCCAGTGAAAAAAAACCATTTTCAATAAATGATGGTGGTTCAACTGGTGGTCAGCATGTAGTAGAAAGCAAATTGATCTATTCTTATCCCCTTGTACAAAGTTCAAGTCCAAGTGGATCAAGGACCTCCACATAAAAGCAGATACACTGAAACTAATAGAAGAGAAAGTGGGGAAGATCCTCGACCACATGGGCACAGAGAAAAATTTCCTGAACAAAACACTAATGGCTCAGGCTCTAAGATCAAAAATTAACAAATGGGACCACATAAAATGTAAAATCTACTGCAAGGCAAAGGACTCTGTCAATAGGACAAAACAGCAACCAACAGATTGGGAAAAGACCTTTACAAATTCTACATATGGTAAGTGCTAATATCCAAAATATACAAAGAAGTCAATAAGTTAGATTCCAGAGAACCAAATAACCCTATTAAAAATGGGGTACAGAGCCAAAAAAGAATTCTCAACCGAGGAATAATGAATGACTGAGACGCTCCTAAAGAAATGTTCAACATCCTTAGACATCGGGGAAATGCAAATCATAACAACCATGAGATTCCACCTCACACTGGTCAGAATGGCTACAATCAAGCAAAGGACACTGTCAATAGGACAAAACGACTACCAACAGATTGGGAAAAGATCTTTACCGATCTTATATTCAATAGAGGACTAATATCCAATATATGCAAAGAACTCAAGAAGTTAGATTCCAAAGAATCAAATAACCCTTTAAGTAATGGGGTACAGAGCTAAACAAAGAATTTTCAACTGAGGAATATTGAATGGCCAAAAAACACCTAACAAAATGCTCAACATCCTTACTTATCAGGGAAATGCAAATCAAAACAACCCTGAGATTCTACCTCACACCAGTCAGAATGGCTAAAATCAAAAACTCAGGGGACAGCAGATGCAGGAAAGGATGTAGAGAAAGAGGATGTAGAGAAAGTCCTCCACTGCTGGTGGAAATGCAAGCTGGATCAACCACTCTGGAAATCAGTCTGGCAGTTCCTCAGAAAACTGGACATAGTACTACCTGAGGACCAAGCAATACCACTCCCAGGCATATATGCAGAAGATGCTCCAACATGTAATAAGCACACATGCCCCACTATGTTCACAGCAGCCTTATTTATAATAGCCAGAGGCTAGAAAGAACCCAGATGTCCTCAGCAGAGGAATGGGTATAGAAAATGTCGTACATTTATACAATGGAATACTACTCAGCTCTTAAAAACAATGACTTTGCTGTTCTACCCCTCCCTCCTCCTCTGCCATCGTCTGCCCCGTTCATTCCAATGTGCTAGACCCCTGCCAGTTCTGCCACAGGAAGACCCAAGTTCCTGATACTTTCTAGAGAATGAGTAGAACCCAGGACATTCAAGAGCCAGCAGCATGCAGGGCATTTGTGAGTCAGCAGCACACTGGGCATTCGAGAACCAACAGCCTGCAGAGGATTCGACCCTTGCCAAGTCTGACACATGGAAGACCCCATCTCCTGATACTTCTGGAGAACCAGCTGTATGCAGGGCATTTGAGAGAAAGAGAGTCCCAGGAATACAGATACACAGGACTGCAGGACAGAGAAGCCACAGTCAGAGACAGCAAGACCAGCTAACACCAGAGATAACTACATGGTCAATGGCAAATGCAAGATCATTACCAACAGAAACCAAGGCAATATAGCACCATCAGAACCCAGTTCTCCCACAACAACAAATCCTGGATACTCCATCATATCGGAAAAGCAAGAGTTGGATTTAAAATCTCTTCTCATGATGCAGATGGAGGACTTCAAGAAGGACATATATAACTCCCTTAAAGAAATAGAGGAGAACATGGGTCAACATGTAGAAGCCCTTAAAGAGGAAACATAAAAATCCCTTAAAGAAATACAGGAGAATATGGGTCAACAGGTAGAAGCTCTTAAAGAGGAAACACAAAAATCCCTCAAAGAAACAGAGGATAACATGGTTCAACAGGTAGAAGCCCTTAAAGAGGAAATGCAAAAATCCCTTAAAGAATTTCAGGAAAACACAAACAAACAAGTGAAAGAACTGAACAAAACTATCCAGGATATAAAAATGGAAGTAGAACAGTGAAGAAATCACAAAGTGAGACATCTCTAGAGATAGAAAACCTCGGAAAGAATTCAGGAGCCATGGATGCAAGCATCAACAACAGAATACAAGAGATAGAAGAAAGAATCTCTGATGTTTTCTATGGATGCTGAAGATTCCATAGAAAACATTGACTCAACAGACAAAGAAAATGCAAAACGCAAAAAGCTTGTAACCCAAATCATTCAGAATATCCAGGGCACAATGAGAATACCAAATCTAAGGATTATAGGTATAGAAGAGAGTGAGGATTTATACCTTCAAGGGCCAGTAAATATCTTCAACAAAATTATAGAAGAAAACTTCCCTAACCTAAAGAAAGAGATGCCCATGAACAAGCAAGAAGCCTATAGAATTCCAAACAGACTGGACCAGAGCAGAAATTACTCCTGTTATATAATAATCAAAACACAAAATGCACCAAACAAAGAAAGAATATTAAAGCAGTAAGGGAAAAAGGTCAAGTAACATATAAAGGCAAACCTATCAGAATTACACCAGACTTCTCACCAGAAACCATGAAAGCTAGAAGATCCTGGGCTGTCATACAGACCCTAAGAGAACATAAATGTCAGTCCAGACTACTATACCCAGCATAACTTTTAATTACCATAGATGAAGAAACCAAGATATTCCATGATAAAATCAAATTTATACAATATCTTTCCACAAATCCAGCTCTACAAAGGATAATGGGTGGAAAATACCAACATAAGGCTGGAAACCATACCATACAAAAACCAATAAAGTAATCTTTCAACAAACCCAATTGAAGGAAACCACACAGACAGAATTTCACCTTTAACAAAGAAGATAAGAGTAAGCAACAATCACTTTTCCTTAATATCTCTTAACATCAATGGTCTCAATTCCCCAATAAAAAGATAGATTAACAGACTGGATACATAAAACAGGACCCAGCATTTTACTGCATGCAAGAAACCCACATCAGTGACAAAGGCAATCACTACTTCAGAGTCAAGGTTGGAAAATAATTTTCCAAGCAAATGGTCCCAAGAAACAAGCTGGAGTGGCTATTCTTATATCACATAAAATTGACTTTCAACCAAAAGTTGTAAAAAAGATAAGTAGTGACGTTTCTTGCTGGTCAAAAGAAAAATCTACCAAGATGAACTCTCAATTCTGAACAACTATGCTCCAAACACAAGGACACCCACAGTCATAAAAGAAACTTTACTAAAGCTCAAAGCACATATTACACCCCACGCAATAACAGTGGGAGACTTCAACACCCCACTCTCAACAATGGACAAATCATGGAAACAGAAACTAAACAGAGACACAGTGAAATTAACTGAAGTTATGGACCAAATGGATCTAACTGATATTTATTGAACATTCCACCCTAAAGCAAAAGAATATACCTTCTTCTCAGTACCTCATGGTACCTTCTCCAAAACTGACCATATAATAGGTCACAAAACAGGACTCAACAGATATGGAAATATTGAAATTATTCCATGCAACTTATCAAATCACCACGGCCTAAGGCTGATCTTAAGTTCAAACAAAAACAATGGAAAACACACATACATGTGGACTTTGAATAATTCTCTTCTCAACAATAGCTTGGTCAAGGAAGAAATAAAGAAAGAAATTAAAGACTTTTTAGAATTTAATGAAAATGAAGACACATCATACCAAAACTTATGGGAAACAATGAAAACAGTGCTAAGAGGAAAACTCATAGCACTGAGTGCTTCCAAAAAGAAAAGGGAGAGAGCTTACACTAACAGCTTGACAGTGTACTTGAAAGCTCTAGAGCGAAAAGAAGCAAATACACCCAAGAGGAGTAGATGGCAGGAAATAATCAAACTCAAGGTTGATATCAATCAAATAGAAACAAAAAGAACTGTCCAAAGAATCAACAAAACCAGGAGCTGGTTCTTTGAGAAAATCAACAAGATGATAAAGCCTTAGCCAGACTAACCAGAGGGCACAGAGGCACTACCAAAATTAATAAAATCCGAAATAAAAAGGGAGACATAACAGAAACTGTGGAAATTTAAAAAATAATCAGATCCTACTTCTAGAGTTTATACTCAACAAAATTGGAAAATCTGGACAAAATGGACAATTTTCTAGATAAATACCAGGTGCCAATGTTAACAGGATCAGATAAACCCTCTAAATAGTCCCATAAGTCCTGAGGAAATAGAAGCTGTTGTTAATAGTCTCACAAAAAAATAAAAAGTCCAGTACCAGATGGGTTTAGTGGGGAATTCTATCAGATCTTCAAAGAAGAGCTAATACCGAAACTCTTCAAACTATTCCACGAAACAGAAACTCAAGGATCACTACCCAACTCATTCTATGAAGCCCCAATAACACTTATACCTAAACCAAACAAAGACCAAACAAGGAAGGAGGACTTCAGACCAATCTCCCTCATGAATATCGAAGCAAAAATGCTCAACAAAATTCTGGCCACCGAATTCAAGAATGCATCAAAACTATAATTCACCACAGTCAAGTAGGCTTTATCCCAGGGATGCAGGGACGGTTCAATATATGGAAATCCATCAATGTAATCCACTACATAAACAAACTCAAGGAAAAAAACTGCATGGTCATTTCATTAGATGCTGAAAAGGCTTTTAACAAAATCCAGTATCCCATCATGATAAAAGTCTTGGAGAGATCTGGAATCCAAGGCCCATACCTAAACATAGTGAAAGCAATATACTGCAAACTAGTAGCTAACATCAAATTAAACAGAGGGAAACTTGAGGCAATCCCACTAAAATCGGGGACCTGACAAGGCTGTCCACCCTCTCTCTATCTATTTAATATAGTACTTGAAGTCCTTGTAAGAGCAATTAGACAACAAAAGGAGGTCAAAGGTAAACAAATTAGAAAGGAAGAAGTCAAAATATCACGATTTGCAGATGATATGGTAGTATACTTAAGCGACCCCAAAAATTCCATCTGAGAACTCCTAAAACTGATAAACAACTTCAGCAAAGTGACTGGATATAAAATTAACTCAAATAAATCAGTAGCCTTCCTCTACTCAAAGGATAAAGAAGCTGAGAAAGAAATTAGGGAAATGTCACCCTTCACAATAGTCACAAATATTACATACCTTGTGTGACTCTAACAAAGCAAGTGAAAGATCTGTATGACAAGAACTTCAAGCCCCTGAAGAAAGAAATCGAAAAAGATCTCAGAAGATGGAAAGATCTACCATACTAATGGATTAGCAGAATTAATATAGTAAAAATGGCCATCTTGCCGAAAGCAATCTACAGATTTAATGCAATCCCATCAAAATCCCAAATCAGTTCTTCATAGATCTAGAAAGAGCAATTCTCAAATTCATCTGGAATAACAAAAATCCCAGGATAACAAAATCTATTCTCCACAACAAAAGATCTCCTGGGGGAATCACCATCCCTGACCTCAAGCTCTACTACAGAACAATAGTGATAAAAACTGTTTGGTATGGAGACAGGCAGGAAGATCAATGGAATAGAATTGAAGATCCAGAAAAGAACCCACACACCTACGGTCATTTGATATTTGACAAAGAAGCTAAAACCATCCAGTGGGGGAAAAAGGCAGCATTTTTAACAAATGGTGCTGGATCAACTGGAGGTCAGCATGCAGAAAAATGCAAATCGACCCATTCTTATCTCCTTGTACAAAGCTCAAGTCCAAGTGGATCAAGGACCTACACATAAAACAGGATACACTGAAGTTTATAGAGGAGAAATTGGGGAAGAATCTTGAACACATGGGCACAGGGGAAATTTTCCTGAATAGAACACCAATGGCACATGCTTTAAGAACAAGAATCGACAAATGGGACCTCATAAAACTGCAAGGCTTCTTTAAGGCAGGACACGGTCAGTTGGAAAAAACGGCAACCAACAAATTGGGGAAAGATCTTTACCAATCCTACATCTGATAGAGGGCTAATATCCAATGTGTACAAAGAACTCAAGAAGTTAGACTCCAGAGAGCCAAATAACCCTATTAAAAAATGGGGTACAGAGCTAAACAGAGAATTTTCAACTGAGGAAACTCGAATGGCTTTAAAGCACCTAAAGAAATGTTCAGCATCCTTAGTTACCAGGGAAATGCAAATCAAAACAACACTGAGATTCCACCTCACACCAGTCAGAATGGCTAAGATGAAAAACTCAGGGGACAGCAGATGCTGGAGAGAATGTGGGAAAAGAGGAACACTTCTCCATTGTTGGTGGGATTGCAAGCTGGTAAAACCACTCTGGAAATCAGTTTGGAGATTCCTCAGAAAATTAGACATAGTACTACCTGAGGACCCAGCTATACCATTCCTGGGCATATACCCACAAGATGTTCCTACATGTAATAAGGAAACATGCTCCACTATGTTCATAGCAGCCTCATTTATAATAGCTAGAAGCTGGAAAGAACCCAGATATCCTACACCAGAGGAATGGATGCAGAAACTTTGGTATATATACACAATAGAATACTATTCAGCTATTAAAAACAATGAATTCATGAAATTCTTAATCAAATGGATGAAACTAGATATCGTCATCCTGAGTGAAGTAACCCAATCACAAAAGAACACACATGGTATGCACACACTGATAAGCGGATCTTAGCCCAAAAGCTCCAAATAAACAAGTTACAATTCACAAACCACAGGAAGCTCAAGAAGGAGGACTGAAGTGGGGGTGCTTTGGTTCCTCTGAGCAAGGGAACAAAATACTCACAGGAGCAATAAAGGAGACAAAGTGTGGAGCAGAGACTGAAGGAAAGACCACCCAGAGACTGTCCTGCCTGGGGATTCATCCTATAAACAGTCACCAAACCCTGACACTATTATGGATAACAAGAAGTGCATACCAAAAGGAGCATGTTATGGTTGCCTCTGGAGCACTGCCAGAGCTTTACACATACAGAGGCAGATGCTAGCAGTCAACCATTGGACTGGGCGTGGGTTCCCCAATGGAGGAGGTGGAGGACAGCCCAGAGGAGCTGAAGGGGTTTACAGCCCCATGGCAAGAACAACAATGTTGGCCACCCAGATGCCCAGGTCTCCCAGGAACTAAACTATCAACCAAGGGGTACACATGGTTCTAGCCCAAAATGTGGCAGAGGAATGCCTTATAGGGCATCAGTGGGAGGAGTGGTCCTTGGTCAGGTGAAGGCTCAATAGGTACCCCAACAAAGGGAAATCGAGGGGGGGTGGGAGAATGGGTCGTGTGGAGGGTCATATACTTGGAAGCAGTGGGTGGGAGGAGGAGTTGGGGGTTTTCGGGGAGGAGGGAAACTGGCAAAGATTTTAGCATTTGAAATATAATTAGAAAAAAAATTAAAAAAAATAAAAACAAAAACCAATGACTTCCTGAAATTCGCAGCAAATAGATGGAACTAGAAAATATCCTGAGTGAGGTAACCCAGTCACAAAAGAACACACACATGTTATGTACTCACTGATAAGTGGATATTAGGCAAAAAGATCAGAATACCCGTAATACATCTTTGCCAAAAATACAGTTAGAAAAAAATCCTTGAGGTTTCCAGGCCTCACAAGCACATTCAAGTCAGAGGCTGAGGGAGAGTTGCCTCCATACCCCATAAAGTAAATAAACAGTGACCTTAAAAGCCACTGCCATTCAAAGTCATTACAGCTATGTTGGGCTGCTTGAATATAAATTCACAATTCTCATCCTGAAGTCAGTCTTATTTTCTTAAAATAATTGAAATTGAATGGATCTACTCTTAAGAAGGTTGTTTTAAAATCTCATTAAATTACTACAACTTGGAAAGAGACATAAATGCTGATAGTTGAGCATTTACAGAAATGTCCTGCTTAAACGTGTTTGATTTGGCTGAATGTTGAGAGGTTTTTGTATGTCAAAATGAACTCAACAAAATCACTTTCTTCAATTCTTTAATAAGTCTGTCTTTCTAACTAAACTGTTCTCCCTTTAATATAAAGATTTCTGCTTCATAATCTGGTGCATCAACACATATATGCACTGCTTGCATACAATAGGCACCAATTGCAAGTGCACATTGTGGAAGAAAGAGAAGGTTATTCTTTTTCTGAATTAGAGTAAATATAATTGGGTAAGTGTACAGTCATTTCTTCACTTGAATACCATTTGTCATCATTATGAAAATCAGACACTGTCATCAAATTCCATGTGATCAACTGGGAGAGCTCCTATTTCATCAGCAGGGTTTTGTAAACTGCTACCAAGGTTCCGTTAGCAGCAGGACAACTTCCTCCCAGATACTGTACTAAACTACCTAGCCATAATCATCATGAAACTGATAGGGAGGGAGCTTATCCCATTACATTTCTAATAGGTGAAGGAATTTTCCAAACACATTCAAAAGGAATGCAAGTTTCTCTCTTTATAATGACTACTAGTGGGGTAGGGGATGGCTCAGAAGGTAAACTACTTGCCTTCCATCAGGAAGTTCCATCAGGAGTTCAACAACCAGAATGCAAATAATAAACAAACAAGCAAACTAGGACAATAGTGATAATCATAACAGGATAGTCCCACTGGTGTCACAAATGTTACAAGATTAATCCACAATTTTCTCATTAGATTTAGGGCCTGTTCCACAAGAGCTGACTCAAAAAACTACTGTGGTATTAATAATTTCCCTTTGTATCTGGCGGTCTCTGACATTTTTTAAAAATAAATTTTCATAAGAATAAATATCCTAACATCAACAGAGCTGAGTTTCTGACATTTATTAAGTAATTCAACATATCAAGTCCTCTGTGGTATAGATCACACCATCTACAAAATAATATCTGTTCTACCTTCAAATATATTATAAAACTGCCAACCCATATAAAATGACATGGAGATATGAGAAAGGAAAGGTAATCTAATATTATTTTTTGCTTTTTATTCTCTGGATCTGTTTGTTTATATTTTTAACTAAGAAAAGTTTAAACTTTTTTCATAAAACTTATACATTTCACCCTGAAGTATGACATCCTCAGTGATTGTTCATTATCATTGAAGTTTAGTTTCCTCATCATATTTAAATATGTAAACTATTTAAAAATTTCAAACTAAAAATAAAAATGTTGGATAAACATATTTCTCATAGGGAGTGTGAGACTGCAGAGATGCCACCATTTCTTCCCCTGCAGGGAAGAGACCACCCTAAGCCTTCCCTTTGACAAGGAAGCCCAATGACAAATGCCACATGGCCAGTACAGCAGGAGGCCAGCATTGGCTTTCTTACTCCCTTCTTTTTTGTCATATCCTTGTCCTCCCAAAATCCTTCCTTGTCCCTCTAAGGAAATAGGCTGAGTTACAAGTGCCCAGAAAGCAAGGGACCACATATAGCCTTTTTTTCCCTATCTTTTAAATTGAAAATAGATTATTTTTCATAGAATATATTGTTTCCCCTTCCCCAAGTCATCCCATCAGCTCCCCTGCACACCCATGCAAATCCAAACCCTTTCTTTCTCTCTCTTATTAGAAAACAAACAGGCATCTAATACTAACTAAAAGATAAAATAAAAACAAAGAAACCATAATAGGACAAACAAACAAAAGTCAAAGAAGAAGCACAAGAAACTCATGCAGACTTAAAGACACATACATTTGGATACACAGGAATCCTATTTTATAAAACATACGATAAAATCATTCTATATAAACAAAAGATCTGAATAGATTCAATAGTCAATCCTGTCCTAACCTTCCTCCCCAGACTCAGTCCATATATCCCCACTCAACTTCAGCAGGCACCACCAGTTAACCCATAAGACATACCTACCAGAAAACCAGGTAAACTACCCTCAGACCTGTTCTCTTTCTGTTCCCCAGATCCAGTCCCTTAAGTTCATCCCCAGCTCTGCAGCAGAAGAGACACAGCAGTCCTCCCTGCCCCTCTGCTCCCATCTCCTCCACCCCTCAGCTCACTCCTCTGTCCCAGGCCCCAATCCAAGAAAGGACGTTATGCTAACTCAAAAGCCACTCCATTCAGAGTATCAAGTATGTTGAAGGCATATCTACAGCTCTCCTACTATTTCTGAAATTCAATACTCCCCCGCAGTTGCATCCTTTGCTCTGTAGCAGGAAACTCACTGCATTCTCACTCTTTTTTGACCCTTCTACCAAGAGATTGCAAAGACCTTCTCCCCCAATCTCCCTTCCCCCAATTCATCCCACCCAGCCTCTAATACTATCAGGCATGCCTGTGAACACATCAGTTGAGCAGGCCAGTAAAACAGAAAACACACAACCATAATACTCTCCAAAAATTCAGAGAGGAAACACAAAACAACAAAACACACACCAAAAAAAGACAAACACAGAAATCAGCACCTAGAACTATCACCATTCTGAACCCAGATGCCTAGATGTTAGTGTGAAAACACAAGCCATAACATTCAGGGTGGTGTGTCTCCACAAAAGGCCAGATATTCTAACATAGCAGGCCCTCTATATTCCATTATAACTGAAACACAAGAAAAAACCTTAAAACCAACTGGATGAAGATCATAGAGGTTATTAAAGAGGAAAATAATAAATCCTTTAAAGAAATCCAAGAAAACACAAACTTACAATTGGAGGAAAACTATAAATCCCCCCAAAAAGACTAAACAATTGAGGAAATGAATAAAACTGTTCAAGGCAAATAGAATCAATAAGGAAAACATAAAATAATGGAATTGGAAATTTGGGAAATGAATAATTTAGGAATTTGATCAAGAACTACAGAGATAAACTTCACTAACAAAATATAAGAGATGGAAGAGAGAATCTCAAGCACTCAATACATGGTAGAAGAAATGAATATATCAGTCAAAATAATGTTAAATCTAAAAATATCCTGACATATATCACCCAGGAAATCTGGAAAACTATGAAAAGACCAAATCCAAGAATAATAAGAACAGAGGAAGGAAAAGAATCCACACTCAAAGGGCCAAAAACTATTTTCAACAAAATCATAGAAGAAAACTTTTCTCATCTAAAACAGATGCCAATAGAGTTACAAGGAATGTACAAAACACCAAATAGGTTGAACAAAAAAGAAATTCCCTTCTCTACATACTAGTCAAAACACTAAATATACAGAACAAAGAAAAATATTAAGGGGAAAGAACAAGTAACATATAATGGAAGACCTATTTGAATGACACCTGAATTCTCAACAGAGACTTTAAAAAGTAGAAGGACCTGGACAGATGTGCTGTAGACTCTCAGAGATCATAGATGTAAGAGATCACAGCCCATAGACCCAGAATACTATACCCAGCAAAACTTTCAACCATCATCGATGGAGAAAATAAGGTATTCCATAAAAAGCCAAATTTAAACATTATCTATATACAAATCCAGTCCTATAGAAGATGATAGAAATAAAACTCCAATGTAAGGAGGTTAACAACACCCATGAAACACAGGACCTAAATATTCTCACATCAGCAAAATCAAAGAAAGGGAAATGTACACACTCACTCACACACACACACACACACACACATTTTCTCTCACACTCACATACATACACATAACCACCATGGCCACTATTAACAACACTGATGAAATAACAGGACAACAATTGTAGTGGCTATTCCTGGTTGTCAACTTGACTATATCTGGAATGAACTACAATCAAGAAGGCTCACCTGTGATCCTAATCTGGAGGCTCAGAGATACAAGTTTCTGACCTGGATCTTGGCATGGAGATCTTGAAGCATAGTGGCTATGAATTGCAAAAGATTAAGACAGGGAGATCTCTGAGTTCAAGGTCATCTGGGATTAAAGGTGCGGTGGCACACGCCTTTAATCTGGGCCACACCCTCTGCTGGAGACCTACATAAGGACATTGGAAGAAGACTGACTCATTTTTCCTCCCTTGCCTGTTTGCCTCGTGGGCCTGAGCAACTGCTAGATTCTTTAACGGCCATCCACAGCTGCTGCTGACCATTGTTGGGGAATTGGACTACAGACTGTAAGTCATCAACAAATTCCCTAACTATATAGAGACTACCCATACATTCTGTGACTCTAGAGAACCCTGACTAATACAGAAGTTGCTACCAGGAGTGGGTCACAATATCAAACGCCTCAATTTCCCAATAAAAAGACAAAGACTAACAAAATGGATGGTAAAACAGTATATCAGAGTAAAGGGTTAAAAAGGGATATTCAAAACAAATGAATCTTAACAGCAAGCTAGTGCAGCCATATTCATAACAAACCAAATAGACTTCAAACCAAAACTCTCACCAATAGATAGTTCATCCACAGAAAAACTAAATGGAGAAATAATGGAACTAACAAACATTTATAAATCAAATGGATCTAACATTTGATTTATATTTACAGAACACTTTACCCAAACAAAAAGAATATACCTTTTTCTCTCCACCTCATGGAACTTTCGCCAATATTGACTACATACTTGGACACAAAACAAGTCTCAACAGAGACAAGAAAACTGAAATGACTTCCTACATCCTATCAGACCACTACCAAGCCAGATATCAGCAATAACAGAAACAACACAAAGACAACAAACTCATGAAAACTGAACAACTCTCTATTTAATAGAAAGTAAGAAATAAAGATTTTCTATAATTCAATGAAAATAAATAAACAGTATACCCAAACTTATTGGTATATCATAAGGACATACTTTAAAAACCTGTACTTCTCTAAAAGATCAGATTAACAATTTAAATAAACCTACAACACCAAGGGACATAGAATCAGTCACTAAAAAAATATCCCAATAAAAAAGGCACAGAGCCAGGTAGTTCTAGTGCAGAAGTCTACCAGACTCTCAAAGAAGAGATAACTCCAATACTCCTCAAATTATTTCACAAAATAGAAACAGAGACCAACTCAGCTCAGTTTATTTCAAATAATGTGCAGTTAAACATGAACTTTGTCACCTTTCTGACAAAGATCATACTCAAAGACCTCCTTACCACCCCTTCTGCAATAGTTAGCTCTAGAAGTCCAGTTCTAAAGCTGATCTGAGTTTCTCACTGCCAGCAGCAACTGGTGCCATGCCAGTCAGGAGCTCATCAGAGAGAAATACTAAAGCCATTATCTACATACATGTCTTTCCCAAGGGGTCGAAAGTAAGAGGCCAGCTGAAGTAAACAAGCAACAGTTTTCTTGTCCTGGTGCAAAAGGAAATACTAAACAAAGAAAATCATCTCAGAACAACATCCTCTCCACAACAAAACAGTGAACAACTCCTCTTCTTCCAACCCAGAGGGGAGGCTGCCCCTTCCAGTTGCAGTTCCTAAAAGCTGACATGAGCAGGGCTGTAATGGACTAGCAGGCGGTACCTGGAGGCGTGGCTATTGGCAGGGCTTATCAAGGCTGGAGCTCCTACTGAAAGCTTGCCTCAGTGGGTACATTTATAAGGCTTCTCATCTGTGTGAACCCTTTGATGTCTATTAAAGTTTGACCTCTGATTAAAGCTTTTCTCACAAATGGGGGCATTTATAAGGTTTCTCTCCTGTGTTTCTTGTGGTTTTTCTCAATTCATTTTCTCAATTTTCTCATAGTTGCTCAATTCATTTTATGAGACCTCAGTTACCCTCATACTCAAACCAAATACTGAACAAAGAAAAATAATTAGAAAGTAATTTCCCTTATGAAGATAGATGCAAAATACTTAATTAAAAATTTGCAAACTGAATCCAAAAACACACCAAAAAGATCATCCATGATCAGATGTTTCATCCCTGAAATGCACAAATAGTTCAATATACAAAAAAATCAATAAATAATTAAGGTAGTTTATAGTCAGCCCTTATATCTTGGAATAACTATAACCACGCAAGGGAAAGACTTGCAAGATAAAAATTTCATGTTATGAAAAAATAAATTTTTTTAAATTTTATTTTATTTTCTAAGTTTTTTTTATGAATCCATTTTTTTATTTTATTTTTTTTAATTTACATTCCAAATCATTTCCCCTTTCCCGTTTCCTCCCTCCCCGAAAGTCCCATAAGCCCCATTCCCTCCCTCTTTTCTCCATTCAACCCCCTCTCGTTACTCTGTCCTGGCGTTCCCCTACATCCAGTCTTTCCAGGACCAGGGGTCTCTCCTTCCATCTTCTTAGAAATCTATTGATATGCGGATTGTGTCTAGGGTATTCCGAGATTCTGGGTCAATATCCCCTTATCAGTGACTGCATACCATGTGTGTTCTTTTGTGATTGGGTTACCTCACTAAGGATGATATTTTCAAGATCTGACCATTTGCCTAGGAATTTTGTGAATTCATTGTTTTTAATTGCAGAGTAGTATTCCATTGTGTAGATATACCACATCTTCTGAATCCATTCCTCCGTTGAGGGACATCTGGGTTCTTTCCAGCTTCTGGCTATTATAAATAAGGCTGCTATGAACATAGTGGAGCATGTGTCCTTATTGCATGCAGGTAAAGCCTCTGGGCATATGCCCAGGAGTGGTATAGCCGGATCCTCCGGGAGTGTCATGCCCAGTTTTCTGAGGAACCGCCAGACTGCTTTCCAGAGTGGTTGTACCAGCTTGCAATTCCACCAGCAGTGGAGGAGTGTTCCTCTTTTTCCACATCCTCGCCAACAACTGCTGTCTCCTGTGTTTTTGATCTTAGCCATCCTGACTGGTGTGAGATGGAATCTAAGTTTTTTTTTATTTACATTCAAAATCATTTCCCCTTTCCCGTTCCTCCCTCCCCGAAAGTCCCATAAGCCCCCTTCCCTCCCTCTTTTCCCCATTCAACCCCCTCTCCCTTCTCTGTCCTGGCATTCCCCTACATCCAGTCTTTCCAGGACCAGGGGTCTCTCCTTCCATCTTCTTGGAAATCTATTGATATGCGAATTGTGTCTAGGGTATTCTGAGATTCTGGGTTAATATCCCCTTATCAGTGACTGCATACCATGTATATTCTTTTGTGATTGGGTTACCTCACTAAGGATGATATTTTCAAGTTCTGACCATTTGCCTAGGAATTTCGTGAATTCATTGCGAAAAAAGAAATTGAAGAAGATATGAGATGAAAAGATTTCCCATTCCAAAGGATTGGGAAGATTAACATAGTACAAGTGGCCATCTTACCAAAAGCAATTTACAGATTCAATGTAATCTCATCAAAATTCCAACACAATTCTTTACAGAATGTAAAAGGATAATTCTCAACTTTATATGAAAAAAACTAAAAACCTTGGATAGATAAATCAACCCTGAATAAAAGAAAAAGACTCCTGGATGTCTCACTATTCCTGATTTCAAGTTGTACTAAGGTACAATGTGCTGGTCAAGCTGGGTGCAATCATGTAGAAGAATGTATATAGATTCATACTTAACACCAGGAGCAAAACAAGTCTAAGTGGATAAAAAACCTCAACTTAAAACCACATACACTGAACCTGACAGAAAAGAAAGTGGGGAATAGCCTTGAATGTGTTGGCATAGGATACAACTTTCTGAACAGAACACCATTTGCACAAACACTAAGATCATTAGTTAATAAATGGAACCTCATGAAACTAAAAATCTTCTTTAGGCAAAGGATACCATCATTCAGACAAAGCAGCAGCCAGCAGAATGGGAAAAGATTTTACCAGCCCCACTTCCAATAGAGGACTAATATCCAAAACATATAAAGAACTCAAGAAACTTGACATCAAAAACCAAATAATCCAATTCAAAAATATGATATAGATCTAAACAGAGAATTCTCAATAGAGGAATTTCAAATGGTTGAGAAACACTTAAAGAAATGTTCAATATCTTTAACCATCAGGGAAATGCAAATCAAAACTACTTTGCTATTATATCTTACACTTGTTCAGAATGGCTAAGATCAAAAACACAAGTAACAGCACATGCTGGTAAAGATATATAACAAGGGGAACACTCCTCCATTGCTGGTGAGAGTATAAACTTGTATAGCCACTATGAAAATCAATATGGTGGTTCATCAAAAAGTTGGCAATTAATCTACCTCATGATCTAGCTATATCACTGTTGGTCATATACCCAAAGGATGCTTCAACCTACCACAAGGACATTTGCTCAGTCATATTTATTGTGGCTTTATTCATAATAGCCAGAAACTGGAAACAACCTAGATGTCCCTCAACAGAAATGGATAAAGAAAATGCAGTACATTTACACAATGGAGTATTACCCAACTGCTTTAAAAAAAATAACATCATGAAATTTGCAAGCAAATGGATGGAACTAGAAAAAAATCATCCTGAGTGATGTAACCTAGACCCAGAAAAACAAATATGGTATATATTCACTGATATGTGAATATTGTTTAAATAAATGATAAACAATCTACAATCCATAGACCCAAAGAGCTTAGGTAAAGAGGAGTCTAATGGTGTACATGGATCTTCCTATGAGAGGGAAATAGAATATATTTTATGGGGGGACACAGGGTAGGTGGGGATAGGAGCCAGGGATCAGTAGGGGGTGATGAGGTGAAAGTAAAAAGTTCAGGGAGAGATGGCTCGAATTGTGTGGCATTTGGGTGTGATCTGGAAGCCTAGTATAGTGAGAACTTCTGGAACTTATGAAGGTGATCCTATGAGAACACCTAATAATAGGAGATACTGAGTTTCATTGCCCATTGCTTGTCCTCGGGTGAGGCTTCCAGTGGTGGGACTGGGTTTCATCCAATTGAGTTGTTGGCCAAGGGTGTCCATGGAAACTCCCAAAGAACCCAGACTGCTGTTAAAGCAAAGAGTTGCTCTCTGCAAACTGACAGTGGGGCCCCATTTGCAAGGACAACAACCACAAAACGCATTGAACACAGATAAGTCAAAGCTGATGCCAACATGGAGCCTTTGCCCCTACATTCCAGTCTCTTTAGTGTGTGAAGATACTTTACAGATTGCTGAAAGAGAAATATGGATGCCAACCCAGCCACAAAACCTTTGAGTTACAATCTGTCCTGCCTATAAAATATGCTAGGGCAATGGTGGCAAGTAGTAGATGTCTGATTTTACAAAACACCCACTCCACACAAAGGAACTCATGCTTAACACTGCTTGATAACCAAGAACTGGAGACTAGAGACCTAGGGTAAAACCAAACACTACTAGTCTAAGCAACAAAAAAAGTAATGAAAAAAGTGACTCCTAATGATACTCTGCTATACTCACAGATCAATGCCTTATCCGCTCATCATAATCAGAGAGCAACTGGGAACAGCTACAGAGACCCACAACCATATATTGCTCAGGGAGAAACTCTAAATGGGATGCCTCCATCAGATTCCTCACCCCTGAGCTCAGAGAACCCAGTGAAAGAAGAGCCACAAAGATTGTAAGAGCCAGAGGGGATACCAGGAGAACAAGACCTTCTGAATCAACTAAGCATGGCCCACAGAGACTAAAGCAGCAAACATAGGGCCTACATGGGTTTGTACCAGGTCTTCTGCATTTATATTATAGCTATTAGCTCAGTATCTTTATATGAGAGAGAGAGAGAAAGAGAGGAGAGAGAAAGAGAGAGAGAGAGAGAGAGAGAGAGAGAGAGAGAGAGAGAGAGAGAGAGAACAATTAAGTTTTGTCTTCCCTGTGGTTTGGTGATTCCATTTAGATAATTTTATATATGTATATTTTTATGAAGCTACTACTGCAGTAGGTTTCTATATGATACCCATATGCAGACTTTTAACAGAGCATTTCTTCAGTGGGAAGCAAAAAAATCACACATAAGAAAATTCCTGCAGATTTCTCCTTTAGGCTGCTGCATGGCTAAAAGCTGATTTTATGCAAAGAAATTAAACAGATGAACCAGTGTGCTCATATTACTTCCTCATTTTTCTCTCTATTTTTTATTAGAAGTAAAGACTGAGCAAGGATAGCTAGAGAACTATAGAAAATAAGAATTCTCTGTCTTGACATAACTTTGTGTGGTATATTAGCAGACCAGCAAAAATATGCCTTAACGGAGTCTTCTGCCTCTCACAGTTAAGACTCCAAAGGCCTTCTGCTCAGTGAATATGCACTCTCTACATTTTCTTAAGTTGTACTCTAGATGATCATAAATGATATGTAAATGATAAGCCATCTTAACATCATATGCATGTTAGGATTTAACCTGGCTGAGCATGAAAAAGTTCTGTCAAAGCTAAACATGAGTGCAATAACAGAAACAATGAAAGATGGCATACTTCAGCAATAAAATATTGTATGTTCTTTACTGAAGGGAAAACAAGCAAGATGGCACCACTGGCTTGAAAACCCAACACTGGGATACCAGAGACTGTTAGATCCCTACAGGATGCCGGTCATCTAGGCTAGCCTATTTAGTGAACTCCAGACAAGATAGAAACCTTATTCAAGGGAAAGATGGATGTCACCTGAGGAACACCATCCAAGGTTGTCCTCTGATCTCCATATCTATAGGCACCTGTGCATATATGTGCACCTGCGTATGCACACAAGCACACACAAATGAATAAGTAAACCTACAAATACCATTGGAAGTCACTATTATAAATTCACTTGTGTATCTATCAAATACAGTATACATGGACCTAATGAAACTAGTGTATATAGCATTCTTAACCAGCTGAAATGAAGGTAATACTCTGTGGTGACTATTTCATAGATATGAATACTAAAATTTCAGGGTTAATTTCACAGTAAGCCAGGAAGAGTTTGGGTAAATTACCAGATTCTTACAACATGTATTTGAGAATGATACTTCGAATTTCAATTTTATTACCTTACTGTTTCACTGAAAGTGCTAATTAGAAGGGTAGTCTATGGATTAGTATACAATTTTGCCATCATCTCCCTGGTCAAACCAGTATTCCAGTCTAATAATGATGCTTTCACATGGCATAAGCATTGCCTGAGACTTTGAAAGTACCAGAATGGTTTGACCTTTATTTGATAACCTAAAATAACTGTCCTCATTTCTAGAATTGCACCATCTTAAAATGTTTTCTTTTACCTTGTACCTCTGAGCACACATTTTTAAAATAGTGAAAGTAGCTGCAATTAAATGAAAAAATAACAAAATAGATTCAAAGCACGTTTACACTTAAGGAAGTATAAAATTAGATACTCAGTACAATTTAGCATTGAGATTTAACACTAACAGAATTAGAGAAATCATTTGGAGTATGAGGTTAATGTCTGTGGTACATTTTTCCTAACTATGAATGGCTTATTATATATACTCTTTTACAGGAAAATCTATATAGGAAGAGATAAATACTGATGTACAAAACCATTTGTTTCAAACATCCAAACACCAGATGCTCAAAATCAGTAACTCAAAAAAGAAGCCAGGCTGAGAAAGGCTATGTCCTCTAACTTGCATAGGAGAGACAATACATAAAATAAAATACATATATTTTATATAAGATTTAGATATAAAAAATAATCTAAATGGAATCACCAAATCACTGTCATTTTGTTACCTATTATTTTGCTTTTTAAAATGCATCACATTTTAAAAGTCACTCTTTAGCTATTTCTCATGTTTTTAAAAATAGATGAGGTCAGAGAAACGGTCATTTTCAAATTAAAATTTCCTTTATAAATCATTCAAATCCCATATCATCTATAAAGAGATTAATGGGACCAGGAATGATGGCTCAGAGCTGTAATGCCAGTACTTGGGAGGCTGAGTGGGAGGATTATGGGAGTTTGAAGCCAGCCTCTACTACATAGTGAGTTCCAGGTCAGCCTGACTACACTGTGAGAACCTGACTCAAGAGAAAGGTGGCCAGTCTTAAATAGTTTAGACTGTGTGACTTTACTTCTCAGGAGCCCTCAAGTCTTAAATGAACTGTTCTCAGAGCTTCCTATGTACCCTGCGTTTCCACTTTCACAGCTTGCCTACACCCACTGTTCTTTCCCTAAGTTCTTTTCAATCATCAATGCTTAATTCAAAATGTCACTGATTTTCATAAAATATTCCCTAATAAACCCTATAAAGGTATGTAATCTTTTCCTACAACATCCCAAAATATGTTACAGTCCCATTTGTCTTTGTCACTGTTCTGTTGCTGTAAAAAGACACCATGACCAAGGCAACTGTTACTAATGAAAGCATTTAATTATGGGAGTGATGACTACAAGTTCAGAGGTTTAGTTCATTATCATCATGGGACCAGCCATGGTGCTGGAGAAGTAGTTAAGAGCTACATCCTGGAGGGGGCGGGGGGGAGGAAGATATGGAGAGACAAAAAGACAAAGAGAGACAGAGAAGCAGAGAGAGACAGAGGCAGAGAGAGAGACAGAAAGGCAGAGAAACACACAGAGAGAAACACACAGAGAGACACAGAGACACAGAGACACAGAGAAAGACAGAAACAGAGACAATAAGAGAGAAGGAGCCTAAGCCTGGCATGGACTTAAAATCTCACAGTCCAGGCATAGTGACAAGGCCACACATCCTAATCCTTCTACTCTTACGAAGAGTGTCACTTCCTGGTGACTAAGCATTCAAATATATGAACCTATAGGGGGCGTTGTTATTCAAACCACCACACCACTCCTTAGCAACCTATTTTCTTTCTTGATCTAGAAGGGTTTTATCTTCCTCTTTCCCAATTGAAAATATCTTAAGATCAGAAACAAATTTAGCAATTCTGTTTTCCCAGTACCTAGCACTATGACTTTAGTTTAAATTCTAAGAATTCTCTACACAATAGAATGCTATGAAAGGATTTAATATAGTTAGTTAATTTACTTTCAGAAATTTTCAATATACAATACACTTAATGCTGAAATGTAAAATAGCATAATTGTTTTTTGTCAACAATTCAAATAAACCGATTGTCTTGGTATATTAATGATGCTACAACAAAATACCAGAGGCTTGCTATTTACAAATAAACAAACAAAAATCATTTCTAACACTTCTGGGAACTAGAAGATTCTAGATCAAGGTATTAGTAACATCAGTGATTAATTAGGGTCTGGGGTCTCTGCTTTCACCACAGTACCCTGATGCCATGACCCCTGAAAATTAAAAATGCTCACTCGGTAAAAAAGTTAGAAAAAAAACGAGCCTGCTCCTGAAAACCCCCTTCTAAGAGCCCAGGTGCCACCCACGGGGCACTGTTCTTATTCCATAGGTGACCCCGGAGGCCACCTCCTTATACTGCCACCACATTACTGATTAGGTTTGCAAAACATTTAGAGGTGGGCATTTGCATTTATCAAAGTTATGTGACCATTATACTTTTGAGCACCAGTTGTGGAGAGAAGAAAACAGAATGTTAAAAATCCTTCTTACGAGTCATATTAATACAAAATGCTCCTAAAGCAGGAAAAAGCATTTCACGTGGAAAAATATAAGAGGAAATGTTGCAAAATACTGAAGTTTGATATCAACTCTGAAAATTTTGATTTTCTTATAGTCCAGGAAAAAAAATGTAAAAAAGGATATAGAAGCAGATGTGTTCCTAAGAAAGAAACAATGTATACAATCCTAAGTAAAAGAAAGGTGCCAAACTACAAAATACTTACAAAGAAAGGTAATCTTGTGTCCTTGCTACTAAGCTACTAAACTAACAAAGCTACTTAGGGAGTGTGAGGATAGGAACAAACCAAGTTGAGACTGAAGGGGCAGGCCTGTAATCCCAACTACTTGGAAGTAGAGAAGAATGATAGTGTAAGGCTTACTTTGGCCACATAGTGAGTTCAAAGCCAGCCTGACCGACTTAAGAGACCTTGTCTCAAAATAAGTAGAAGGGGCTAAGGAAATAAATCAGGTGCTTGCCTAACATACACAGGGCCTTTATTTCAACATCTACTACTGCAAAGAAAAGATTGCAAGAATAATGGATTCAAGCAGTCAAAAGCCTTGCCAAACGGCATCGTCACATTCGCTATACAGCCTGAACCACACAAGTCAAGTTGCCTTCCTATACCAGAAGATATTTCATACATAATACACTAGGAAAACGAACATTTCTTTCCACCATATTCAATTCCTAGCATACAGTAGGGAGAAGAACGTAGTGAAGCAGAAAGGGGGACAAAGCTCAATGATAGTACCTCAACACCGTCTTTCTCAGGAAACCAAATGAACAGATACAAAGTATGAGAATCAGGGAGACAGCAGGACCATAAGTTAACTCTTTCACTTCAGACTTTGCGTTCACAATCCTAAAAACGGTATGTTTTCCCCTCAGCATTAAAAATATATTAAGCTACGGCTTTCTGATGACTGTCATTATTTCCACTGAATCACACAGTTGGAGATTAAATTATGTCTTGACTCACCACACTTTTTATAAAGTAGCACTGAAAATAAGCATAGTCTTTAAGATAAAAATACATCCTTCTGCCTATGCCATATGAATAGTGAAGGGTTAATAATATTTTAAAGTATTAACTTTGTTTATATATCACATAATATCACCAATTTAATATTTCAAAATATTGTCCATCAGTGTAAAATCTAAATATAAATGTTACTTAAATAAATTTGAAAGAGAGCAAGGGGAGTTTGAAAGGGTTTGAAAGGAATTAAGGGATAAATGTGGTAATTATATCATAATTTCAAAAGTAAAAAATATATGTGACAGTGTTTGTATGGCAAATTAATTGCACCCAAAGTAACAATGACATATTTAATTGTCAAATTAATCCACTGAAACTCAAGAAGAAATCACTGTTCTTAACACTTCTCTCTCTTTCTGTCTCTGTCTCTCTGTCTCTCTCTCTCTCTCTCTTTCTGTGTGTGTGTGTAAAGCTTAAAACAAATGAAGTAGATCATATGATTTCTCATATGATTTCAAGTTTTTGTTGTGACCTTAGCCTTTAATGGCTGAGCCATCTCTCCAACCCAACTTCTCAATATTTTATTTATTTATTTATTTACTTTACATCCCAATTCAACTTCCCCTTCCTCCTCCCCTCCCTTCCTCCCTCTTATTTCCCTCATTCTTTCCATCCCCTCTCCCTTTCTCTTAAGAGAAGGGGAGGCCTCCCATGGATTTCACCCTGCCTTGTCATATCAAGCTGCAGTAGGACTAGATCAGACAAGGCAGCCCAATTAGAGTAAAGGGAACCAAAGGCAGGCAACAGAATCAGAGAGAGTCCCTGGTCCAGTCATTAGGGATCCCACAAGAGATGTTTATCAACAAAGATCGCAAATCCTATGAGATTGTATAATCCCAACTTGGTAATAAAAACATTGAGTTTAGATTCTTTCTTTATAAAAATTAGAGACAGTAAGTTTAAAAAGACTAAAAATCAATGGTTTTATCTGATACACTGGAAATGTTTATGTCATACAGCTTGTGTCTAATATTTCAAAAGTTACTTGGAAGCTAATTTTTTTCACAAGCACTGACAGAAGACATGGTTCAGTGTGGATCAGATATAAACTATTCTCTCTAAAAGAGAGAAGAACCAGGCAGTGGTGGCGCATGCCTTTAATCCCAGCACTTGGGAGGCAGAGGCAGGCGGATTTCTGAGTTCAAGGCCAGCCTGGTCTACAGAGTGTGTTCCAGAGCAGGGCTACACAGAGAAACCCTGTCTCAAAAAACCAAAAACAACAACAACAAAAAATAAATAAAAATAAAAAAATAAAAGAGAGAAGAGACCATACACACAAATTCCTAGCATAAAAGCTTAAAGAGCTAGAACTTTATCATTTAATGAATTGGGCATCTCTTAGAACACTTAAGTTGAAATAAAACCAAAGATTAAAACACAGAATTAGCACTCTCTGCACAAACTAAATTGGAGAACCAGGATGAGCATCAATCAATCCACTTCGGTGTAAAAAAAAACAAACAAACAAACATTCTCAAAAGCAAGTTGTCTATCTATCTGTATTCTTTGGGAACAAAAGCACTAAATTAAGTAATATAATTCAAAATATGTCACAACATGAATATATTTGGAAACATGATGATTGCAATATATGTAAAGCATATTATATATGCCACTAAAATTTATTTCAGAAAGAAAAACACTCAGATGTGATAGAGACATACAGTTGGTACAATGCTATCATGTAGTACTTTAATTCTGTTCTTTATGCAACCAGCAAGGGATCATACATTCTCTGGTTCTGGTGAAGAGTAACTAAGCACTTATTAAGATGCCTGCTCCTTTTGAGGATGAACTGTTCCTCTCATTTACTATCAGAATCATGTTTGCCCTCTTGTAACACACAGTAAGTCGGTATGTGAGCTTTCCAGATAAAGACAAATAGTTTTCATGTCCTCCTTGAACCTTCTCAAGACTAAATTTTCTTAGTTCATTTACTCTTTTATTGGTAAATCTCATTACCTTATCTCCATCACAACCCAGCATACTACTCTTAAGTGCCAAACTCCAAATATATAGTCAGAGTTTAACAGGATTCAGGAAAACCTGATGTCCTGTATGCTAATTAGTATAATGTTTTCCAGTTTTATGGACAAAATCATTTATTAGTTAATATACATATTACAACCACAGTTTGCAGTCAACTTAACACATATTGTCTTTGCTTCTACAAGTGTAATATATTTTGATTGCACTTTTTAAAATTTAACTTTAAGTCAGTTTAAAGGAAAGAAGTCAGTTTAAAGCTGTGCCTGATAACACAGGCCTCTGTTATCAGATAATTAGGATGTGAAACTGGAGGATCTCATACTGCCGTTCCTAGGTCACAGAATAAACACAGGTCAGCCTGACCAGCTTAAGCGAGGCCTTGTCTCAAGTTTAAAAAAATAAATTAAAAAATAAGAGAAGCTGAGTTTACAGAGTTTATACAAAGCCCTGTGTTCAATCCTCAGTACCAGGAGGGAAAAAATAAGTATAAAAGAAATTTAGGCATATTAACACCTAAGTACCCTCTTGTTTGATCATTATATCTATTATTCTCTCATCTTTTAACCAGTAAGAATTATTTTTACATCGTTTATCTGCTTTAACACTTGTTATCTTAGGAAATTCAGGCTTTAAAACAAACAAATAAGAAAACCTAAGTTTATCCAGACATATAAAAATATGCTACTATAGTTCAAAGACAAGCCCCAAAATACAGCAAAACTAGTTTAACTAACTTAAATATAAATATCAGTACATAATCTCAAAGT
Organism: Tokudaia tokunoshimensis; assembly: GCA_036184795.1. NCBI lineage: Eukaryota > Metazoa > Chordata > Mammalia > Rodentia > Muridae > Tokudaia > Tokudaia tokunoshimensis. Next base: position 36,173,909 of record BTHU01000004.1, on the reverse strand, counting down.
TACTATACAACTCATTATGGAAGGTACATACTGATGTGTTAAAGCACCCTTGACATCAGCTTATGGCTAAGTGAAACAGTAACAGGACACCACAGTGTCGTTCTTATACCACTTGCGAATGTTAAAGTAAAGCTTGTACTTTGTCACTGAAACATAAGGGAATGTTGTGTCTGGTAAACTTCTTTAGCTCTTGGTTGTAGTTCTGCAAGTATTAATTAGTTTATCATCCCCAGTGGACCCTAAGGTAAAGATGTTAGTTTTGACCTGTTTCACCAGCACTAGAACAACCTGAAGCAAACAATATCTGCTAATCATTTTAGTTTGCTAAAATAACATTAGATGATATATTAATATGTCTCTCTTTTCCAGTGGAGTAAGGTGGGAAAAACAGACCTTTACACAATGCTTACAATTCTCAGATTTGTTTCATTAGCATATGCAGTGGTAAATGAAATGCTTTACATGGATATGAAAACACAAATTTCATGCCTATGTTCATCAATATAATAATATTATTAATATTATAGCCTTCAATAGCTTAATAATAATTGTTCTGACTTCAACAGTTTAATAAGTTAGTTTTAGTGTGAGGAGTGTTTATTCTTCATATCTTGAAACTAAAAAGATTTTGCAGACCAGCTCAATAGTGTCAAAGTAAGCAAGTCTATTTATAGATGATAACAAAAGCAATGTGTTTTATAATTAAATGGTTCATTGCATTTTAAAATGATTAGCATGAACAGAAATATATTTACATAAATTACATTGTTTCTCTCAAGCTATTATTAACTAGACCATGCATTTCAAGAGCTTACTGGGAAGTATAATGTATATTCAAGTAAATAAACAGCAAATCTTTAACTCCTTCCATAGTAAATGTTTCATATTCTTTATTTGTTATCTGAGAAATACTGGCTCATAAATTATTCATAATATCAAGCCAGATCTGTTACATCAGGTGTCAGATTAAATGAGGAGGTAGAAAACGCTGAGTTTATATGAAGTATTCATTAAACTTGGTGAACTCATTAAAGTATGTTAATTAGGTAATAGACAAAGGAACTTGGTATTTGGTAGAGATTGGGCACTGTTAATACCTTGCTTTGTGCTAATACCTTGGTTGTGGTTTTCCCCCTTAATGAGCACAAGGAAAAGCTGATTATTCCAAATGCAGAAAAAAAATATGTGTTACGTCTTGGAAAAATTGCCCCAGGTGACAAAGGAACTGCGGAGCAAAGGACCCAGCACTTGAACAAAGAAGATAGCATTGCAAAGCTTCTAAATTCTTTCTTGATATGATTTTATGTCATGAGAAATCTACAGGTTAGTTTTGATATTATAAAAATGATTTTATTGTTAGCAATGTTCGACTAATTCAGCTTCGTAATCTCGATTTACATTGTTAAGTAGCACTAATATATGATACCTTTCCCTGTTCCATTATTTTGGAAAAGAGTTAACATTAAAAGCTTTAAAACCTGAAGACTTTTGTGCTCACTTGAAGTAAAGAATTTTTAAAAAGCAGTTTATTTCAATAAACTATTTTCCTATTAAAGAACAGCTTTTGAAGGACACACAGGGGGCGGGGGGGGGCAGTACTGAAGAGTTGGCCTTCTAGACCCTTCCTAGTGTATGTAGCAGTCTCACAGTCATGAGTGAATTGCTGTAGCTCAGGGATAATATGAAAGCTTCCTCATGCCAAAGGTAGATGTTCTTGAAAACATAAGTAAATGCCTTTTTCTAGACATCAAATATCTTAATGTTTCACCTCTTAGGAAAGTCATATCCTATATATTCAGTTCTTAACTGAGGTCCCAAGAGGCCCAGATGGTGAAATCAATATTGAAATAATCTTTTATTCCATATGAATTCACTTGGCTGCTTGTTTGTTGCATTCTCTTCTTTTTGTAAAATTGGTTGCCACTTGAAGCACCATATAACTATACTGTACAAAAAAACGATTTCACTAAGTCTAAAATGTAAATGTCATGTGTAGATGGCAAACCAGAACATCACAGCTAGCTCCATTAAAAACGTGACTCTATACATGCCCATGGCCAATATTACTTTATCATCTGGCTTTAGCATCGTTATACTAGACAGACTCTCTGGTGCACAATTCTGAAAACAAATAGATTTGCTAAACTAAAGTAAGGTTTTATGAAAAGTTAAAGTGCATGATTATTTCATTTATCATCAATTCCAAGGGGATCTATTCATTCTATGGGTGACACACATCAAAAGCTGCTGCTGTTTTAGGACTGATTCCATCCTTCAAAATTACCCCAATTATACTCCCATAATTCTACTAACAGAAGTGTATTCTTCAGAATTTAAAATAAATCACTTACTAAATTGTATACAAGATTTTTTCTAGAAATATATTTCAAATTGTAGTAACATATTCATTAACACAAAATAAAAAGGATATAGTTAAATATAATGGGGGAGTTCCTTGACATCTTACATTGCCTCTCAGAGATTCAAAAATATTGAAAACAAATATGCATTCACTAAGAATAACAATGTGTAAGTAAAGAATATGAAATTCTTTGTCAAAAAAAGGAAAAGGATAGTATATAATTTTCTAATGCTATAGCAACTGAGTGTATTTTAAAAATAGAAAGACAAGGACTGGAGAGAGAGTTCAGCAATGCTCAGATTGCTCTTAAAAAGTACTGGAGTCCAGTTCCCTGCACGCAAGTTGGGCAGCTGCCTATGATTCCAGCTCAGGGGGATCCAAAGCTCTCTTCTGGCGTTCATGAGCACAAATCAAAACAAGCACACAATTAAATGCTTTGTTTAAAATGGGAAGGCCAAAGATGAGTTTAACTAACACAAATGCACAAAGTTTTTGTTTAAAAATGGGAAAATCCAAATTGAAGTTAAACATACACACAATAAGAACAATAAGAGGGGTTGGAGAGATGGCTCAGCAGTTAAGGGCACTGACTGCTCTTCCAGAGGTCATGAGTTCAAATCCCAGCAACCACATGGTGGCTCACAACTATCTGTAATGAGATTGGATGTCCTCTTCTGATGTGTCTGAAGACAGCTACAGTGTACTTATATATAATAAAAATACATCTTAAAAAAAAAGAACAATAAGAAATAAAAGTTTCCCACATATAAATATTATTCTCTTTAAAAATCCTTAATATTATATTCACAGCATTGACACAATGAGAACGCTTTAATTGGTTACAAACAAAAAAGGGCATGGAGATACAATTCATGAAGAAAAATAATACTGGACAAATAAATATACAATGTTAATATTCATATGTTAATTAATCCAACAGAAATATTTATCTTTCTCTTTAAAGTAACATGTATATTTTAAAACAACAATTTACAGTCTAACAAAGGAAATATGTTTGTTTTTCATAAATAAGCTGTAAGAAAATATAGTCACTCACAATAAAGTATATATGAATATAAAGTGTTTCCAAAAGATACTAAATATACCTTAGCAAACTTTAGCAGATTCTCTAGGCTGATTAGACAACAAGATCTTGTTTATAATATGCCCATCCTAATTGACTCATCGAATTTTTTACAAGAGAAGTAGGTCCCAGCACTTGTTGCCCTCGCAAGCCAGCTTGCTTTCCTGGCTCAGAAGCCCCATACTGCTTGAATGAGGGAACTAAAATAAAGAGGAGAGTCTTGATAGGCACAAAGTCCCACCAGCCCAGGGTTTGGTAGGGTCTGGAGCAACAGAAAATCTTCAATATGCCGGTGGGGACCACAAAGAGTCAGGACTCCTCCCAGACCTTCTGGGTTCTTGATTTTACAGTGAAACAGAGGGCATGAAGATATTCTTAATGGATCATTCCCCATATTCTTGCTTTTAACATCTTAAAACATGTACCACACATCTAGGTGATAAAATTTGGTGTAGCAATAGATGCCATAGTCTCTAAATATGCAGAAGGGGCGGTATTTACAACAAATCACTGAACAGGAAGCTATAACAGCTCTAGATAGCTGTTATATCTGGTCACACATTCAAAAAAATGTTTTCAATGAATTTAGTCTTTAGACATAAAATACTTGATTTTACTTTTTATGAGCATTAAACTTTTGCAAAGGTTGAAATATCAGTAATGACCAAGTGACTTTTAGGGATTTTAGGTACATTGATAACCCAGACCAAAATACATTGTTATGCTACTCATTCATTCATATTAACACAAGATATTAACACATTCATTTTAGCACAAGATAATTGAGATATTCAAAGTGATTACATATTTTATTAGGAAAATACTATTAAAAAGATCAAATGAAAAAAATCCGGATTAGAATGCTATGGTTTTTATTTCTGCTTTCCTGTTTTTAGTACAATTGCCACTTTTGGAAATAGTTCCTAAATGAAGCCTAAATTTTCAGAAGTGTAGTAAGAACCTCAATACAAAGAGCTCCACAAGATCATGTTCCTTTATTTCTGAAAAAAAAAATAAAAAAAGACAAGTAGTATTGAGGTTTGGCCTTGTTGTCAATTATAATGCTAAGTGCAGAAAGACCCCTCCAAAGACCTGGAGTCTGCATGTAGACCTCAACTGGCTGAGACATAAAAATGTCCCTAGACACAGCTTCAGCTATACACAGCCTATAAGTCTTGTTGGCTACAGAATTCTCACAATTCATCATGGCACCCTTTCATATGACATAAACAAAGATTTATTACAGTTTGTTTATTGATAAAACTAGCTCTTTAAAAAGACAGCTGTCTTTCATCTGCTCAAACAAGGAGCAAAAATTCATTCTTAACTGACCTGTGCACTCCATTTAAATATCTTTATAGAACTAAATATTGGTTATAAGGCTTGTGTATTACAAAATGAAGCACAAGAGGGCATTTCTGACAAGATTCACCCTCAGGGATGCTGAGATGATGTGCTCTTCCAGCCCCTGCCTAATCCTGCCTCACCTGGGGCTGTTTCCAGAGACTGGCTTTAAGAGCACCTTCAGCATCTGCTGTCCCCTGAGATTTGATCTTAGCCATCCTGACTGGTGTGAGGTGGAATCTCAGGAACGTTTTGATTTGCATTTCCCTGATGATTAAGGATGTTGAACATTTCTTTATGTGCTTCTCTGCCATTCAATATTTCTCAATTGAAAAAAAAATCTTTGTTTAGCTCTGTACCCCATTTTTAACAGGATTATTTGATTCTCCGGAGTCTAACTTCTTGAGTTCTTTGTGTATATTGGATATTAGCCCTCTATCAGATGTAGGATTGATAAAGATCTTTTCCCAATCTGTTGATTGCTGTTTTGTCCTATTGACAGTGTCCTTCACCTTACAGAAGCTTTGCAATTTTATGAGGTCTCATTTGTCGACTCATGATCTTAGAGCATAAGTCATTGGTGTTCTGCTCAGGAAATGTTCCCCTGAACCCATGTATTCAAGGCTCTTTCCCACTTCCTCTTCTATTAGTTTCAGAATATCTGAATGGCTAAAATCAAAAACTCAGATGACAGCAGATGCTGGTGAGGATGTGGAGAAAGAACATTCCTCCATTGTTGGTGGGATTGCAAGCTGGTATAACCACTCTGTAAATCAGTCTGGCAGTTCCTCAAAAAAAATGGATATAATATTACCTGAGGACCCAGCTATACCACTCCTGGGCATATACCCAAAAGATGCTCCAACATATAACAAGGACACATGTTCCACTATGCTCACAGCAGCCTTATTTATAATAGTCAGAAGCTGGAAAGAACCCAGATGTCCTTCAACAGAGGAATGGATAAAGAAAGTGTGGTACATTTACACAATGGAGTACTACTCAGCTATTAAAAACAATGAATTCATGAAATTCTTAGGCAAATGGATGGAACTAGAAAATATCACCATGAGTGAGGAAACCCAATCACAAAAGAACACACACGGTATGCACTCACTGATAAGTGGATATTAGCCCAAAAGCTCAGAATTCCCAAGACACAATTCACAGATCACATGAAGCTCAAGAAGAGGGAAGACCAAAGTGTGGGTACTTTGGTCCTTCTTAGAAGGGGGAGACTGCCCCACCTGGGGATCCATCCCATATGCAGTCACCAAATCCAGACACTATTGTAGATGTCAACAAGTGCTTGCTGACAGGAGCCTAATATAGCTGTCTCCTGAGAAGCTTTGCCAGAGCCTGACAAATACAGAGGCAGATGCTCACAGCCAACCATTGGGGTCCCCAATGGAGGAGTTAGAGAAAGGACTGAATGAGCTGAAGTGGTTTACAACCCTGTAGGACAAACAACAGTATCAACTAACCAGATCCCCCAGAGCTCCCAGGGACTAAACCACCATCCATAGACTACACATGGACCCATGGCTCCAGCTGCATATGTAGCAGAGGATGGCCTTGTTGGGCATCAATGGAAGGAGAGGCCCTTGGTCCTGTGAAGGCTCGATGATGCCACAGTGTAGGGGAATGTGAGGGCGGAGAGGCAGAAGTGGGTGGGTGGGTCGGTGGAAGAACCCATTTCTTAAAAGGGAGGGGATGGCATAGGGGTTTTCTGGGGGTGGGGGGCCGAACCAAAAAAGGGGATAATATTTGAAATGTAAATTTAAAAAATCCAAAAAAAAAAAGCAGCTTCAGAAAGGGTTGCTAATCCCAATGACCTCAGTTCATCCACCCTTTCAGACTGTTTGAGTCTGGACTTTAGTTAAGCCCTGAACTTTCTCAACACACAAAGACTAGACAATAAATAATGCCAACTAGCTATATTTTGACTTAACCATTTTTCCAGTTTTCTTTTGGGCCCCAAACAGAAATTGTTCGCCCTAATTCAGCAAAAAAGAATTATAAAAAGACCATATTCTCAATCCCTTAAATTGGGGTACATGGTTTTGGCCTTTTTATAAATTATAGATATATTGTCATTTTAAGGGATAATTTACAAATAATTATGGTCTTGGAAAAGGAAGAAACAAAATAGGGAGCTTACACTCAGAGAATTCTATTTTTCCTTTCTTCTTCTCTATCCTTCTTTATTTCTTGGGTAATAGGAAAGGGGATAGAGGAAAAGAGGGGATATAGTAATATTATAAAAATTAGACAAATAGGGATAGGTTATTAAATCTATTCTACTCTTTTTTTTTAATTATTTATTTTATTTTATTTTTTTTTAATTTACATTCCAAATCATTTCCCCTTTCCCGTTTCCTCCCTCCCCGAAAGTCCCATAAGCCCCCTTCCCTCCCTCTTTTCTCCGTTCAACCCCCTCTCGTTATTCTACTCTTAAGCAGAAACATTTCATAGTCATAGTCTTACATTGATAGATATCTTTATATTTTGATGAAAAATTGAGGTTATATTTTGTTACATTGATATGAAATGTTGGATATTGATATAGGATATTGCTACAAATTCACTGGTATAAATCTTTGTATATTGATACAAAATTTAAAATTAATTTTATTAGTCTTAGATTGGCATTGTGCCTATAAACCTCATTTAAGAATACAAGGCTTAGACCCAATCTTTTCAATAGCTGCTATTACAAACTATTTAGAATAATTAAATAATACAAGTTAATAGTCAGATAGTCAAACTCATGGTAATATTATATTCTCATGTAGTTAATTATAATAAAATGTTTTCAAGGTTATTCAAACAGTAAATAGCTAAAAGTAATCAATGTTTAACAATTCAGTTCTGCTATATATAGATAGATGGTCTTCAAAAGAATCAGAGACCCACAGAATATAACATTTAAGGCTATTTCATTATTAAAAGATCTTTTGACTAAGAGACAGTACTCCCATTCCACTTCAAAGAAAGTGATAAGTATCAATATCTCCAATTGGAGTTTCTTCAGTTGTGACAACTAGCCACTGGACAAGAAATGCCCTTATTTTATCTACAGACAGAATGTTGTCCAAAAAGGACACAAGGTAGTTTACTGCTAAGCTCTGTCAAGACAGGTAAGCTAGTCCTTCATAATTCCTGTTTCATTTCACTTAAGGTCTTTCAGATGTTCTGGGTCAGGCTGAAGGTAGATGTTCCAATGTTATAAGAAATATTGGGGGACTATCCAGACATCTGTGCTGCCAATTGTTTCAACTTTAGAAGTTGTGTTCCTGCACTTCCTACATACTCAAATATTTATTCCTTCTCAAATCTCTGATGAGATTAAAGACTAGTTAGTTATAGTCTCACAATTAAACTTAAGTTATTTAACATTAAAGAAAATTTTCATAATTCTTATCATTGTATTCAATTTATATCTGAGAGAAAAGGAGCATTTTATTAGATGAAAAAGAAAATTGTTGAGGTTTGATCTTGCTGTCTACTATAATGTTAAGTACAGACCCCTAAGACCTGGAGTCTGCACGTAGACTCAAATGATCTTGGTCCTAAGTTATTCTGATTAGTAAATAAAAATGCCAACAGCCAAAAGCTGGGCAGAGGAGACATAGGTGGGGTTTAGGTTTCCTGGGCTTGGGTTCAGAGGTGAACCACAAGGAAAGGAAGAAGGTGTAGGAGGAGAAGCTGCCATGGGTTAGGATAAGAAAACAAGGCCCTGAGCATTGGCCAATTGGAGTTAAGAACAACTCAGATGAAACATAATAAGTAATAACTCAGGGTTATCTATAGAAAATAGTCTATTAACATAGAGGATAGGCATCTGCTCAGCTCTTGTGTTGTTGAAGGCTGATTGTAAATATAAAGGTCATGTATGTCTTTTATCCAGGAACTAATTGGTCTAAGGCAGGGTAGGGATTAAATAATTTCAACAATAAAGTAGAAAACAAATTTTATAACAATCTATTAGTAGAAGAAGCTCATGCAATCACAAAATATATAGACTCTATAATCTATAAAAACATAAAGGTCTTTTATCATACCCAAATGCTGTATTTAAAAAAAAAAACAACACAGAATTTTACAAGATTACATTATCAGCACCTCTGGAAAAATGAAACAAACAAATTTTAAAAATGTGAAGATAAAGCAAATTTTTATTACTATTTCCAACTAGTAATAGCACACAGATCATATAATTTTATATTCTGAAAGAATATCCTACATCCCCCAAAGTACCGTTTACTTGAGAACAGTACTGGGAACTTCTAGCATAATACTATCATTTTTCATCTAATTTGCAAAAGTAATTTACTGTGTTATCTAATGGTGCCTCCACAAGGACACACAGCTGGACAGGTAAGACAATATGCTGTACCTAAACTATCAGGTTCATGACTGTCTTTCTTCTCACTTGGAAACCAAAGAGAAACAGGTTGAAGATGACCACCCTCACCAACCAGTTTTTTTTAAATCAATAAACGATTCAAAACAAAATTAATCCCCCTACAGAAACTTAGGAATTTAGGACACATAGAAACAAGAGGGTTATCAGCTTGGAGACCAATAGGTAACTGTTACTGATGATTCATTTGCTGGTTCAATTCCTGGATAAAATAGAAAAACAACAAAAACAAAATCCTCTGGAATATTGTTTTCTTAATATCTCAGGTAAACAATTTAATATTTTTAACATTTTATTTATTATTTATAATTTTATGTGTATGAATATTTTGCCAGCATATATATCTGTGTAACAAGTGTATGCCGTGGTCACTGAGGCCAGAAGTAGATGTCAGATGCCCTGGAACTGAAGTTACAAACAGTTGTGAGCACTGATATGGGTGCTGTGAATCAAACCATGGTCCCCTGGAAAAGCAGCCTTTGGGCCTTCTCTCCAGTCCCCTACAAACTTTTAAATATGCATGTGAAAGACTTAAACATTTTATTATGGTCAAGACTTAATGTACTTGTTTCAACTTTATATATGTATATGTATGAATATATATATATGGTCAAGCACAAACTATATTGAAATCTAATTATCCCTTGTCTAAATGACCCAGGACCTACCAGTAAATTAACCTAGAAAATATCATCCTGAGTGAGATAACCCAGTCACAAAAGAACATACACGGTATGCACTTGCTGATAAGTGGATATTAGCCCAAAAGCTCAGAATACCCAAGATACAGCTCACAGACCACATGAAGCTCAAGAAGAAGGAAGACCAAAGTGTGGATACTTTGATCCTTTTTTAGAAGGTGAATCAAAATACCCATGGCTCACAGCCAACCTATAGACTGAGCATAGGGTCCCCAATGGAGGAGCTAGAGAAAGGATTCAAGGAGCTGAAGAGGTTTGCAACCCCATAGGAGGAACAATAATATATACCAACCAGTACCCCGAGAGCTCCCAGAGACTAAACCACCAACCAAAGAGTACACATGGAGGGACCCATGGCTCCAACTTCATATGTAGAAGAGAATAGCCTTTTCAGACATCAGTGAGAGGAGAGGCCATTCATCCTGTGAAGGCCAAATTCCCCAGTGTAGGAAAGTGGGAGGGAGGGGTTGGTAAGCAGGGGGTTTTCAGAGAAGTAAGAGGAAAGGGGATACCATTTGAAATGTAAATAAAGCAAATATTTAATAAAATTTAAAAAAAGAAAACACCGCAAGCTACCAAAAAAGTACTGTAGTTGGTTTGTTTTTTTTGTTTTTTTTGTTTTTGGTTTTTTGAGACAGGGTTTCTCTGTGTAGCCCTGGCTGTTCTGGAACTCACTCTGTAGACCAGGCTGGCCTCAAACTCAGAAATCCTCCTGCCTCTGCCTCCCAAGTGCTGGGATTAAAGTCGTGCGCCACCACCGCCCGGCCTGTAGTTGGTTTTTAATGCCACTATTGTTATTATATTGTTTTATAAACAGGCAACCCATTCTTAAAGGGAGTAATAATTTCTACTCATGGGGATTATTGGCAGATATCTTTAAATACTCATTAGAGGTAAAACTTTTAAATAGAAACTAATTATAACAAATTATAATTTTAAGGAAATTGGAATCCCCTCTGTGTGTCTTGCGCAAAACAACAAATAAAAAGATATTGTTGCTATGGACCATTTTTAAAATTAAATTCCTAAGCAATATGTTTTGCTGATTAAAAAAAGAGCTGTGAATCAATATAAGAAAATCTGCCCAAGTGATAAATAACAAAAGAACTTTGGTGATGCCTTTATTTGTTTTAGAGTTTCAAGAAATTATGATTTGAAGTGTGTACATATCACTTAGCCTAATAATACTTAGCTAAAAATAGTATATAGAAACTTAAAAGTTTAAAGAGCTTTGACAATATTTACTTTAAAATAATGATTACTGAATAAGTGATACCTATAAACATTGTGATGGAAGACTACAATTTTACTCTTAATAAAAAGGCCCAGATCTTTAAACCAAGAGAAGTAAGGAAAGCAGACAATTTAGTTGCGTCAAAACACTAAAATGTCATGTGGCTCCATATTCGAGCATTATTTTTATTTTATTGAAATAAAAAAATCACAGACCATACAATCCACCCATTTAAAACACATGATCCAGTGTTCATTCACATGCTCATGGGGCTGTACAACTTTCAGTACAACTGAACTAAAAGCATTTCATCCCCAGGAAAAGAAGCCTTATGAAAGCAAGATGGTAGGGAGAAGTGACCGACTTGATGGCTTCATATCCTGTGACTCGAATTCTGGTAAGCAACAAAGAGCAATGTATTGTTAGGAGAGGGGACTATTTCAAACCACTATCAACCCACCAACAAATCACAGTGATATTTTGCACACCCAGAACGGAATTTTTGTTTGGTTAATTTTTTTTTGACAACTAATGACATTATCCCCTGTACAGATGAAATCTATTTAAATTTGTATATACATTATATCTTTTATTTATTTATGTATTTAATAAATATATAGACACTTCTAAAATAATAGGCTTCCATATGGGTTTTTCAGACACTTTAGAGTTAATTATCCCTCCCCATAGCCCTTCCTCTCCCCTCTCCTCTCAGACTCCTCCCAGTAAATCTCCCTCCCATTACTCCTTTAATCCCTTCATATCGCATAATTTTTCAGCATCAAAAAACAGGGATGATGGGCACATGCTGCTTCTTGTGCACATTTAATGAAATAAAGTATTTTACCTTATCCTAAAACAACCTGGTAAGGTAGTAATATTAATGTTATTTCTACTTAAGCTTATAAAAAATACCAAAAGTTTCACTTGTTACTCAGTGAGTGTTATAGTTTCACGTGTGTTGCTGTGATTAAAAAAACAAAAAACAAAACCAAAAACCAACTAAACAAACAAACAAAAAACCCTGACCAAAAGCAATACAGGGGAGGAAATGGTTGTATGGTTTAAAATTCCTGTGTGATAGTTTTTAACTGCAGACAAGTCACAGACTATGGCACAGCTGGTCACAGGCCATTCACAGTAAAGAGCAAAGAGAAACAAATGCACCATCCCTGCTTGCTCTCTGTTTTTCCCCTGTGTTTCTGACTTAGAGAACTATGCTGTCCAAATAGGGGCAATGGGGAGGGGGAGGGGGGAGTTGGGGGGATGTGTCTTCCCACTTTACTTAACAATCAACAAACATACCCACAGACTTACCTAATCAAGGCAACTCCTCTCTAACACTCTAGTCATTTAAGTTCAGTGTCACTTCTCTTTAAATCCCAACAATCCAAAGACAGAGATAGGGAGATCTGTGAGTTCAAGGCTAGCCTGGCAGAGTGAAACTCATCTTCAAAGAAAAAGGAAGGGAGAAAGGAGGAAGGGAAGAAGAGAGGGGAAGGAGAAAAGGGAGGAGGGAGGGAGAGAGGGAAAGGGAGAGGGAGGGAGAGGGGTAAAGGAAGGAGGGAGGAAGAGAGGGAGAGACTAGATTCTTGGTATTCTGAGTCCTAATCTTTTGTTTCCATAACACTGTACTCTACAATGCTTCAGACGTAAACCAAGATTAGAACTTTTTTTTAAGAAAGAAAAGAACCAAATAAGTAACTCTGATTGTAGCTGTGATGAAGTAACATTCTTTACAATAAAACATTTAGCTACTTCTATCAGTTAATCCATAGTCTTTATTCACAGTCCATTTGCAGTTGTTTATTTCTTTGTTTGTAATCCAGAAGAAAGTAAGTGAAATCCAAAGGTACATTGTCACCTGGAAAAATTTCTTGGTATAATCCTTCACTTTTATTATTCTGTTCGTCTTTAGCTTCCTACAAAAATGACATGCAAATGAAACTGCCCCAGGTTTCTACCCTACTTAAGCTATTAAGTACAATGCTAATTCATGTTCTACCCATAGCTTTTGTAAACATTTCTATTTGCTACATTTTTTTCTTCTAACTCCTTCTTCAGACTTCTTAAATCATGACCTTATTTATCCTTATAGAGATTAAAATTACTCTGCTCTGATACTTAAACCTGGAAACTCCACAGATACCTGGGATATATATTACTATAATGGAAGGCTAAAATATCTCCAATATTTTTTCTAACCCCCCCCAGTACACACACACACACACACACACACACACACACATACACACACACTCACATACACACACACACACACACACACACACAATAGAAAGAAGGCAAATAGGATGTTTTTCAAAGATATGTGGGTTAGGAAATATTTAAAATGCTATATATTCCCCTGATGACTAGATGCCTCCCTAGTATACCATTATCAATTAGTGTCCCTTCCTAATTTCTCTGTGTGTCTATTTGGCCTCCTCCTCATTCATCCCCATCATGAGTTCACAAGAAGAACAGAAGAACCATAACAAAGGAGACTGGAAACATCCCGAAAGCTCCTTTCTCCTAAACTACCTCCCACTAATTCCCTGTCAATGTGACCATGAGCAAAATTGCTACTTCTACTGAAGACAGGTGCTGTGATCATATTAAACCTTGTTAAAGTCTAAATGGGATTATGGAACTCAAGAGAAAGAACAAAAGAGTACAATCATTTGACAATAACCAAGATAATTATATTTAAAGGGTTTTCCTTCTAGAAGCTAATAAAGGGATCTTCAAAATGCCAACAGAATCATTTCCCTCATCTTGTTTATTGCATTTTTGCCTATAACAATTATAAAATATAAAAAGTAAAGGCATATTTTGGTAACTAAATACTGCTTTTTATAAAATTTATTATGAAATTGACATTCTAGTTCCAATGTACATGGATGACTGCTGCCAAAGAGAAGATAAAATGTCAAATTGAACAACTTAGATAAGGACTTACATGTTAAATCTTGTTAGAAACAACCTAATTACTATAATATTTTATAACACTTAATATATCATGTTTTAAAGAAATATTAGTAGTATCTAAATCATAGTCAGGGGTGTTCTATAGGTTCCTTAATTCTATAGGCTATTGCCACTGTTCTTGGTTGTTCTCCAGAATTTAATGATAAGACCTATTGCTGAAAATACACATACTTGAGTCATGGACATGGAGAAACCAGTCTAGTTATGAACTGGAAGCATCATCTATACCAGACCAGCTACCTTTCCTAGTAGGGAGTGGGGTGTTAATAGCACTATGGTAGCAATTGGCCTGGCAAAATAAAAGTGCTGGTGTGAATGCTATGGGAATAACCAGCTGCTTTCTGTTATGATTATAGCCTACTCCGAAAGATAGACTTATTAATGGAGCTAAAAGCCAAGGATAGAATGGGTCCTTGGGGAGAACCTACTACAATTATTCTGCTGAACAGATACCATATTAAATGCTATGAGTACTTAACTTTATACACATAGATTATAGCATCTCTCAACCCTCATCAGAGAACTTCTTAGTGCAGTAGATGATAAATTAACAGTGACCCACAGCTAATGAATATGTAGAGAATAAGAGACTATCGAGTGCTCAGCCTTAAATGGGACATAGATATAGCACTCTGTCATCAGGGTCATCATGGAAGAGAGGATTGAAAGATTTTAATCAAACAGTGTTTTAGATCAGGGCAGTTACACACATGGTTGTGACTGCACGTACTAAACCTAATTGATATCAAGCCAAATAAAATTCCACCATACAAGAGGCATGGGGTCAACAAAACCCTATAGCTGAAGGGCTATTGACAAACAGTATTTGCTAGGAGGAGAGTCAGTTTTCTTCAGGAATGCAAGCCCTAACAGGCTACTCATACTTCAAAGATGACCCTACACCCATGCACATACTAGTAGCACTAAATAGACTCAATGGGAACATGAAATTGAGAGGGAATTTGATTAAATGTGATAGAAAAGTGAACAGGGAAATGCTGGGAGTACAAAGGCTTAGACAGGAGGGGAGCAGGGAGATATAGACATTTTCAATTTAAAAATGTTATTCATATGGAATATATTAATGAAATTGAACTATTAACTCTGTCTTAAATTACTACCCAAAACAGGTCTACATAATTTTTATAATGCTTCTAAATTAAAGTTACTATCTATGTAGAAAAGTATCTTTATGAACTGGAATAAAAGAAAAAGGTAATAACTGAAAAAATGATGAATTAGACTAAATTACACTAAAAAGCTTCTTTTAAAAAATTAGTAAAACAAACTTAAAAATGTAACATATAATTAATAAAGTATTTTCTATAAGCAAAAGTATATTTTTAAATTTATACAAAATAATTAACAAGAAATTCTCAGGAAAAAATAGCCAAAACACTTAGAATTATACTCTAAGGAAATATAGATTCATAAACAGTCACATAACTGTTTTTTAATCTGTTAGGTTAGGAAAAGCAAATGTTAATATCATCATTCTTGGGAAAGGTATATGGTATAAAAATAAAAGACTATATAAAAATTGGCCCAGACAGTCTAGAAGTCAATTTTCTGAACACCTAGTGAAGATTTTTTTTATTCAATTAGGCATATCAATATCCACTCTGAGAATACACAGACTTTTTCATGGCAGCACTATTTGTAAAAATAAAAAATCAAAAGCAACTTATTTAAGTGCTCATTAAGGAAATAAATATGCAGCTGAAAAATAAGGTAGGTCAAACATAAACATGAATAAATCTCTAAAATGTATTTTCTAAGTTAAAAAATAGTAGTATACTGTCATTTGGGGAACATTTACATTATGTGTTATCTCTGAGTGCTTGTGAGGTATGGAAGCTTGCTCACCAAAGCATAACAGTGATTAATTGAGGGACTGGAGAGAAGGCCATATTCATGGTGATTAACGAATTTTAATCTCTATCATATATAGGTATTGATATATGATATAAAAGTACATATATATGTATGAGGAAATTCTTACTTTTAAAGATCATTTGACAATAATTATCAATTATTGAAGTTGTAGTAATAACAGTACTCCAATAATTATCACATTAACTTTTTCAATGTTCAGAACATGGAATCACCTCACTTCTACATGAAACTGGAATCCATTAAACCAAATTCTTAGCACACAGGAACATACACTGGGTATTTCCAGGAGTATTTTAATGATCAAAAAGTTATTGAGTAAATGATAACATGAGACAGCTGTCTTTGAAAAGGATAGTTTCATGCTCAACTAGGGAAAACGAGGTAATTCATCTTTTAAGAGCAGCAGCAGAAAGTTAAGCAAATTCAGACTCAAGACATCTTGAGGAATTCTAGTGCTAACTTTACCACTAACTTGTTAGATCATGGTCAGATAACTGAGCCTGAATTTATCATTATTTTTCTGAAAGTAACACAACCTATCCTGATTATTTCACAGAGAGTAGAGGCAGTCATGTGTGTTATTGCTACACTATGGGCAAAGACTTCTAACAGAGCTTTTGCAAACCAGCCAGCATGGGACTGAGCAGAGTTAGCGCTAAGATGTTGAAGCAAGCACTGCTAGTGAAATGGTGGTCCACACTAACTTCCTTCTCCCAGCTTGCAGATTTATGTGACAACTGAATGACAGTAAGATTTGTAATTTATAAAGACCAGAAAGAGAAACTACCTATATTCATTTTTTAAAACCTAAACCTAGCCCGCGGACTGCGCTGGAGAGACCGGTACCCAGGCTCTCCCCCCGATATAACATCACTTGGGACACGGCCTGTTGGGGCTTCCGTCTGTGCCCGAGGGCGGGTTGGCGCTGTGGTCGTCTGGGTGCCAGATCGGCGGGCCATCGTGACCACAGGGTGAGCGGCGCCACGGAGACTGCCCTCCGCCATCTTTGCTCCAGTGACCAGGTAGTTGGGACCGCCAGGCTCAGAGACAGACAGGCATAATATCGCTTCGGTTTCAGGCAGCTTGTGTGTAACCTGCTCCCAGGTGCTGGGCTGATCTGCAGTAACCAGCGCGCCAGTTCCGCGGTGGGACCTTCTGCCTGGTGGCGGGACCCCGCGCAGGGAGGGAGCCCGCCAGCTTCCCTTCCGCGACCTCTGTTCCCGCGGACTGCGCTGGAGAGACCGGTACCCAGGCTCTCCCCCCGATATAACATCACTTGGGACACGGCCTGTTGGGGCTTCCGTCTGTGCCCGAGGGCGGGTTGGCGCTGTGGTCGTCTGGGTGCCAGATCGGCGGGCCATCGTGACCACAGGGTGAGCGGCGCCACGGAGACTGCCCTCCGCCATCTTTGCTCCAGTGACCAGGTAGTTGGGACCGCCAGGCTCAGAGACAGACAGGCATAATATCGCTTCGGTTTCAGGCAGCTTGTGTGTAACCTGCTCCCAGGTGCTGGGCTGATCTGCAGTAACCAGCGCGCCAGTTCCGCGGTGGGACCTTCTGCCTGGTGGCGGGACCCCGCGCAGGGAGGGAGCCCGCCAGCTTCCCTTCCGCGACCTCTGTTCCCGCGGACTGCGCTGGAGAGACCGGTACCCAGGCTCTCCCCCCGATATAACATCACTTGGGACACGGCCTGTTGGGGCTTCCGTCTGTGCCCGAGGGCGGGTTGGCGCTGTGGTCGTCTGGGTGCCAGATCGGCGGGCCATCGTGACCGCAGGGTGAGCGGCGCCACGGAGACTGCCCTCCGCCATCTTTGCTCCAGTGACCAGGTAGTTGGGACCGCCAGGCTCAGAGACAGACAGGCATAATATCGCTTCGGTTTCAGGCAGCTTGTGTGTAACCTGCTCCCAGGTGCTGGGCTGATCTGCAGTAACCAGCGCGCCAGTTCCGCGGTGGGACCTTCTGCCTGGTGGCGGGACCCCGCGCAGGGAGGGAGCCCGCCAGCTTCCCTTCCGCGACCTCTGTTCCCGCGGACTGCGCTGGAGAGACCGGTACCCAGGCTCTCCCCCCGATATAACATCACTTGGGACACGGCCTGTTGGGGCTTCCGTCTGTGCCCGAGGGCGGGTTGGCGCTGTGGTCGTCTGGGTGCCAGATCGGCGGGCCATCGTGACCGCAGGGTGAGCGGCGCCACGGAGACTGCCCTCCGCCATCTTTGCTCCAGTGACCAGGTAGTTGGGACCGCCAGGCTCAGAGACAGACAGGCATAATATCGCTTCGGTTTCAGGCAGCTTGTGTGTAACCTGCTCCCAGGTGCTGGGCTGATCTGCAGTAACCAGCGCGTCAGTTCCGCGGTGGGACCTTCTGCCTGGTGGCGGGACCCCGCGCAGGGAGGGAGCCCGCCAGCTTCCCTTCCGCGACCTCTGTTCCCGCAGACTGCGCTGGAGAGACCGGTACCCAGGCTCTCCCCCCAATATAACATCACTTGGGACACGGCCTGTTGGGGCTTCCTTCTGTGCCCGAGGGCGGGTTGGCGCTGTGGTCGTCTGGGTGCCAGATCGGCGGGCCATCGTGACCACAGGGTGAGCAGCGCCACGGAGAGTGCCCTCCGCCATCTTTGCTCCAGTGACCAGGTAGTTGGGACCACCAGGCTCAGAGACAGACAGGCATAATATCACTTCGGGTTCAGGCAGCTTGTGTGTAACCTGCTCCCAGGTGCTGGGCTGATCTGCAGTGACCAGCGCGCCAGATCTGCTGTGGGACTTCTGCCTGGCAGAGGGACGCCCCCTCCCCCCCCCCAGGAGAGATCACACACCCCTGCACAGGGCAGGAGCCTGCCAGCCTCCCTTTGGCGACCTCTGCTCCAGGAATCCACTAGGCTGAGCCTTTAGATGTGCAAGGCCTCCCCAATATAAGATCACTTGGGGCAAAGCACATTAGGGCTCCAAAGTCACTCAGGAGCAGGCAGGCCCCAGAAATCGGTGCCAGGGGAATCCTGGTAATCCAGGGGGGGCAGAAATAGCTTTGCAAGCTCACAGGAGGTCCAACCAACAGCCAGTGGCAGCAGGACCAACTAACACCAGAGGTATCCAGATGGCAAAAGGCAAACGTAGGAATGTTACTAACAGTAATCAAAGTAATGTGGGACCATCCGAACCCAACTCTCCAACAGCAGCAAGTCCTGGATACCCCACCACACCCGAAAGACAAGATCTGGATTTAAAATCACTTCTCATGATGCTATTAGAGGATCACAAGAAGGACACAAATAAATCTCATAAAGAGTTACAGGAGACCATGAATCAACGGTTAGAAGCCCTTACAAAGGAAACACAAAAATCGCTTAGAGAAATGCGGGAGAACATGGATCAAAAGATGGAGGCGCACAAGGAGACAACACAAAAATCACTTAACGAGATGAATCAACGGGTAGATGCACTCACAAAGGAATCACAAAATTTGCATAAAGAAATGCAGAAGAATATGGGTCAACAGACGGATGCCCATAAGGAGGCAACACAAAAATTGCTTAAAGAAATGAATCAACGGTTAGATGCCCTTACAAAGGAAACACGAGAACTGCTTAAAGAAATGCAGGAGACGATGGATCAACAGATGGAATCCCATGAGGAGGAAACACAAAAATCGCTCAGAGAAATGCAGGAGAACGTGGGTCATCAGGAAGAAATCCTGAAAGAGGTAATGCAAAAATACCTTAAAGAAATACAGGAAAATACAAACAAACAAGTGAAGGATCTCAGCAAATCCATCCAGGAACTAAAAAAGGAAGTAGAAACAACTAAGAAATCACAAAGGGAGACAACTTTGGAGATAGAAAACCTTGGGAAGAAATCAGGAGTCATAGATGCAAACATCAACAATAGAATACAAGAGATGGAAGAAAGAATCTCAGGTGCTGAAGATTCCATAGAAAGCATCGACTCAACAGTCAAAGAAAATGCAAAATGCAAAAAACGCGTAACCCAAAACATCCAGGAAATCCAGGACACAATGAGAAGACCAAACCTAAGGATTATAGGTATAGATGAGAGTGAAGATTTGCAACTTAAAGGGCCAGTAAACATCTTCAACAAAATTATGGAGGAAAACTTCCCTAACTTAAAGAGAGAGATGCCGATGAACATACAAGAAGCCTACAGAACTCCAAACAGACTGGACCAGAACAGAAATACCTCCCGTCACATAATAATCAAAACACCGAATGTTCTAAAAAAAGAAAGAATACTAAATGCAGTAAGAGAAAAGGGCCAAGTAACATACAAAGGAAGACCTATCCGAATCACATCAGACTTCTCACCAGAGACTATGAAAGCCAGAAGATCCTGGGCAGATCTCATGCAGACACTAAGACAGCACAAATGCCAGCCTAGACTACTATACCCAGCAAAACTCTCAATCACCATAGATGGAGAGACCAAGATATTCCATGATAAAACCAAATTTTCACAATATCTTTCCACAAATCCAGCCCTGCAACGGATAATAGGTGGAAACCTCCAATACAGGGAGAGAAACAACACCCTGGAAAAAATGAGATAATAACCTTCTTGAATCAAACCCAAAAGTAGATAACCACTCAAACATAAAGATAGCGTCAAGAATGGCAGATGGCAATAATCACTATGCCTTAATCTCTCTTAATATCAATGGTCTCAACTCCCCAATTAAAAGACATAGACTAGCAGACTGGATACGTAAACAGGACCCAGCTTTTTGCTGCATGCAGGAAACGCACCTCAGTGTCAAAGACAAACACTACCTCAGAGTAAAAGGCTGGAAAACAATTTTACAAGCAAATGGCCCCAAGAAACGAGGTGGAGTAGCCATCCTAATATCGGATAAAATTGATTTTCAACCCAAAGTCATCAAAAAAGACACAGAAGGACACTACATACTGATCAAGGGAAAAATCCACCAAGGAGAACTCTCGATTCTGAACATCTATGCTCCAAATGCAAGGGCACCCTCATTCGTAAAAGAAACTTTACTAAAACTCAAAGCACACATCGCACCGCACACAATAATAGTGGGTGACTTCAACACCCCGCTCTCTGAAATGGATCGTTCAGGAAAGCAGAAACTAAACAGGGACACAGTGAATCTAATTGAAGCCTTGGACCAAATGGAACTAACTGATATATATAGAACATTTCATCCTAGAGCTAAAGAATACACCTTCTTCTCAGCTCCTCATGGTACCTTCTCCAAAATTGACCATATAATTGGTCACAAATCAGACCTCAACAGATACAAGAAGATAGAAATAATCCCATGCCTCCTATCAGATCACTATGGAATAAGGGTGGTCTTCAATGGCAACAAAAACAAAAGAAAACCCACGTACACATGGAGGCTGAACAATGCTCTACTCAATGATAACTTGGTCAAGGTGGAAATAAAGAAAGAAATCAAAGACTTTTTGAAAGTTAATGAAAATGAAGGCACAACATACCCTAACTTATGGGACACAATGAAAGCAGTGCTAAGAGGAAAATTCATAGCCCTGAGTGCCGCCAAAAAGAAACGGGAGACAGCATACACTAACAGCTTAATGGCACACCTGAAAGCCCTGGAACAAAAAGAAGCAAATACACCAAAGAGGAGTAGAAGGCAGGAAATCATCAAACTCAGGGCTGAAATCAATCAAGTAGAAACAAATAAAACCATACAAAGAATCAACAAAACGAGGAGTTGGTTCTTTGAGAAAATCAACAAGATAGATAAGCCCTTAGCCAGACTAACCAGAGGGCACAGAGATAGTATCCAAATTAATAAAATCAGAAACGAAAAGGGAGAGATAACAACAGAAACTGAGGAAATTCAAAAAATCATCAGATCCTACTACAAAAACCTGTATTCAACACAACTAGAAAATCTTGAGGAAATGGACAATTTCCTTGACAGATACCAAGTACCAAAATTAAATCAGGATCAAATAGACCATCTAAACCGTCCTATAACCCCTGAAGAAATAGAAGTTGTCATTGGAAGTCTTCCAACCAAAAAAAGCACAGGTCCAGATGGTTTTAGTGCAGAATTCTATCAGACCTTCAAAGAAGACCTAACACCAATACTCTTCAAACTCTTCCACAAAATAGAAACAGAAGGAACACTACCCAACTCGTTCTATGAAGCCACAATTACACTAATACCAAAAGCACACAAAGATCCGACAAAGAAAGAGAATCTCAGGCCAATCTCTCTTATGAATATCGATGCAAAAATACTCAATAAAATTCTTGCCAACCGAATCCAAGAACACATCAAAACGATCATTCACCACGATCAAGTAGGCTTCATCCCAGGGATGCAGGGATGGTTCAATATAAGGAAATCCATCAATGTAATCCACTACATAAACAATCTCAAAGAAAAAAACCACATGGTCATCTCATTAGATGCTGAGAAAGCATTTGACAAAATTCAGCATCCTTTCATGCTAAAGGTCTTGGAAAGATCAGGAATTCAAGGCCCATATCTAAACATAGTAAAAGCAATTTACAGCAAACCAGTAGCCAGCATCAATCTAAACGGAGAGAAACTTGAAGCAATCCCACTAAAATCAGGGACTAGACAAGGCTGCCCTCTCTCTCCATATCTTTTCAATATAGTACTTGAAGTTCTAGCTAGAGCAATTAGACAAGAAAAAGAGGTCAAAGGGATACAAATTGGAAAGGAAGAAGTCAAACTATCACTATTTGCAGACGATATGATAGTATACATAAGCGACCCAAAGAACTCCACCAGAGAACTCCTACAGCTGATAAACGACTTCAGCAAAGTGGCCGGATATAAAATCAACTCAAGCAAGTCAGAAGCCTTCCTATACTCAAAGGATAAGCAGGCTGAGAAAGAAGTAAGAGAAATAATACCCTTTACGATAGCCACAAACCATATTAAGTATCTTGGCGTGACGCTAACCAAACAAGTGAAAGATCTGTATGACAAGAACTTCAAGTCTCTGAAGAAAGAAATTGAAGAAGACCTCGGAAGATGGAAAAATCTGCCATGCTCATGGATTGGCAGGATTAATATAGTAAAAATGAGCATCTTACCAAAAGTAATACACAGATTCAATGCAATCCCCATCAAAATCCCAACTCAATTCTTCATAGAGTTAGAAAGAGCAATTCAAAAATTCATCTGGAATAACAGAAAACCCAGAATAGCTAAAACTATTCTCAAGAGTAAAAGAACCTCTGGGGGAATCAGTATCCCGGACCTCAAGCTGTACTACAGAGCAATAGTGTTAAAAACTGCATGGTATTGGTACAGTAACAGACATGTAGATCAATGGAACAGAATTGAAGACCCAGAAATGAATCCACACTCCTATGGTCACTTGATCTTTGACAAAGGAGCTAAAACCATCCAGTGGAAAAAAGATAGCCTTTTCAACAAATGGTGCTGGCTCAGCTGGAGGTCAACATGCAGAAGAATGCAAATTGACCCATCCTTATCTCCTTGCACTAAGCTCAATTCTAAGTGGATCAAAGATCTCCACATAAAACCAGACACACTGAAACTAATAGAAGGGAAACTAGGGAAGAACCTTGAACATATGGGCACAGGGGAGAATTTCCTGAACAGAACTCCAATAGCTTATACTCTAAGATCAAGAATAGACAAATGGGACCTCATTAAATTACAAAGTTTTTGCAAGGCAAAAGACACTGTCAAAAAGACAAAGCGGCAACCAACTAACTGGGAAATGATCTTTACCAACCTTACATCCGACAGAGGGCTAATATCCAAGATATACAAAGAACTCAAGAAGTTAAACTCCAGAGAGGCAAGTAACCCTATTAAAAAATGGGGTACAGAGCTAAACAAAGAGTTCTCACCTGAAGAATATCTAATGGCTGAGAAGCACCTAAAGAGATGTTCATCATCCTTAGTCATTAGGGAAATGCAAATCAAAACAACCCTGAGATTCCATCTCACACCAGTCAGGATGGCTAAGATCAAAAACACAGGAGACAGCAGTTGTTGGCGAGGATGTGGAGAAAGAGGAACACTCCTCCACTGCTGGTGGAATTGCAGGCTGGTACAACCACTCTGGAAAGCAGTCTGGCGGCTCCTCAGAAAACTGGGCATGACACTTCCGGAGGATCCGGCTATACCACTCCTGGGCATATACCCAGAGACTTTACCTGCAGGCAATAAGGACACATGCTCCACTATATTCATAGCAGCCTTATTTATAATAGCCAGAAGCTGGAAAGAACCCAGATGTCCCTCAACGGAGGAATGGATTCAGAAGATGTGGTATATTTACACAATGGAATACTACTCTGCAATTAAAAACAATGAATTCACGAAATTCCTAGGCAAATGGTCAGAACTGGAAAATATCATCCTTAGTGAGGTAACCCAATCACAAAAGATCACACATGGTATGAAGTCACTGATAAGGGGATATTGACCCAGAATCTCAGAATACCCTAGACACAATCAGCATATCAATAGATTTCTAAAAAGATGGAAGGAGAGACCCCTGGTCCTGGAAAGACTGGATGTAGGGGAACGCCAGGACAGAGTAATGAGAGGGGGTTGAACGGAGAAAAGAGGGAGGGAAGGGGGCTTATGGGACTTTCGGGGAGGGAGGAAACGGGAAAGGGGAAGTGATTTGGAATGTAAATTAAAAAAATAAAATAAAATAAAATTAAAAAAAAAAAAAAAAAAAAAAAAAACCTAAACCTATAGGAAAAAATATTTTAAAGAGAAAAACTAAACATTTCAAAAAATACATGCTGATATTTATTTTTATCTAAGAAAACCTGTCTCTCTTTTATTCTGTAAGAAAAATATATCCTTCCCAAAACACACTATTTCACCTTGCTGTGCTTCCAGCATCTCACAGCAGTCTGTTACTAGAAATGAATTTATAAATTCTAGCTCAACTTTGATTTTAACTTCAAATTGCGGCAACCATTCCTATCACTTAAAACATATGAATTATTTTATATTAAATAAAATATTAAATGTTCTAATAAAACATAACATAAAAGGTTATATTTGTTGCTAAGCTTACATGCATACAATGTGACTGGGGCATTGGCTTGTACATGTCCCTTTGATTATCATTTAATGTTTCAAGTTCTTTGTGTTTAACCTCTTTCAATTTGGACGTCAAAATAAATATATCCCTTCATAATTGCTTTGGTATACTGAAACACCAAAAATTAATATGTTCAAGTGTGTGCAGAACTGTGGCACTATTAAATACAATGAGCATGCTACCTGTGTAGTTAGAAGAACATCTGACCAATGGCCTAGTAAGTTTGATTTCTCTAGCATGAGATGGTTTTTCATAACAAATTCTGTTAAGAATTTAAGAATTTGTCATTAAGAACATCTTTTATAATCATTCCAGAAAAAGAAAAGGTAGATTTTCAAATGCCTTCTCTAAGATCTCTCAGAATAAAGGATATGACAATCCCACAAGAACAGTACCTATTATAGAGCTATGAATAAATAAAGAAACGTTTAAAAGTATGTTGTCATAGAACTCTTTCTACCAAAGATAATGAAAATTCAAGAAATAATACAGATAAAATTCCATGTAAGGAAGGATTTTAAGGAATATGAAATGTTTTCATATCTCAGTAGCTAAGCTTCTCATGAGTACTTGTCTATATATGAAAGATAAAATATCTTCGGTATTGGTTATGAAAAATTATTCTGAGTGAAATAAGCCATATGCAAAAGGGGAAATGTTAGTACTGAGACCTCCTGTGAGGGGACAGCGCGACAGATAGGCCTGTCGCCAAGGCAACATTATATATCCAGAATTCACTGGACCTACTTTTACCTGTGGTTGGTTACATCATCATTCGTATATATTTGGGTAGTGCCTCCCTCTCTTTCTCTTTTCCCCTCTTTCTTCCCGCCGGCATCCTTGTCTGTCCCCTCCCCCACTAATAAATCCCACGTGGGACAGTTTAGCCTGGTGTGGTCTCTTGTGCTCCTGCTGCCAGCGCCATTGCCATCACAGTCATTTGCGCTGAACACAACAGGAAATATGGTAGCTGTTAGCATTTAAGCCTTTGATAGGCATGCCCCAATCTGTAGAACCACAGAGATAAGATACAGACTAAAATACTGGGGGTAAAGAGGATCACCAAAGGAAAAGGAAATAGAATATATAGTTATTGGTTGGGGGTGGGGGGAGACTGGAACAGGAGAATAAAAAAGAGAGGAGAGGATGAGGGAAATAAGGGGGAGATAACATGAAGGGGCAGCTAACGCTAAGGGCTATTAACAGTGTGGAAATCTATTACAGCAGAAGCTTCTTTTAACAATTATATGTATACACACACACACACACACACATATGGAATCCAAATGGAATCACCAAATAACAAGGAAGGTAAAGCCCCATAAAATTTCCATTCCATTGCCAGAAATAAGTTACATATAACTGAGCTGTCAACCAAAGGGGCCCCAGGGAACATCCAAACAACTCGGTTATTGCCACACTTATTCATTGCTTTAAAAAAAAAATGATGGTAAGCCCCTATTGCTGAAAACAAAACTTACATATTTCACTGAACTCAGAGAAGCCATGCTGGTGCCTAACTAAATCCTTCACCATTACTGACTAGAGTTCATGGTACTGGAACATACTCTTCATGCTACCAGAGAAGAAAGGTCAACAAAAACGCAGCTATGAACCCTTTGATCTGTAATGGTGACCTGCCTGCCTGATTCATCAGTGCATAACGGCACAAAAGTTGTGGAAGTAACCAGCCATTATCTGATCAGTTTTAAGACCCACTCCATGAAATTGAATCCATGTTCAACACTGCCCATTTGGCCAAGAATCTGAGGCTAGGTAGACCATGGACATACAGAAAAACTAAATTCTATTCTTCTGCTAAAGAAATTTAGCAGCAAAATAACTCCTCACTGGGTGGTGATAGAGCATGCCAGAGGCAAGCAGATCTCTGAGTTCGAGGCCAGCCTGGTCTACAGAGTGAGTCCCAGGATAACCATGGCTACAAAGAGAAACCCTGACCCCAAAAAACAAAACAAAACAAAAAGATTCCTAATGACATTCTGCTACACTCTCAGATCAGTGTTTTATTTAGCATCCTAAGAGAAGCTTAATCTCACAAGATATAGGAACTAATACAGAACCCCACAATTGGACAATGTGCTAAGAACGATAGACCTTGGAACACTTAGTCCTTAATGGAATGTCTTCAGAAAACTCTTTCGGGGAGGAAGTAGAAGAGAAGGTAGAAAATTTGTAAATTCCAGAAAGAATGGGAGACACCAAGGAAACAGTGTCTTCAGATACAACAGGACTAACACACAAATGCACTGACAGAGACCTGCACAAATCTAAGACAAACATGGTCCCACCACTGAAAGGAGAAGTGGACATAAGTCCTCATCTCTAACCCGGAAGCTATCTCCAATTTTCAACTGTTTGCAAAGGAAAAATTAGTTTTCTCTAATAGAGTCTCACTAAGTATACAAACCACGTTTAAGAGCAGACCCTATGCCCAGCAGTAGATGGCCAATGCAAAATGAGCTCACTGGAAGTTTTGGAGATATTTTTGTCTAACAAGGTTTTGTTTGAAGTTTTCTGTTTGTTTGTTAGTTAGTTAGTTTGTTTGTTTGTTTTACCTTACTGGTGTCTTGTTTCAGTTTCAGATTTTGTGTTTGGATGCTTTGTGTGTGGAGAGGGGTCTAGGATTTTGTTGTTGTTGTTGTTGTTGTTTTTTGTTTGTTTTATGCTTTATTTGATTTTATTCAAGTTGGTTTGTTTTATTTTCCTGGAGTGTGTCTGTGTGTCTGTGTTTGAGAGAGAGAGAGAGAGAGAGAGAGAGAGAGAGAGAGAGAGAGAGACTGCATGGAGCTGGCTGGGTGAGGAGGTAGGCAGAACCACGGAGGAAATGAGAGGGGAAATCATGAATTGAGTAGACTATATAGAAATTGTTTTCAATTTTAAAAATACGTCAAATTTAAAAATATCTTTGGGCCGGGCGGTGGTGGCGCACGCCTTTAATCCCAGCACTTGGGAGGCAGAGGCAGGTGGATTTCTGAGTTCGAGGCCAGCCTGGTCTACAGAGTGAGTTCCAGGACAGCCAGGGCTACACAGAGAAACCCTGTCTCAAAAAAAACAACAACAAAAAAAAAACAAAAAAAAATCTTTGGTATTGGTTGTGCTAAATTTTAAAGCACTTAATTTAATTTACAAGTAATGAATGAATCATTTGTTAATTAAAGTTTTAAAATATTTCAGTAGTGCTGATTACAAACTATAAATTTACTAATATGGACATTTTAAAACATATTCTTAAATATCTTTTGATTCACACATAGTTCTTTCTAATCAAACAATCGAGTAGGAAGGAAGAAATTTTACTTCTAATGTGTAACTGTGAATACTTTCATTTTGTTGAAGATGATAATGCTTCAAAATATTAAAGTATCTTCCATTTAGCTGTGATGCATAAGTCAAACTAGAAAAAACAAGGTACAAAGAAAAAAATTGTGTTCTTTTATTTTTAGAACCCTGAGTCAATGGTTTAAAGGCATTATCAAACAAATTTGAGGTACTCAGCATGAAGAATATCATAATAAAATCTAGCCAGTCTTAAATGGATTCACTCTCCAGATCTAAACGAAGTACACTAAATTGGCACTATGAGTTATAGCCTCACTCGACTTTTATGCATCTTGAATTCTGGAGCTCATGCTTATAAGAGCTTAATACATGTATCTACTATTTGAATATTATAAATAAACCAAAACATAGCACAAACTTGCACCAAAAATTAACTCATATTAGAAGACATAAATCTTTGGTGTATGAGCTGAATTTTGCACACATTTCCTATATTTGTAGAATTTTAATTTTTTCAAGTACTTCCAAGCATAATTTATTTTAACTTGGAGTATCATATGCAAACTGAAATACACTGTCACCTTTTTCCTGGTCTATTTCCTTTCCTTCACCCTCATGTCTATGGTTACTAACATTAGGAGGGTATCATACATAAAACAGATCCTTATTGGAATTTCAAACTCATTAAATTTTATGAACCACTCACTGCTGACGATTACTCAAAATTTCATTCTACCAGGGATTTTTGCAACTAGTTTTCCATATATTCAGAAATGTTTTTTAAGAGAAATGTATTGGCAACTTATACCTTCTGGGAGGAGTATTATACCCTGTCTAGGATAACTCCAATTAAACACTGTGTGTGTGTGTGTGTGTGTGTGTGTGTGTGTGTGTGTGTGTGTGTGTATGAATTTACATATTATATATTAGTCTGCTTATATGAATATATTTTTCCAAATAGATTTTTCAAGAAATCTTAGTGTTAGTTAAAAAGTCCAGTGTCAGATGTGAGATTCCCTCACCTCGAGTTAGGTAGGAGATGTCCCAAATGCCCCACAAAACAATACAAACTTTGCTCTTTGTTGCCTACAAGAACTTGATAGTACGTATGATCTCCTGCTGAAGAGGCACACATTTTCATCACAGGACATGGAGAAATCAAAATGGTACTAACTAAGAAGCCTCCTTTCTATTTACTAGTTTTCATAGTAGTGAAAAATGCTATGTGGGCCCCTAGGGCAACAAGATATCCAGGTTTGAATCTCTCTCAAGCCACAGTAATGACTGGTATAGCAAGGTATGCCCATGGATTCAGTAGTGGCACCAATGTTACAAAAGTAACCAACCACTTTCTGCTTGGATTTAAGACCTGTTCCACAAGAAGAAGCACATTACTGGGACATTAAATCTGGCCTAGAATCCATAGCTGTAGAGCTCACAGGCTCCAGGGTAAACCTAATACTATTATTTTACTAAATAGGTTTAATATAAGAGTTTCCTCTTAATTTTCATTTTCTTAACCATATACTACCTCAACTCTCAGACTGCAAGTTTCTTTGTGCAGAGAATGACGGCTAATGAAGAAACTCCAGGCCTGAATTACACTGTTAAGAGAGATAAGGAGACTTAAGAAAATAGAAAAACTATAATATATTTTTAATCATAAAAATGATCTGATAAAATTATAGCTTATAAAAACTAACTTTTTAAAAAATAAATCCTTTTAAAAGCAACATCCTAACCTGGAACAAAATTTATTTAGGAAATACTGTATAATTAGAATTTTTATTAGAGAATGTAAAGAAGTTCACCATTTCTTTTTCATCAAGATTTAGCAAACAATATGTTAACCCATATTACCTAAATGGTTTTTACTGGTGACTCCAGTTCCTTACCAACTAGTACTACTATTACAGCAACATCTAATTAGGCTGTAAATTGATGCTATCTATCTTTCTGATAGCATTTAAACTGATATTTAAGATGTGGACTAGCATATTCACCACACCATAAAAAATGTGAAACACACTTCCTATATACCTGTTACTAAAGGACTTGCTTTCAAATAGATTACTCAAAATAACCCAGATGTCCTTCAACAGAGGAATGGATATAGAAAATTTGGTACATTTATACAATGGAATGCTACTCAGCTATTAAAAACAATGACTTCATGAAATTCATAGGCAAATGAATGGAACTTGAAAATATCATCCTGAGTGAGGTAACTCAGTCACAAAAGAACACACACAAAGAACACACACAGTATGTACTCACTGATAAGTGGATATTATTCACAGACCATATGAAGCCTAAGAAGAAGGAAGACCAAAATGTGGATACTTCAGTGCTTCTTAGAAGGGTGAACAAATTACTCAAAGGAGGAAATATGGAGGAAGTGTGGAGCAGAGACTGAAGGAAAGGCCATCCAGAGACTGCCCCACCTGGGGATCCATCTCATATACAGTCACCAAACCTGGACACTATTGTGGATACCAGGAAGTGCTTGTTGATGGAAGCCTGATATAGCTGCATCCTGAGAGGCTCTGCCAGAGCCTGACAAATAAAGAGGTGGATGCTCACAGTCAAACATAGGACTGAGCATGGGAGTCTCAGATAGAGGAGTTGGACCGAAGGAGCTGAAGGGGGTTTCAGCCCCATGGAGGGAGCAACAGTGTCAACGGGCCAGACCCCCGGAGCTCCCGGGGACTGAACCACCAACCAAAGAGTACACATGGAGGGACCCAGGGCTTTGACCACATATTTGGCAGAGGATAGCCTTGTTGGACATCAGTAGGAGGAGAGGCCCTTGGGCCTGAGGGAGTTTAATGCCCCAGTGTAGAGGAATGCTGTGGTGGGAAGATGGGAGTAGGTGAGTGGGTGGGCACCCTCATAGAGGCAGGGGGATGGAATGGGGGTTTTTGAAGAGGAGACCTGGAAAGGGGATAACATTTGAAATGTAAATAAAGAAAATGTCCAATAAAAAAACCCAAATAGATTACTCCTAATCTTTGCTCATAAGAACTACTTATTTTTCAAACCACACAACAGAAAAAGATGAATAACTAACCTGAGTTCTATTTCAAGCCACCATGCTTTAATAAAGTAACGACATTTAGGGAAATTTAGCAATTTCCCTTTTTTCAGGTTTGTCCCCTTTCAGGATCTTCAAGTATATCATTTGTTTGGTTGGATTAATAGATTTGTTTGTTTGTTGTTGTTGTTGTGTGCTTGTTGTTGCTTTCCTTTTTATTTATTCTTCTCTCATGTATTACATCCCAAAGGCAGTTTCCCTTCCTCCCCTCCCCCAGTCTCTCACCTACAAACTCCCTTTTCCCCAGATTCATTCCCCCACAATCTCCCCTTTTCCCCCAGATCCACTCCCTGACAACCTCCCCTCAAAAAAGAGCAAATCTCCCAAGATCATCAACTAAATATGATATAACTACAATAAGATCAGACATATATTCTCATATCAAGGCTGGAAGAAGCAACCCAGTAGGAGGAAAAGGTTCCAAAGGCAGGAAAAGGAGTCAGAAACAGCAGCAACTGCCACTGTTAGGAGTCCCACAAGAACACAGAGCTACACAACCATAGCATATCTGCAGAAGACCTAGGTCAGACCTATACAAGCACCCTGGTCTCTGTGAGCCCACTTGAATTCTGGTTGATCTGGATCTGTGGGCCCTGTTCTCATGGTGTCCTTGACCCTTCTGGCTCCTCTCATCCTTCCTCTCCTTCCTCCACAGGACTCCCCAAGCTACGTCTAATAATTGGCTGTGGGACTCTGCACCTGCTCCCAACAATTACTGGCTGACGTTTCACGTGTCTCTCTGATGACGATTATGCTAGGCTCCAGTGTCAGTGCATCATCCTGCTGGTGGGACAAACTGTAGGTCAGAGGTTTTGTAGCTTTAGGAACTCCATGGAGTCTACTAGAAGGACAGTTGTGAAAACTCCTAGTAATGGGGAATATGGAGCCTGAACTAGTCATCTTCTTAAATATAATTATAATGACACAAAATTTATTAAGTTGTCCAAATAAGCATCTCTTCCTAAGGAGTGATATAAATGAAAGCATTATATGTGAAAATACCTCACTACAACAAACAATAGATAAGAACCCATTTCTATGAAAAAAAATAATAAAGTTATAAGGAAAAGGCATATAGTGACAATACCTATTAACTGGTCTTTTATCAATCTCGTTTGAAAAACAAAATCGTTTTCAAAAACAATCAGTGGTTTGAGATAACCCATGTTGTCCTAGTTTCCTTTCTGTTGCTGATAAAGTACTCTGACAAAAGCAACTTTAAGGAAGAAAGGATTCAATCAGTTTACAATTCCAGGTTAC
The DNA here is from genome assembly GCA_036184795.1 of Tokudaia tokunoshimensis. Lineage (NCBI taxonomy): Eukaryota > Metazoa > Chordata > Mammalia > Rodentia > Muridae > Tokudaia > Tokudaia tokunoshimensis. The sequence continues at coordinate 36,141,141 of BTHU01000004.1, read as the reverse complement.
AGTTAATCATTACTTGGAAGTCAAGACAGGAACTTGAAACAGCTTGTCACATCATAGCCACAGTCTGAAGCAGAAAGAAGAGGAATGTATACATGCTTATTCATATTCTGCCCCCTCTCTAGCCTTATACAGTCCAGGATCTACTGCCCAAAGAATGGAGTCACTCACATAGACGGGGTCTTCCCACTTCAATTAAAATAGTCAAGACAATATCCCTACAATCATGCCTTCAGAGCAACCTGATATAGACAATACATTGAGATTCTCTTCCCATATTATTCTAGATTCTGTTCACAATCAAAACTGTCACATATGTAATCATAGTACTTTGTGCAACAACAAAGATGTGGAGTCAGCCTAAATGCCCATCAATAGACAAATGAATAATGTGAAGAGTCTACACACAGTAGAATGCTTTAAAAGCCATTGGAAAAAAATATAGGAGGATGATGACAGGCTTTAGATCTCTGTATAAAGGTTACATTACATATATGGTTTAATGATGACCTCTTTGTGACAACAATCTTTAAAAAGTATCAAAAATATGTCATTATGGTCAATTCTTTTAATTAAAATCTGGACATATGCCTTTTTACTCTGACAAAATAAGTGTTTTATATATATATATATATATATATATATATATATATATATATGACATATAGTTGTACATAATCTATTTAGAATAATTAGCACTAGTCCATAAACTTGAAAGAGATTTAAAATTAAAATTGTCAATGTTAGGAGCCTGGAGAGGTGGCTTAGAGATTGCTCTTTACAGAGGTCCTGAGTTCAATTCCCAACAACCATATGGTAGGTGACAACCATCTGTAATGGGACCTGATGCCCTCTTCTGGTGTGTCCAAAGACAGGGACAGTATACTCTCATACATAAAATAAATAAATCTTCATAAAAATTTCATTTAATGTTTAAAAAAATTGTCAGTGTTATATACTTATTTTACTAAACTAAAGATTCTAAATTTTGCTTTTATATAACTTTCATATAAGCTCTATCTGTGTCATGATGCTAATTATTTCTGGCTTTATGAATAAGATGTTTTTTAAATGATGCAAGCCATCTGAAGATTGGTATGTTTTAGATATCTATAAATCTGTACAAAATTACCTAATTTTCAAAGCAGTTTAACTCTTGTTGGTTATGTTGTTTTAATACCTTATGGCTCAATATTGTCTATTACGTGACATTTGTGCTTATGCAAAGCCTTTGACAAAGGATAACTGCATAACATTCCTAAGATGCTGGCATATTACTCACAAGACAAGCAGAATAAACTTCAGGTACACCTGTAAATGTAAATGTCACTTTTTATTTCAGATGAAGGGATGAGATGAGAGTTGTAATCAAACTTTATGAATACATGGCTTGGGCTGAGCCTAGAACATGTCTGTCTAACTATCCCTAGGCCTAGGCCTGGAAGCTTCTAGCCTCTGTACAATCTAATCTTCTCGAAGCCTGGACCTTGAAGGGTTCAGCTTCCAGTTTTCGTCTGCTAACTAGGCCTATAATGTTTCAACCTCAAGACTTACTGCTGAATAAACTCACTCTTCTAGCTCCTTCTAAACTCTGGCTAGCTGATTCAACTCAGGTGTTCCGGCTCAAACTCCTCTCCAAGCTGACTGATTCAAATTGGTTTCTCTCGGCTTCTGACTGAATTGCTCTGTTGGGAAAGACTGCCTCTAAACTCCAGGAACTGAACTGCTCTAACTCTACTGAATTGAACTGATCAGAATTGCAGTCAAACTGAACTGCACGAAATTTAACTGCTCTACACTCTCTCTCACCATTCTTTGTGTAGCCTCTATTTCTTGACCTCGTGAGAATTGGACATATCCTATCTGATTCATTCTGTCAAACCCTTCTCTGATTCATCAATTTGTTTACCCCCTAAATTAGATACCACTGTTTGGAATCAAGGGTGTGCACTAATGCCATATCTGTATTCCAGCCAGAGGGATTAAAGGTATGTAGCATGTTTGCATTCCAACTGGATATGTGATTCCTTGCCAGAATGGCCATGTTGCTGGATTAAAATTCCTCTACATCTCTCCCCTTTCTATTTAAGATAAAATGGTACACAGTTTAACTATTACAACAGAACCGTACAATCTTAACAGTCCAAATGTACTTATAAAGATTTTTTTGATGCAATAATCTTTATCCCATAATCTTAGGAGTCCAAATGTCCTCAAGAAGATCATTGTCCTGATCATCTGTCCTTCAACAAATGTCCATTTAAGCATCAAGGTTTTCCAGTTTGCCAGTCTGAGAAATGATCTGTCCTTTTTCAGCCAGTTTGTTGAGTTGTCCTCATGTGTGTGTGGGGGAGGGGTCAGCTTTCTGTGTCATCTGCATTGTTTTCTTTCTGTGTCTCTTCCTTCCTTCCTTGAGTAGACCTTTCATGTGAAATTTTCTCATAATCAAATTGGATTTTTATCAATTTTCATGGAACCCATAATCTTTTATCACCCGTGGAAATATAGACAAAACTTCTTCCCCAACACAAAGCATTCCTGGACTTCCATTCTGATGTTAAAACATCTTTAAATTATACAGGTTGATCTAATTCAGAAGTTCTTTTTAGAATCCAGTGACTTTCAGCAGCTGTTGGTCCTGCCTCATTAGCATTCAAAAATTTAAAGTTAAATAAGCATTTTTCAGCTTATTTCTGGGAGTTCTTATATGCCTGACCAAAGAGTCATTTCTTCTATGTCTCAGTTACATAAATTGACTTTTTAAATTTTTGACACTAAAGTGGTCAGCCCAAGAACTTTGAAAAATTCCACCAGACCCCTCCCCACCTGGAAGAGAAAGGTCATAAAGAACATAGGCACCCCTCCCCTACAGAAGGGAGGGGCTAATTACATTCCTCAGACCACAGGGAGGAGGAACTGACCATGGGCACCTACAGGTAGAGGAGGCCCAGAGCTCATAGACACATTCAGTGATCATTGGCCACCTACAGACAAAGGAAGTCCTCTCTACCTCATTCCCTAAAGATCAATCAGTTTAAAAGGCATACTGTTCTGCCAATCACATTATGCCTAATGGATGCTGCTTTGAGAACTGCATAAAGGCTCGATGAACAGGCTGTATGGGGTCATTCTCTTTCTCTATGTGCAGGGCAGTCCCAGCATCCTGGAGCAATAAAATTCCTCTTGCTTTTTCGTCAATCCTGGACTCCACTTTGTTCACTCAGTGGGTTTCCAGTAAGTTAAGGCTCCCTAGAGTCTTACAACACCTGTCACTTACCCTCCACCCCAGCATGGGATAAAATCCAATCATGCAGAATGAGTCCTTTCCTAGCATCAAGAGGCAATGGAGAACAAACTCTCAGTTAATCAACAATATCTTCAGAAAATATGGTTCAGAGACAACAAAGGAAGTTGTCAAAACTGAAATCAAGTCTCTCTAGGAAGGTCAATGCTTACCTGCAATCCCAGGACTTAGAAAACTGAAAAGGGAGGAGGGTACTTTTGAGTCTAGCTAAGCTTCAAGATAAGGCCCTGACTCAAACCAACAAGATGAAACTCATTTTGTCAGTCCTTGCAACAGTAACTAAAACTAAGAGATTTTGAAAAGCAGTTCTTACGCATGGTTATATGGCACTAAATGTGCTCTAACCTTAGTTCCTATAGGCATTCTCTTTATTATACTGTTGCAAACAGACTTACTCCATCTCAAAATTGGGGTGTTAAAAAAATGAGGAATTGTAATAGGCCTGGCAGAAATGAAGTATCTTGCAATCTAATTATCAGACTACTGAAACAATGGACTCCAAATAAATGGAATTTCCCCCAACAATCTCATGCTGAGAGAAAGAAATACCCAGCTGGAGGAAGATTTTGTATCTTGGAAAGTGATTCTCACAGTTCTAACTTGTCAGACCATCTTACAAGACTAAAACCCAAACAATAAAGAGTCAGTGGGAGGCAGAACTACAATTTGAATGGTACTATTTTGATATGCACTTTCTAGGATCTCTACTTAAATTTCAGTCTCATTGCAGGACCCTGAATATTTAGTGGATTCCCTGAAATCTCTTAGTCTTTTATTCCCCACTGTGACCACATTGATTAAGTCACTTTTTCTGCTTTCTATTTAATAAATAAATAAATACAAATTTCAAAAGATGTTCCACATCATTAACCATCAAGGAATGTAAATAAAAATGACTTTGAAAATTCATTTCATCCCAGTCTCAAGAACTGAAATATCAGTAGGCATGATGGTACATGACTTTAATCTCAGCACTTACGAGACAAAAACAGGATCTCTGTGAATTTGAGGCCATATCTCATACAAACAAACAAACCAAAAAGTAAAGAAACCAAATAATAAATGTTAGTGAAGATGTAAGGAAAAAGCAACCCATATTCACTATTGGATGTTCAAACTGGTATAGCCACTGTAGAAATCATTGTGGAGATCTTTAAAAATCCAGAGACAGAACCACCATTCTAGCCAGATAGTCTACTCCTGGACAAATGGCCAAAGAACACTAAATCCAACTACAGTGATGTATGCTCACTCATGTTCAGTGATGCTCTTTTCACAACAACTAGAAAGTAGAATCACCCTAAATGTTAATTACTCGAGGAGTGGATAATGAATGTAGTAGATATATACAATTAAAATATATTTAGTCATAAGAAATTGAAATTATGAAATTTGCAGATAAATGGCTAAAACTGGAAAAAATATATTGAAGTAGGTAATCCAATTAAAATAAAACAACTGCAGTATGCTTTCTTTCATATATGGGTCATAACTTCAAATTCCTAATTTTGCTTGTTCATAGAGGATCTACGGGAGCCAGGAAACTAGAAAGAAACTGTTGGGAGGGAGATTTCTTAAGGAATGGAGAGAATGGAACAGGATACTATGAAAGTAGAAAAGAAGTAGAGATCTTTAAACAGGGAGGATGTAGAGAAGAAAGGGGACATAAGATGGGAGAAGGTAAACCAAAATCAAAGTGGTAAGAAAAATCATATGAAAACCTCCTGTCTTGTAACCAAATTCAAAAATATAATTTACTTTACATGCTGTATAATTTATACATTATCCTCTCCAAGAGTCAAATAATATTGTTGAAATATAAAGCAGAAAAAAAATGAAAGAGTCAAAATATGGGGTCAAAGGCTGAGGAATGTCATCTCCTGGGCAAGACACAGGCATTGCAATCATAAACTGACAAAGCTAAAAATGTTTACACTAGGTACAAATAAGAATGGACCAATTAACAGTCAGGTATTGACGAGGTAGGAGCTCAGATCTCTCAGTACTGGACCACCTGCTACTGACAGACACAGAGAGAGGAGACATTGCCATCGATTGTGTCTCCACTAATGATCCCAACAAGGCACTTATGGATAGTTACAGTTCAACGGACACAGAGATTTCCCTAGTTAACCTACAAAGGGCAAAAACAAATGAAAAAATCATGAACCTGGGGAAAGGACTGACAGCAATGCCTTAGTGTTAGGCAGTCAACCACAGCCCCTTCACTAGAGTCATTGCCCCTCCCCCCCCCCTTTTTAAAGATAAACCTCACTAAGCTGCCCAGCTGGTCTCCGAACTCACTTTAGCAGAGGCAGGTTTTAAATTTGCAATCTCAGCCTCCCAAGAAGTTAGAATTTCAGGCCTAGACTTTATATTTTAAAGATGGAAATAAAAGAAATAGAAAAATCATTATCATGCAGTAAATACTAGAATACTACAGGAAATATTCACCATGAGGATGCTAAAGCCTGAACAAAGTACATTTGCATCTCTGTCAGAATTTTATTACACAAGAAAACATTTTTATTTCATTTTGTTGCTTGTTTGGTTTGGTTTGATTATTTGGTTGGGTTTGTTTACTTGATAGTCCAAATTCCAAGAAACACCTCCATAATAAAGGTTAATGTTAGGTTTCTACCCTGGACTGAGATGCTTATTTAACATATCAAAGCAGACTTGGTGGCGAGGTCCTCCGCACATTCTATAGTCCCCACCTGTTGTGGGTATGGCTGGCCTAACTGAACTTTGAACTCTACAGTCTACTGAGCGGGTCTGCTCTTCTCAGTATAATCCAACCATTTTGGTTACCAATCCTCTTTGTGCCTTTGGGCCTCCTGGATGCTGCTCCTACTTCCTCTCTCCTCACACCCTTAGCCCCAATGGCCCAGTTTAAGGTCTTGTTCACTGTGGACTCTCCTAGAGGTCTGCCTCTGCTATGCTCTCCCACATGTCTATTATAAACTTTCTCTTCCACCATGCCTAGGTGCATTCATGTTTCCTTTCTTTTCCTTATTTCTTTTGTTCGTTCAGTAAACAGCACCAAAAACTAGAGGTTTATGTGTCAAGTGATACAAGGCATAGAAAAGAAAACATCAGCTCCATAGTATTTATGACCAAAAATTTATAGCCTGAATTTTATTATAAAGTTCTCAAACAAGTGCACAATAAGAAATAATCCAGTTTTGGGTTTTTTTTCTTTTGTTGTTGTTGTTGTTTTGATTTAGTTTGGTTTTTATTTTGTTTTTTTTTTTTCTGTTTTATGGTGTTGTTTTTGATTTTCTGTTTTTGTTTTTGTAGACACAAAGTTGGGTGGGAAAACAGGGTTGAGGATCTGGGAAGGATAGGGGAAGAGAGAGTGAGCTTGATAAAAATGCATTACATAAAATTCTCAAAAAAAAATAGTAATATCTTTAAATGACTTACATATGTCAAAAGTATGAAGGTCACAATTAAAGAAGATTAAAGAGGTGTGATATGTAATGAGGCTTTCTGAAATGTGTTATAAATACATTTAATAAGATACTTAATAGGATAGGAAAATTGGTGCTGTCTGTTTAAAAACTTTTTGTGGTGTGTGTGTGTGTGTGTGTGTGTGTGTGTGTGTGTAAGCCAGAGGCAGTGCCAGATGTCTTCTTAAATTGCTCTCCACTTTTTCTGAGATGGAGTTTATCACTGAACCTGAAACTTCCCAATTCTGCTAGACTTGCTAGCCAGTGAGCACCTTGGATCCCGTCTCTCCCTCTTTAGTGCTGGGATGCCAGGCACAGATCACCACAGTTAACTTCCCACAGGGACAGAGATCCACACTTAGGCCCTCCCACTTGTGCAGCAAGCCCATTACCAACCAAGCCATCGTTCACAGTCGCAGTGATCCCTTATATAAGATAGCAAAGTTAATTGCATAAATATCAGTGCCCTGTTTTTGTTATCTAGTTATTTAAAATGTTAACATTAGGATACGCATACAATACACATAGAAGCTATATATATTATTTTTATAATTACTATGTGAGAGTAAGATTATCTAAAATAAAAAATTTTAAAATAATAAAATGTCTAAATTATATTTGCATTCAAGGCTTTCTAAGCTATCCTAAAAAGTAAATATTAACCTTATGCTTAGGAAAAACATATTTGTATAATTGCCAGATTATGTTATTGACACACTTCTCTATTACTATCAAATAGATAAATCAATCTACTGAATCAGTTGTTCAATAAATTATGTATATCATTTTAAAATCTTGACACAATTATTTTCATTCAAAAGTAAAAATATGAAGCCAACAATAATAGCAGTAACCATAGTTTCTTGGCATTAATCCAAAGAATCTTTAATATATATAATGTATTTTACTAACTCTCACAAATCTACAAGGCAAGTATCAGTGCTACCATTTCTAGTTCACAGATAAGAATAGCAACAAGTTAAATATGTAGCTACCTTATCAAAGTTTGTATAACTTCTAATCAGAATAGCTATAAACATCTATCCCTAACATTGTAGTTCTTCATTGATGTGAGTAGTATTGGTGTCTGATAGATTATTCAAGAAACATTTAAGAAATTCAGTGCACTTGGCTGTGTGACAGTATTACAACATCACCTAAAACAGACAGCTTTGAAGAGACTAGAACCCACTGAGGAACAGGATACAGCTTGATGTGTGCATATTCAAATACATTACTCATGTAGATGTGATATTGCTAAATCATGTGCAATAAATGATAAATAAGAAGCTTATTTATACCTACCTGTTGGGATTTATATTTTTAAAGTCTATATTGTGGCTCTTGTCCTTACACTTGGGTATCTACTAGAATCAAATTGTAAAACTGTACTGTTGAAGAAATTACGTATTTGAATCATAGGACATGGAACTGGTCTTGAAATTTGCCCTCTGGAGAGCATTCATAGTTCTGGAAGGTGCTACAACAGGCTATTGAGAGAGAAAAGTCACCAATAGACTTACCCAGATGTAAACCCTGCTAACAACAAAATCACCAGACCTGGCAAGGATGCTAACTGGTGCACTAGTGACATAAATTATATGGAGTAACCAATCGCTTTCTGATTTGATTAAAGGCCTACTATATAAGACAAAGCTTATGCCTGGCACTGTAACCTGGCCAAGGACCATGAATGGGGAAGTTACTAACCACACAGAAGGACTGATTATGATTATTTACTAAATGGGCATAGTATCAAACTACTTCCTGAATAGTTGTCTCTGTCCATGCATTAGTGCAGCCCACAATCCTCATCAGAGAGGCTTCATTTTTTTCAGCAGGTTGAATTTAATATAGAGAGCTGCATCTGGTCAGAGTGCAGAAGATGAGTAATTGTGGCATGCTTAGGCGTTGTGATGGTTTGTATATGCTTGTCCCAGGGAGTGGCACTATTAGAAAGTGTGGCCTTGTTGGAGGAAGTGTGTCACTGTAAGGTTGGGCTTAGAGATCTTCCCCTTAGATGCCTGAAGATGCCCAATCTGTTCCTGGTTTCCTTTGGATAAAGGTGTAGAACCCTCAGCTCCTCCTGCACCATGCCTGCCTGGATGTTGCCATGCTTCTGCCTTGATGACAATGGACTAAACCTCTGAACCTGTAAGCCAGCCCCAAGTAAATGTCTTTTATAAAACTTGCATTGGTCATTGGTGTCTGTTCACAGCAGTAAAACCCAAACTAATAGAGCCATAAATGAGACATCTATAGCATACCCCTTACCTGTGTCATTGAGAGACCATTGGGGAAGTGCAGCAGAAAGTTTCTAAATGACATAAGTGAGAGAGCTCTTTGCAGAAGTCCTCTCTAATGTGTGCTGCCTGAGGACTCTGCTGAGGGGCTGCTGTTAGTTCCTCGTTGATGAGGGATTACTCCTCCCCTTCATGCTGGAATTTTGTATGGCTTGAAAGAAAATTTGGGGTGGGCCTTGATCTAAAACAAGATTATAATGACAGTTATACTACAAATTTACTGAAAATCTTTGAATTACACACTTAAAATGGGCAAATATATTTTATACACCAACAAAATTCTTTAAAAATAAATGAATTAAAAACAAGGTTTCTGGTGCTAGAGAGATGGCTTGTCGGATTAGAGCACTGACTGCTTGCTCTTCCAGAGGTCCTGAGTTCACTTCCCAGCAAGGTGGCTCACAACCATCAGTAATGGGATCTGATGCTCTCTTCTGGTATGTCTGAAGACAGCGACAGTGTACTCACATATATAAAACAAACAAACAAAGATTCTGAAGACAGATCTAGTGGCACATGCCTTTAGTTCCAGCACTCAGGAGACAGAGACAAGAGGATCTCTGAGTTCTAGGCCAGAGTTCTGGTCTACAGAGTGAGTTCCAGGACAGCTAGGGCTACAAGAGAAGCCCTATCTTGAAAATTGAAAGAAAAAGAAAAGAAAAGAGTAGAATAGAATAGAATAGAATAGAATAGAATAGAATAGAATAGAATAGAATAGAATAGAAACAAACAGAAACCCACAATATTTGTTTCAGTTGTGTGATCACATCTATGCATAGATTTGTCAGGTGTGCCAGGGAAGATTCCAGATACCTGCATTTAATTATTAGAAAACATTCCAAACATGTCATGACACATGTATGCAAGCCCAGTACTTGAAAGGTTAAGGACAGCAGGTCACAAGTTTCAGACCAGGCTGAGCTATACATCAAGTTTCAAATCATCCTAGGCTACATAGCAAAACTAAGAAGGAAAGGAAAAAAACATTGAAGGTAAGAAGGAGAAGAAGGGCTGGAGAGATGGCTCAGCAGTTAAGAGCATTGACTGCTCTTCCAAAAGTCCTGAGTTCAATTCCCAGCAACCACATGGTAGCTCACAACCATCTGTAATGGGATCTGGTTCCCTCTTCTGGTGTACGTGAAGATGGAGCAGACACACACACACTATTTTTTTTTAAAAGAGAGAGGGGATTTTATCATAGACTATCTTGGTTTCTCCATCTATGGTAATTGAGAGTTTTGCTGGGTATAGTAGTTCAAGCTGGCATTTGTGTTCTCTTAGGGTCTGTATGAGATCTGCCCAGGATCTTCTGGCTTTCATCGTCTCAGGTGAGAAGTCTGGAGTAATTCTGATAGGCCTGCCTTTATAGGTTACTTGACCATTTTCTCTTACTGCTTTTAATATTCTTTCTTTATTTCGTGCATTTGGTGTTTTGATTATTATGTGCCGGGAGGAATTTCTGGACTGGTCCAGTTTGTTTGGAGTTCTATAGGCTTCTTGTATGTTCATGGACATCTCTTTCTTTAGGTTAGGGAAGTTTTCTTCTATAATTTTGTTGAAGATATTTACTGGCCCTTTAAGTTGGAAATCTTCGCTCTCTTCTATACCTATAATCCTTAGGTTTGGTTTTCTCATTGTGTCCTGGATTTCCTGGATGTTTTGGCTCAGGAGCTTTTTGCATTTTGCATTTTCTTTAACTGTTGAGTCAATGTTTTCTATGGTATCTTCAGCCCCTGAGATTCTTTCTTCTATCTCTTGTATATGCCTACCATTTAATCTGTATAATTTTTCCATGAAATAGTCCATCTTAATGTGTTTTTCTATATATTTCTTCAATTTTATCAGAGATATTTTCCATGTATATTTACACATTGGAATACTACTCAGCAATTAATAACAATGAATTCATGAAATTCTTAGGCAAATGGGGAACAGGGGGAGGGAAGAGGGCTTATGGGACTTTCGGGGAGGGGGGGAACCGGGATAGGGGAAATCATTTGGAATGTAAATAAAGAATATAGAAAATAAAAAAATAATAATAAAAAAAGAAAGAGAGTGGAAGCAAGAAAAAGAGGGAAGGGAAGAGAAAGAATTCTACATGTAGCAATTGATGTTAGTTTCCTCTTTATTGGTTTAATATTAGAAATTATGATATCTAAATAGTAACATCTTAAATTTTAAATTTTTATTACATTTGTGTGTATATTGGCATGATATGGAAATCAAAGGACAAATTGTAGTAGATTCTTTCATTTGACCTCTGGTTCAAGAAATTGAAATGTTGTCAACCTTGGTAGCAAGATCCGTTATTTGGTAAGATATTTTCCTGGCCAGGTTTTAAGTTTTTACGTAATTTATGAAAAACTTTAATCACCATTGAAATGTGAGGGTGGAAATAAACACCTGTAACAAAAACATCACATTCTTTGTTATGGGTAGAACTATGTTCTCCACAAAGAGATGTTGAGGCTCTAGTCCCCAATATCTGTGAGATTCTTGCTTGAAAGTAAGGTCTTTTCAAATGTGTACAAGTCAAGATGGGATTATTAAGGTGGGCTGTCATCAAACATGTTGGTATCCTGACAAAAAGAGAGAGGATCCTGGAGGATGGCAGACATGCAAAGGAAGAAGCAAAGACCAGAGTTAGAGCATAGACCACACCTGATGGCAGCTTGATTTCAGTCTCCAGGATCATGGGACAACGAATGCACATTGTTTTAAACTGGAAGATTGTTTTCCTTTTTTATGAAAGATCTAGGAAACTAATACTCATCTTGTAACATCTAAACAAGGAAAACAACCTCAGAAAGAAATAATTAGTGATTATATGAATTATTTAAGAGGGTATTTCCCCACAGTTTAAAACTCTTTATTAGGCAAAAGAAGGCTACTTTTATATATTTAATAAACCCCACCAGGTTGTTCTCTTAAACATGTTTTTAATATTCAGTTCCTTTTGTAGCAATGTATGGAACAGGAGTATGTGACTAAAATTAATAAACTCATGAATTATAAACATTTTAAGCAACAGAGTATTTTAAAGTATTTTTCACTCGATATACATTTCAAAACACCCATATTTTCAAAGTAAATAAAATATTATTAATAATATATATTAGTTTTAAAGTAGTGTTTAAAAGATTTCCATAAACCCAGAAGTTTCTTCATACATATTTGTAGTAAAACCTTACTCCTGTCTATAAGTAACCCTTATCTGTTCTCTGCTGATTCATATCTGCTTTTCTGTTGCTTCACTCCTTACATATTTGAAATACATTAGTTTATAAAATTATCTTCTATGCGATTTTTGGAGAAACTTACTATGAAAATCAGAAAACAAAAAGATGATTTTTAGAATTTGATACAGTATACTACAGCAATTCATATTTCATGAGGACAGGCTAACAGTGATCTTGAAAACCGAGGTAAAATGTTCTTTACATAATTTTTTCTTATTATTTTATTTATTTACATCCCAAATGTTGCTCCCCTGCAGGTTCCCCCACCTTCACTTGTGATCATGAGAAACTCATTGCTTTCCAACTAAGACCAGGAACAAGGAAAAGATGTCCCATCGGGTTCCTATTATTTTAACATTGTCATAACTACAATAATAACATCAAAATAAAAGAAAAAAGAAATATAGATTGGAGGGAAGAAATAAAAATTATCTTTATTTGTGCATAAAAGAATTGTTTCTGTAAAAATAAATGCTAACTAATCAACAGAAAAATCCTCCTGAAGATAATATGTATAACAAAGTGCAAGATACAATATTAATACACAAAATTAATTACTGTCATATTTTCTAGCACTGAACAAGTGCAATTAAACTTTAAAATATATTAACAATTATACTGACACCAAAAGTACTTAAATATAAACTTATACAATATTGTTTACAATATATACAAGGTCCATTTAAGGAAGGAAAAAAACTCTAGTAAAATAAACCAAATAACTAAATAAATAGAAAATGGAGAAACGGGGTGGGACCTTCTGCCTGGTGGAGGGACCCCGCGCAGGGAGGGAGCCCGCCAGCTTCCCTTCCGCGACCTCTGTTCCCGCGGACTGCGCTGGAGAGACCGGTACCCAGGCTCTCCCCCCCCCCCCCCCCCACGAGATAACATCACTTGGGACACGGCCTGTTGGGGCTTCCCTCTGTGCCCGAGGGCGGGTTGGCGCTGTGGTCGTCTGGGTGCCAGATCGGCGGGCCATCGTGACCACAGGGTGAGCGGCGCCACGGAGACTGCCCTCCGCCATCTTTGCTCCAGTGACCAGGTAGTTGGGACCGCCAGGCTCAGAGACAGACAGGCATAATATCGCTTCGGTTTCAGGCAGCTTGTGTGTAACCTGCTCCCAGGTGCTGGGCTGATCTGCAGTAACCAGCGCGCCAGTTCCGCGGTGGGACCTTCTGCCTGGTGGAGGGACCCCGCGCAGGGAGGGAGCCTGCCAGCTTCCCTTCCGCGACCTCTGTTCCCGCGGACTGCGCTGGAGAGACCGGTACCCAGGCTCTCCCCCCAATATAACATCACTTGGGACACGGCCTGTTGGGGCTTCCTTCTGTGCCCGAGGGCGGGTTGGCGCTGTGGTCGTCTGGGTGCCAGATCGGCGGGCCATCGTGACCACAGGGTGAGCAGCGCCACGGAGAGTGCCCTCCGCCATCTTTGCTCCAGTGACCAGGTAGTTGGGACCACCAGGCTCAGAGACAGACAGGCATAATATCGCTTCGGGTTCAGGCAGCTTGTGTGTAACCTGCTCCCAGGTGCTGGGCTGATCTGCAGTGACCAGCGCGCCAGATCTGCTGTGGGACTTCTGCCTGGCAGAGGGACGCCCCCTCCCCCCCCCCCAGGAGAGATCACACACCCCTGCACAGGGCAGGAGCCTGCCAGCCTCCCTTTGGCGACCTCTGCTCCAGGAATCCACTAGGCTGAGCCTTTAGATGTGCAAGGCCTCCCCAATATAAGATCACTTGGGGCAAAGCACATTAGGGCTCCAAAGTCACTCAGGAGCAGGCAGGCCCCAGAAATCGGTGCCAGGGGAATCCTGGTAATCCAGGGGGGGCAGAAATAGCTTTGCAGGCTCACAGGAGGTCCAACCAACAGCCAGTGGCAGCAGGACCAACTAACACCAGAGGTATCCAGATGGCAAAAGGCAAACGTAGGAATGTTACTAACAGAAATCAAAGTAATGTGGGACCATCCGAACCCAACTCTCCAACAGCAGCAAGTCCTGGATACCCCACCACACCCGAAAGACAAGATCTGGATTTAAAATCACTTCTCATGATGCTATTAGAGGATCACAAGAAGGACACAAATAAATCTCATAAAGAGTTACAGGAGACCATGAATCAACGGTTAGAAGCCCTTACAAAGGAAACACAAAAATCGCTTAGAGAAATGCGGGAGAACATGGATCAAAAGATGGAGGCGCACAAGGAGACAACACAAAAATCGCTTAACGAGATGAATCAACGGGTAGATGCACTCACAAAGGAATCACAAAATTTGCATAAAGAAATGCAGAAGAATATGGGTCAACAGACGGATGCCCATAAGGAGGCAACACAAAAATTGCTTAAAGAAATGAATCAACGGTTAGATGCCCTTACAAAGGAAACACGAGAACTGCTTAAAGAAATGCAGGAGACGATGGATCAACAGATGGAATCCCATGAGGAGGAAACACAAAAATCGCTCAGAGAAATGCAGGAGAACGTGGGTCATCAGGAAGAAATCCTGAAAGAGGTAATGCAAAAATACCTTAAAGAAATACAGGAAAATACAAACAAACAAGTGAAGGATCTCAGCAAATCCATCCAGGAACTAAAAAAGGAAGTAGAAACAACTAAGAAATCACAAAGGGAGACAACTTTGGAGATAGAAAACCTTGGGAAGAAATCAGGAGTCATAGATGCAAACATCAACAATAGAATACAAGAGATGGAAGAAAGAATCTCAGGTGCTGAAGATTCCATAGAAAGCATCGACTCAACAGTCAAAGAAAATGCAAAATGCAAAAAACGCGTAACCCAAAACATCCAGGAAATCCAGGACACAATGAGAAGACCAAACCTAAGGATTATAGGTATAGATGAGAGTGAAGATTTGCAACTTAAAGGGCCAGTAAACATCTTCAACAAAATTATGGAGGAAAACTTCCCTAACTTAAAGAGAGAGATGCCGATGAACATACAAGAAGCCTACAGAACTCCAAACAGACTGGACCAGAACAGAAATACCTCCCGTCACATAATAATCAAAACACCGAATGTTCTAAACAAAGAAAGAATACTAAATGCAGTAAGAGAAAAGGGCCAAGTAACATACAAAGGAAGACCTATCCGAATCACATCAGACTTCTCACCAGAGACTATGAAAGCCAGAAGATCCTGGGCAGATCTCATGCAGACACTAAGACAGCACAAATGCCAGCCTAGACTACTATACCCAGCAAAACTCTCAATCACCATAGATGGAGAGACCAAGATATTCCATGATAAAACCAAATTTTCACAATATCTTTCCACAAATCCAGCCCTGCAACGGATAATAGGTGGAAACCTCCAATACAGGGAGAGAAACAACACCCTGGAAAAAATGAGATAATAACCTTCTTGAATCAAACCCAAAAGTAGATAACCACTCAAACATAAAGATAGCGTCAAGAATGGCAGATGGCAATAATCACTATGCCTTAATCTCTCTTAATATCAATGGTCTCAATTCCCCAATTAAAAGACATAGACTAGCAGACTGGATACGTAAACAGGACCCAGCTTTTTGCTGCATGCAGGAAACGCACCTCAGTGTCAAAGACAAACACTACCTCAGAGTAAAAGGCTGGAAAACAATTTTACAAGCAAATGGCCCCAAGAAACGAGGTGGAGTAGCCATCCTAATATTGGATAAAATTGATTTTCAACCCAAAGTCATCAAAAAAGACACAGAAGGACACTACATACTGATCAAGGGAAAAATCCACCATCAAGAACTCTCAATCCTGAATATCTATGCTCCAAATGCAAGGGCACCCTCATTCGTAAAAGAAACTTTACTAAAACTCAAAGCACACATCGCACCGCACACAATAATAGTGGGTGACTTCAACACCCCGCTCTCTGAAATGGATCGTTCAGGAAAGTAGAAACTAAACAGGGACACAGTGAATCTAATTGAAGCCTTGGACCAAATGGAACTAACTGATATATATAGAACATTTCATCCTAGAGCTAAAGAATACACCTTCTTCTCAGCTCCTCATGGTACCTTCTCCAAAATTGACCATATAATTGGTCACAAATCAGACCTCAACAGATACAAGAAGATAGAAATAATCCCATGCCTCCTATCAGATCACTATGGAATAAGGGTGGTCTTCAATGGCAACAAAAACAAAAGAAAACCCACGTACACATGGAGGCTGAACAATGCTCTACTCAATGATAACTTGGTCAAGGTGGAAATAAAGAAAGAAATCAAAGACTTTTTGAAAGTTAATGAAAATGAAGGCACAACATACCCTAACTTATGGGACACAATGAAAGCAGTGCTAAGAGGAAAATTCATAGCCCTGAGTGCCGCCAAAAAGAAACGGGAGACAGCATACACTAACAGCTTAATGGCACACCTGAAAGCCCTGGAACAAAAAGAAGCAAATACACCAAAGAGGAGTAGAAGGCAGGAAATCATCAAACTCAGGGCTGAAATCAATCAAGTAGAAACAAATAAAACCATACAAAGAATCAACAAAACGAGGAGTTGGTTCTTTGAGAAAATCAACAAGATAGATAAGCCCTTAGCCAGACTAACCAGAGGGCACAGAGATAGTATCCAAATTAATAAAATCAGAAACGAAAAGGGAGAGATAACAATAGAAACTGAGGAAATTCAAAAAATCATCAGATCCTACTACAAAAACCTGTATTCAACACAACTAGAAAATCTTGAGGAAATGGACAATTTCCTTGACAGATACCAAGTACCAAAATTAAATCAGGATCAAATAGACCATCTAAACCGTCCTATAACCCCTGAAGAAATAGAAGTTGTCATTGGAAGTCTTCCAACCAAAAAAAGCACAGGTCCAGATGGTTTTAGTGCAGAATTCTATCAGACCTTCAAAGAAGACCTAACACCAATACTCTTCAAACTGTTCCACAAAATAGAAACAGAAGGAACACTACCCAACTCGTTCTATGAAGCCACAATTACACTAATACCAAAAGCACACAAAGATCCGACAAAGAAAGAGAATCTCAGGCCAATCTCTCTTATGAATATCGATGCAAAAATACTCAATAAAATTCTTGCCAACCGAATCCAAGAACACATCAAAACGATCATTCACCACGATCAAGTAGGCTTCATCCCAGGGATGCAGGGATGGTTCAATATAAGGAAATCCATCAATGTAATCCACTACATAAACAATCTCAAAGAAAAAAACCACATGGTCATCTCATTAGATGCTGAGAAAGCATTTGACAAAATTCAGCATCCTTTCATGCTAAAGGTCTTGGAAAGATCAGGAATTCAAGGCCCATATCTAAACATAGTAAAAGCAATTTACAGCAAACCAGTAGCCAGCATCAAAAAAAAAGAAAAAAAAAAAAAAAAAAGAAAATGGAGAAACATTAGGTCTTCCAAATCTTATTTTTAGATTCAATATAATCACAAGTGAAAGAAAAAGAGCAAATCATTTTGTAGATGTTAATTAACTGGTTCTCTGTTTCTGTAGAGAGGGAATAATCTGCAAAAAAATAACATATTTTTGACAAAGAGGAATGACTCTAGAGGACTGTCAGTGCCCAACACCAAGACTTACTATGAAGCTCCAGCAATATGTGAAGCAAGTTGAGAGAGCAGAGACCAAAAGAGACCCACAGACACAGAGGTTCTATTATGCCTTAACTCTGACAAAAGAGTAAGGCAAGTATATGAGCAATAGTATCTTTCAATAAAACTTTGGAATATCTATGTATCAATACACAAAAAAAATAAATTTCAACATATATTTTGCATTGTTCAGAAAAATAACTCAAGATTAGCTGGAAATTTAAAAAACACAAAACTATAAAAACCACTAGAAGATAACATAGGAGAAAATCTAGATGGCCCTGAGTTTGACAGTGACTGTTTAGATATTAACAGTAAAAGTGTGTGCAAAACATGAGCAAGCTCAAACTAGTGAAAAATCCCAGCATAGAGATGGAAAGGCAGGAGAAAAATTCTCACCACAAACTGAGGAGTGTCAATAAACATTCATAAACTGTAACAAAATATCCCATTCTGGCAGGTAATATTGCGAATAAAGGTGTCTAAACATGTGGACAGAAAAATAATATATGGAAAATGTCGGCATCTTCTACACAATATTGTTGGTAACACAAACTGCTCTAAAGCAATAAGATCTATCCAGAGGTAATATTGGGGGGAATTGTTCTATTATCAAAACTTACCTACAGATTCAATGCCATTTCCATCAGAACTCTAATGGAATTCTTCATAAATAAAGAAAACAAAAGAAATCATGAGACCCAACCCCTAAAAGTCATAGCAACTCGAGCACAAAGTCCAATGCTGGAGGTGTCACAGTATCAGAATTCAATTTACCCTAGAGTCCATCATAACAGAAATAACATGGTGTTGGCACAAGAGAAGGCATAGAGCCAATAGGACACAGTAGAGGACCCAGAAATAAACCCACAGTGCCACATCCAGCTAATTATTTACAAAGGTCCAAAAAAGTTCACTGCAGAAAGAAAAATAAAAATCTGCCTATTAACGAACAGCATTCAGAAAACTAAATATCCTCATTTAGAATGAAATGAGATTGAAGTTAGAATGATGAAGTTATTAGATCAGTATCACCCTATATTCCATCCCAAATTAACTCAAGATGGATCAAAGACCTTAGGGTAAGATTTTACAACTCAAAAAGGCTGAGGAAAAATATAGGAAAGACCCTCAAGATATAGACATTAACAAGTACTTTCTGAAAGGGAAACTAATGTTATAGTAAGTTACTCCAAGAACTGATAAATAGGATTGCATGAAATTGACAAGCTTCTCCACAGAAACAGCAGAGTGAAGAGATAGTCACAGAATCAGGAATATCCTTGCTAGTTATTTATCTAACAGCAGAGTCGTATCAAGGTAGGATGTACACAGAATCCAAAAAATAAACTAGCCCAAAACCAACTCACCCAATCCCATCAGTAAGTGAACACCACAGACAGTTTTTAATAGATAAGCATGAAAACATGTTCAACATCTCTAGTCATCAGAAAAATGCAAATCAAAACCACACTGAGATTCTATCTCCCTCCAGTCAGGTCAACTATCATAGAGAAAATAAGCAGTAAATGTTGGCAAGGATGTAGGAGAAAGGAACTATTGTGACTACTGTTGGAAACACAGACTTGTACAGCCACAATGGAAATAAATATGGAGAATCCAAAAGAAGTTAAGTATATCACTACCATATTATATGGGTGCCCACTTATCACTATCTACTTAAAGGAATCTAAATCAGCATATCAGAGATATTTGCATTTCCATGTTTACTGTAGCATTTCTTATAATAGTATGATGTGGAACAATCTAGTTGTCTATCAACAGACAAATAAATATGTGAGATATATATATATATATATATATATATATGTATACACACACACACACACACACACACACACACACACACACACACACATATATATATATATATATATATATATATATATATATAGAGAGAGAGAGAGAGAGAGAGAGAGAGAGAAAGAGAGAGAGTTTTAGCTTACCATAAGAAAAAAAGAAATGGTCTCATTTGCAAAAAAAATCTTGATAAACATTTTGTGTGTGTGTGTGTTTGTGTGTGTGTGCATGCACGTGACATGAGAGTAGAAGAGAGTCTATTAAAGGAGAGGATGGGGATTGACGAGAGAGAAGGAGGGAAGAGGACAGAATAAAGGTAAAGTGAGCATAAGTACCCATTATATATATTTATATACAAATGACATTTGCACAGTAAAATCCATTGCTTAGCGTGCTCTAATACACATACTATTCTATAAATGATATATGGGAAGGGTACATGGTTTAAGGTAAGTGGGATTATAAGTGAGTCACTCCTTATTCCTAAAGAAAAATAACATCCCCGAGGAGTATATGAGGCAATTATTGTCACAAAAGCATTAAAGCCAGGTGGGATGGTATATATTTGCAACTCCAGCCCTTCCAATGCTGAAGAAGTGAATTTCTTTGAGTTTGAGGCCAGTCTGTATTGGACCGGGATGCATGCGTTTCAGTAGTAGAGTGCTTGCTTACTTCTGTGTGTGAGGTCCTAGGTTCAAGTGTGAGCACCTAAGAGATGAATCTTAGCCAGCACTCACTGCAGACTGCTGGCTGCAGCACTCAAAAAACAACATAGCCTATGCCCCTATGCCCGTGAGATATAACAAGAGCTGAGTTGAAAGTGTGCTCACATGTCTCCATTCACATTCAGTACACTGAACTGCACTCCTGTCTATGTAGGTACAGCTGAAGCAACCATCATTAAAGCCTAAACTAAAAGGATATCATAAACAGATAACCATACATTCTGATTCTGATCAGACTGACTGCTTGGCCAAGAATTTTTCTTCCCTTTCTAAACTATGCTACTTTCTTAATCTGAACTCAAAACTTTTACCATGAACTTAAAATATGTAGATTTTAGAGTCCCCTCACCCCATTCTCACAAACAGCACCCTGTGCATATATTTATTCCTATAGTCCACCTTTCTAGAATATAAACTCAAGTAAGAATTAGGATTGATTTCTTATACATGTCTTCCAAAGTAGCAATGTGTAACAAGGTTGTTTTAAGTTAAAATTATAATTTAGATTATAATTCAAATTTTTAAAAAAAAGTTACTTAAACAACCAGTGTTCTCTTTTTCTAACATTTTCCATTTCCTAAGACAACCTTACCTACTTTTCCACAAATAAAATAATAAACTAGACAGATCTCTGCCCAGAGGCAGCTAACTGAATGAGTCACTGTCCCTCCACAGCTAACCTACATAATCAAACTACATTTAAAATGTGGCTCCAGACACATAGGCAGCAGAGGATGGTCTTATTAGATAGACACCAAAGGGAGGAGAGGCCCTTGGTCCTGGAAAGACTTGATGCCTTAATGTAGAGGAATACTAGGATAGGGAAGCGGGGAAGGGTTGATTGGGAAAGGGGAGATGGACTATGGGATTTTCGGGGGAGGGGGGAACCAGGAAAGGGAACAACATTTGAAATATAAGTAAAGAATATATCTAATAAAAGAAAAAATGTGGCCTTGGACCCGTGAGATAAATAAGTTGACAAAGATGCCTGTTGCCAGTCCCAAGGACCTGAGCTTATTTAATACCAAGGACCCATGGTGACAGGAGAGAACTGACTCTTACAAATTGTCCTATGACTTCCACACATGTGCCGTGAAGTTACACCCTACATACAGAGAAATAAAGAAACAAATATTTTAAAAAATTAAATGAAAAGGCATATACCATAGCAATCCCATTTTTCAGTTGGGGACTGTAAGACCTAAATGTTCCAAGGTTACAGGAAAAAAAAATAGAAATGCCAGACCTCAGTACAATATGCTCCTAAATAGTATCGCTTTCTCTTTATATGTATGTATATACATACATATAAATGTATAAATATATACTTATATACATTTAAACATACATATAAATGTATATGTATAAATATATATGTATATACATACATATAAAGAGCCCAGAAACTGATTGTAGTAAGCCTGATTAAAAAAAAAATCTAACACAAAAATATTGAGTGATTTTTTTTTTAAAACTAGTTTTTGAAGATCTATATTCTAGCCTGGTTTCCTTACAATGTAACCGTCAACATTTTATTTGGACTCCATGTGCCTCAATTTCTTATTTATTACGTGCACTAATGACTTTTTTTTCTTTTGATTAAAGCAATTGGAGAAGTTAAAAACAACACTATACAAATGTAAAATCGGGCCAAAACTTCACCATTTTTTAGGTTTTTTACAAACATATTACTAACATGATTCTGCCTTACCATTAAACTGTAAAATTATTCTACACTAGTCATTATGAACACCTAGGAAATGAAAACTTTTAAATGTGGCCTTTAATTTTTTTCTGCCAAACATTGTAGATCCTCTTTTTTAGCCAAACTTTTATGTTCCTTGTTCTTTTAAGCCACAAACCGGTTGCCCACATAGCCCAGTAAAGCCATCCATTTCTAAACCCCTGCAGATAATCCTCATTTGGTTTTAGATCCTTTAACTGCTCCCACCAAGTGACAATCCATAAGCCACATCAAACTGGCTTCAGTCTGCTTTTCTAGGACAAGTCCCAACCCCCATCCACTCCCTGCCACAAAAGGGATTTTCCCCCTATATTTAATCTTTCCTAAATCTCCATCCTGTAATTCCTGTGTATAGTTCCTGCTGTTTACAGAACAAACAAACAGCTGGTATCATTAAGACATTTATTCGGAGTAACCACAGAAGCATAATTTATGTATCTTTTCAAGTTACGAGGGTACACAGATCTTTTACTTATTTTTCAACACTACACACACACACACACACACACACACACACACAATGGCTCTAGCTTTAAGAAGGGCAGACCGACTATCTGACATACTTTCCCACCCCCCCACTCCACTGTCCTTGCTCTTAATTTAGGCTCTGTTTTCCGTGGTGACACTGGTGTTCTTCCCACCTCTCTGCTCCCTCCCTATCCAAACCTGGTGTCCTGGGGAGCACTGGGCATGCTCAGTAGCCACAACTGATGCAGGAAGCAAACCGGGATCTTTTTTGCGGCATTAGAACCCGGTTGCAGCCGAAGGCCCAAAATCAGTGGCCCAGAATTGCTCTATCCTTCTACGGTGTCATTTAACTGTGTATTCGAAAGATGAGTACGGATTTGGAAAAGGACAGTTTACAGCGGTCCTAGTCTGCAAGGTGGGTCACAGCCGAAGAGCTTAAAACAGTCTCTTACGTGCTTTGGTGCTGCGGAGATTTCTGCTGTTCTGAGATATGATCGTGCTGATAGAAGGCTAGGAGCTAACGTTTGACATCTCTGCTTCACCATGTAAATACTGACCTTCCCCCACCCCTCACTCACGCCTCCCTTGAGCTGCCCCAGACTAAAAGGGATGCTGCCTTAAGTCCAAGGTCTGTGCGCCAGACAGAGGGATCGTGTAGAAACAGGCAAATCAATCACGTAAAATATTAAATCAAGCTGGGGGCTAACGGACCCAGCGACAAACAAATGGG
Source organism: Tokudaia tokunoshimensis (assembly GCA_036184795.1). Lineage (NCBI taxonomy): Eukaryota > Metazoa > Chordata > Mammalia > Rodentia > Muridae > Tokudaia > Tokudaia tokunoshimensis. The sequence continues at coordinate 36,117,757 of BTHU01000004.1, read as the reverse complement.
CTAATGCCAAATGACAGTTCGGGAACCTTTCAGATACTCATATGTGAATAGTATGCCTGTCTCCAAAAGCGCATACCTTCCACGTACATGAACTGTGGTACACTTCCCTTTGAGAAAGATACTGACAGATCTCTCTCTCTCTCTCTCTCTCTCTCTCTCTCTCTCTCTCTCTCTCTCTCTCTCTCTCTCTCTCTCACACACACACACACACACACACACACACAGGACCCTTTTCCCGTTTTTCCTGCTGAGACTACATCTCTAGAGCTTCAACTGCAGCGGATTCCCTCACCTCACTGCCTGAGGATGGAGCACAGGAAGAAATATATTAAGGGCTAAATAGGAGGGGGGGGGCTATTCTTTGCAGGGGCTTGAGTCAAAACTGCAAATCTTCGGAAACAGAAATATAAGCAGCAGCAGGCAGAGAGAAAGACACACAACTGCCCTGCCGCTAAACCCTAGCCATTTCTTCAAACAGCAACAAACATGAGCCATTTCATCACCATGCTGCATCCATATTGAGAAGGTGGAAAAAGCATGTGCTCTGCTTTAAGCATTTCGGTCTCCGAAGATGGGAGGAGACCCTGTCCATATGTTGTGGGAGCTATCCACCACCTCAAAAGTATACTCTGCCCGCACCTAGCAGCGTACCACTTGCCTGACAGGTTCAGCAGCAAAGCGGTTCATCTATGACAGCAGGTTGTCTCTTACCGTAGGCAGCAGCGGCTCCATTTGCGCTCCCTGGTCTTTAATCTCCATGTTCTGTAACACCTCTGGAAAAAAGCACCTTGCTCTGCAGTGCCTTCGGTGTCTTCCACTCAGCCGGGCACTCGCTCGCTCTGCTTAGTATTCGGATCAGGTAGCTCTGAAGCAGGAGGCAACTGCACACTCCAACTCACCAGAGTCACATGGCTCCTACTCACTCGGGCTGCTGGCCAGGTTTTGCACTGATTGCCTTGGCTCCTTGGGCCGGTAAGAGAGAACGAACCCCGAAGCCCTGAGTCACTGCCCACACCTGGATACTTGTACAAAGTACAGCCCACAATGCTCCAAGTCCAAAGGGCATTGAGAATTTTGCCTGAGATGATAACTTCTTATACAAATGAGTTCATGCTGGCCTCTAACCAGCTCAGTCTGATTTTGACACCTTGAGGCACTCACTGCATTCCAAAATCCTATAGGAAATAACAGTTCAAATATGGTGATGTCAATGCAAAGTCTTAATAGGAGTTCTCTTATCTACTATCATTTAGTATGATATTTGAGGTAATATGACCTCAAAATTAGAATATCAGTGAGCTTGAACTATTCGCTAATTTAAAAATGTAAGTTATTTGTAAATTCGTAAAATAGACATTTTCTATGTTTAAATTGTGAAAAACTGGCAAGTCATACACTATATAAAATATTATATTATATATAAATTATATATAAAATGATTTTTTTTCTAAAATTTGTCTCTCAAAAAAGAGAGGAATTTAAAATATTCTGACAATAGCAATGACTAAGATATATTAAAGGTCAATTAAAACGTTGCAAATCTGACGAGTAGCTTAGGCATATATTCCTTGCCTTAACTAGTTAAATAATTCATGCAAGGAAAGGAGTCAAAGAACATCGTTAGAAATGTGAAATTGGTGATAGTCTACATATACAATCTTTTAAATAATTATGGGATTAATCTCACATACACATTTCTTGAAATTAATTATAGGATTTATTTTCTGAATGTGAAGTCAAACCCAGAGCTTTGGATATGCTAGGCAAATATTCTACCTAGGTCTTTGAGAGAGGATCTCAGTACGAAGCAAAGACCAGCCGTGAAATGCTTATCTTCCTCTCTCTTCATTCTTAGTGCTGAGATTACAGGTGTCAGCCAGCACTGTTCCTGGTTGTATCTATTTTAAGGAATGAAATTCATCTATCCCTGGACCTCAGATTAAGAATATACAAGTTTAAAGTATATAAAAATATAAATCTCTTAGGAACTAAAAGAGGATGGCTGAAAATTATGACTATAGTTTATTGTAAACTTAAAAAGCCACCAGATTTTATAACCTTTAATTGGCAGGAATTTACATAAAAATAATATTAATATTACACTAAAGTTTATATATCTCTCAATGTAGATGGAATTATACATATCTTTTTCATCTTTAACACAATTCTTAAAGTAAGTTTTTATTGCTTTATGGGAAACTACTAGTTTTTATACCATAATGATGAGAGTAACAGTTTTATTCATAGGACATTTAGATTATAAAATGGAATTGAATCATAAGGTATTTGACTAGTAATAAGTGTGTTCAACTTGATTTCCTATAACAAATTGCTGAGTAAGTGTTCCTATTCACACACATAACAGTAACAATCAGAAAAAATTTATGAGTAACATAATAAAAATGTCCTTTGAACATTAATTTCTATTCAAGTAACTCATCTTAAGTCACCCAATTTATATTTTTTCTAAACTAATTTAAATTAATTTAAATATAATTAAGAAAAGTCTAACTCTTAATTCCAAGAGAGAAAATAAAAACAAAATTGTATTTAAATTACTATTAATCGGCATTTTTCTACAATATGCATTAATAAACTCTGAACATGCTTTGCTGGAGCAACCATTACTTGGGTACTTACTCAACTAACAGTACCAGTCTAATAGGATTCATCAAACCAACTGCTAAAGCTCAAGGTCATTAAGGTGGCTCACTCAGCAGGAAGTGGTGCTCGCCTCCAAGCCTAATGAACTGACTTGCACTCCCAGAGCACACATAGTAGTAGAAGGAGAGATCAAACTGCCACAGATATATACAAAATGTAAAATAATAATAATAAATAATGTAATATAAATTTTAAAAAAATCCTATCTTTCTATACATCTCTGATCAAAAGCATCAAATACTTGCCTAGGAAAAATGAAAGAAGAAAAAGAAAATTGCCCTCATTTAACCTACTATATCTATTTCATAAAATATCTTACAGGCCAAAGCCTGAGATAGTGGATCAATCAATACCCTAACCAACTCGCAGTGGAAGAGATAAGTCTAAAACTAACAATAGCTGAAGAGAGAGTACTCGTCATGAGGTAATGGAATTTTTACTAAGAAAACAAAGAATTTTCTAGCTCAGTATCATTGGTTTCAAAATTCTGGTGGTAAAGAGAAATAAAATAGAAGAGAAATTACAAATTTTATAAGGAAATCTGAAATACATGAGTACATCTTATCTGTACATCCTTGGTGGAAGCCAGGAGATGAATTATTCAGTGCTTTCCTTTTTGAAAATTGCTCCAAAGTGAATTCTGTACAATTCCTAATCCAAAGTATTTCCCCTTGGGCCTAGATCAGTAGTTCTCAACCTATGGGTCATGACCCCATATCAAATATTTATATCACAATTCATAACAGAAGCAAAATTACAATCATGAAATAATTTTAAGGTTGGTATCATCACAAAATGAGAAACTGTATTAAATGGTCACAGCATTAGGAAGGTTGAGAACGGACCTAGATGATTAAAAATAGACTTCTCTTGTTTAGAAATCCAGTAAGAATTTATTGAAACCTAACAGCCAGAATTGGAAGCATCATATTAAGAACTGTATGACTAAGTTCATCAAAGAAAATAAATTAATGTTCTATACACCCCACAAGAATGTGACAATAGTCTTAGTCTCATTCTATTATGTTTGAGATACTATGTTTACTAATGATATTCTTCCTGTCATATCCAGCAATATTAAAGTAGAATTTTCCTCTCTGAAGAATGAAATAAGAGTAGGAATCGGCCGGAGTCCAGCTTAGAAAGAGGCAGTACGGAAAGCACTGAACAAATGAGTTAACCTCATCTCTAGCTGCCCTCTCCTAACCTATCCATTTGTGGGTAAGGAAAGGGAAATAACCTCCATGTGAGCTTCCTTCCATGATCTGTCCTGCATCCTGAGACTCTTGCTGAGCCCAAGTTCATCTCCTCTCTCAAGTGTACAAATCACACTGTATTCAATGTTCTCTTGTTTTACTTCCTTTCACTATTTTAAGATCTGAGAATAAGATATTCACATTAACACAAAGTTTACATTGCACAAGTGGCCATCTAATATTGATTATAACTGAAGGAAACATTGGGTTCTAGAAATTACTACCAACACTAATTTTGAAAAAAAAAGATTTATTTTTCAATTTTTTTTTTCAGTATTGGATTTCTAGCTTGGATCTCAAAGTCCCTTGCATTTTAATATAAAATATCTGAACATTTGGCTGGCAATGACTTTAAAAATATTTTTTTTGGTTTTTTTTTTTTTTTTTTTTTTGGTTTTTCGAGACAGGGTTTCTCTGTGTAGCCCTGGCTGTCCTGGAACTCACTTTGTAGACCAGGCTGGCCTCGAACTCAGAAATCCTCCTGCCTCTGCCTCCCAAGTGCTGGGATTAAAGGCGTGCGCCACCACCGCCCGGCTCTTTAAAAATATTTTATGTTAATATTTTAAAAATATTTTGCATATGATAGTGCATCACAGCACTGTTTACATCCTTTCTTTATGTTCTGTCCCAACAATTCTATATCTTTTGGGACCTATATAAATGTTCTGAGCAATTTAAAACATACTATGTTGATTTGTAAGATGAATCAATCAAAGAATTTCATTGAATTTAACTGATTCAAAAGATACCAAAAATGTTTTCTTTTTTTAAAAAAGATGTATTTATTTCTATTTATATGAATACACTGTAGCTGTTGTCATCAAACACACACCAGAAGAGAGAATCAGATCCCATTTCAGATGGTTGTGAGTCACCATGTGGTTGCTTGGAATTGAACTCAGGACCTCTGGAAGAGCAGTCAGTGCTCTTAACCGTTAAGCTATCTCTCCAGCCTCAAAAATGTTTTCTTAACAGCTTAAAAAAACGAATCCTGATCACTATGGGACAAGTTAAGAATGCCTACTATAAAACATAAATGTGGGACATAGTTATCCACAATTGGAAAGTCACTACTTAAAGACATTTTACAGGTGCTTTGGGACCCTAACCGGATAGTAATTTTAGCCAATCATCAGAAAAAGAATATGCAAACTAAGTAATGTATTCCAGAGCTGTGCTGAAGTACAAGCTAAAAGAGACAGCTTAAACCACATGTCTCTTAGATCATAGCTGGTTTTCCCAATCTTGAAATTTGAACAATTTTAAGTTTTAATTTTAAGGTATTGCCTAAAGGAGGGACTCTTGCAGTCTATGTCCTCACTTGATGAATGGGAAACAGCATCTTAGTCCAAACTAGCTCAATTCATTAAGAACTAAATGACTACTGTGCACTAGAAACTACATTGAAACAAATAAGACATGGACTCTGCTCATAAAAGGCCACAGTTTAGACCTGTTGCTATCTATTATAATGCTAGATTCTATACCCAGAGGTCTAGGCCTACAAGTGACTTCTCATGTTTACAAATTTTGTTCCTTGATTTAATACTATTGGTTAAATAAAATTGGCTACAGCCAATTACTGGAGGAATTAGAGGTACGTGGGTGAAGAGTGACCTGGTTGGAGGAGAAAGATGGGAAGAGGAGGAAGCCACCTCGAGGGCAAATGAACGATGAGCACAGGGCCAGGAGAAACAGCAAGTATCCTTGGCACACTGCTGGGGAGGGAGCCAGGCCAGCAGTTAGAGTAGATTAGGAGTTACCCTCCCAGTAATTGTCAAAGCCAAATAAAATAACTATAGTCAGAGTGTCACATATATGTAAGTTAATCAGGGACAAGCTTAAATTGGTTGTATTACAATTATTTGACAATATAGCTAAATAAAAATTATATATGAAAAATAAGAGACTGAAGTCTAAAATGGAGATAAAATGACTTTTAATGACATTCTTTTCATCCTTACTATAAAGATTTAAACTCCATTAGGTGTTTCTTTTGTGTCAAAAAGTTAAAATTTCCCTTCTTTGACATAAAAAAAAAATCAAGTCTCAGCTTACTACTTCTCCAATTATCAACCTTTTTTTGTAATTATTACTGTCTTTACTAAATGGTCCTGAATGTATCATTTCTGTTCCTAACTTTGTAATACTTATTATAAAATTGATCTTGTGGTAAAATAACCTTTCTACACAAAGTTAAAGAATTACACCAAAATCATTGTTATTCAAAGTGTGCCCTGTGTAAGTTTTACTACAGATTCTTAAATTATGAGGAAGAAAAATTTGTTTACTATAGAGTTTGCATTGTCAAAGACGACAACTGTTACATTAACAAAGGAAGAAAAAATTAATACTCAGCAATTTCTCTGCATAATCATTGGTAACCAAACTATTAGTGAATTCTTATACATTGTATATGCAATATCAAGAGAAACTTTACATATTACATAAAATCTAATATCCTGAATATTTATCGTAATTTACTGTAATCATCAGAGAATTTTAAAATGTTTTCTAATTACTTGCTTATAAATGGACTTATTTTTCTTATGACTAGAAAACTTCATCAGAAACTGTAATTTGGACATAACACAAAATAATTTTAAGATAGTAGTTTATTAGAAATTTCAATAACGACTTGTATATTTTGTTTTGCCTGCTTCTGTAAAAGAAGAAAAAGGTGACTTTTCAATGTATTGTGTTGATCACAGAATGAGCTGTCCAGAATTTACTAGAAGACCATTAACTAGAGATATACTGCCTAACCAATGTGTTAGTAGGGAAAGGAGATAAGACCTAAAGAATAATATTTTGCCAGGAAAATCAAGAATGATATAGAAACTAGAAAAAGATTCATTTATAATCTCACCCACTGAAAATAGTCACTCTTGGCTTTTGGCATGTATTATCTACTTTTTGACTTTTCTGAAGGTAATGGGCATAGTTCCTTTTTGTTTATTCTTTTCATTGCATTAAAATCAAGTGTTGACTTATAATTATGAAATGGAAGTCCTTATCTTAAAGGATATCTAAGTAAACTCTGAGATTAAACTGTAAAGGTATATTACAATATACTTTTAAGGTGTATCTCTGCTATTTCACCTAGGCTGTTGTACTTTCTACTTTCAAATTCTATGCATTCATTTGAAATAGTTACTTATCATTATTTCTTCCTTTCTTCATCCTAAACCAAGGCTCAACTAACAGAAAAGAACACACATAAAGAGAGTACGTCTTACTCATTTCCAATTCTTCTTCTCTTCAGTTCTATGGAAGCCTTTGCCATGGACATCTTGGATCTTCAGCTTTCCTTACCACGCTACTATTTGGAACCAGTATCTAAGTTTAGTCTCCTGAAATTCAACTGGATTTGGATATTACATCATCCACTCCTACGCATTAAACACAATGAATAAATAAATAAATAAATAATGACACTTAAATAACTTCAAATTTGGTTATCACAGAAAATATCTTGCTTCAATACAAATATATCAGGTCATAATTTAACATAAGAAGAAATTAATTTTTAAAAAAAATTATTATGAGAAAATTAATGTTTACTTAAGCTTCTAATATTTCTCAGGAACACAAGTGTCTCATAAAGACAAAGACTGGTGTATTCATTTAATCAGTGTTTATTGACTAATTCCTATGGACACAATACTGAGCAAGGTACTGGAAAAACTAGAAAAGCATTCCCCAAGGAGGCTACAGTATGGAAAGAATATGAATACTCAGACATGTCCAAGGACAGTGTGATTGTCATAAGTATATGAAAGAAGTAAAGGGGTCACCTGTTCTAAAGCCAAGTGAAAGCAAGGGAATATCAAGGATGATACCTCAGGGAAGATGACATCTGAATCAAGTTTAAAGCATAAAAGTGGTTTCCCATAAATTCATGTATATGGCAAAGTAAAACATTACTAATACATGGTATAGACAATGCAAAACCATAGAAGGCATTACCGCATTCATATCACATGGACAGAAAAGTCAGCTGATATTCAATGTAAGACACAGATGAAAGGTAAGTTGAGATTTATATATATTTTTTTACTTACTTTTCTTTTTTTTCTAATTATTTAGGTCAAAACTAATTGTCTCTGAAGCAAGACTGAACAATAGAACCAAAAATATTTAAATTTGTCACAAATATTATTTTAGCTGAATATTAAACTATAATCAGAAGCATAATTCATCAAATAATAATGAAGTAAGGAAGAAGGTAATACACAGGGAAAGATTAACACACAGGAAGTTTGAAAAAGTCAGAAAAAAATACACTATCTTATGAATTTACTTAAAGATGCACTATATAACTATATTGTATATCATAAATCTATGGTAAAATGCATATATATATATATATATATATATATATATATATATATATATATATATAATCACCCATGTGATATAACATGGGTATGTGGTGGTGTATATATAGTTTAAGTGGAATTACACCACACAAGTTGTAAATGGTCACCTCAAGAGACACAGAATAACAAAAACCACATTGCCAGGCATAGGAATTCTTTCAGGTTGTTGGTCATGGGAATTCTAAGAGACTCCCAAAGTAATAAACAGCAACACCATTTTCCTTGACTGCCTCCTAGACCTTGAAGGTAAGACCTATTCCTGAAAACATGTACACTTTGAGCACACAAGTTGACATGATACCATGGGCAGAAGAAATTTCACAAGGTCCAATCTCTAGATGACAAGCTACAGACAATCAGTGCTACTGAGACGAGGAGAATGTGTTTTGACCAAGGACAAGGTTCCTGATAGGTTATTGAATACCAAGTAGTTTGCTCTCAATACATGTACTCTAAATAAACTCAGCAGGTGTGTTCGTGTACGTGTGTGTGTGTGTGTATCTAATTTTTAAAAAAAAGATCATAAATTTGAGAGGGAATGGAGGGACAGAAGAGACTGAAAGTAGAGAGAAAGAAGCAAAGAAACGTTATAAATATCATACTTATGTGTGAATTTTTCAAAACATAAATAATTTAAAGATTACAATGAGATTGAAAATAGAATTAATAAATTAATTGACACCACTATTATGACTTTGAAATCCCATCTACAAAATACAGATGCTAACAGGCTCTCAAACTAAGGAAGAACATTTGCATTCACTGCCTTAGTGTTTAAATAGGTTCAACAGAATGAATATATATATATATATATATAATTTAAGATATCTACCTTGCATAAAGGAATCACTAAAACTTATCCATAGTGAGCTTATATCTGAATTGATATGGACGCTTTTATGTAGGTTTCATATTCAAAGATTCTAATCTAGAAAGTTGGGATGATAATAAATGTTCTGTCATTTCAAACTGAGATGTTTATATTAAGTGGCCTGTGTATCACTTACTGTAACTTGATTTCCATATGTTCTCTTACCCAAGACAACATGTATCTTTCTTAAAGAAAATTATTTGAGCCTGTTGAGCCTGGTGTAGTAGAAGGAGGCAGAGGTAAGTGGATCTCTCTGAGTTTGAAGCCAGTTTAATCTACAGAGTGAGTAGTATAGGACATCCAGAACTAAGCGGAAAGACCCTGTCTCAAATCAAAAGAAAAAAAAAGGAAAGGAAGGAAGGAAGAAAGAAAGAAAGAAAGAAAGAAAGAAAGAAAGAAAGAAAGAAAGAAAGAAAGAAAGAAAGAAAGAAAATTATTTGGCTTAAATAGCAATAATTATTTAGCAAACGATAAATATTATATACATCCTAAATGAACTGATATGCTATGCATTAATTCACAAACAACAAAAAATCCACCATGGTTTCAGTCTTCAGGTTATATCCCATACCATACTAAACGTTTTATATAATTACTCAATTTACCCTTAATTTCAACCCTAAAAAATGCGTTTTTATATCAAATGATATATTTAAAAACTGAACTACATCCAAGTGAAACAACTTGCTGAGCTTCTTACAACTTGAAGCAGCCTAGTAAACCTCCAATAAAGGAGGCTACCTGCCTCAAAGTGAAGGGGTCAGCTCAGAAATTTTGGAAAATTCTATCAGACCCCTCCCCTCCTGAAAGAGAACAGTCATAAAGAACATAGGCAACCCTCCCCTCTGGAAGGTAGGGGCTAATTACATTCCTCAGACCACAGGGAGGAGGGACTGACTATCCCACCTGAGGGTAGGGGCTCCCTCCATTGGCCATCTACCTCATTACCTAAGGACCAATCAGTTTAAAAGTCACACTGTTCTGCCAATCACATTGATTGCCTTTAGAGCTGTATAAAAGCTCTCCAGACAGACTGCAAGTGGTTGTTCTCTCTCTCCATGTGCAAGGCGATCCCAACATGCTGGAACAATAAGCTCCTCTTGCTTTATGCATTGATTCCCTACTCCACATTGTTCACTCAGGAGGTCCCTAATAAGCTAAGGCTCCCAGAGTCTTACAAAAGAACATACATTTTACATTACGCTGTAACTGATCTTTAATTTGTTTAGGTTACCAAATAAATGCTTATCCCAAATCTAATTAGCATAAAGAATTATGATGTCCACATCTACACTCAGGATTTATACAAACTAAGAAAGTGTTGTTTGTTTTTAATAAATGTGGTCAAGCAATAAAACACAGTATTTCTATAACAATGATGTATGCAATGGTGCTATATTTATAGCAAGGCTTCTTCAAACTTCCTTTAGAGAAGAAACATGTGGTCCTTTCTCTTGACAGAAAATAATTGGAGTGATAATTCCTGTGTCAGGGTGAGAAATCCTGCAGTGTTAATGACCTGAGCTAGGTTGTTTGCCTTTATTTAGTCAAACATATAATATGCTTTCCTTGTGTCATCTGTTTCTTCTATATATGTAGTATATCATATGTTCCCAACAAATTCTCATTTAGTGTCAGATGATCAAATATTTAATGTCAAAGATAATCAATTATTTATCCAATTATTAATTTTAAAGCTAAAACATTTACTAATTATTAAAATTTATATAAAAGACTTCTACTTTGTGTCACAAAAGATGCTAGGTCCTTAACTGAACTATGAAGCTATAGTAACATAGATTTTGCTGGAGAGTGTAGAGGGTAATCCAGTAATAGAGTACTTGCCCAGCATGTGGGAAACCCTGACTTCAATTCCAAGTTTTTAAAAAAACAAAAACAAAGACAAGAGAAGTGTAAAATAAAGAAATAAAGGAACTTTGTATTCATGTGTAATATGATGTCCATGCCAACTTACGTAAGTTTTTTGAACTATTGAACTTTTGGTTTTGTAAAATTAATTAAAGAACAAGTTTAAACTGTTCTCAGAATTAAATCAGCTAATGCTAGTGAAGTACTTATAATATTTTCCAGTATATAGTAATACCTCAACAAATAGTGGGACTCATCATTATTTCATTGAGTGAACTAGCTAGGGATGCCCAAATGAAGATGACAAGAGAAGAGTTGGAAATGAGTTTGGGATGGGAAAAACATCTGAGTATGGATGTCTCTAGATTTAGAGCAATTCAATGAGGAGACCCCCGAGAAAACATCAACATTTCAACACATCCTGGTCTTTTCACTGGCCACTCAACATCCTAAATTTTTATGTATGTTGAATAAAAATATATTACTATAAAATATTTCCCAATAAAACAAGCCATTTCCAAACCTTTGGTAAGGTATCTTACAATCCTGGTAATGCTCTATGTATGTATTTCAACTTTCCTTTAAAACATACACACACACACACACACACACACACACACACACAAACACACACACGTTAGGGCAAAAGTTCAGAGCTAGTAAACACTAAAATGTTTCTTCACTAAAACACAAATATCACACACATGTGACTTAAAACATTGAGGACTTTTACTTTCAGGAATAATTTTGACTTGATCAGCATTATTGAAAACCAGTAGTTAAAGATAAAACAAAATGTGAGCAAAAATGAGTTTTGAAAGGCATTTGTCTTTTAGTATCTATCAGATGGTACTTTTTCATTAACCTTATGAGCTTCCCTATATATGAACATAACAATCTAGTTTTTAATACCAGAACTATCACTTACTTGAAAATCAGAAGGCAAGTGCTGGTCTTGTTATTATTTCCAGCGACAGTAAAATGAAGCAAAACTAATTCCAGAAGTGTCTGAAGAAATACAGGCCAGAGTGTGAGCAATCCCCAAGATGTGGATCCTTGCCCTAAGGAAAGGGGGGGGAAAGAAAAAGGATCAAAAATGGTTGGTTGTCATAACCAAACATTGTATTGATCCACCTAATTTTGTTTCCAATATAAGCACTTGTAAAATTTTAATTAAGTCTATACTGTATCATATAAAAGCAATTTTCATCTTAATAAAAAGGAAAATCTAAAACTGAATGTGCAGTTCAAATGCAAGAAAGTTAAAGTCACACAAAGCAAGAACTTTTGTAAGACAAATATTTTATTGTCTTCATCACTAGTTTTTTATTTTAAAATTAAAATGAGTAAACGTATTATATTCTTCCTTAGTAATCAGATCTATTGAAAGCATACCTATTTCAATTATTACTGACTTTTCTATTATAAAAATTATACTAACAACAATAAAATGTTTTGCTTTTCAGCAAATTGCTATATCAAAGCTTTTATATGCCAGATATATAATAGTCACTGTCCTAGTACCTAGAGGACATAGCAGGAAAATAAAACATTGAAAATACTGTTTTGAGCCAATATCAAATTAAATGGAGAGGTATGTGAAGCAATCCCACTAAAATCGGGGACAAGACAAGGATGCCCACTCTCCCCATATCATTCAATATAGTCGAAGTGCTAGCTAGAACAAAAAAACAACAAAAAGAGATCAAGGTTTACAAAATGGCAAAGAGGAAATAAAGGTATCACTATTAGCAGATGATATGATAGTATACTTAAGGAACCCCAAAAATTCCACCAGAGAACTTCTCCAGCTTATAAACAACTTCTGCAAAATGTCAGGATATAAAATTAACTCAAATAAATCAGTAACCTTCCTTTATACAATTATAAACAGGCTGAGAAAGAAATTAGGGAAACAACTCCCTTCACAATAGCTACAAATAATATAAGATATCTTGGGGTAACTATAACCAAACAAGTGAAAGACCTGTATGACAATAACTTCAAGTCTCTCAAGAAAGAAATTGAAGAAGATCTCAGAAAATGCAGAGATCTCCCATGCTCATGGATTGGCAGATAACATAGTAAAAATGGCCATCCTACAAAAGACATTGTACAGATTCAATGCAATTCCCATCCAAATCCAAACACAATTCTTCAAAGACATGGAAAGAGCAATTCTCAAATTCATCTGGAATGGCAACCTAGAATAGTGAAAACAATTCTTAACAATAAAAGAATGGCTAGGGGAAATCACCATCCCTGACCTCAAGCTGTACTACAGAGCAATAGTGATTAAAAACTGCATGGTATTGGTACAGAGTCAGGCAGGTTGATCAATGGAACAGAATTGAAGACCAAGAAATAAAACCACACACTTATGGACACTTGATATTTGACAAAGAAGCCAAAAATATACAATGGAAAAAAAGAAAGCGTCTTCAATAAATGGTGCTGGTCTAACTGGCTGTCTGTATGTAGAAAAATGAAAATAGGCCCATATATTTGTCACCTTGAACAAAGCTCAAGCCCAAGTGGATCAAGGATCTCAGCATAAAACCAGATACACTGAATCTAATAGAAGAGAAAGTGGGTAAAAGTCTTGAACGCAAGGGCACAGGTGAAATTTCCTGAACAGAACACCAGTGTCTTATGCTCTAAGATCAACAATTGATAAATGGGACCACATAAAACTGGAAAGCTTCTATAAGGCAAAGGACATCGTCAATAAGACAAATAGGTAACCTAAAGATTGGGAAAAAAATCTTCACTAACCCCCCATCTGATACAGGGTTAACATACAAAATATATAAAGAATTCAAGAAGCTGTCAACCAAAAAACCAAACAACCTAATCAAAAAATGGGGTATAAAAAGAAAATTCACAAGAGAGGAATCACCAATGACTAAGAAGCACCTAAAGAAATGTTCAAAGTCCTTAGTTATCAGAGAAATGCAAATCAAAACAACCCTGAGATTCTACCTTACACCAGTCAGAATGGCTAAGATCAAAACCTCGGGTGACAACACATGTTGGCGAGGATGTGGAGAAAGAGGAACACTCCTCCGTTGCTGGTGGGATTGCAAACTGGTACAACCACTCTGGAAATCAATCTGGATGTTCTTCAGAAAATTGGAAATATATTTACCAGAAGACCCAGCAATACCACTTTTGGGAATATATCCAAACGATGCCCCACCATGCCACAGAGGCATGTGTTCCACTATGTTCATAATGGCCTTATTTGTGATAGACAGAAGTCAGAAACTACCCTAATGTACCACGACAGAAGAATGAATACAGAAAATGTGGTTCATTTACACAATGGAATACTACTCAGCTACTAAGAACGAGGACATCCTGAGTTTTGCAGGCAAATGGATGGAACTAGAAAATATCATCTTTAGGTAAGTAACTCAGACACAAAAGGATATGCCTGGTATGTACTCACTAAAAAGTGGATATTAGCCAAAGAAATAAAAATAAAGCAAGAATACCCAAGATACAGTCCACAGAACTCAAAAAGGTCAACAAGCTGAAGGGCCCAAGTGAGGACACCTAAGTCCCACTTGGGACAGAGAGGAAAGCAATCACAAGGGGGGAGGGAGGGAAAGAGGGCCAGCAGAAAGAATGGAAACATGCAACCTCGGGAGGTAGGAGGTTGGGGGGACCCTCCAGAATGTACCAGAGACCTAGGAGATGAGATACTCTCAGGACTCAAAGAGAGGGACATTAGATGAAATGTCCTACAGTGGGGAGAGGGAACTTGTAGAGCCCACCTCCAGCAGAAAGACAGGGCATCAAGTGAGGGATGAAGTAGCCATCCCACAGTCAAAACTCTGACTCATAATTGTTCCTGTCTAAAAGAACTGCAGGGATGGAAATGGAGAGGAGCCTGAGAAAAAGAAGGTCGGTGACAAGCCCACAGTGGGATCCAGCTCAAGGGGAGGCCCTAAGACCTGACACTATTTCTAAGGCTGTGGAGCACTCACATAAAAGGGACCTATCATGACTGCCCTCCTGAAGACCCAACAAACAGCTGAAAGAGTCAGACGCAGATATTTGCACCCAACCAACGGACAAAAGCTCCTGACCCCTATGGCTAATTAGGGAAAAGCTGAAAGAAGCTCAGAAGGAGGGCAACCCTGTAGGAGGACCAGCAGCTTCAACTAACCGGGAACCCCCCCCCCCGAGATCTCTTAGACACTGGGCCACCAACCAGGCAGCATATACCAGCTGACATGAGGCCCCCAACACATATATAGCAGAGGATTGCCAGGTCTGGGTTTAATCAGAGAAGATGCACCTAATCCTCAGGAGACTGGAGGCCCCAGGTAGTTCAGAGGTCTGGAGGTGTGGGGGAGGAGAGGGTGGGGACATCCTAGTGGAGACAGGGGGCAGGGAGGAAGTATGGAATGTGGAACAGTTAGAGGATAGACCAGAAGGGGAATAAAATCTGGAGTGTAAAAAAAAGAAAAAGAAAAAGATTAAATAAAAGAAGGAATATAAACAAAAAGAAAATACTGTTTTGTAAAAAAAAAAAAAATAAAAAATTAAGCAGTCAAAGAATAAGAAGGTAAGGGAATAAAGCACACAGTCTATGAGATAGCGATGAGAGCAGTAAACACAACACAAAACAGAATGATTGGGTAAACTGTAGTCTATTGTTGAATGGAGAGCCAGCTACATCACTGGTGTAAAATTTAAGTAAAGTTCTAAAGGAAGAAACAGCTGTAGACAGGGATTCTTCATGAATCAATTTCTATACTGTGAGAACAATGGAAAGATACACAGGAAAGGATGAAGACCCAGAGCACCCAAGAAACTATGGGATTCTGGATGTTCCTCTTGGTACAGCCAACAGTATTTGCTGGGAACATAATGTGGCTATAAGAGAAAGACAAGAGCCAAGGATGTTGGTAAGATTTTTGACTAAGCAAGGTTGACATTTCTACAGCCCAAGAATGCTGAGGTCTGAGAGCTTACTTATATTACCCACAGGAAAGCTGGTGGGGAAGTTCATAGGCACAGTCCAATACAGTGGTAGGTGACTGTGTTCATGTTTGCATGTGCGTGGGGTAGGGGGTTGCTTGACTGCATGAATAGCCATCCCAAAACCAGTCACTGTCTCCTTCCACCATTGTCAGGTGCACAGGGCAGAGGCTTTTACCTGCTCACTACCTTGACAGCCCTGAAGCAGAAATTTTAAGAACTAATATAAAAGACACTTGAGTATCAGAAGTTATACTTCACAAGATTGAAAAAGAAGAACAAAAAAATAGCATAGAATTGAAAGGAAAAGTGGACTTGAAAATATATCAAATATTACTTGATGACAAAAGATATTTTAACCTGTCTTTATAAATTATTTTACTATATCCTATTTCTTATATTGTTTTTGACATATTTCTGACTAGCGAGTTAGTATGAGAATGTAGTAGTTATGTCAATTCATTATTTTACAATAAATAACAATATGAGCAGCAATTTTTTTTCATCAAAATAGGAGGTAGAACATTCACTAGGGAAGGTTTAGTGATTTGATCAGCAATAAATAAAAGTTATTTCCTTTATTAAAATGCCTGATTACATAAGAAGTGCACAAATATTTTTAAACTGTATCATGGTATCAGCTCTCTCACCATGAAACTGTAATTCCTGTGGTCTGGTCGACATGGATCTGCTGGAGACAGGAAGCAAAGAATGCCATTCAGCTAAATGAATGAATGAATCATTATGGTAAACTAGATATAATCCCTAGAGTCAGGTCAGGACATCAGAGGTAACAACAATGCAGCTCTCTTCATAAGAGCATGGGTGTTTTTGCTGGTTTTTTTTTCCCAACTCTGAATGGAGAAGATACTGATTTAAGACCTTATTCAAAAGATTCCACCACAGTCTATGATCTATAACAGTATGAACTGAGTTTGTCTTCTTCTGTTTCCCCACATCTATCTTGGTGCTAAATGCTTAACAGAACTTTAATAAACATTTTAATGAATAAGAACATGAATGAACATATACAAAAATTAAATGGATAAATTATCAAGCATCACTTGAATTTATGATGCTACCTAAGTCATAGATAGAATCTTGCTTAATAAACTATTTCTACAAAATGTTACCACAAATATACTGCATATATACAGAACACTTTAAAGAACATATAACACATGTGTATGTTTTATATATTTTATGATCTAACATATTATTACTTAACTGAAAGTCTGGTCAAGAAGTTTAATTTGGATCCCTCCCCCGGTCTCTCTAGCAAAACTATTCCTGGGAGAGAGATTCCTAGCACCTCCTTTTCTTGAGAGTGAGTATATTTTGAGAGTACCATGATGGATAAATCTGTATAAACTAGCAGATATGTTGATATGGAAGATTCAGTGTATACCATTAAATAACATTTAATGGATTAATTTTTACCAAGACTATGCCTTTTCATAATGAGAAAAAATATCATATATATCATATTCTAGCAATATATATGTATATATATGATATATATAATGTCAACCATGTGACATTACTTATGACTGACAACAGAAGCTTATGAAGCAGAATACTCAATATTTCCTTTGCCTTTTCTGAGTAACAAAAACCAGACCATACTTCAATGTGAGAGTAAAATTCTTACAAAGAATTTCTGTCAATCATACCGAGGCAGGCTTTAGATGGGCATGAAAAGGAACTTCTTTGAACTGAAGTTGAAGATTCTGGGTTCTGGATACAGGATTCAAGTAGATTTCTCTTTGGAGAGTATCAAGTTTGCCATGACACATAGTACCATGTGAAAGCAATTTGCATGAGAAAAAGTGACTTAGAGAATTAGAAAACTACGTATGTTTACGGGTACATCTCTCAGCATGTGGATAACTGGTAGAAAGCACAAAGCAGCACGAAGACAGATGAATAAAACATAAGTATTTCTTCAGCAGTTCCCACATTAAGAGGTGAGCAAAGGTAAGAGAAAAAAATTAACTAAACTATCTGTGGGATAGCTTACAGCCATTGTTTTGGCTTCATTCTAGAAGTTTAATGCTATCTGTCTAGCATGAGGATTCCTTCTTTCCTTCTGAAGAGTCCTCAGTCAACTCTGGCTAGAGATTGTTGGACAAAGGATGGGCACCTGACTTGACACATACTCATCTCTATTTTCCCCCTGGATCCATAAGCTTGATATGCAATACATTTTGACTCCCATACCTCAGTAGCAGAAGAAAATTTTTAAGACCATATCTCCACTAAGAAAAAATGCCTGGAAGTCATAGGCCAAGCATAGTAGCACATGCTTACAATCCCAGCACTCAGAAGGCAGAGGTAAAATTAAGTTGTAAATTTAAGAACAGCTTGATATGCATGGTGAGTACTAGCTAGTCAAGTTAGGCATGTCTCAAAGGATTGATGGATGGATGGATGGATGGGTGGGTGGATGGATGGATGGATGGATGGATGGATGGATGGATGGACAGAAGAAGGAAAGAAAGAAAGAGAGAAAGAGAGAGAGAAAGAAAGAAAGAAAGAAAGAAAGAAAGAAAGAAAGAAAGAAAGAAAGAAAGAAAGAAAGGAAGGAAGGAAGGAAGGAAGGAAGGAAGGAAGGAAGGAAGGAAGGTGTAGTGGCTATTCCTGGTTGTCAACTTGACTAAATCTGGAATGAACTAATCAAGAATTGGAATGCTCACCTATAATCCTAATCTGGAGACTCAGAGATACAAGTTTCTGACCTGGATCTTGGCATGGAGATCTTGAAGCATAATGACTATGAATTCCAGAAGATTAATAAAAGGAGATCTCTGAGTTCAAGGTCATCTGGGATTAAAGGCACGGTGGCACACACCTTTAATTTGGGCCACACCCTCTATTGAAGACCTATATAAGGACATTGGAAGAAGGAAGATTCACTCTGGTTTTTCCTGGCCTGCCTTGTGGGACTGAGCAACTGCTAGATCCTTGGACTTCCATACACAAGTACTGCTGACTATTGTTGGGGAGTTGGACTGCAAGCAGTAAGTTATCGACAAATTCCCTAACTATATAGAGACTACCCATACGTTCTGTGACTCTAGAGACCCTGACTAATAGAGAAGTTGGTACCAGGAGTGGTTCTAGAGGAGCAGAAGTATAAGGATGAATATTTTAAAAAACTGGAGTTGGTTTGGTAATTCATCACCACCTTCAACTAGTGAAACCTCTCCAGATTCTCTTCCTCCTGGGAGTTCGGAGAATATTGAAGACCCATGGTTGAAACTATATTTCAAGCTTAAAGAAGCTAATGTCTTTGAGTATACTGATGAATTAAACGATTCAGTGATGTATAATACTTTCTACAAGTTGGGGAAAAAATCAAAAAATGATTTTGCTGGCTGGTTGCTCTTAGCATCTCAGGAAAAAACAATGAAGGAAAGGAAGAAATTGTGTGATAAAATTGAACAGCTCCTTCTAAGGTGAAAGATAAGTTATTGCACCTGGCCTCTCCCACCACTAAGAAAGAAGCACAATGTTTAGTGGGTCTATTTGGATTCTGGAGACAGCACATTTCTCACTTAGGTGTGTTACTCAGGCCTATTTACCAAGTGACTCGGAAAGCTGCTAGCTTTGTGAGGGACCTGGAACAAGAGAAGGCTCTTCAACAGGTCCAGGCTGCTGTGCAGACTGCACTACCACTTGGACCATATGATCCAGCAGATCCAATGGTACCTGAGGTGTCGGTGGCAGATAGAGATGCTGGTTGGAGCCTCTGACAGGCCCTTGCAGGTGAATCACAGAAGAGACCTTTGGGATTTTGGAGCAATGTTCTACCATCATCTGCAGACAACTACTCTCCCTTTGAAAAACAGCTCTTGGCCTGCTATTGGGCCTTAGTGGAAACTGAACATTTGACAATAGGACACCAAGTTACTATGCGACCTGAACTGCCCATCATGAGCTGGGTGTTATCAGACCCTTCAAGTCATAAAGTAGGACGTGCACAGCAGCAGTCTATTATCAAATGGAAGTGGTATATACGTGATCAGACCCAAGCAGGTCCTGAAGGAAAAGCAAGTTACATGAAGAAGTTGCTCAGATGCCTACAGTTTCTACTCCTGTTAAAATGCCATCTGCTTCCAAGCATGTACCAATAGCCTCATGGGGTGTTCCCTATGACTGGCTGACTGAAGAAGAGAAGACTAGGACCTGGTTTACTGATGGCTCTGCATGTTATGTAGGCACCACCCAGAAGTGGACAGCTGCAGCATTACAACCCTTTTCTGGGACAACCCTGAAAAATACAGGTGAAGGAAAATCTTCACGGTGGGCAGAACTTTGGGCAGTACACATGGCATTACAGTTTGTTTAGAAGAAGAAATGGCCAGATGTACGATTGTTCACTGACTCATGGGCTATAGCCAATGGATTGCCTGGATGGGTCAGGGACATGGAAAGATCACAATTGGAAACTTGGTGAGAAACATATCTGGGGAAGAAGTATGTGGATAGATCTCTCCAAATGGGCAAAGGATGTGAAAATATTTGTGTCCCATGTAAATGTTCACCAAAAGGTGACTTCATCTGAGGAGGAGTTCAACAATCAAGTAGATAAGATGACCTGTTCTGTGGACAGTCAGACTCTTTCCCCAGCCATCCCAGTCATTGCCCAATGGGCACATGAACAAAGCAGCCATGGTAGCCGAGATGGAGGTTATGCTTGGGCTCAGCAACACAGACTTCCACTCACCAAGGCTGACCTGGCTACAGAAGTTGCTGAATGCCAGATCTGCCAACAGCAGAAACCAACACTGAGCCCCAGATATGGCACCATTCCTCGAAGTGATCAGCCAGCAACCTGGTGACAAGTTG
This sequence comes from Tokudaia tokunoshimensis, assembly GCA_036184795.1. Taxonomy (NCBI): domain Eukaryota; kingdom Metazoa; phylum Chordata; class Mammalia; order Rodentia; family Muridae; genus Tokudaia; species Tokudaia tokunoshimensis. Next base: position 36,096,872 of record BTHU01000004.1, on the reverse strand, counting down.
ACTACATTGGAACACTTCCCCCGTGGAAAGGACAATGTTTCATTCTTACTGGAGTAGATTCTTATTCTGGTTATGGATTTGCCTTTCCTGCATGTAATGCTTCTGCCAAAACCACCATTGTGCACTCACAGAATGCCTTATCTATCGTCATGGTATTCCACACAGTATTGCTTCTGACCAAGGAACTCATTTCACAACCAGAGAAGTGCGACAGTGGGCCCACGATCATGGAATTCATTGGTCTTACCATGTTCCCCATCATCCTGAAGCAGCTGGTCTGATACAAAGATGGAATGGCCTTTTGAAGACACAGATACAGCACCAATTAGGTGGCAACAGTGTGGAGGGCTGGGTCAGAATTCTTCAGAAGGCAGTATATGCTTTGAATCCGTGTTCAATATATGGTACAGTTTCTTCCATAGCCAGGATCCATGGGTCCAGGAATCAAGGGGTGGAAAAGGGAATAGTTCCGCTCACTATCACTCCTAGTGATCCTCTAGGAAAATGTTTGCTTCCTGTCCCTACAACTTTAGGTTCTGCTGGCCTAGAAGTTTTGGTTCCAGAGGGGGGAGTGCTCCTACCAGGAGCCACAACAAACATTCCATTGAACTGGAAGCTCAGACTTCCCCTGGCCATTTTGGGCTTCCAATGCCCTTAAACCAACAGGCTAAGAAAGGAATAACCGTGTTAGGAGAAGTGATAGATCCAGATTACCATGGGGAAATTGGATTGCCTCTCCACAATGGAGGTAAGCAGGATTATGTCTGGAGTGCAGGAGATCCCTTAGGGCATCTTTTAGTACTACCATGTCATGTGATTAAAGTCAATCGCAAACTACAACAGCCTAATCCAAGCAGGATGACAAAGGACACAGACCCATCAGGAATGAAGGTATGGGTCAATCCTCCAGGAAAAGAGCCAAGACCTGCTGAGGTGCTTGCCGGAGGTGAAGGAAATACAGAATGGGTGGTAGAGGAAGGTAGTTATAAATACCAGCTAAGACCAGGTAACCAGTTGCAGAAACGAGGATTATAAGTAATATGAATTCTTCTGTCTTATTTTGTTAAGGATACATTTGTCTTTCTTCCAATTTCTTTAACATCAATGGTATTGAGACACTTAAAGAATGTTACCAAGGGACATTACCCCATTGTAAATTTACAAATGCGCTTGCGATTGTACAAGGAAGAGTTATATCATGTTAGGCGTATTCATGACCTTGTTATTGTTCCATGTGGACATGAGATATTATTTGTGTCAAGTTGACAAGGGGTGGATTGTAGTGGCTATTCCTGGCTGTCAACTTGACTAAATCTGAAATGAACTAATCAAGAATTGGAAGGCTCACTTATAATCCTAATCTGGAGACTCAGAGATACAAGTTTCTGACCTGGATCTTGGCATGGAGATCTTGAAGCATAGTGACTATGAATTCCAGAAGATTAATAAAAGGAGATCTCTGAGTTCAAGGTCATTTGAGATTAAAGGTTTGGTGGCACATGCCTTTAATCTGGGCCACACCCTCTGCTGGAGACCCATATAAGGACATTGGAGGAAGGAAGATTCACTCTGGCTTTTCCTGGCCTGCCTTGTGGGACTGAGCAACTGCTAGATCCTTGGACTTCCATACACAAGTACTGCTGACTATTGTTGGGGAGTTGGACTACAAGCTGTAAGTCATAGACAAATTCCCTAACTATATAGAGACTACCCATACATTCTGTGACTCTAGAGAACCCTGACTAATACAGAAGAAAAGAAGAAAAGAGAAAGAAAGGTAGACAGACAGAGAAATAGATAAGATAAATTGACAGACAGATAACAGAAAATGAAAAGAAATGTAATGAGTGACAAATTATTGGAATCTAGATATAATTCAGCATATCCTGTGCTTTCATCATGAAAAGAAATGTTCCCCTGTAGCTTAAATTGTATTTCTGTCTCTTACAAGTTAAAAGATTCTTATTTAGGGGACACATTAAAAAAAAGTATTGCTTCATTTTATTGTCACAGATTGACTTGATCTAAAAACATACTGATTATATTTTGATAGAGAACTAAAACTCAAAAAAGTGTCTTATACTTCCAGTTTAAAAACACAGTAAGATAGCACTGTTGAATTTTAAATCCAGATGTTCAAAGTCAGTTCCACTTCAATGATCACTACCTTGTAGTAACATTACTAAAGTACAGGCATCTTAACTGGAGTATTTAAAAATTGATAGAAGTTTTACAGACTATTTTACCTAGCAAATGGACTATTAGTACATGTTTAAGTTTTTATTCAATTTAAATTTTATAAATAGATTTGTGCTATACAGAACATATCACCTATAATCTTTTTATCTACTTAACAAGCAGTTATTTTCATGAGAATTCTATGTAAAGATAAAGCATGTAGCCAAATCTCTGGCTATTGCTCTGTTTGATTTTTTTTTTTTAGACTACTTGGGAATCTTGTTAAAATGCATATTTCAATAGTTCAGATTGATGCCAATGTAGCTTGTCTGTAAATCACAGTTGAAGAAACCAAACATTGTATGTACATGGGAGATCAATTAAAGTATATCATTCATCCTTTTTAACTAAAATGCTATAAATATTAAAACATGTTTTGAAAAATTTATTTTTAGTACAAATTTTATTAATTAACTTAATTTTAACTCTGCCTTCTGAGTGCTGGGATTGTAAGCATGTGCCACCATGCTTGACCTATGACTTCCAGGAATATTTTCTTAGTGGAGATATGGCCTTTTAAAAATATATTATCTTTTTATTAATTTATTTGAGTATAAAATTTTTGTAACAATGAAAGGCTCACTACTCTTAAAAAACTCTTAAAAACTCAGTTCTCATATACCAAACTAGCCACTTCAAATTATCTACATTTTTATCTTGCTTCAAAGACAGATATATTTCAAATATACGTAATATAGCCTTCTTTTAAAAAAATACAATTCTTCTACTGTACATCAAACAATGTTCTATGAAAAGGAGATGCAGGATAAAATAAATAAGAGAAAGCATATAGAATATAGTAAACATTAACAATGATAGCAATGAAAATTTGATCCTGAATATTAAACAATTTCACACATACATACACACATATGCAGACACACACACATACACACACACACATATAGCATTAAAGGAATTTAGAGGAAAGATTTGATTGTAACTGAAGCTATTCATAGGAAAGATGGAAACTAGTCTTACTTAGCAAAGATTTTCAGAGGCAGAAATAGAAAAGCAAGTGATTTTAATCTAAGGAAATGGCATGAATAGAGAAGGAAAAGCAAGAGTATACATAAATATGAACCTGAAAAGAGCTCCAGTTGTCTTAATAGAATAGTAGGAGTGTAATTTTAATAGTGATCTTAAAACCATGCAGCTAAGTAAAATACTGAACTGCAAGTTTGAGGCATTTCTAAGTAGCCAGGTTTTTACTTTGTGTCATAATTCAGTTCAAACTAGTTTTTTACTTTCAGAATTCAATTCCTTCAGATCTTTGAATCACTCCATTTTATCATTTAAATATAAATTAAAAAGACCACACTCAGAAGGGTTTTCCTAGACATTCTAAACCTGAATTTGAACCTAAATCTGAATTTACATTATTCTCCTTATTAATCTATTTTATGATTTCTCCCTACCAAATATAAGCTTACTTCTGCTTCCCACAGCATGGTTAACAGTAATCAAATGTTGTAATCAAATACCATTATCGCTTCTCAATAAAAGAATTGGTTTTCTTATCTAATGATTACTCTGTCTTTGAAAAAGAATGGATTTTCTACTGCTGGAGAGATGACTCGGTGGTTCAAGTGCTTGCCATGAAAGCAGGAAGGTTGGTCCTAAAAAAATTAGACACAGCCTCAGTGGGATGAAGTCAGATAGACAAAGAGACAAGGTCCAAACCTGGAGTGTGGAAATAGGTCATCTGGGTAGAAGGTTGGATGTGACAAGGAAGAGGTCTGCAGGTAAGAACTGTGCAGGCAGGTACTGAAGGAAACCTAGAGGTTGGTTGCAGGCACACAGGCAAGCGTGGTCAGACTATGCTGAGCCATTGGATGTGGGACTCTAGTTAAATCTGCTTGACTGGAGGGAGGTTGTGGATGGGAGATAGGCTGATTCATTAGGCTTGTTCCTGGAAAAGGATGTGCAGGATCTGGCTGGGAAAGGTTGGATGTCTATCCATTTTAGTATTTTTGAGTTGCTATTTTAATTTAAAAGGTTTTTTTTCTAAACAAGTATTGAAAAAAGTTTAACAGTAGGCTTTTTGATTACAATAAAAATTGTTATTAAACATTGCTTAATTATGTCAACTGCTTATTATATTTTGGTGTATTATAAGCTATGATTCACTGGGTAGTATCTGTACTTGAATATGACTTAAGCAGTGTCATAGTGTTATAATTGACACTGCTTTGATATGCATGTGCCTATCAGATAAGTGTCTATGAGATAAGGACAACTACCTATTAAGATGCTTCTTTAGATCTCCAAGCTTTGTTATACTATCTCTCCTCTCACTTCCCCTTTTCTCACCTCTGGCCCCCTCTCTCACCTCCTGCAATATGCCAATTGTGAAAGGGTTATAAAAATAAGCATCATTACACCCTTAGATGTCAAACTGACAGCCTGGCCACACTCCAGTACTCCACTTTTTTTATTATTACTATTTTTATTTTCTATATTCTTTATTTACATTCCAAATGATTTCCCCTATCCCAGTTCCCCCCCTCCCCGAAAGTCCCATAAGCCCTCTTCCCTCCCCCTGTTCCCTATTTACCTAAGAATTTCATGAATTCATTGTTTTTAATTGCTAAGTAGTATTCCGTTGTGTAAATATACATGGAAAATATCTCTGATAAAATTGAAGAAATATATAGAAAAACACGTTAAGATTGATTATTTCATGGAAAAATTATACAGATAAAATGGTAGGTATAAAAATATTCCTAAGTTGATTGAAAGTGGAATTATAAACATTTTCTGATATTGAAAATCTACAAGGAAAATATTTCTGATAAAATCAAGAAATATATAGAAAAACACGTTAAAACTGACTATTTCATGAAAAATTATACAGATAAGATGGTAGGCAAAAAAAATTCCTAAATTGATTGAGAGAAGAAGTAAAAATATTTTCTGATAAAATTGAAGATTTACATGGAAAATATCTCTGATAAAATTGAAGAAATATATAAAAAAACGTGTTAAGATTGAGTATTTCATGGAAAAATTATACAGATAAAATGGTAGGCATAAAAATATTCCTATGTTTTTTGAAAGTGGAATTATAAACACTTTCTGATAATATTGAAGATCTACAAGGAAAATATACCTAAAAATATTCAAGAAATATATAGAAAAACATGTTAAAACTGACTATTACATGGAAAATTATACAGATAAAATGGAAGGTATAAAAATGTTCCTAAGTTGATTGAAAGTAAAATTATAGACATTGTCTGATAAAACTGAAGATCCACATGGAAAATGCTTCCGTCAAAATTGAAGAAAAATACAGAAAAACATTAAAATTGAAGATTATCATGGACAATTATACTTACAAAATGGTAGGCACAAAAACATTCCTAAATTGATTGAAAGTGGAACTACAACCACCCCCCCCAACGACACTGAAGATCTACATGAAAAACATCTCTGACAAAATCGAAGAAATACACAGAAAAAAATGTTAAAATTAAATATTATCATGGAAAATAATAGTCAAAATGGTGGACACAAAAAACATTACTAAATTGAAAGAGGAGTCACAAACATTTTCTGATAAAATCAAAGAGCCACATGAAAAACATCTCTGTTAGGCTATGTTTTTTGTTGGGGAATTGAGTCTATTGATGTTATAAGATATTAAGGAATAGTGATGGCTGTTTCCTGTTATTTTTGATGTTCTTTTTAAGTTTGTGTGGTTACTTTCTTTTGGGTTTGTTAGAAAAAGATTACTTTCTTGCTTTTTCTAGGGTGTAGTTTCCCTCCTCCTGTTGGCGTTTTCCATCTATTATCCTTTGTAGGGCTGGATTTCTGGACAGATATTATGTAAATTTGGCTTTATCATGGATTATCTTGTTTTCTCCATCTATGGTAATTGAGAGTTTTGCTGGGTATAGTAGTTTGGGCTGGCATTTGTGTTCTCTTAGGGTCTGTATGAGATCTCCCCAGGATCTTCTGGCTTTCATTATCTCAGGTGAGAAGTCTGGTGTAATTCTGATAGGCCTGCCTTTATATGTTACTTGACCTTTCTCCCTTACTGCTTTTAATATTCTTTCTTTGTTTAGTGCATTTGGTGTTTTGATTATTATGTGCTGTGAGGACTTTCTGGTCCAGTCTGTTTGGAGTTCTATAGGCTTCTTGTATGTTCATGGACATCTCTTTCTTTAGGTTAGGGAAGTTTTCTTCTATAATTTTGTTGAAGATACTTACTGGCCCTTTAAGTGGGAAATCTTCACTCTCTTCTATACCTATAATCCTTAGGTTTGGTCTTCTCATTGTGTCCTGGATTTCCTGGATGTTTTGATTCAGGAGCTTTCTGCATTTTGCATTTTCTTTAACTGTTGAGCCAATATTTTCTATGGTATCTTCAGCACCTGAGATTCTTTCTTCTATCTCTTGTATTCTGTTGTTGATGCTTGCATCTATGACTCCTGAATTCTTTCCAAGATTTTCTATCTCCAGAGATGTCTCACTTTGTGATTTCTTTATTGTTTCTACTTCCATTTTTAGATCCTGGATGGTTTTGTTGAGTTCCTTCAGTTGTTTGTTTGTGTTCTCCTGTAATTCTTTCAGGGATTTTTGTGTTTCCTCTTTAAGGGCCTTTACCATTTGACCCATGTTCTCCTGTATTTCTTTAAGGGAGTTATTTATGTCCTTCTTGATGTCCTCTAAAAGCATCGTGAGAAGAGACTTTAAATCCAACTCTTGCTTTTCCAGTGTGTTGGGGGTATCTGGGACTTGCTGTGGTGGGAGATCTGGGCTCTGATGTTGCCAAGTAGCCTTGGTTTCTGTTGGTAGGGTTCTTGCACTTGCCTTTTGCCATCTGGTTATCTCTGGTGTTAGTTGGTCTTATTTTCTCTGGCTGGAGCTTGCCCCTCCTATGGGCCTGTAAACCTATGTTTATACTCCTGGGAGACCGACTCTCTTCTGGCAGAGTCTGTGCACAGAAGGCTGTGGAGCTGTCTGGTTCCCTGCTGCAAATGGCGGCTGGAAGGGAAGACTGTCCCAGCTGCTCCACTGATCATATGCCTTGTACGCTCCTAGCTGTACCCCTCCAGAGAGAAGGTGGAGATCTCACCTCAGCACTGAGGAGTGAAATCTCTGCTGGGAGATCACTCTCTCCTGGTGGGCCAAGCACAGAAGGCTGTGGAGCTGCCTGTTTCCCTGTTGCAAATGGCAGCCGGAAGGGAAGACTCCTGTCCCCGCTGCTCCACTGATCGTATGCCAGTACTCCTCTTTTATAACCATTATTAACAGCAGGTGATGATTAGTACAGTCACATTAGTTTAAAAACACAAAACATAAGGTTTACAGCAAGTAATGATTTAAAAGAATTGGCTTAAATGAACTCATGGAGTAAACTGTACTTTCTTTCCATATATTACCAATAATCAATTATTTTTAATTGTTTTTAGAGTTTTGAAATTATAACATAAATGTTAGCATTTTGTCTAGGCTTTGCCCTATAGTTACCTGGCAATAGCCAGGTATGCCTAACTCACTATAAAAGGAGCTGCTCTGCTTGGCCCCTCCTCTCTCCTCTCTCCTCTCTCCTCTCTCCTCTCTGTCCATGTCTCCTGTGAATCCCATAGACCTTCCCTTCTTTAAACTCCAGCCTCCTTGTCACTTTATCCCAGCCACCAATTTCAGCATGCACTCCCTGCTAACCCACAGCTACTTCTGCCAAGGAATCAGGTAGGCTTTCTGTAGATCTCACCCTCTCCTGATCCACCAAATCTAATCCGGGAGTCTTTTTTTTTCTATATTCTTTATTTACATTCCAAATGATTTCACGTTTCTTGGTTCCCCCCTCCCGGAAAGTTCCATAAGCCCTCTTCCCTCCTCCTGTTACCCAGTCAACCCCCTCCCACCTCTCTGTCTTGGCATTCCCCTACACTGCTACATCCAGTCTTTCCAGGACCAGGGGCCTCTCCTGCTTCTTCTTGGGAATCAATTGATATGTGAATTGTGTCTTCGGTATTCCGAGCTTCTGGGCTAATATCCACTTATCGGTGACTGCATACCATGTGTATTCTTTGTGATTGGGTTACCACTCTTAGGATGATATTTTCCAGTTCCAGTCATTTGCTTAGGAATTTCATGAATCATTGTTTTTAATAGATGAGTAGTATTCCACTGTGTAAATATACAACATTTTCTGTATCCATTCCTCCATTGAGGGGCATCTGGGTTCTTTCCAGGTTCTGGCTATTATAAATAAGGCTGCTATGAACATAGTTCAGCATGTGTCCTTATTGCAGGCCAGGGAGTCCTCTGGGTATATGCCCAGGAGTGGTATAACAGGGTCCTCCGGAAGTGTCATGCTCAGTTTTCTGAGGAACCACCAGACTGATTTACAGAGTGGCTGTACCAGCTTGCAATCCCACCAGCAGTGGAGGAGTGTCCCTCTTTCTCCACATCCTTGCCAAAACCTGCTGTCTCCTGAGTTATTGATCCTAGCCATTCTGATTGGTATGAGGTGAAATCTCCGGGTTGTTTGATTTGCATTTCCCTAATGACTAAGGATATTGAACATTCCTTTAGGTGCTTCTCAGACATTTGATATTCCTCAGGTGTAAATTCCTTGTTTAGCTCTGCATCCCAATTTTTAATAGGGTTATTTGGCTCTCTGGAGTCTAACTTCTGGAGTTCTTTGTATATCTTGGATATTGGCCTTCTGTCAGATATAGGGTTGGTAAAGATCTTTTCCCAATTTGTTGGTTGCTGTTTTGTCCTTTTGACAGTGTCTTTGCCTTACAGAAAGTTTGTAATTTTATAAGGTCCCATTTGTCAATTCTTGATCTTAGAGAATAAGCTATTGGTGTTCTGTTCAGGAAATTTTCCCCTGTGCCCATATGTTCAAGGTTCTTCCCCAATTTCTTTTCTATTAGTTTCAGTGCCTCTGGTTTTATGTGGAGGTCATTGATCCACTTGGACTTGAGCTTAGTACAAGGAGATAAGAATGGATTGATTTGCATTGTTCTGCATGCTGACCTCCAGTTAAACCAGTACTATTTGTTGAAAGGGCTATCTTTTTACCACTGGATGGTTTTAGCTCCTTTGTCAAGGATCAAGTGACCATAGGAGTGTGGGTTCATTTCTGGGTCTTCAATTCTCTAATCATTTCCCTAATTTCTTTCTCAGCCTGCTTATCCTTTGAATATAGATAGGAAGGCTACTGTTTTGCTTGAGTTGATTTTATATCTGGCCCCTTGATGAAGTTGTATATCAGCTGTAGGAGATCTCTGGTGTAGTTTATTGGGTCACATAAGTATACTATCATGTCATCTGCAAATAGTGATAGTTTGACTTCTTCCTTTCCAATTTGTATCTCTTTTTGACTTCCTTATGTTTTCTAATTGCTCTCGCTAGAACTTCAAGTACTATATTGAAAAGATATGGAGAGAGAGGGCAGCCTTGTCTAGTCCCTGATTTTAGTGGGACTGCTTCAAGTTTCTCTATATTTAGTTTGATGTTGACTAGAGGTTTGCTGTAAATTGCTTTTACTATGTTTAGATATTGACCTTGAATTCCTGATCTTTCCAAGACTTTTAGCATGAAAAGATACTGAATTTTGTCAAATGCTCTTTCAGCATCTAATGAAATGATCATGTGGTTTTTATCTTTGAGTTTTTTATGTAGTGGATTACATTGATGGATTTCTGTATATTGAACCATCTCTGCATCTGTGGCATGAAGCCTACTTGACCATGGTGAATAATCGTTTTGATGTGTTCTTGGATTCAGTTGGCAAGAATTTTATTGAGTACGTTTTCATCAATATCCATAAAAGAAATCGGTCTGAAATTATCTTTGTTAAATCATTGTGTGATTTTGGTATCAGCAGGACTGTGGCTTCATAGAATGAGTTGGGTAGTGTTCCTTCTGTATCTATTTTGTGGAAGAGTTTGAAGAGAACTGGTGTTAGGTCTTCTTTGAAGGTCTGATAGAATTCTTCACTAAAAACATCTGGTTCTGTGTTTTTTGAGTTGGAAGACTTTCAATGAACACTTCTATTTCTTTAGGGGTTATGGGACTCTTTAGATGGTCTATTTAACCCTGACTGAATTTTGATATTTTGTATCTGTCTAGGAAATTGTACATTTCCTCCAGATTTTCCACTTGTGTTGCGTATAGGCTTTTGTAATAGGATCTGATGATTTTTTGAATTTCCTAAGTTTTTGTTGATATATCTCCCTTTTCATTTCTGATTTTGTTAATTTGAATACTGTCTCTGTGCCCTCTGGATAGTCTGGCTAAGGGTTGATCTATCTTGTTGATTTTCTCAAAGAACCAGCTCCTAGTTTTGTTGATGTTTTGTATGGTTCTATTTGTTTCTACTTGATTGATTTTAGCCCTGAGTTTGAAGATTTCCTGCCTTCTACTCCACTTGGGTGTATTAGCTCCTTTTTGTTCCAGGGCTTTCAGGTGGGTTGTTAAGCGCTAGTATATGCTCTCTCCAGTTTCTTTTTGGAGGCACTCAGGGCTATGAATTTTCCTCTTAGCACCACTTTCATTGTGTCCCATAAATTAGTGTATGTTGTGCCTTCATTTTCATTAAATTTTAAAAAGTCTTTGACTTCTTTCTTTATTTCCTCCTTGACCAAGTTACCATTGAGTAGAACATTGTTCAGCTTCCACGTGTATGTGGGCTTTCTGTTGTTTTTGTTGCTATTGAAGACCACCCTTATTCCATAGTGATCTGATAGGCGGCATGGGATTAGTTCGATCTTCTTATATCTGTTGAGGTCTGTTTTGTGACCAATTATATGGTCAATTTTGGAGAAGGTACCATGAGGTACTGAGAAGAAGGTATATTCTTTTGCTTTAGGATGAAATGTTCTACACATCTGTTAGTTCCATTTGGTCCAAGGCTTCAATTAGTTTCACTGTGTCCCTGTTTAGTTTCTGCTTTCCTGAACGATCCATTTCAGAGAGCGGGGTGTTGAAGTCACCCACTATTATTGTGTGAGGTGCAATGTGTGCTTTGAGTTTTAGTAAAGTTTCTTTTACGAATGAGGGTGCCCTTGCATTTGGAGCATAGATATTCAGAATTGAGAGTTCTTGATGGTGGATTTTTCCCTTGATCAGTATGTAGTGTCCTTCTGTGTCTTTTTTGAGGACTTTAGGTTGAAAATCAATTTTATCTGATATTAGGATGACTACTCCACCTCGTTTCTTGGGGCCATTTGCTTGTAAAATTGTTTTCCAGCCTTTTACTCTGAGGTAGTGTTTGTCTTTGACACTGAGGTGCGTTTCCTGCATGCAGCAAAATGCTGGGTCCTGTTTACGTATCCAGTCTGCTAGTCTATGTCTTTTAATTGGGGAATTGAGACCATTGATATTAAGAGAGATTAAGGCATAGTGATTATTGCCATCTGCCATTCTTGATGCTATCTTTATGTTTGAGTGGTTATCTTCTTTTGGGTTTGATGAAAGAAGGTTACTATCTTGATTTTTCCAGGGTGTAGTTTCCCTCCTTGTATTGGCGATTTCCACCTATTATCCTTTGCAGGGCTGGGTTTGTCGAAAGATATTGTGTAAGTTTGGTTTTATCATGGAATATCTTGTTTTCTCCATCTATGGTGATTGAGAGTTTTGCTGGGTATAGTGGTCTAGGCTGGCATTTGTGTTCTCTTAGAGTCTGTATGAGATCTGCCCAGGATCTTTTAGTTTTTATAGTCTCTGGTGAGAAGTCTTGTGTAATTCTCACAGGTCTTCCTTTATATGTTACTTGGCCTTTTTCTCTTACTGCTTTTAATATTCTTTCTTTGTTTAGTCCATTTGGTGTTTTGATTATTATGTGATGGGAGGTATTTCTGTTCTGGTCCAGTCTGTTTGGAGTTCTGTAGGCTTCTTGTATGTTCAGGGGCATCTCTCTCCTTAGGTTAGGGAAGTTTTCTTCCATTATTTTGTTGAAGATATTTTCTGGCCCTTTAAGTTGTAAATCTCCACTCTCAACTATATCTATAATCCTTAGGTTTGGTCTTCTCATTTTGTCCTGGATTTCCAGGATATTTTTGGTTAGAAGATTTTTACATTTTGCATTTTCTTTGACTGTTGAGTCAATGCTTTCTATGGTATCTTCAGCATCTGAGATTCTTTCTTCTATTTCTTGTATTCTATTGTTGATGTTTGCATCTATGACCTCTGATTTCTTCCCAAGGTTTTCTGTCTCCAAAGTTGTCTCCCTTTGTTATTTCTTAGTTGTTTCTACTTCCTTTTTTAGATCCTGTATGGTTTTACTCAGTTACTTCACTTGTTTGTTTGTGTTTTCCTGTAATTCTTTAGGATATTTTTGTGTTTCCTCTTTCAGGACTGCTGCCTGTTGACCAAAGTTCTCCTGTATTTCTTTAAGTGATTATTTTGCTTCTTCTTTATGGGCTTCTATCTGTTGATCCATATTCTCTTGACTTTCTTTAAGCAATTTTTGTGTTTTCTTTGTAAGGGCTTCTACCTGTTGATTCATATTCTCCTGTACATCTTTAAGAGATTTATTTATGTCCTTCTTGAAATCCTCTAATAGCATCATGAAAAGTGATTTTAAATCCAAATCTTGCCCTTCTGGTGTGGTGGGGTATCCAGGACTTGCTGTTGTCAGAGAGTTGGGTTTGGATGGTACCATATTGCCTGGATTTCTGTTAGTAACATTTCTAGGTTTGCCTTTTGCTATCTGGTTATCTCCAGCGTTAGTTGGTCCTGCTGTCACTGGCTGGTGTTTGAACCTCCTGTGAGCCTGCAAGGTTATTTCCGCACCCCTGGATGACTGGGTTTCCCCTGGCACAGACTGCTGAGGGGCTGCCCTGGTCCTGGGTGCCGTTGGAGCCCTGGTGTGCCTTGCCCCAAGTGATATTATACTTGGGATATCTCTGTGTACCTGGTTGTCCCTGTCTGGTCTGTCACCGGTGCGAAGATGGCAGAGGCTGTGGGAACTCCTCCAAGTTCGGGTCACCCTGCAAGGCAAACGTCCCACAGCAGGACTGGTACACAGACCACTACAGAGCTGCCCAGCTCTTGGACACAGGCGGAACCCTAGTGGGCTGTGCCCCAAGCGATGTTATACTTGGCATATCTCTGTGTACCTGGTGTCTCTGCCTAGTCCATCACTGGAGCAATACCAATACTTATGCCCAGCTGTACAGCAGACATTCTGAGGTGGACTCTCTTCATACTTTACTACCATTCCAAGGAAACTAAATAAGCACATTTTGGTGGAGCACTCTGCTTTCCTTCCTCTTGTGAACCCACTTAGCCTATTCCAATTCCTAAGTGTCAGCTCCCAATACCCAGAAGCACCATGTAACTGGAACACCCCCTCCAATCCCCGTGGCTATACCTATAAGGTTCACAGAAAATTTCCTATCAGGCAACACACAGCCATCATATTCTTCTATCATTCCAGAGAGCAAAGAGAAACCAAGAAACAAAATACCCACACAACAAAAACAAAAGCAGATAGCAGCACCTAAACCTATAATTATGAGTTTTTCAGGTACCTAGACACTAGTATAAAAACAAATAACAGCCAGGACAATATGTCTCCACTAGAGTTCAGCAACCCTACCAAAACACCTATATTCCAATAGAGCTTCAACACAAGAAAAAAGACCTTAAAACAGTCTTATAAAGATGATGTAAGAAAAGTTCTCCAATATTGAAGATACAATGGAAGAACTGGATACATCAACCAAAGCAATGTTTAAACTAAAGAGATCAGCTCAGGAACTTTGGAAAATTCTACCAGACTCCTCCTCCCCTCCTGGAATGGAAAGCTCATAGAGCACATAGACACCCCTCCACTCTGGAAGACAGAGGCTAATTACATTCCTCAGACCACATGGGGTCCAAGGGCATTGGCCACCTGCAGATAAGGGAAGCTCAGAGCAGGGAGACACATTCCTCAGGGCAGACTGAGCATTAACCAACCACAGATAAGGAAACTCCTTGCTACCTCATTCTCTAAGGACCAATCAGTTTAAAAGTCACACTGTTCTGCCAATCACATTGTGCCTAATGGCTGTTGCTCTATTCTGCCCCAGGAAACTATATAAAAACTAGCCAAACAGGCCGCCCAGGGTCACTGACTCTCCTTCTGGTGTAGGATGATAACCCCAGCATGCTGGAACAATAAATTCCTCTTGCTTTTACACTTATTCCCAGCTCCGCATTGTAAACTCAGGAGGTTCCCGGCAAGCTAAGGCTCATCAGAGTCTTGCAAAACTATAAAACTGCTAACACAAAATATCCGGAAAATCAAATCTATGAATAATATGAATAGATAAATGAGAAGAATCCCAGATCAAAAGCCCAGAAAATATTTTCAACAAAATCATAGAAGAAAAAATTTCTAACCTAAAGAAAGAGATGCTCAGAGAGAAACATGCAGAATAACAAATATATTGGGCCAGAAAAGAAAGTCTCCTTAGCACATAATAATCAAAATGAAAAACAAATATCGAAAGCTTTAAGGGGAAAGAACACATAACACATAAAAGTGCACCTATTAGAGTTGCATTGAACTTCTCAATGGAGACTCTAAAAGCTGGGATGGCTTGCACAGATATGAGGCATACTTTAAGAGACCACAGATGTCAGGACAGAATATCACATCCAGCAAAATATTCAATCACTGTAGATGAAGAAAATAAGATATTGCATGAAAAAGCCAAATGTAAACAACATTTATCTACAAGTTCAGTCCTACCTACAGAGGTGCTAAAAACAAAACTCCAACCAAAACTAAAACCATGAAAATACAGGGAATAAATAGTCTCAAACAACGAGATTCAAAGAGGAGCACCCCCCCCCACACACACACACATATACACACCACTGACAACAACAACAAAATAACAGGAATCAATAATTATTGGTCATTGATATCTCTCAACATCAAGCATATCAATTCCCTAATAAAAAGGCACAAACTAACAGAATAGACTCAAAAACAGAATTCATCCTTCTGCTACATTAAAGGAAAATATCTTAACATCAAGGATAGGCATTACCTCAGTGTAAAGGGTTAGAAAAGATATTCCAAGCAAGCTAGTATAGTCATTTTAATATCTAACAAAATTGACTTCAAATTAGAACAAATCAAAAGAGATATGGAAGGACACTACACAATCATCATAGAAAGAAATCCACCAAGATAATGTTTTTAATTCTTAATACCTATGCCTCAATCATAATGGCACCCAAGTTTATAAAGGAAGCACTATTATAGCTTAAATCACATACTGACTTCATACACTGATATGTGTATGAGGTCTCAGCAATTGACACTCTCAGCAATTGACAAATCATCCAGACAAGCCAAATTAATCTAAAAGATATTTACATGATATTTCACTCAATCACATAACAAAGACCTTCTCTGTATCTCATGGAACATTCTCCAAAACTAGTCAAAAATACTCGGACACAAAATAAGTCTTAAAAGATAAAGAAAGTTGAAATAACACCATGTACCCTACCAGAGCACTGTGGATTAAAGCTGGAAATCAACAACAAAAAGCTTACAAACTTGTGTAAGCTGACCAACTCTCTACTGAATTTAAAAAAAAAGAGTTAAGACAGAAATAAAGAATTAAAGACTTTCTAGAATTCAATGAAAATTAATATACAATATACCCAAACTTATGGGATACAATGAAAGCAGTTCAAACGGGCAAGTTCACAGCACTAAGAATAAAATAAAAGTAAAAACCTGGAGAGGTCTCATACTAGCCAACTTAGCATCATATCTGAAAGCTGTAAAAGAAAAAGAAGAAATCACACTCAAAAGGAGTACATCAAATGAAATAATCAAACTCTACTAAAATCAATGAAATAGAATAATATAAATTAAATAAAATAATAGAATAATAAAACCAATACAATGATTCAATCAAAGAGTTGGTTCTTTGAGAAATCAATGAGATTGACAAACCATTAGCCAAATTTACTAAAAGATGGAGAGATAAGATCAGAAATTAGAAATGAAGAACATGACAACAGATAACTGGCAAAATCCAGAGAGTCCTAAGACATACTTTTAAAACCTGCACTCTAGCAAACCGGGAAATCTAAAAGCAACAGATAAATTTCTTGATACATACCACCTACCAAAGTTAAATCAAGATCAGATAAAGAATTTGAATAGAACTATAACTCTTAGAGAAATGGAAGCAGTCATTAGAGTCTCCCAGAAAAAGCCAAGGGCCAGACAGTTTTAGTTCAGAATTTTACCAGACTTTCATGGAAGTAATAATGCCAAATACTTCTCAAATTATTCAACAACAACAACAAAAAAAAGAAACAGAAGGAACATTGACAAATTCATTTTATGAAGCCACAGTTACCCTGATACCTAAACCACTTAAAGACCCAACAAAGAAAGAGAATTACAAACCAATTTTCCTTAAAAAACATAGATGGAAAAATATGACAGCAAATTGAATCCAAGAACACACCAAAAAAGATTATCCACCATGATCAAGTAAGCTTCATCCCAGAGATGCAGGGATGGATGATTCAATATATATAAATCAATAAATATAATCTACCATAAAAACAAACTGAAAGAAAAAAAATCCATGTGATCACCTCCATTAGATGCAGAAAGAGACTTTGAAAAAAATCAGACAACCCTTCATGATAAAAGTCCCGAAGAGACTAGAATACAAGAAACATACCTCAAATTAATAAAAGCAATTATTACAATACCACAGCCAACATCAACTTAAATGAAAATAAACTCAAAGCATTTCCACTAAAATCAAGAACCAGACAAAGTTCCCAGCTTTCTCTATACCTGTTCGATATAGTATTTGATATCTTAGCTAGAACAATAAGACAACTGAAGGGAATACAAATTAAAAAGAAGTCAAAGTACCTTTATTTGCATATCATATGATACTATATATGAGTACCCCTAAGAATTTCACAGGGGGAACTCCTACAACTGATAAGCACTTTCAGCAAAGTAACAGCTAGATACAAAATTTACTCACAAAAATCTGTAACCCTCCTTTATCTCCTATACTCATGAATCAGTAGACCTAACAAAGTAAGAAAGGTCAACCTGCCAAAAGCAATCTACAGATCCAACATGAACCTCACCAAAATTTGAACACATTTCTTCATAGATATGGAAAGGACAATTCTCAACATGTATTACAAAGCTACAGTAATAAAAACAGCATTTCATTGCCATTAAAACAGACATGTTGATTAATAGAATGGAATTGATGACCCAGACTTAAATCCACATACCTATAGACACCTTATTTTTAATAAAATAAAAGCCAAAAGTATATTCTGGAAAAAAGCAGCATCTTGAACAAAATATGTTGGTCAAACTGGGTGTCTGCATATAGAATAATCCAAATAAATACAAACTAATCACCCTGCACAAAACTCAACACCAAATAGATCAAAATACTCAATATAAAACCAGAGACATTGAACCTAATAGAAGAGAAAAATGGGGTCTAGCTTGGGTTCATTGAAACAAGAGAAGACTTTCCAAACAGAACACAGATAGCACAGACACTAAGTTTATCAGTTAAAAAATAGAACCTCATGAAACTAAGCTTCTGTAAGGCAAAGGATACCATCATTCAGCCAAGGCAGCAGCCTACAAAATGGGAAAAGATTTATACCAACTCCACATCTAATAGATGACAAATATCCAAAAATAAAAACTCAAGAAACTTGACTTCAAAAAACAAATAATCCAGTTTAAAAATGGCAGCACAACCCTTCACATGAAGCTCAAGAAGAAGGAAGACCAAAGTATGGGTGTTTCGGTTCTTCTAAGAAAGGGAACACAATACTCACATGAACAAATATGGAGATAAAGTGTAGAGCAGAGACTGAAGGAAAGGCCATCCAGAGACTGTCCCATCTGGGGATTCTTCCCATATATAGTAACCAAACCCTGACACTATTGTGGATGCCAAGAAATGCTTGCTGAAAGGAGCCTGATATGGCTGTCTCCTGAGAGGTCCTGCCAGATCCTTACAAACACAGAGGTGGGTGCTTGCAGCCAACCATTGGACTGAGTGCAGAATCTCCAATGGAGGAGTTAGACAAAGGACTGAAGGAACTGATTTGCAACCACAAAGGAAGGACCAACCAGACTTCCCAGAGCTCCCAGGGACTAAGCCATCAACCAAGGAGTACACATGGTTCCAGCTACATATATAGCAGAGGATTGCCTTGTCAAGTATCAATGGGAGGAGAGATCCTTGGTCCTATGAAGGCTTGATAGATGCCCCAGTGTGGGGGAATGGAGGGTAGGGAAGTGGGAGTGGGGTGGGTGGAGGAACACCCTCATAGAATCAGGGAGAGGAAGTATGGGATAGGGGATTTTCGGGTGGGGGTAAAACCGGGAAAGGGGATAACATTTTAAATGTAAATTTTAAAAATCCAATAATAAATAAGTAAACAAACAAACAAACAATAGGGCACAGACCTAAACAGAGAACTCTCAATAGATGAAATTCAAATGACCAAGAAATGTTTTAAAAGGCTAGAGAGATAGCTCAGTGTTGTGAGAGCACTGGCTGCTCTTCCAGAGGACCGATGTTCAATTCCCAGCACCTACCTGACAATTCACAACTTTCTCTAACTTCAGTTCCAAGGGATCTGACATACACACACACACACACACACTACATACATACATACATACATACATGCAGGGAAATAACCAATTCACATAGAATTAAAATAAAATAATCTTTATAAAAACCGTTAACATTCTTATCCATCAAGGAATTGTAAATTAAAACTATCTTGAAATTTCATCTTAATCTTGTCAGAATGGCTAAGATCAATAATACAAGAGATAGTCCAGGATGGTGAGGATGTGGAATAAGAGGAACAACCATCCATTGCTGGTGGGAGTGCAAACTTATACAGCTACTATGAAAACCAATATGGTAGTTCCTTAGAAAACTGGGAATCTATCTATCTCAAGATCCAGCTATACCACTCTTAGGCCTATACTCAAAGGACACTCCATCCTACCACAAGGACACTTGCTCTGCCTTGTTCATTGCAGCTTATTCATAATAGCCAGAAACTGGTAACAACCTATATGTTCCTTAACAGAAGATAAAGAAAATAGATAAAGAAAACGTGGTACATTTATACAATGATGTATTACTCTGCTTAGAAAAAAAGACATCCCTATACAACACTCTGTGTTGCCAAGACTATAGGTTGTACTCCACAAACTCACAGCAAGGCCTCATTGATGATGTCTCGCACACAACTCATTGACCATGGAGAGGGCAAGCTGGTGCCTACAGAGAACTTTCTAGTGTCTTTGGTACACGAAGGTACTCTGCAGGCTACCAAAAGAGAAATGTAAACACCTACCCAGCCACAAGCCTTTTTTATTCTACAATGCTGTCCTAAAAGATATACTAGTGCAATGGTGGCACAAAGTTTGTGGGAGTAATCAACAAATGTCTGATTTTACTTAAAGTCCTCTCAAGGAGATGGAACCCACATCTAACAATGCTTGGATGACCAAGAGCAAGAGAATAGATAGGCCAGAAACCTAAGTTAAAAAAAGGTAGTGAGGGAATGATATTCTGCTTCACCCACAGATCAGTAGCTTATTCAGTCATAGTCACTGAAGCTTCCTCCAGCAGCAGATGGGGACACAGAGATCCACAGCCAGACATTATGCTGAGAGAGAAACTTTGGAATGAACAGTCCTAAATAGGATGCTTCCATCAAATCCCTTCCCTCAGAGGACAGGGAATCCATGAAAGAGAAAGTGGAAAGAGAGCAGGAGCCAGAGGAGGGTAATCATGAGAACATCCTTTAAATTAACTGAACAGAACTCATAAGAACTTACAGAGACTAAAGCAACAAGCACACAGCCTACACAGGTCTGCACCAGGTTCTCTGTGTATGCATTATAGTTTTCAGTTCAGTATTTTAATGGAACTCCAGAGTGTGTGTTAAAGAGTGATCTCTGTTCTTTTTTTTCTTTCACTTTTTTCCTTCAATTGAAAATAGATCATTTTCTCATACAGCATATCCTGATGATAGTTTCCCTCCCTCTATTCCTCTCAGTTCTTCCCCATTTCTCCTCCTTTCTGTCTCTTATTGGAAAAGAACAGATGTCTAAAAGATAAAAAACAAACATGACAAAATAAAATATAAGAAGATACGCCAGGCGGTGGTGGCGCACGCCTTTAATCCTAGCACTTGGGAGGCAGAGGCAGGCGGATTTCTGAGTTCGAGGCCAGCCTGGTCTACAGAGCGAGTTCCAGGACAGCCAGGGCTATACAGAGAAACCCTGTCTCGAAAAACAAAAAAAAAAAAAAAAAAAAAGAAAGAAAAAAAATATAAGAAGATAAAGCAAAAATTGTCATATTAAAGTTGGACATGGCCTCCCAACAGGAAGAAAAAGAGACCTAAGAGCAGGCATAAGACTCAGACTCACTTATTCTCAGTCAGAATAATATGAAATATTAAGCTAAAAGCTATAATATATATACAGAGAACCCGGTGTAGACTCTTGTCGGCCCTGTGCTTGCGGCTTCAGTCTCTGTGACCTAATATGCCCCTTGCCTGAGGGTCATATTCTCCTGGTGTCCTCCATCCCCTCTGACTCTTACAATCTCCGTGGGATTCCCTGAGAGGAGAGATTTGATGAAGACCTCCCATTTAGACTTCCTCTCCCCACAATGTCTGGCTGTAGGTCTCTCCATCTGTTCCCATCTGCTGGTGGAGGAAGCCTCTCTGATGATGACTGGATTAGGCACTGATCTATGCGTCTAGCAGAATATCATTAAGAGTCATCTTATTGATACATTATTTTTTACGAGTAGTGTTTGGTTTTACCCTAGGTCTCTTGGCTATCTAATTTCTGGTTCTTGGTTAACCTGGTGGTGTTGGGTATGGGTTCCTTCTTGAGTAGTCCTTAGGTCAAATTAGACATTGACTGGCTACTTCCACAAGGTCTATGTCACCATTCCCCTAGCATATTTTGCAGACAGGAGAGATTGTAGGTGAGTGTGAGGTTTAGTGTCTGGTTTGATGTCCTTGTTTCTCTTTTGGTAGTCTATAGAGCACCTCCCCACAAAGAGACTAAACAGAGGTGACAGCTCCACATAAGCACCGTGTTGACTTCTCCATGTTCAATGAATCATGTGGGTGTTGTCCTTGGCAATGGGACTCCATTGTAGGTTTTTGAAGGTCAACACATTATCTTAGCAACATTCTTGGTTGTTTGGGAAATGCCATGAGACCCCGGACTCAGGAATAAAACATAAAAACACTAAACTGGGAGTCATAATACATACACAGATGATGTGGTACAGACTCACAGTGGCTCTGTGCATGCTGCCTCAGTCTCTAGAGGTATAGCCGAATGCGTCATTACAAGTTATTTTATTGCTATGTGTGAGTTGTTTTGTTTAGTTACTTGGTTTTGTTTATTTATTTGCTTGTTTTAGGATAGGAGTATGTGCCTTTACTCTTGGTCCCTGGGCTATATAGTGTAGTCTTTAATTTTTCTCAATCCACTTTTAATGACGGTTCTTAAACGCTTTAACCTCCCTTCTAGTCTACCACCCACCAGAGGTAGTGGAAAGGAAAGGTTGTCAGGAAATCAGCAGTTCAGTTCACAGGTCAACAGCAGCAGCTTGATCCACGGGCAAACACTTCACAGATATGCCAAGTCCAGTTCAGTAGTGTTCAGATAGCCACAGTGGTGGCACGACCTAACAGAGATAGCAAGGCCTCAGCTGAATTGGGGTGAGTCAGCAGGAGGAACCAGGAACACCAGGAGAAGTTCTTGGGTGTACCTCTCTCATTGAAGTGGAGATCAAAAAGTGTTGCACAAACAGCTATGCAAGCAAGCCAAGCCTCTGTCACTGTCCACTGAATCCTGTTTATACTCCCCCCAAACATCACATTTTCCATGGGTCTTGCCTCATCACGTGCCTTTTGTCTCAGCAAGTGAGTCTGTCTTAGCAATACACCATGTGAGTCTGTATCAGCTAGCATTACTTTGTCAATTGGCCTGAGTCCATAGAAGCAGCAAGAAGCTGCCAGTATACCACCAGACCCCCTCCCCTCCTGGAAGAGAAAGGTTTGTAGCACTTAGGCACCCCTCCCCTCTGGAAGGGAGAGGCTTAACTACATTCCTCAGACCACAGGGGTGGGGGGAAGACTGACCATCAACCACCTGGGATTGGGGGAGGCCCAGAGCATGTAGACAGACCATTCACCACCTACAGACAAGGGAAGTTCTAGTTTCCTCATTCCCTAAAGACCAATCAGTTTAAAAGTCCCACTGTTCTGCCAATCATATTGTGCCTAATGGCTACTGCTCTGAAAGCTGTATAAAAACTCACCAAACAGGCTGTGTTGGGGTCGTTCTCTCTCTCCTTCGTATGCAGGGTGACCCCAGCATGCTGGAATAATAAAATTCCTCTTGCTTTTGCATCAATCCCCAGCTCCACATTGTTCACTCAGGGTGTCTCCAGTAAGTTATGGCTCGTCTGAGTCTTACACCCTCATCACACGTCCTTTCGTGTGCTTGCTTTAGCAAAACTTCCTTTCATCTGTGTCTGCTTCAAGAAATCACTCCTTTTTTTTTCCCCCAGCAAAACACCATCTGATATAATTGACTTTCCAAAGAAACCAAAAGCTTCCACTTCAATGTAGGCTCAGGTTCTTGGACACTCAAGTAGTATTGGATATAATTCCATCTTGTGCAGTGGATCTCAAATCAGATAATGATTGATTTCTCATTCCCATAAACTTTGCGCAACCATTGCACTAGCATATCTTACAGGCAGGACGCCATTGCAGGCCAAAGGTTTATGGCTAGGCAGATGTTTCCATTTCTCTTTTGGTAGCAAAGATGCTAGCACATAAGAGTAAAAATTATGTGTAGGCACCAGGTCAACTTTGCCGTGTTTAATGAGCTGTATATGTGTTGTCTTCAGCAATGAGGCATTGCAAGCAGTTTTTGGAGGGCAACCTATAATCTTGGCAACAGTGAGAATTGTTTAGGGACTCCCGTGGGACCCTTGGCCAACAATTCAATTAGATATAGCCCAATACTAGTACTGGAAGCTTCATTTTGTGACAATAGATGACCAGGTGGGGCTCTGTCTCCCTCATTATTTGGTGATTTCATCTAGATCTCTTTCATGTATGTATATAATTTAGGAAGTTTCTATTGTAAAAACAAATGTAAAAAGTATGGACAACCTGAATCTTCATACATTGCTCAAGAATGATATGAGCACTGTATAGAATACTTCATAGTTTCTTGAAATACTAAACATAGCTTTCTCATATATATCTCAGCAACTCTAAAATCTATTAAGAAACAGACACAAGTAGTCTACCTATATACATGTTCCAAATGAAGACATAGATATGTATATTCACATTAATAACAGTATAATTGATAATAGGCAAAATTGAAAACATCACAAATTCTAGAAATGAATTAATAAACTCTTTCTATATGTTACATATATGAAGGAAATACTGATTCATGAATTGTATGAAAGAACTCCAAAAGCTTTATGCTAGGGGTAAAAAGACAGAGTCAAAAGCCTGTATGAATCTCTTACACAAAATATCCATTTTATGCAAATCATTAAAGATAGAAAATAGATTAGAGACTGCCTAAGACTTTTTATGAGCCCACCCAGTAGAACATAGTAGACTTACCAGGGGCTACCCTGTTTGCTTGTTTGCTGTTGTTGTTGCTATTAGTGTCTTTGTTTTGTTTTGTTTTTCATCCTAACCCTTACCTTCTGTCTAAACTGAACCTTAGTCCTAACTCTCAGGGGTCACAGCTTTATAGAAAACTTATTCTTCCTTTGCTAGCATCACTTTCCAATAGCTCCTCAACAAGGGGTTTATGAATATTCCCCGCTCCCTTTATGATGGAATTTTGTCTGGCTTGATCTTATGTGGATATGTCTTGTACACATCTTGTATATGCAAGTGCCATACACCTGTTGTATCTAGAAAACATTGTTTTACTATATGCATCCACTTTCTGTCTCATGCAGTCTTTCCACCCCACATTTCATGATGATTTCTGAAGCTTGAAAGGAGGGGGTATGCTATAGGTGTCCCATTTAGGGCTGATCCCTCCACAGTCCCATATTCTCTTCACATTAACCACTCTGTGTTAATCACCATCTATTGAAAACAACAACAAAGAAGATGCTGATTGAGAAATGCACTAATGTATAGGTTTAAGTACTTAGGAGACTATTTTATAGTATGTTCATTTAGCACTAATGTATAGGTTTAAGTACTTAGGAGACTATTTTATAGTATGTTCATTTAGCAGAACAGTAGTAATAGGCTCTCTACTAGGAACTGTGACCTATTTACCCATACATTTTAGAGGATTTTGATGTTTGAAGTCTTTTTTGGGGGGAGGGGTGTTTTGCTGTTGTTGATGTTGAAATAAAGTCTCCTTATATAGCCATATCTACCCTGAAACTTGCCATGGAAACCACACTGGTTTTAAATTCATAGAGATCTGCCTCCTGAGAACTGTGATTAAAGGCATGTGCCACCACATCTGGCCTGGCCACATGTTCTTGCCACTGATAACAGTATAGGCATGAATTTAGTCTTGTGAGGGCCTTAATCAAATCAGAAAATGAGTCATTTCTTCCTTAACAGTTATGACATTATTGCACTAATCGGCAAAACTTATCATGTTGGTCACTATTATGGCTTGCAGGATTCACAACTGAGTAATATTGATGAATGCTTTTTCCAATCATCGGTGCATATAGAACTTCTCAGCACTGCGAAAACTAACTTAGAGGGATGAAGTATCCATGTGGGTACCATTTTGATTTCTCTGTGATCTATGACTCAAGTACAAGGTGCCATCCACATAGTGACTTACCATCAAGTTCTAGAGGAAATCAAGAGCAATGCTAATATCCTTTAATGTTTGGGTCTTTATAGAACACCACTGAACTAACAATTACAAAGAGCTAGACCACTGTTGTCACTAGAGTTTTTTATAGCATATGATGTTTAAGATAGGCATTGTCTTCCTGTTATAGAGCAGTTCTGTTGAAATTCATTTTATTTATGTATGTGGACGTACTTCAAGAAACTTCTAAAGTATTGGAGTTTCATATGACTTCTTCAAAGGACTTTAGTGTTCTCATTCTCCATACCCCCTTCCCAATCCTACCCTCCCATCCCTCATACCAACTGATATTTCTTGTTCATTATTCCCATCCTCCCTTTATACTACCTACATTCAATATCACCCCAATTGAAAGCATCCCTCATGGGACCTTACTAGCTTCCTGGCCTCAATAGATATTCCAATTTAAACACACACATTTAATGATTCATAACTAGCATCTACAATGAGAGAAAACAGGCAACAATCATCTTTCTAGGTATGGGATTCTTCATTCAGAATGATTATTTCCAACTTAATCCACTAAAAATTCTTAACTTCATTTCTTTAACAGGTGAATAATATTTTGTTGTGTAATTGTATATTTTCTATTC
The DNA here is from genome assembly GCA_036184795.1 of Tokudaia tokunoshimensis. NCBI lineage: Eukaryota > Metazoa > Chordata > Mammalia > Rodentia > Muridae > Tokudaia > Tokudaia tokunoshimensis. The sequence goes on along the minus strand of BTHU01000004.1, from coordinate 36,071,090 downwards.
ATTGCATATTATCTATTCAATCCATTTATATATCTAGACTGAGTTTATGTGAAAAGAGCTTCAATGAACATGGATGATCAATTATCTCTGTAGTAGAGTACAGACTCCTTTAAGTATATTCTAAGAGTATTATAGCTGGGTCACATGGTAAATCATTTCTAACTTTTTGAGAAACCTCCACAGTGATTTGCATAATAGCTGTAACATGTTTGTACCCCTAATAATAATAAATAAATAGCAAATAAAAAGTGTTCTCCTTTTCCTAAATCAATGCCAACATATGTTGTCTTTATTTGTTTATTTGTTTAATCTTACCGTAAACTGATTGGAGTAAGAAGAATTTTCAAATTAATGTTCTTTGCCCTTTCCTGATGTTGAAGGTTGTTGAACATTTTAAAAAATATTTCTTAGCCATCTAAATTCATCTTTTTAGAACTTTCTATTTAGTTTTATATCTCCATTTTTGAATGCACATTATTTATTTTTGCATTTAAAATTTATACAACATATTCTGATCACAATTTCCCCTCACCCATCTCCTCCCAGATTCTCCCTGTGTCCAGCTCTAAAGGCAGTGGGACATGGGAGGCCGAAGCCAATAAATGAGGCAAGCTAAAGTCTCATTCAAAAGCCAACTTTATGCAGAAAATTAGATAACTTAAACTCTGAGGGTCATGAGGAGTAACATAAGTATGCAATTACAAAGACAAGCCACAAGTGGCAGACAAGCCACAAGTGGCAAAAGCAATTTTTCCATAGAGGAATACAAATGAATAACAATAGCCAGTTGTAATGAGCAATCTGAAGTAAACTCAACCATATTTTCTATACCTGGGGGAGCAAGAAAATATTCCAAGAACAATTCTGTTTTGGAAAAACTGAGGTCACAAGATTTGTTTTCTTAGAGTTTTCTCATAAGCACTCAGAATTCTCCACATATGACTCTAGTCTTGGACCATGTTCCAATACCACCCAACTTCCTCACCCATCTAACTCAATGCCTTCTTTCTCTTTCAAAAACTAACAGGTAAATACAAACAAAATATTTTTTTAAAAAAAGTAAAAAGCACAATAAAGACAGAAATCATGAAAATACAAAAATCAGAAGCCATAACACATATAAGCAAAAAAAAAAAAAGATAAAAATAATACTCAGAGCAACACTAGACAGTAAAATCTACAAAAACACCATTGAATTTGTTTTGTCTTGTCCACCTACTGTTGGAAATGGGACCTACCCATAAGTGTGGTTTATATGCCCCCATGAGAATCCATTGGAGAAAACTAATTTCCTTTGCAAACAGTTATTAGTTGGAGACATCTTCCTGATTAGAGATGGGAACTCATGTCCACGTTCTCCTTTGGCAGTGGAACTGGTCTGTTCTACACCTGGTATAAGCTTTAAATCTAATCAGAAAGTGGTTATAAACTCCCACAATATTTGTGCCAATACACCATCCAAGTAGGTCACCATTGTAGACTGCAGGATTTGTAGTTGGGTTAGTGCTTACCTTTCTCCTCTGGTAGCATCAGAGTACCTTCCAGTACCATGAACACTAGTCAGTAGGGGTGAAGGCTATAGGTAGGAACCAGCTCAACTTCTCCATGTTCACTGAGATATGTAAGTGTAGCTGCCACCTTCAGCAGTAGTGCCTTAGAGAGCAACCAACAACCTTTGCAATAGCCTGAGTTGTTTAGGATTTTCCTTTGGTCTTTTTTGGTCTAATTGGACTAGGGTTGGTTTTTTTTTTGTTTGTTTGTTTATTTGTTTTGCTTTGTTTTGTTGCTTTTTCTTTTGGTGAGCTAGGACCATCAGTTTATTGTGTTTATGTACATGGGTGATGGGTTACTTACAAGATCAGAGTGAAACTCAGAGCAGCTACATCATTGAAAAGTCTTATCCCATAACAAGTCTTAAGTTAAAGTCCTTGATGCATTTAGAGTTGAGTTTGGTGCAGGTGAGACAATCTAGTTTCATTCTTCTACACGTTACTACCCAATTGGAACAGCATGATTTTTTGAAGATACTTAACTGCTTTGTGAAAAATTAGAAGGCTGTAATAGTGTGGGCTTATATATATAGGTCCTTAAGTAAAAATTGCATTTATCACTGTGCTTGTTTTTATGGCAATACCATTATTTTTATTACTATAGCTTTGTAGAATAATTTGAAATTAGGGATGGTGACGCCTCTGAGAGTTTGCTTGTTGTTCAGGGCTGTTTTTGCTATTCTAAGTCCTTGGTGTTTTTGAATGAAATTTAAGACTTGTTTTTCAATTTCTGAGAAATTTTTCATTGAAATTTATGCATATGTAGGGTTGAATTTAAGAATGCTTTTGGTAGGATGGCCATATTTACAATATTAATACTCTCAATCTATGAGCATGAGAAGTTTTTCCATTTTTTGGTATCTCCTTCAATTTCTTTTCTCAGTGTCTTAAATTTTGCACTGTAAGTCTTTGAATTATTTGTTTATACTTATTCCAAAATATTTTGAGGCTCTTTTAAATGGACCTGTGTTCTTTATTTTCCTATACTTGTTGTTGTTGGTCCATAGGAGGGCTACTGATTTATGCTAATATTATATACTACTACTTTGACGAATGTAGTATAAACTGTGAGAATTTTCTGGTGGAATTTATGTTTTATGCATAGAATCATATAATCTACAACTAAAGATACTTTGACTTCTTCCTTTCCAATATTGTAAAACTTGTATCTTCTGCACAATATGTATCTTCTTCATTGTCTTATTGCTATAGCTAGGACTTCAGATATTATGTAGAAGAGGAATGGAGAAAGTGGACATCCTTATCTTGTTTCTGTATTAGTGGGGATGTGCTTAGTGTTTATCCATTTAGAATGATGTTAGCAATGGGTTTGTTGTTTATTGCCTTTATTGTACTGAGTTATATCTGCTGTACTCCTACATTCTGTAAGACTTTTATTATGAAGGGATTTTGGATTTAATTCAAGGTCTTTTTTGTGTCTAAAGAGACGATTATGTGGTTTCTCTCTTTGAGTCTATTTATGTGGTGGATTACACTTATAATTTGCATACATCGAACCAATCCTGAATCTCTGGGATAAAGCCAACTTGATCTTGGTGGATAATCTTTTTAATGTGTTCTGAATTCAGTTGGAACGTATTTTACTGATTTTTTTTTTGAGTCTATGTGCATTAGAAAAATTGGCTTCTAATTTGCTTTCCTGTTTGGTCCTGTTGGTTTCTGGTTTTGTTAGCAAGGTAATACTGTCTTGGTTGAAAGGCTAAATCAAAAACTTTAAAAGATCTCAGATCTCGTTAGTAATGTAATGATACACCTAAAGGCTTTGTAAAAACAAAAAATGGAAACAATAAATGGAAAGAAATAATCAACATTAGTGCTGAATACCTGGAATGTCTTTTCAAACCCCTCCCCTCAAACCCCAGAAATCTATGAAAAAAGAAGGAAGAAAAATTGTAAGACCCAGGGATGGTAGAGAGCGACCAGAAAGGGGTGTCTTTTAGATAGAACTAAGGTAACACAAACTCACAGAGACTATGTCAGCATTCACAATATCTGGACAAATTTAATCCATTTCAGCCTAGAGAAGGGGAAGTGAACACAAAGTCTTACCCCCTAACCAAGAAACTATCTGCAACTGATTCTGCTGGAAGGGAAGGGATCTGTTTTTTCTAATAGAGCATTATTTGTGTAGATCAACCACACTCCATGGTTTCCTCATGCTCAGGACTAGATGAACAACATAAAACAGACTTCATGGTTTTTGTGGAGAGTTTTGCTTTGGTGTTGTTGTTTGGTTGTTTATTTGGTTGGTTATTTGTTTGTTTATTTGGTTGGTTGGTTATTTGTTTGTTTATTTGGTTGTTTGTTTGGTTTGTTGGTTGGTTATTTGGTTGTTTGTTTATTTGGTTGGTTGGTTGGTTGGTTGGTTGTAGTTTGGTTGTTGTTAACGGTTTGGTGGGTTATGTCTTAGGGTTTTTTGATATTTTTGTTTGGTTGGTTTTGTATTTGTATTGTTGGCCTTGGGATTATTCCTCTCTGTTTTCTTGAGAGAGAGAAAGAACATGAAAGACAGATCTGCAAGGATGTGAGAGGGAAGAATAGGATCAAAATACATTGTGTGACACATTTAAAAATCATTTTAAATACAATAAATTAGTAATAAAATAAAACAAATTTTAAGATGCAAGGAGTCAATGAAATGAAGAATTAATTGTTTTAGAAAGATAAGCATGGTTGATAATTTTTTTGTCAAATTAAGCCCCAAAAAGACAAACTCCATTAATAAAATCAGAAATAAAAAGTAAGATATTAGGAAAATTTTCAAATTCATTTTAAACACCAGTATTACCATGATAACACAACCAGATGAAGACACAAAACACAAGAAAGCTACAGCCTAATCTTTCTGATGAACACAGATGTAAAATTTCCAGTAGAATACTGACAAAGTGAATTCATGCTCATATCAGAAAGATTATTCATCAAGATAAAATTTATTTCACTCAAGAGATACAACACATGTAAATCAATAAATGCTATGTTTCCACATAAATAGACTCAAAGAAATTTCATGATTTTTTTAAAAGTTCTTAAAAAATCAACATCCTTTCATGATAAAATGTCATGGAGAAGCTGGAGATGGAGGGAGCACACTTCAACACAATAAAGGCAGACCTGTAGCCAAACCAACATCATGCTAAATGGAGAAAAACTCAGGTCCCAACAATAAGACAAGCAACAAGACAAGGGTGTCCATTCTCTCTTATTCAAAACAGTGCTTTAATCTACATGACACCAATTAGACAATAGAGAAATCAAGGGAATACAAACAAGGAGTAGTTATAGTGTCTCTATTTGTTGATAATATGGTTCTATAGAGAGAGACACTAAAGAATCCACCAAAAAGATTTTAGAGCTGATACACTTCAACAAACTGGCAAGATACAAAGTTAACACATCAGTGTCCACCCTGCATACTAATTTCGTTTTTTTAATTTTATTTATCATTTTGTATGTATATGTGCCAGCAGACTTTATGTGTGTGGCATAATGCCAGAAGAAAGCATTAAACCACCTAAAATGGAGTTACAGGCAGTTGGGAGCTACCATGTGGGAAGCAGGACTGGAACTCAGGTCCTCTGCAAGAGAAGTAAGCAATCTTAACCACCATGGTATCTCTATAGCCCCAGAAATGATCATTTTTTTTAAATGTAAACAAATAATAGATTCCTTTCTTATAATCTAATGGAGGAATTATCAAACTACAATAACCGAATTTTATACAAAATCTAAAAGAAGTGTTACCAGATGCAGTATGACATTTGAAAATTGAATGCATAAAGAACTACATGCATATATTTTTAATATGGAGTATTGTACCTGATATGGCATATATGGCATATGATAAACACAGCTACTCTGAAGGCTCAGGAATGAAGATCACCGTTTCAAGACCAAAGAATGGAATTTATTGAAGCCTGACTTAAAAGTTTTTTAAAAGGCATAAGGATGTTACCTAAGTACTATACTGCTTTCCTAATAGGTACAAGTCCCCAAGATCATTCCTTAGTGGAGGTCTATTTCAGTCTAGAGCGTGTAGGGCCAGTGAAATGCAGAAATCTCTGTTAAATGGTATACTTATTCAGAAAGAAATTAGGTAATGTGATTAGCATATATTTTAAAGGGTACGTTTTCTAAGATGAAAGCATTAATAGAAAAGCTAAGTAACAAGGAAGGGCCCAAGGGAGGATGCTTGAATCTCACTGAGAAGGGGAAATAAAATAGACATGAGGATGAATGGAGGGAGGGAACTGGATAGAAGATGGGGTGGGAGGGGAACAGGAGGGATCAAGTGTGGGAAAGGAGTGAGAACTGGAATTGGTGGTGGCGGGGGCTCATCTCTGGGACAAGCTGGAAACCTAGGAAAATGGAAACTCCCAGAATTCTATAAGGGTAACCCTAACTAAGACTCCTAGTAATGGGGAATATGAGGCCTGAATCAGTCATCTCCTATTACCAGGCAAGACTTCCAATGGAAGAACTGGAAGAACTGAGACACCAACCCAGTCACAAAACCTTAGACCCATAATTTGTCCTATCGATGTAGCAGGCTAAGTGATGAAGCAGAATTTGAGGAAGGGACAACCAATAACTGGCCCAGTTTGAGAGCCATGCCATGAGAGGGAGCCCACCCTGACACTATTAATTATATTCTGCTACACCTGCAGACAGGTGTCTAGCATAACTCTTATCACAGAGGCTTCACCAGAAACCAATGGAAACTGATGCAAAGTTTCACAGTCAAGCATTAAAGGAGTGGGAGGAAGGATTGAAAGAGCCAGAGGTCAAGGAAACCTATGCAATCAACCAACCTGGGCCCACAGGGGCTCATAGAGACGGAACTGCCAACCAGAGAACATGCCAGGGATGGAACTAGGCCATCTGTACATAAGTAGCAGCTGTGTGACTTGGTCTTCATGTGGGACTCCTAAAGAAGGACCAGGGGCTCTCTCTGACTACATTCCCTGCTTTTGGACCACTTTCCCCTAACTGGGCTGCCTAGTCCAACCTCAATAGCTGAAGATAACTCTAGTTTTACTGCAACGTGATATGCCAAGGCTGATGATATCCATGGGAGACCTCCCCTTTTCTGAGAAGAAGGGGAGGAGAGGTGGGTGGGGGTGTTGGGAAGGAGAGAAGGGAGGAGAAGCTGAGTTAGCAATGTAAATAAATAACTTAATAAAAAGAAGAGAAGAGAAAAAGAAAAGAAGAAACACATAAACTAATTGCAGGAGGGAAATGGGCAATGCCAGCAGAAAGCTAAACAGTGTTTGCAAAGAGAACCCAGGACACCTCAGGCAGAGTTGCATTAGGACTAATGAAAACCACAGCCCTTCAGAGAGAAAAGCCAGGTTCTTAGAAACTGAAACCTTAACTTATAGATCCAGGACCCAGTCCCAGACCAGACCTTGCCAAGCCTGTCCCAGACAAGAATATAGAACTAGCATTCCCTTTGTCCTTCCATCAGAGGGTGTGATAAAACCTTGGATCAGTCTGGTTCCCACAGGATTTAGAAACTTTGACAGCAGTGAAAGATTTTTAAATGTGTGATGATCTTATGATATTTCAAAAATCAAATACATAATGAATCTTAGGTGTTTTCTTACAGTGCTTGCCCATGCTTCATCCTGACTTCACTGAAGTTTTGGTTCAAAGCATAAAATACACCATATTGCTGTGTGTGTGTGTGTCACAATACACAGTGGGGAAAGAGAGAGAGAGAGAGAGAGAGAGAGAAGAAAAGGAAAAAAATTGCTTGAAACACCTCAATTCAGAATCAGGACTATGTGTGCTATAAGTTGCAGTGGTTTTTACTACACAATTCTATGGTCTTAGAGAATAATACTTTAATTAGGAAAATGAAAGAGCCTGTTCCTGCTCTCATTCCTTACTACATATCAATTTAGCATATCGCTGTATCATACTATTCGACTGTTTGATTTGCTTTCCTTTTTTGTTTTGTGTTTTTCTTGTTTTTTTGGGGGGGCATTGTTTTTTATTTTGTTTTATGAGAGTCTCACTATGTAGCCCAGGCTGGTCTTGAGCACAGTGATATGCCTGCCTCTGCTTCCCAAGTGCTAGATGTAAAGCATGCAATGCCATGCCCTGAAAAATGTTTGATTTTAAAAATAGCCTTTTGGCTTGTTGGCTTGAATTTCATTTTTAAAATCTGTTAAATAAGTTTTGACTTTGAATTAAGACAAAATTACCAACATCTTCTTCAGTGCTCATAAACAAAGATCTGCCATTTTGGCTCTACATAATTAATGTAAAGTGGCATCTTCAGTATTGACCATTATAAATTCAAGATACCAATCAATTCTGAAAAAAATTATAGGTCCTGTGGTATTCATCCAAGATTTAGCTCTTTATGTAAAAATAAACAGGTGCATCAATCTCATTAGCATGCAAGTGTGCTTGCATCTTTAATATTAAAATTATATTTATACCACAGAATGTTTTAATATGTTTATTTATGATCTATAACTAGTAAATGTTTGGTATGCATACCTATTTACATATTATATACTCAGAGACACATAAAAATTTCTTGGGCAAAAAAAGAGTCACAGTAAAAGAGGTTTAATAAGTCCTGAAGTAGGTCATTGTAATTTCATTTATATAGGTCATTGTAATTTTAGGTTTTTCTTAATTTGCCTTTTATTGCTTCATTAAACACCATGGCCAAAAGCAACTTCGATTTTAAACCAAAAGCATCATTGAGGAAGCCACAGTGGTAACTAAGGCAGGAGCCTGGAGGCAGGAACCAAAGCAGAGATGAAAGGAACACTACTTACAGTATTGCTCTCCATGGCTTTGCCACCTATCTTAGTTACACAATCCACGCCTACCTACACAAAAGTGTCCCCACTCACAATGGGCTGAGCTCTTCCACATCAATCATTAAGAAAGATAATTCCCCCAACAAACTGTCCTACAGGCCACTCTGAACAAGAAATTTTCTCAATTGAGGTTCATTCTTCTTAGATGATCATAGCTTGCATCCAATTGACAAAATGTACCCAGTAAAGGCACACTATTTGTATAAATAATATTTTATAAAAATGCAATAATTTAATAGGGTGTTGGTGCTAAACATTTAACAATAAAATTTGAATTTAATAAGAATCCTATATATACACATTATTGTATCATATATTATTTAGAAAGAATATAGATGTACATTTGGAATTTGTCTTTATATATTTCAGGCACACACTTCATTCTTGCTACTTTTCATTATTATTTTCCACTTCTACCAACAAATCTTATAAAAGTCAAAACTTGATCCTGACTCTGAATCAGTGGAAAGCCCTTGAAAACTATTATTCAATGTTAAGACACTGCTTCAAAATTAAGGTCAGCCTTTGTAATATGGTAGCTAAGTATGATTCATTTTCAAGACTAAACTCTCTGTTGTACATATAGTTATCTATTTATAAGTTGTCTACCTCATTTCTGGCTTTTACCAAGTATTTTGCCTTCTATGATCCAATGTCCTTTCTGTTATTGGAGCTCCACTTGCCTGCTTGGTTTGAGATTGACATTTACCAGGCATATTAATTCAGGCCTGACTCGAAAATTCCAACTATTTGCCCTCAAAAACATTAACTAGAACAGCCAATGGTGTTTTACAGTTTTCTTAGATAAATTTATTTGCAAAACTTTTCTTCTTTGTGGTATTATAGCAGTTTTCTAAAATTTTTGAATTGCTTATTGATAGTGCCAAAAAATACAACTGGTGGGGTGTGTGTGTGTGTGTGTGTGTGTGTGTAGCTACTGTAAAATTCATTAACTTGTATTATTAGCTCTACTAGTTGGGGACGTTTTGTAAATTTTTTAGTATTTTCTATACAAAAGACCAATTTATCTCACAGGAGGGGCAGCTTCTAGCTTGGATAGTTTCATTTTTTTTCTTTGCCTAAATACCATGCCATAGTTGAAAGTTCTAGTACATTGACAGAAATGGCAGAATCAGGAATCCTTTCATTCCTGATCTGGAAGGCTTTCATTCATGCTTTAACTCATCAATATACATAAACTTCATTTTTTGGGGGGCTTTTTGGTATAAATATAATTTTATTGTTTATTGAAGATAAAAGAAAGTTTGCATACTAGTGCTTATTTATTTTTACATAAAGAATGAAATCTTGGCTGAATACTGCAGGACAGAAAATCGTCAACATTTTTAATTCTATTTTTTCTGTTTTTTCATGTGAATGGTATGCATGTAGGTGTATGAAAGTTTTTGCATTTGTAGGGGCACACACTTGTGCAATTACACATTTGGGTTTTTTTTGTTGTTGTTGTTGTTGGATTTTATTTTAGTTTATTTACATTTCAAGTGTTATCCCTTTACTGAGTTTCCTCCTCTCCTGGAAAGCCCCTCTCTTGTCCCCCTTGCCCCTGATTCTATGAGAATGCTCCTCCACTCACCCACCCACTCCCACCTCTCTGACCTCCACTCCTCTACACTGGGACATCTATCAAACACCATAGGACTGAGGACCTCTCCTCGCATTGATGTCTGCCACAGCTGACCTCTGCTACATATGCAGCCAAAAGCCATATGTACTCCCTGGTTGGTGGCTTAGTCCCTGGGAGCTCTGGGAGGTCTGGTTGGTTGATATTGTTGTTCTTCCTATGGGGTTGCAAACCCCTTCAGCTCTTTCAATCCTTTCTCTAACTCCTCCATTGGGAACCCCATGCTCAGTCCAACGGTTGGCTGTAGGCATCCTCCTCTGTATTTATAAGGCTCTGGGAGGGCCTTTCAGTAGACAGCTATATCAGGCTCCTTTCAGCAAGCATTTTTGGCATCCACAATTTCGTCAGAGTCTGGTGACTGTTTCTGGGGTAAATCCCCAGGTGGGAAAGTCTCAGGATGGCCTTTCCTTTAGTCTCTGCTCTGCACTTTGTCTCCATATTAGCTCCCATGAGTATTTTGTTCCCCTTTCAAAGAAATACTGAAGCACCCACACTTTGGTCTTCCTTCTTCTTGAGCTACACGTGATCTATGAATTGTATCTTGGATATTTCAAGCTTTTGTGCTATTATCCACTTATCAGTGAGTGCATAACGTGTGTGTGTGTGTATGTTTTTGTGATTGGATTACAACACTCAGGAAGATATTTTCTAGTTCCATTCATTTGCGTAAAAATTTCATGAATTCATCATTTTTAATAGCTGAGTGGTACAACTTTGTGTAAATATACCACATTTTCTATGTCCGTTCCTCTGTTGAAGGACATCTGGGTTCTTTCCAGCTTCTGGCTATTAAAAATAAGGCTGCTATGAACATAATGGAACATGTGTCCTTGTTGTACATTGGAGCAACATTTGAGTATTATGCCCAGGAGTGGTATAGGTGGGTCCTCAAGTAATACTATGTCCAATTCTCAGAAGATCTGACAGACTGATATCAAAGTGGTTATACCAGCTTCCAATCTCACCAACAGTGGAGGAGTGTTCCTCTTTCTCCACATCCTTGCCAGCATTTGCTGTCATCTGAGTTTTTGATCTTAGCCATTCTGACTGTCTGAGTTGGAACCTCAGGGTTGTTTTGATTTGCATTTCCCTGATGAGTAAGGATGTTGAACATTTCTTTAGGTGCTTCTCAGCCCTTTGAGATTCCTCAGTTGAGAATTCTTTATCTCTTTAACCCATTTTTAACAGGGTTATCTGGTTTTCTGGAGTCTAACTTCTTGAGTTCTATGTATATATTGAATATCAGCCCTCTATTTATTGAAGGATTGGTAAAGATCTTTTCCCAGTCTGCTCATTGCCATTATGTCCTATTGACAGTGCCCTTCGCCTTACAAAAGCTTTGCAATTTTATGAGGTCCCATTTGTCAATTCTTTGTCTTAGTGCATAAGTCACAGGTGTTCTGTTCAGGAAATTTTCACCTGTGCCCAAGTGTTCAAGACTTTTACCCACTTTCTTTTCTATTAGATTCAATGTATCTGGTATTATATGGAGGCCCTTGATCCACTTGGACTTGAGCTTTGTACAGGGATATGAGAAGGGATCAATTTGCATTGTTCTACAAGCTGACCGACATTGTTGGCATTGTTGAGCCAGCACCATTTGTTGGAAATGCTGACTTTTTACCACTGGATGGTTTTAGCTCCTTTGTCAAGGATCAAGTGACCATAGGTGTGTGGATTCATTTCTGGGTCTTCAATTCTATTCCAATGATCTACCTGCCTGTAACTGTACCAATACCATGCAGTTTTTAATCACTATTGCTCTGTAGTTCAGCTTGAGGTCAGGGATGGTGATTCCCCCAGAAGTTCTTTAATTGTTGAGAATACTTTTTGCTATTCTGGGTTTTTTGTTAATCCAAATGAATTTGAGAATTGCTCTTTCTAACTCTATGAAGAATTGAGTTGGAACTTTAATGGAGATTGCATTGAATCTGTAGATTTCTTTCAGCAAGATGACCATTTTTACTATATTAATCCTTCCAATCCATGAGCATGGGAGTTCTTTGAACTTCTCAGGTCTTCTTCACTTTCTTTCTTCAGAGACTTGAAGTTCTTGTCATACAGATCGTTCACTTGTTTGGTTAGAGTCACAACAAGTTACTTTATATTGTTTGTGGCTATCGTGAAGGGTATTGTTTCCCTAATTTCTTTCTCAGCCTGTTTATCCTTTGAGTGTAGGAAGGCTACCAATTTGCTTGAGTTTATTTTATATCCAGCCACTTTGCTGAAGTTGTTTATCAGGTTTAGGAGTTCTTTGTGGAGTTTTTGGGGTCACTTAAGTATACTACCATATAATCTGCAAATAGTGATATTTTGACTTCTTTCTTTCCGATTTGTATCCCTTTGACCTCCTTTTGTTATCTAATTGCTCTGGATAGGACTTCAAATACTATATTGAATAGATAGGGAGAGAGAGGACAGCTGTGTCTAGTCCCCGATTTTAGTGGAATTGCTTCGTTTCTCTTCATTTAGTTTGATGTTGGCTACTGATTTGCTATATATTGCTTTTACTTTGTATGTTTAGGTACAAGCCTTGAATTCCTGGTCATTCAAAGACTTTTAACATGATGGGATGTTTAATTTTATCAAATGCTTTTTCAGTATCTAATGAAATGATCATGTAGTTTTTTCTTTGAATTTGTTTACATAGTGGATTACATTGATGGATTTCCATATGTTGAACCATCCCTGCATCCCTGGAATGAAGCTTACTTGATCATAGTGAATAATCATTTTGATGTGTTCTTAGACTCCATTTGCAAGAATTTTATTGAGCATTTTTGCATCAATATTCATAAGGAAAATTGACCTGAAGTTCTCTTTCTTTGTTGGGTCTTTTGGAGGTTTTGGTATTAGTGTAACTGTGCCTTCATAGAATGAATTGGGTAGTGTTCCTTCTGTTTCTTTTTTGGGGAATAGTTTGAACAGTATTGGTATCAGGTCTTCTTTGAAGGTCTGATAGAATTGTGCACTAAAACCATCTGGTCCTGTGCTTTTTTGTGTTGGGAGACTTGTAATGAATGCTTCTATTTCTTTAGGGGTTATGGGACTGTTTAGATGGGTTATCTGATCCTGATTTAACTTTGGTACATGGTATGTGTCTAGAAAATTGTCCATTTTGTTCAGATTTTCCAATTTTGTTGAGTATAAGCTTTTTTAATAGGATCTGTTGATTTTATGAATTTCCACAGTTTCTGATGTTATGTCTCCCTTTGCATTTCTGATTTTATTAATTTGGGTAGTGCCTCTGTGCCCTCTGGTTAGTCTGACTAAGGGTTTATCTATCTTGTTGATTTTCTCAAAGAACCAGCTACTGGTTTTGTTGGTTCTTTGTACAGTTCTTTTTGTTTCTACTTGATTGGTTTCAGCCCTAAGTTTCATTATTTCCTGCCTTCTTCTCCTCCTGCAAGTATTCGCTTCTTTTTGTTCTAGAGCTTTCAGGTGTGTTGTCAAGTTGCTAGTGTACGCTCTCTCCAGTTTCTTTTTGGAGGCACTCAGAGCTATGAGTTTTCCTCTTCGCACTGCTCTCATTGTGGCCTTTAAATTTGGATATGTTGTGCCTTCATTTTCATTAAATTCTAAAGTCTTTGATATCTTCCTTTATTTCTTCCTTGACCAAGTAATTCTTGAGTTGTTTGCCTTCCATGTGTATGTGGGCTTTCTGTTGTTTTTGTTGCCATTGAAGACCAGCCTTAATCCGTAATGATCTGTTAGGAGGCTGTTACATATGTTGAGGTCTGATTTGTGATCGATTATATGGTCAATTTTTGAGAAAGTACCATGAGGTGCTGAGAAGAATGTACATTCTTTTGATTTAGGATGAAATGTCCTATAGATGTTTGTTAAATCCATTTGGTCCATAACTTCTGTTAGTTTCGCTGTGTCTCCATTTAGTTTGTGTTTCCCTGACCTGCCCATTGATGAGAGTGGGGTGTTGAACTCTCCCACTATTATTGCGTGAGGTGCAATGAATACTTTGAGCTTTAGTAAAGTTTCTTTTATGAATATGGGTGCCCCTGTATTTGGAACATAGATGTTCAGAATTCAGAGTTCTTGGTAGATTTTTTTCTTTGATGAGTATGTAGTGTCCTTCCTTATCTTTTTATTAACATTTGGTTGAAAGTAAATTTTGTTCGAAATTAAAATGGCCACTCCAGCTTGTTTCATGGAATCATTTGCTTGGAAAATTCTTTTCCAGCCTTTTACTTTGAGGTAGTGTCTGTCTTTGTCACTGAGGTGGGTTTCCTGTATGCAGCAACATGTAAGGTTCTGTTTACATATCCAGTCTGTTAGTCTATGTCTTTTTATTGGGGAATTGAGTCCATTGATGTTAAGAGATATTAAGGAATAGTGATTATTACTTCCTGTTGTTTTTTTATCTTATTTTCATGTTTGTGTGGCTACCTTCTTTTGGGTTTGTTGAAAGAAGATTACTTTCTTGCTTTTTCTAGTGTGTAGTTTCCTTCCTTGTGTTGGCGTTTTCCATCTATTATCCTTTATAAGGGTGGATTTGTGGAAAGTTACTGTGTAAATTTGGTTTTGTCACAGAATATCTTGGTTTCTCCATCCATGATAATTGAGAGGTTTGTTGGGTATAGTAGGCTGGGCTGACATTAATGTACTCTTGGGGTCTGTATGACATCTGCCCAGGATCTTTTAGCTTTCATAGTCTCTGGTGAGAAGTCTGGAGTAATTCTGATAGGTTTTCCTTTATATGTTACCTGACCTTTTTCCCTTACTGCTTTTACTATTCTTTCTTTGTTTAGTACATTTGGTGTTTTGATTATTATGTGACTGGAGGAATTTCTGTTCTAGTCCAATCTATTTGGAGTTCTGTAGGCTTCTTGTATGTTCATGGGCATCTCTTTCTTTAGGTTAGGGAATTTTTCTTCTATAATTTTGTTTAAGATATTTACTGGCCCTTTAAGTTGGAAATCTTCACTCTCTTCTATACCTATTATCTTTAGGTTTGGTCTTCTCATTGTATCCTGGATTTCCTAGATGTTTTGGGTTAGGAGTTTTTTGCATTTTGTGCTTTCTTTCACTGTTGTGTCAATGTTTTCTATGTTATCTTCTGGACCTGAGATTCTCTCTTCTATCTCTTGTATTCTGTTGCTGATGCTTGCACGTATGACTCCTGATTTCTTTCCTAGGTTTTCTATCTCCAGAGTTATCTCACTTTGTGATTTCTTTATCATTTCTACTTCCATTTTTAGATCCTGGATGTTTTTGTTCATTTCCTTCACCCGTTTGGTTATGTTTTCCTGTAATTCTTTAAAGGATTTTTGTGTTTCCTCTTTAAGGGCTACTACCTGTTTACCTGTGTTCTCCTTTATTTCTTTAAGGGAGTTATTTATGTCCTTCTTAAAGTCCTCTATCAGCATCATGAGATGTGATTTTAAATCAGAGTCTTGCTTTTCTAGTGTGTTGGGGTATCCAGGACTCACTGTGTTGGAAGAACTAAGTTCTGATGATGTCAAGTACCCTGTTGCTTATGTTCTTGCCCTTGCCTCTCGCCATCTGGATATCTCTGCTGTTAGCTGTTCTGGCTTTCTCTGACTGTGGCTTGTCCCTCCTGCAAGTCTCTGTATCAGTACTCCTGGAAGACCAGTTCTCTCTGGGAAGAATTTATGTATGAGGGACTGTGGTGCAGTGTCAGCTCTGGCGTACAGACAGAAACCAGAAGGATCGTGTCCCCAACTGTTCCTAGGTTCCTGTGACCTGTTGGATCTGGGAGGTTCCAATTGGGCCAGGAATTAGAACAGAAGTGGTGGTCTTACCTGTGTTTGCAGGTGTGTTGGCTAACCTGGGAGATCAGCTTTCTCCTGGCGCTATTTGGGTATGGATCCCTGTGGCAGACAATCAGCTCAGGTGCTGCAGAAGGGAACAAGAAGGCTCCTCTCCCAGACAGCTCCTAGGTTCCTGTGTCCTGAGGGTTCTGGGAGGGTCCCTCTAAGCAGCAGTGGTGGTTGTGGTTTTACCTGCACTCACAGACTTGTCTGCAGTCTTGGGAGGACAGCTCTCTCCCTGCACTATTTGGGTATGGATCCCTGTGTATACATAAACTTCATAAACTCTGAGTCATTACACCATGTGAGGTCACATAATTTAATGTGAAGATCATAAGAATTTGACTCAGGCCTTCCAGCCGCCATCTGCAGCAGAGAACCAGGCAGTTCCAAAGCCTTCTGTGCTTAGCCCACCAGGAGAGAGTGATCTCCCAGCAGCGATTTCACTTCTGAGTGAGGAGGTGAAATCTCCACCTTCTCTCTGGAGGGGTACAGCTAGGAGGGCACAGGGCATTCGATCAATGAAGCTGCTGGGAAAGGAGTCGTCTCTTCCGGCCGCCATTTGCTTCAGGGAACCAGACAGCTCCACACCCTTCTGTACACAGACCCTGCCAGAAGAGAGTTGGTCTCCCAGGAGTACAGACACAGGCTTACAGGCCCACAGGAGAGGCAACCTGCAGCCAGAGACAACAAGACCAACTAACACCATAGATATCCAGATGGCGAAAGGCAAGCGCAAGAACCCTACCAACAGAAACCAAGGCTACTAGGCAACATCAGAGCCCATTTCTCCCACCACAGCAAGTCCCAGATACCCCAACACACTGGAAAACAAAGAGGTGGATTTAAAGTCTCTTCTCACGATGCTGTTAGAGGACATCAAGAAGGATAATTCCCTTAAGGAAATACAGGAGAACATGGGTCAAATAGTAAAGACCCTTAAAGAGGAAACACAAAAATCCCTGAAAGAAACACAGGGGAGTATAAGTGAACAGGTAGAGGCCTTTAAAGAGGAAACACAAAAATCCTTGAAAGAATTACAGGAGAACACAAACAAACAAGTGAAGGCACTGAACAAAACCATCCAGGATCTAAAAATGGAAGTAGAAACAATAAAGAAATCACAAAGTGAGACATATCTGTAGACAGAAAATCTTGGAACGAATTCAGGAGTCATAGATGCAAGCATCAACAACAGAATACAAGAGATAGAAGAAGGAATCTCAGGGGCTGAAGATACCATAGAAAACATTGACTCAACAATTAAAGAAAATGCAAAATGCAAAATGCTCCTGAGCCAAAACATCCAGGAAATCCAGGACACAATGAGAAGACCAAACCTAAGGATTATAGGTATAGAAGAAAGTGAAGATTTCCAACTTAAAGGGCCAGTAAATATCTTCAACAAAATTATAGAAGAAAACTTCCCTAACCTAAAGAAAAAGATGCCCATGAACATACAAGAAGCCTACAGAACTCCAAACAGACTGGACCAGAACAGAAAGTCTTCCCAGCACATAATAATCAAAACACTAAATGTACTAAACAAAGAAAGAATATTAAAAGCAGTAAGAGAAAAAGGTCAAATAACCTATAAAGGCAGGCCTATCAGAATTATAGCAGACTTCACCTGAGACGATGAAACCAGAAAATCTTGGGAAGATCTCATACAGACCCTAAGAGAACACAAATGCCAGCCCAAACTACAATATCCAGCAAAACTCTCAATTACCATAGATGGAGAAACCAAGATATTCCATGATAAAATAAAATTTATACGATATCTTTCCACAAGTCCAGTCCTACAAAGGATAATAGATGGAAAATGCCAACACGAGGAGGGACACTACACCCTAGAAAAAGCAAGAAAGTAATCTTTTTCCAACAACCCCAAAAGAAAGTAACCACAGAAACATAAAAAGAACATCAAAAATAACAGGAAGCAACAATCACTATTCCTTAATATCTTATAACCTCAATGGACTCAAATCCCCAACCAAAAACATAGTCTAACAGAAATATTTTTCATGTGAACCTTCAATTTTATCAGAAAATGTTTGTGATTCCTCTTTCAATTTAGTAATGCTTTTTATGTCTACCATTTTAACTGTAGTATTTTCCATGATAATCTTTAATTTTAACATTTTTCTATATATTTCTTCAATTTTATCAGAAATATTTTCCATGTAAATCTTCAGTTTTGTCAGAAAATGTTTATAATTCCACTTTCAATCAATTTAGGAATACTTTTATGCCTACCATTTTATCTGTATAATTTTCCATGAAATAGTCAGTTTTAACATGTTTTTTTTATATATTTCTTGAGTTGTATCAGAAATATTTTCCTTGTAGATATTTAATTTTATCAGAAAATGTTTATAATTCCACTTTCAAAAAACTTAGGAATATTTTTATGCCTACCATTTTATCTGTATAATTTTTCCTTGAAATACTCAATCTTAACATGTTTTTTATATATTTCTTAAATTTTATCAGAGATATTTTAAATGTAAATCTTCAATTTTATCAGAAAGTGCTTATAATTTCACTTTCAACCGTTTAGGAATATTTTTAATCCTACCAATTTATCTGTATAAATTTCTTCAATTGTATCAGAGATATTTTCCATGTAAATCTTCAATTTTATCAGAAAATGTTTTTAATTCTACTTTCAATCAATTTAGGAATATTTTTATGCCTACCATCTTATCTGGGTAATTTTTCATGAAAGTCAGTTTTAATGTGTTTTTCTATATATTTCTTGAGTTTTATCAGAAATATTTTCCTTGTAGATCTTCAATTTTATCAGAAAATGTTTATAATTCCACTTTCAATCAACATAGGCATATTTTTATGCCTACCATTTTATCTGCATAATTTTTCCATGAAATAGTCAATCTTAACGTGTTTTTCTATCTATTTCTTCAATTTTATCAGAGATATTTACACAATGGAATACTACTCAGCAATTAAAAACAATGAATTTATGAAATTCTTAGGCAAATGGGGAACAGAGAAAGGGAAGAGGGCTTATGGGACTTTCGGGGAGGGGGGAACCGGGAAAGGGGAAATCATTTGGAATGTAAATAAATAATATAGAAAATAAAAATAAAAAAAAGAATTTGACTCAACATCCTACAGTATCAAAATACAGCCAAGGTTTAATTGTTCAAACAAAATTAAATTAGCGTGTCTATCTCCTTAGTATTCAATTTTGTTTTAATTTCTATTCATGATGACACAATTTTATGTGTACTAAAAAATAGTTTTAAAATATTTTTGTAAAAAGAAAGAACATGAAATTGGATGTGTGGCAAGATAGGGAGAATCTGAGAGGACCTAGGGGAAGGGAATGAATATGATCAGAATATATCACAAAATTATCAAAGGAGTTTTTAAACATGTATATTTATTCTTTACATTCAACAATGCTTTGATTTGAATGCTTACTTTATACATCTATATACCAAGAATAATATAAAGATTTCTTAGACAGCAGTCTCCAGCACCTCCCTACATAATCTGATTGCCCATGAGTTTTCTGTCCTCACCAACTTTCTCAACCAACTTACTTCACATTAGTTCTACCTTAGTGGTTCCCACCTCAGCACTCCCCAATGTGCTCCCTACATATCAGTGAGTCCCCTGTTCTCAAGGAGGCCCTGACCATGATCATTGCCTGTACTCACATTTGCTAAGAAATGAAAACAGACTAGATGTTCATAATTGAACAGATAATAAAATGTGGTATATTTACACAATGGAATGTTATTCAGATATTAAGAAAAATAAAACTATAAAATTCACAGGTAAATTGATAAAACTAAAAAGATTCATCCTAGGAGAGGTAACCTGAGCCCAGAAAGACAATGTCACATTTATTCTCTCATCTGTGAATTTTGGCTTTGAATCTTCAAGTGTGTGTCTTTTAAACACTCATAAGTGTCAGCAAATTACTAAGATGCATGGAGAGAAACTCTCAAGGGAAAGGAAATATAATACACTGGTATAAAAAACTACAAAAAGGAATAGGTATATACACATATTTATTGAAAGAGTTTAAATGGAGTTACCATATAATACAGCAACATATATCATACAGCTCTCAGAAGATAATCTAATGATATATCTCAAGGTTCTAGAAAAACAAAAGGAAGGCAAATGCAAACACATCAGACAGTTAAAATACATCTATATAAATATATTAATATAAATATATCTATATTAATATGTAGATGTAGATATATCTATATGTACAAATATGTGAGTACAGATTAATAAAAAAATATAACAATACATGCAATTCATCAAACAAAAAATAGATTTTTTATATAATAACAGGAAAGATTTTGTTGTCTTCTTTAATATCTGTTCCCTTAGCAGGAGTTAACCATTTTGAGTGATAAAGAAATACACAGTTCAAAGGAAGATCAAAAAATACGTTTTTGAGTCTCCAGTGGCCGGGAAGTTGGGACTGCCAGGCTCGGAGACAGACAGGCATAATATTGCTTGGGTCTCGGGCGGCTTGTGTGTATGCGGCTCCCAAGAGCTGGGCAGAACTGCAGTAAGCAGCGCGCCAGCTCTGCTGTGGGACTTCTGCCTGGCAGAGGGACCCCGCACTGGGCGGGAGCCTACCAGCTTCCCTTCTGTGACCTCTGTTCCAGTAGACTGCTCTGAAGAGACAGGTACCCAGGCTCTCCCCAATATAACATCGCTTGGGACACTGCCTGTTGGGGCTTCCGCCTGCTCCCAAGAACTGGACAGCGCTGTGGTCATCTGGGTGCCAGATCTGCTGTAGGCCATCACCTCTGCAGGGTGACCAGTGCCACGGAGAGAGTGCAGAGTGCTCTTCGCCATCTTGGGACTGCCAGGCTCAGAGACAGACAGGCATAATATCGCTTGGGTCTCAGGCGGCTTGTGTGTACTCGGCTCCCAAGAGCTGGGCAGATCTGCAGTAACCAGCGTGCCAGCTCTGCTGTGGGACTTCTGCCTGGCAGAGGGACGCCCCGTCCCCCCCCCCACTCTAGTAGAGATCACACACCCCTGCACAGGGTAGGAGCCTACCAGCGTCCCTTTGGCGACCTCTGCTTCAGGAATCCACTACGCTGAGCCTTTGGATGTGCAAGGACTCCCCAATATAACATCACTTGGGGCAAGGCACATCAGGGCTCCAAAGTCACTCAGGAGCAGGGCAGGCCCCAGAAATCTGTGCCAGGGGAATCCTGGTAATCCAGAGGGGGCAGAAATAGCTTTGCAGGCTCACAGGAGGTCCAACCAACAGCCAGTGACAGCAGGACCAACCAACATCAGAGGTAACCAGATGGCAAAAGGCAAACGTAGGAACGTTACTAACAGAAATCAAAGTAATATGGCACCATCCGAAGCCAACTCTCCAACAGCAGCAAGTCCTGGATACCCCACCACACCCGAAAGACAAGATCTGGATTTAAAATCACTTCTCATGATGCTATTAGAGGATCACAAGAAGGACACAAATAGATCTAATAAAGAATTGCAGGAGACCATGAATCAAACCTTAGAAGCCCTTACAAAGGAAACACAAAAATCGCTTAGAGAAATGCAGGAGAACATGGATCAAAAGATGGAGGCCCACAAGGAGACAACACAAAAATCGCTTAACGAGATGAATCAACGGGTAGATGCACTCACAAAGGAATCACAAAAATTGCATAAAGAAATGCAGAAGAATATGGGTCAACAGACGAATGCCCATAAGGAGGCAACACAAAAATTGCTTAAAGAAATGAATCAACGGATAGATGCCCTTAAAAAGGAAACACGAGAACTGCTTAAAGAAATGCAGGAGACGATGGACAGATGGATTCCCATGAGGAGGAAACACAAAAGTCGCTCAGAGAAAGGCAGGAGAACGTGGGAAAGAGGTAATGCAAAAATACCTTAAAGAAATACAGGAAAATACAAACAAACAAGGGAAGATCTCAGCAAATCCATCCAGGAACTAAAAAAGGAAGTAGAAACAACTAAGACATCACAAAGGGAGACAACTTTGGAGATAGAAAACCTTGGGAAGAAATCAGGAGTCATAGATGCAAACATCAACAATAGAATACAAGAGATGGAAGAAAGAATCTCAGGTGCTGAAGATTCCATAGAAAGCATCGACTCAACAGTCAAAGAAAATGCAAAATGCAAAAAACGTGTAACCCAAAACATCCAGGACACAATGAGAAGACCAAACCTAAGGATTATAGATATAGATGAGAGTGAAGATTTGCAACTTAAAGGACCAGTAAATATCTTCAACAAAATTATGGAGGAAAACTTCCCTAACCTAAAGAGAGAGATGCCGATGAATGTACAAGAAGCCTACAGAACTCCAAACAGACTGGACCAGAACAGAAATACCTCCCGTCACATAATAATCAAAACACCGAATGTTCTAAACAAAGAAAGAATATTAAAAGCAGTAAGAGAAAAGGGCCAAGTAACATACAAAGAAAGACCTATCCGAATCACATCAGACTTCTCACCAGAGACTATGAAAGCCAGAAGATCCTGGGCAGATCTCATGCAGACACTAAGAGAGCACAAATGCCAGCCTAGACTACTATACCCAGCAAAACTCTCAATCACCATAGATGGAGAGACCAAGATATTCCATGATAAAACCAAATTTTCACAATATCTTTCCACAAATCCAGCCCTGCAACAGATAATAGGTGGAAACCACCAATACAGAGAGAGAAACAACACCCTGGAAAAAATGAGATAATAACCTTCTTGAATCAAACCCAAAAGTAGATAA
This sequence comes from Tokudaia tokunoshimensis, assembly GCA_036184795.1. NCBI lineage: Eukaryota > Metazoa > Chordata > Mammalia > Rodentia > Muridae > Tokudaia > Tokudaia tokunoshimensis. Next base: position 36,048,459 of record BTHU01000004.1, on the reverse strand, counting down.
CCACTCAAACATAAAGATAGCGTCAAGAATGGCAGAGGGCAATAATCACTATGCCTTAATCTCTCTTAATATCAATGGTCTCAATTCCCCAATTAAAAGACATAGACTAGCAGACTGGATATGTAAACAGGACCCAGCATTTTGCTGCATGCAGGAAACGCACCTCAGTGTCAAAGACAAACACTACCTCAGAGTAAAAGGCTGGAAAACAATTTTACAAGCAAATGGCTCCAAGAAACAAGCCGGAGTAGCCATCCTAATATCAGATAAAATTGATTTTCAACCTAAAGTCATCAAAAAAGACAAAAAAAGGACACTACATACTGATCAAGGGAAAAATCCACCAACAAGAACTCTCAATTCTGAATATCTATGCTCCAAATGCAAGGGCATCCTCATTTGTAAAAGAAACTTTATTAAAGCTCAAAGCACCACTCCTGGGCATATACCCAGAGGCTTTACCTGCATGCAATAAGGACACATGCTCCACTATGTTCATAGCAGCCTTATTTATAATAGCCAGAAGCTGGAAAGAACCCAGATGTCCCTCAACGGAGGAATGGATTCAGAAGATGTGGTATATCTACACAATGGAATACTACTCTGCAATTAAAAACAATGAATTCACCAAATTCCTAGGCAAATGGTCAGATCTTGAAAATATCATCCTTAGTGAGGTAACCCAATCACAAAAGAACACACATGGTATGCAGTCACTGATAAGGGGATATTGACCCAGAATCTCGGAATACCCTAGACACAATCCGCATATCAATAGATTTCTAAGAAGATGGAAGGAGAGACCCCTGGTCCTGGAAAGACTGGATGTAGGGGAACACCAGGACAGAGAAGCGAGAGGGGGTTGAATGGAGAAAAGAGGGAGGGAAGGGGGCTTATGGGACTTTCGGGGAGGGAGGAAACGGGAAAGGGGAAATGATTTGGAATGTAAATTAAAAAAAAAATAAAATAAATAATTAAAAAGAAAATAATAGGTTGAAAACATTTCACGAAGACTGGGGAGGCATCAGTGCATCAAATCCTAACCTTGAAAACATAATGACCTGAATTCAATACCCGACTCCCACATTAAAATCAAAAAAAAAAAAAAAAAAAAAGCTCAAAGCACACATCGCACCGCACACAACAATAGTGGGTGATTTCAACACCCCGCTCTCTGAAATGGATCGTTCAGGAAAGCAGAAACTAAACAGGAACACAGTGAATCTAATTGAAGCCTTGGACCAAATGGAACTAACAGATATATATAGAACATTTCATCCTAGAGCTAAAGAATTCACCTTCTTCTCAGCAACTCATGGTACCTTCTCCAAAATTGACCGTATAATTGGTCACAAGTCAGACCTCAACAGATATAAGAAGATAGAACTAATCCCATGCCTCCTATCAGATCACTATGGAATAAGGGTGGTCTTCAATGGCAACAAAAACAAAAGAAAACCCACCTACACATGGAGGCTGAACAATGCTCTACTCAATGATAACATGGTCAAGGTGGAAATAAAGAAAGAAATCAAAGACTTTTTGAAAGTTAATGAAAATGAAGGCACAACATACCCTAATTTATGGGACACAATGAAAGCACTGCTAAGCGGAAAATTCATAGCCCTGAGTGCCGCCAACAAGAAACGGGAGACAGCATACACTAACAGCTTAATGGCACACCTGAAATCCCTGGAACAAAAAGAAGCAAATACACCAAAGAGGAGTAGAAGGCAGGAAATCATCAAACTCAGGGCTGAAATCAATCAAGTAGAAACAAATAAAACCATACAAAGAATCAACAAAACGAGGAGTTGGTTCTTTGAGAAAATCAACAAGATAGATAAGCCCTTAGCCAGACTAACCAGAGGGCACAGAGATAGTATCCAAATTAATAAAATCAGAAACGAAAAGGGAGAGAGAACAACAGAAACTGAGGAAATTCAAAAAATCATCAGATCCTACTACAAAAACCTGTATTCAACTCAACTAGAAAATCTTGAGGAAATGGACAATTTCCTTGACAGATACCAAATACCAAAATTAAATCAGGATCAAATAGATCATCTAAACCATCCTATAACCCCTGAAGAAATAGAAGTTGTCATTGGAAGTCTTCCAACCAAAAAAAGCACAGGTCCAGATGGTTTTAGTGCAGAATTCTATCAGACCTTCAAAGAAGACCTAACACCAATACTCTTCAAACTGTTCCACAAAATACAAACAGAAGGAACAGTACCCAACTCGTTCTATGAAGCCACAATTACAATAATACGAAAAGCACACAAAGATCCGACAAAGAAAGAGAATCTCAGGCCAATCTCTCTTATGAATATCGATGCAAAAATACTCAATAAAATTCTTGCCAACCGAATCCAAGAACACATCAAAACGATCATTCACTACGATCAAGTACGCTTCATCCCAGGGATGCAGGGATGGTTCAATATAAGGAAATCATCAATGTAATCCACTATATGAACAATCTCAAAGAAAAAAACCACATGGTCATCTCATTAGATGCTGAGAAAGCATTTGACAAAATTCAGCATCCTTTCATGCTAAAGGTCTTGGAAAGATCAGGAATTCAAGGCCCATATCTAAACATAGTAAAAGCAATTTACAGCAATCCGGTAGCCAGCATCAACCTAAATGGAGAGAAACTTGAAGCAATCCCACTAAAATCAGGGACTAGACAAGGCTGCCCTCTCTCTCCATATCTTTTCAATATAGTACTTGAAGTTCTAGCTAGAGCAATTAGACAACATAAAGAGGTCAAAGTGATACAAATTGGAAAGGAAGAAGTCAAACTATCACTATTTGCAGACGATATGATAGTATACTTAAGCGACCCAAAGAACTCCACCAGAGAACTCCTACAGCTGATAAATGACTTCAGCAAAGTGGCCGGATATAAAATCAACTCAAGCAAGTCAGTAGCCTTCCTATACTCTAAGGATAAGCAGGCTGAGAAAGAAGTAAGAGAAATGATATCCTTCACGATAGCCACAAACCATATAAAGTACCTTGGCATGACTCTAACCAAACAAGTGAAAGATCTGTATGACAAGAACTTCAAGTCTCTGAAGAAAGAAATTGAAGAAGATCTCAGAAGATGGAAAAATCTGCTCATGGATTGGCAGGATTAATATAGTAAAAATGACCATCTTACTAAAAGTAATATACAGATTCAATGCAATCCCCATCAAAATCCCAACTCAATTCATCATAGAGTTAGAAAGAGCAATTCAAAAATTCATCTGGAATAACAGAAAACCCAGAATAGCTAAAACTATTCTCAAGAGTAAAAAAACCTCTGGGGGAATCAGTATTCCGGACCTCAAGCTGTACTACAGAGCAATAGTGTTAAAAACCGCATGGTATTGGTACAGTGACAGGCATGTAGATCAATGGAACAGAATTGAAGACCCAGAAATGAATCCACACTCCTATGGTCACTTGATCTTTGACAAAGGAGCTAAAACTATTCAGTGGAAAAAGATAGCCTTTTCAACAAATGGTGCTGGTTCAACTGGAGGTCAACATGCAGAAGAATGCATATTGACCCATTCTTATCTCCTTGCACTAAGCTCAATTCCAAGTGGATCAAGGATCTCCACATAAAACCAGACACACTGAAACTAATAGAAAGGAAACTAGGGAAGAACCTTGAACATATGGGCACAGGGGAGAATTTCCTGAACAGAACTCCAATAGCTTATGCTCTAAGATCAAGAATAGACAAATGGGACCTCATTAAATTACAAAGTTTTTGCAAGGCAAAAGAACACTGTCAAAAAAACAAAGCGGCAACCAACTAACTGGGAAATTATCTTTACCAACCCTACATCCGACAGAGGGCTAATATCCAATATATACAAAGAACTCAAGAAGTTAAACTCCAGAGAGGCAAGTAACCCTATTAAAAAATGGGGTACAGAGCTACACAAAGAGTTCTCACCTGAAGAATATCTAATGGCTGAGAAGCACCTAAAGAGATGTTCATCATCCTTAGTCATTAGGGAAATGCAAATCAAAACAACCCTGAGATTCCATCTCACACGAGTCAGTATGGCTAATATCAAAAACTCAGGAGACAGCAGTTGTTGGCGAGGATGTGGAGAAAGAGGAACACTCCTCCACTGCTGGTGGAATTGCAAGCTGGTACAACCACTCTGGAAAGCAGTCTGGCGGATCCTCAGAAAACTGGGCATGACACTCCAGGAGAATCCGGCTATACCATCCTGGGTATATACCCAGAGGCTTTACCTGCATGCAATAAGGACACATGCTCCGCTATGTTCATAGCAGCCTTATTTATAATAGCCAGAAGGTAGAAAGAACCCAGATGTCCCTCAAAGGAGGAATGGATTCAGAAGATGTGGTATATCTACAAAATGGAATACTACTCTGCTATTAAAAACAATGAATTGATGAAATTCCTAGGCAACTGGTCAGAACTTCAAAATATCATCCTTAGTGAGGTAACCCAATCACAAAAGAACACACATGGTATGCAGTCACTGATAAGGAGATATTAACCCAGAATCTCGGAATACCCTAGACACAATTCGCATATCAATAGATTTCTAAGAAGATGGAAGGAGAGACCCCTGGTCCTGGAAAGACTGGATGTAGGGGAACGCCAGGACAGAATAATGAGAGGGGGTTGAATGGAGAAAAGAGGGAGGGAAGGGGGCTTATGGGACTTTCGGGGAGGGAGGAAACGGGAAAGGGGAAATGATTTGGAATGTAAATAAAAAAAAATAAAGTCTAAAAATTAAAAAAAAAATACGTTTTTGAGAAAATTAGCAAGATTGAGCAAGCCCTAGCCAATCTAGCCAAAATAAAAAAAGAAATTTAACTTAATAAAACCAGAGATAAAAAGGGAGATGTTACTACAAACCCCAATAAAATCCAGAAGTTATCAGAGAATATGTTGAATACATAAATAACAAAAAGTTGCAGAATCTAGAAAATTTGGGTACGTTTCTAAATACATACGACTTGCTGAAATTAAAGACAAAAGATATAAACAATTTAAAAGACCCTTAAAAAAAATCCAGATTGCAGCAGTAATTTAACATCTTGACAAAATGAAAAGCCCCAAACAGATGGTTTTATTGAGGAATTCCATCAAGCTTTCAAAGGTGATCTAAAATACACTTCTCAAACTGTAGTACAAAATAGGGAGGAAACTGTTTTTTAAAAAAAGGAAAGAAGGAAGAAAGTAAAGAAAGAACTATGAAGGAACAGAAAAGGAAAGGAAAATGAAGGGAAGGGAAAGAAAGGGAAGGGAAGTGAAGGGAAGGGAAGGGAAGGGAAGGGAAGGGAAGGGAAGGGAAGGGAAAGGAAGGGAAGAAGAACTAACAGCAATCTCCCTAGCGAACACTGATACAAAAATTCTTAACGAAATTGTTGCAAGTCATATTCAAGTATGGTTGTAAAGTTGGTTCTATATACATGAGACATAAATACAACATACTATATTGATAGAATTGAAACAGAAGTCACATAATCAACTCACTATATACAGAAAATGGTTAAGCTCAATGTCCTTTCCTGATAAAAACTTGGAAGAGTCTTGGAACAGATGGGACATACCTCAATATGATATATATAAAGATTCATATACATACATACACACACACACACACATTTACCTTATCCACTAAGTACAAGTAAACCATCCTACAATCCACAGGCCCAAAGAAACTAAGTAAAAAGGAGAACCCAAAGAAGAAAATGAAAGTAAAAGAGACATTGGAAGTGGATGGAAGAAGTGAGAGAGGGGGTGAGGAAGGGAACAAGGATGTGAACTCAGATGTGGGGGGGCCTGGGAGAGAGAAGGGATATCGGGGGGGGGGCATCTCTAGGTCTAGACAGAGACCTGGGATTTGGGGATTAAAGTGGCCACTTCCTCTAGCCAGGTGGAATTTCCAGTGGAGAGAGAGGGCCATCAACCCACCCACAAAACCTTTAACCCACAATTTTTCCCACCTACAAGATGTGCAGGGATAAAGATAGAGCAGAGATTGAGAAAGTGACCAACCAATAACTGCGCCAGCTTGAGACCCAACCCATAGAAGAGCCAACCCCTGACACTGTTAATAATACTTTGCTAAGCTTTCAGATAGGAGCCTAGCATAACTGACTCCAGAGAGCCTTCATCCAGCAGCTGATGGAGACAGATGCAGAGACCCACAGCCAAACATCAGGCGGAGTTCAGGTACTCATTTGGGAAACTTGGAGAGAAGATCAAGCAACCCTGAGGAGTCAAGGACAACACAAGAAAACCTACAATCAATGAACCTGGACCCATGAAGGCTCAGAGAGACTGAACCACCAACCAAAGAGAATGCAGAGGCTAGACCTAGGTACCCTACACATCTGTTGTAGATGTGCAGCTTGGTCTTCAGGTGGGTCCCCTAACAATTGGAGTGGGGGGTGTCTCTGACTCTGTTGCCTGCCAATGAATAGCCTTCCCCTACCTGGACTGCCTGGACTGCCTGGTTGGGCCTCTGAGAGAGAGAGAGGATACTTAGTCCTGCTGCAACTTGATTTCCCAGGGTGGGTGGTACCCGAGGGGGCTTTCCCTTCTCTGAAAAGAAGGGGAGGGAGTTATGGGGGAAGGAATTTGTGAGGGTGGGACTTGAGGAATGGAGGAAGGGGGCTTTGACTGGGATGTAATGTGAATTAATAAATTAGTGGAAAAATGCAAGACATATAATCAACATAAAAAATAAGAAACTTCTACATACATTGATAGTAAATTTGTTTAAAAAATGAAGGCTGTAGAGATAGCTCAGCAGTTAAGAGCATGAACAGCTCTTCTAAAGGTTCTGAGTTCAATTCCCAGGAACCACATGGTGTCTCACAACCATTTGTAATGAGATTCGATGCCCTCTTCTAGTGTGTCTGAAGACAGCTACAGTGTACTAATATAAATAAAATAAATCTTTTTTTAAAAAATGACTTACAGTTGATTTTTTTAAAAAAAAATTGCAGGTATAAGCCTATCAAGGAGGTGAAATACGTCTACATGAAAAACTTGAAGACATTGAATATAAAGATTGACGAAAACATTAAATGATAGAAAAACCTACACTACTGTATTGTCAGAATTACTATTGTGAAAATGGTTTTACCACAAAAGTAGTCTAGAGACTCAGTGGAGTATCAATTATATTCCAATTACATTTTATCAAACTACAAAAGGAGATCCTAAAATTCATATGGAAACACAAAAGATCATGGGTAGCCAGAGCAATCCAAAGCAAAAAGGACATAGGTAGAGGTATTGCATTATCTGATTTCAAACTATACTACAAATTATAGTGACAAAGACAACATAATACTGGCACAAAAATAAGACATGCAGAGCAGTTTAATGTAATAGAGATAAACCAGCATAGCTACAAACACCTAACTTTTACAAAGGGCATCAAAAGCTATATATTGGGCGAAAGACAACCTGGAAAACGGGAATATATACTTGCTGAAGAATGAAATTAGCTTCATATCTCTCAGCCTGCACACACAAAAACATCAATTCAAACTGAATTAAATACCTTAATTTAAAACATGAAACAATGAAACCACTAAAGGAACATATGGGGAACGCACTTTAGGATATAGGCCATAAATATAGTCAATAATTAGAACCTTAGTGACACAAGAACTAACACCAAGAATTTACAAATGGAGTTACTATCTGAAATACGAATGGCCAAAGCATAATTTTTAAGTATCCAACATTTTTGCTCATCCAGGAAATGAAAATTAAAGCTACTTTGAGATTCCATCTCATCCTAGTCAGAATCAAGAAAGGAAATTACAACAAATATTGGCAAAGATGTTGAAGAGAAGGAATCCCTAATCATTATTGGTGGGAGAGTAAAATTTACAGTCACTATAGAAATCAGTGCAGGCAGTGGTGGCACACGCCTTTAATCCCAGCACTTGGGAGGCAGAAGCAGGCCGATTTCTGAATTTGAGACAAGTCTGGTCTACAGAGTGAGTTCCAGGACAGCCAAAGCTACACAGAGAAACCCTGTCTCAAAAACAAAACAAAAAAACCAAACCAAAACAAAACAATTAGTGTGGAGGCTCAATACTAAAAGGAGACCCAGCTGTACCACTCCTGGATATACACCCAAATGACTCTACAGCCTAGAGATACCTGCATATTCATAGTTATTGCTTCTCTTTTGACAGTAGCTAGGAAATGGAATCAGCCTACATGTCCATCAATAGATGAATGGATAATGAAAATGTGGGTAATAAACACAAGGGGAGAAATATAAAGAAAAATTAAGAAAATTTCAAAATAATGTATAGAATTAGAAACTATTATATTCAGATTAAAATAGAAAAATATCTCGTTTCTTTTCACATGCTAATCCTGGTTTCTAAATGTTAAAGTTGTATTTTTAGGTGTTGACAGAGAACAAAAAACTAGAAAGAGTCCTATGAGATAGGACATAAGCTTTGAGTGAGCGTTGTAGAAAAGGTAATAAAACATCATATAGAAATGAAAAGAGGAACACTGTGGGCAGAAGTATGCATGGAGATGGGGTGGAAGGACAAAGGAACTAGGAGGGAGGAGCAAGAGAGAATGGAAAGAATGATCTAAAAGGCACAGGAAAGCCTGCTATTTTGCACTTTTTTACTTTTTTACAATGTGTGTACGTGTGTGTGTGTGTGTGTGTGTGTGTGTGTGTGTGTGTGTGTGTGTGTAAGAGCAAGCACATGCATGTGTGGAGGACAGTCTTGAGGGTCCAGTAAACAGACTTGATGGCAAATGCCTCTAATTGTTGAGTTCTCTCCAGTATGTGTGCTTTTTCTTTTTCTTGCTTTTTTTTTTTTTTGATTTTGCTTGTTTTTTTTTTTTTTCAGTTCAGAGAACTAGCAAAATTTAAGAATCTTCTTTTCTTCCAAAGTAACCAAATTCTAATAATCGATTTCTAATTTTATTTCAATTCCATTGAAAACTACCAAATTCAGAAAAACGTACACACAGAATTTGTCTCTTAGGTTTGACATTGATTCTAGAAGTATATTTACCATGTAATGACAAATGTAGGCATAAAAGCATTTCTAATTCCACATACTTCAAGGTTCATTCTAGATGTAGATCTCTTCTAAGAACGTATTCTCCTTCTGCACAAATAGGAAGAGAATGGGAAATCCTCAGGACAAGTGTAAAAGGGGCTGTCTTTGATGTTTCAAAGCAGTTTGCCTTTTGCCCCTAAAACAAACTGCAGTTAAGGTGGCTATACTCCAGTTCCCTAAAACGCTGTTTGTCAAACTAACATTGATATCTTCTTTATTTATGCTCAAAGTACTTTTGAGAAATTCCATATGTACTTTCCAAAGTCATTTTACCTATCAATAGACCCCTGAATCTTAAATTTTGGATTAATATTTTATCTGTGACCTAGACTCTAGTGCCACTCAGTGTTCACATCCTAGAACTACAACAAATCAAAACACCAAAACCTGTCATAATTCAGGCATGTACTGCAGCCTCAGAGTATTTATTTTCTTACAATATAATGCCATTAGTTCAAGTTCTCTGCTCCCTGCCTGGTTTGCACTTCACGATGCACATAACAGAGATAGAAAACTCATAGTGCTCTAGACACCTATTGGAGCTTCACTCGGGAGATATGAGTGCCAGCAATCTTTTTTTGTTCTTTCTCATATTGAATCATCTAGAACTGTGCCATACTTCCAAATATAAACTGACTGACTGAAATCAGAGGAGAGAGAGATAATTTTCTCAAAAGGAATAATTCCAACTACTCAAAAACATCATAACTAAAAGATCCAATGTTTACAGAAAACAAAATGTAACAATGGAAGTTAGTAAACAAATGATGAAATTAAACGAATTATGCACACTTGTGTTATATAATCTTAGATATTTTCACAAAATGTTCCATGCCAGTGGGATGGCGAAATTTACGTTTGTGAAGAGAAAAGAAAAGATGAACCCTAGAAGCTGTGTTATGAGAGAATGAATGGGAGGGGGATGTAAAAAATTACAGCAGAACAATCACAACCAGAAGATAAATAGAAAAGTGCAAAAAATTAAAGAAAGAAAAACATATAATTTGCTTAACAAATGAGTTCGGAAAATTTTCACACAGAAATTATAAATGAATTATTATCCAAGTGGAACTAAAAATAACATACTAACCACTGGTCATTTAAAAACAAGATAATTATCCACTGTGTAACGTTCATCAGGAACGAATAAAAGGATGAAAAGAGTTACATTTTTCTTTTGCAAATATCTAATGATGCTTTAAAAAAGCTTAATATAACAAAGGGTAATTTGAAGAAACCTTATATACTTCCTTTGCTGTCAAAATTTAGAAAAGTAAAAAAAATCTTAATACTCTCACTAGGTAGAGAACATCGTTATCAGTACTTAGTATAAATCTTTCAACTTATAGGATTGTTTGTATGTATGATTTACAGGTTAAAAACTGTCTCGGGAGTCAAACAATCCAACAAGTGTTACGCTTACAATTCATTAGTGAGTAAAGACAGCTCTAAATCTTCATTTCTTCATCTGAACAATTAGTATAATTACAGTTCTTAGCACTGCAGACAGTGCTGCTCTCTTGGACTTGGAGTAGTTTCCATGCTTTGTGCCCTTGGTTCACTGTAGGTATTACACCGTTCTTCCCTATGGTCAGTTATCTTTCAATTTGTTTATATTGAACTTTGACAGAAGATTTAAATTTTTTATGGTAAACCTATTACTTTTTTTTTCATGATTTTTGCCTTTGGTATTATGCTTAGAAAGGCAGTGGTGGCGCACGCCTTTAATCCCAGCACTTGGGAGGCAGAGGCAGGTGGATTTCTGAGTTCGAGGCCAGCCTGGTCTACAGAGTGAGTTCCAGGACAGCCAAGGCTACACAGTGAAACCCTGTCTTGAAAAACCAAAAAACGAAAAAAAAGAAAAGAAAAGAAAGGCAACAAATTTAAAAAAGAAGTAAAGATAGTGCAAGGAAAGAAAACTACATTTGGCATGCACAATGTGAATAAAATAAAAACCCAGCATCCCTCTTCTCATGCACCTCTACTAAGCATGCACCATTTTAAAATCACTTCAACCTAAAAAAGAAAGTACCACCTGAAAAACTTCCAGTGATCATAGGTTATCCTGTCTAGTCTGTGACTTAAATAAAAACACATATATACACAATGATAGTCAATACACATTAACTGAAAGGTATTCCGTTTTAAAGAAGTTCTCCATATGACTGTAAAATATTTATAATGAATTACTCTACAAATCCAGGAACTCACCAGAATCATGCATATTTGAGTGAATTAGGTTTTGTGGATACAAGTTCTTTTACCCTATCATCAAAACAACTTGAAGACTTTCAAACTTTAAAAAATCACTAATAAGTTATCACTGTTCTAATCATTTGAATTGAGATATTTTCATATAGCAGAGTACAGTATACACAAGCTTGACTAGCAAAATATAACCTGGGTCTTGTTTGTGACTCATACAATATCATTCATTCATTATTATAGTTTGTCAGAATTAGTACTTAATCAATTAATACTTCTGAATTAAAAATATAAGTAGAAATCCAGTTGCCATTTTCTAATATTTTTTTCAAATTTAGATTAATACTAACTCAGGATTAACTGGATAACTAATATAATATTTTTAGAAGGAGGGAGTTGTGGTTTTGTGCTCTCTCTCTCTCTCTCTCTCTCTCTCTCTCTCTCTCTCTCTCTCTCTCTCTCTCTCTCTCTCTCTCTCTGTGTGTGTGTGTGTGTGTGTGTGTGTGTGTGTCTGTGTCTGTGTCTGTGTCTGTATGTTTTATGATACTGGAAATTAAACCCAGGTTCTGTACATGCCAGGCAAACATTCTACCACTAACCTACAACCCAAGCTCATTACTTGAGAGTTTCAAAGGGTTTTATTATTTTTATATTTTAATATGTATATGTATCTATGTGTGTGTGTGTGTGCGCGCGCGCGCGCACATGCAAGTGCAGATGCTCAAAGAATCCAGTCAAGGGTGTCAGATACCTGGACCTGAAGTTACAGATGCTAATGACATTCCCAACATGGGAGCTGAGAAATAAATTGAGGTTCTTTGCAAGACCAGCATACTCTCCTAACTGACACATCATCTCTACAACACCTAATTCAGCTTGAATAACTAAAATATTTTAATATCTAAGAAATTTTTAGTTTGAGTAAAAGTTCAGGGGTTAGGGAGATCACTCAGTTGATAAAATTTCTACCAGGCATGTATAAAGAGCTGAATTCATATCTTCATCATCCACAGGAAAATGGTAAAATTCAAGTGTGCAGGTGTCTATTACCCCATTGCTGGGGGTGGGGTGAAGAAAAGTTGATCTCTTTAACTTAATAGTCAGCCAGACTTGCCAATCAGGAGACTCTAGACCCTGTCTCATAGTCAGGTGAACAGAAATGGAGGAAGATACCCAATACTGACCTCAAGCCTCTAAACACATATGAACAACCACAAAGACATGCACATGCACCACATACACATACAAAAATTCAGCTCAGTGTTAGTTTTCATAATTTTTATAATTCATAAAGGAGTTCAAACAAAAAGTTACTACTAATCATATAGGGGTCTTTTCCAAATAAGCCACATTGGAAACAGCAGGGAAAGGATATAGTTTTTATTTTATTTTTTGAGATTATAATATAATTATAGTAGTACTCCATTCTCTCCCTCAAAATTCTCTTATCTCTTCCCTGCAATCCTCCAAATTTGTGACTGCTTTTTTCACAAATTTTATTACATTATTAATATGTATATACATATATATTCCTAAATATAACCTGTTCAGTCCACATAATGTTAATTGTATGTATGTTTTTAAAGCTGATTATTTGGCACTTGACAACAGATTGGTGTGCCCTTCCCTGGGGAAGACTATCTCTCTGACTCCAAGCTTTCCTATGTTGTCTATAGTTCCTTGTGTAGCGTTAAGGCCTCATAGGCTTTTCCAAACACTTTGGTAAATCCACTGGTGTCAGGTCATGTTTCCCTAGTCATTTTCATGAGATTTTACTGGGTGTAGCTTTGATATTATTAAGAGACACAACCACACAGCTAATACAATGCTTATTATTACTTACAATAGCACAAATTCCCATGATCCTCTGGCTTCTTTTCCCCTCTTCCATAATGATTCCTAAACTGTAGGTGTGAGAGTGCTCTGTAGATGTGTCCATTGGGACTGGGTTCTACAATGCATTTTTTTATTGGTTGTAGTTTTCCATAGTGGTGTCCATCTGTTGCAAAGAGAAATTTTCTTGATGAGAGGTAAAATTATGTTTAAAATCACACCATTCCTAATATGCATATATTTGAGATAATAAAAAATGTTTCTGGTTTTTTCAAGGTCACAAACAAGTAAGCAGTAGCATATCAATGATAAATGATTTTTTTCCTTAGTCTGCTGCTCCATCTACCACAGTATATAATTTCTGCCATAAACATCTTAAAATATGTAGAAAGTTATAAGAATTGCTAATACTACTTTTCAGCACTGTCATATTTTGTTCACTGAGCCAAACATACCAGATGTCTTTAAATAAAAGATTTAGATAGCATAAAAATAAAGTGTTATTGTACATGAGCTTCTTAAAAATATAGAAATACATTAGAAATATCATAAGGTATTATGGGAGAAGGGAATGTTTAAAATATGAATGAAATATACTCAGAAACACAAAACATGGCCATAGATGCAGATGAGGTAGAAAAGCATGAAAAAATATTAGAACATTTGGTATAATAAAATACATTTATCTAATATAGTGAGCTAGAATCATACATTCCCAGTTGTCAAAGTAAATATGAATTGTTTTGTTTCCTAAAATTAATATGTCTTCATAAGTGTATAACTCTATTAGATTCTTTAAAAGGAATGGATTCAGAAGATGTGGTATATCTACACAATGGAATACTACTCTGCAATTAAAAACAATGAATTCACGAAATTCCTAGGCAAATGGTCAGAACTTGAAAATATCATCCTTAGTGAGGTAACCCAATCACAAAAGAACACACATGGTATGCAGTCACTGATAAGGGGATATTAACCCAGAATCTCGGAATACCCTAGACACAATTCGCATACCAATAGATTTCTAAGAAGATGGAAGGAGAGACCCCGGTCCTGGAAAGACTGGATGTAGGGGAACGCCAGGACAGAGAAACGAGAGGGGGTTGAATGGAGAAAAGAGGGAGGGAAGGGACTTTTATGGGACTTTCGGGGAGGGAGGAAACGGGAAAGGGGAAATGATTTGGAATGCAAATAAAAAAAACTTAGAAAATAAAAAAAAATGATGCTCAAAAATAAAAAAAAAAGAATTTATGAGCACAGATCTGAAGCAAGAGTTTGAATTCACTGTGTGTCTGTTCTATCTATACACTTCTATTGAGTAACTCCACATATTTAAGCAAACAATTTCTCCTGTTTATGTTTTCTGTTCTATCTGTCTGTCTGTCTGCCTGCCTGCCTGCCTGTCTGTCTGTCTGTCTATCTATCTATCTGAGAGAGAAGGTGTATAAATACCTCAGTGTGACTGTGGAGATCAAAAGATAACTCAAAGAAATACATTCTCTTTTACCACATATGTCCCAGGGATTGAATTCAAATGGTGAGGTTTGATAGCAAATGCCTCCATCCACTGAACCATGTCAACAGCCCCTGTCTTCCCCAATCTTACCACAGATGATCATATAAAAGAAAATAGAAAAGACAGATTAAGGCAAAGTAGTAAGTCTTACACACAGCACATAGAAACAAAAATTAAAGAATGCACATAGATACAAATAAAAAAATGGACCATTTTGAGACTTTTCATTCATTGTCTCTTTTCCTTCTCCTTTTCAATATTTTAGTTTGCATACAACTTAAGGGTAATTGTTATATTTCATACAAATATCATATATATCACTATACTTTTCATATTTGCCCAAAGCTCTTTTTAGTGCTAATTCAAGTCATTTGAGACTTACTTTTCATTGCTTTTTAATTATTTTCATTGATTGCAGAAGGTATAAAATTTCCATAAGGTGGAAATAAATATTTGAAGGTATTTTTGGCCAAATCTTCTACTGTTCACCATATAAACTTCTTACTCTTTTTTTGTACCAATTCTTTCCATTTGTCATAAGCAAAAATTTTATGCTACTCTGCTTTTCATCAGACCATTCTTTTCAACTGCATTATCTTCTCATTAACTAAACTCTCTGAGACAGACTGACCATAAGATGCTGTAAATATTTGCTTACTTGAGTAGTAGACTCTACTAGATATTGAGCTAATAGAAAAAAAAATAATCATGCTTATCCTCAATTTCCTAATCCAAATTGCACTGCCAACTACAGTGTTACATTAAGTATGTTTGCTAAGTGCTTAGAGAATAAGCAAATATTCAAGATTCAAATTTATTTATTTTTCCTTCTTTCTTTTTTGAAAAAATATTGATAGAATCTTTTGTCCTTGCCTTTCTTTCCCCTTTGTTGAAAAGTACCCCATTCTCATCTTGTGTTTTATTGGCATATATTAGCTATACATAATCCTAGATTTTATTATGAAAGTTTCAAAGGTGCATAAAATATATATTGATTATGTCCATCCCTTTTACCCTATCACTTCCCCCTCTACTGATTCTGTTCTTCTTCCAAGCTAGTCCCTGCTGTACTTCCATTTTCACAGATTTGACTTGGTTTTATTTTGTTCAACAACCTTCTACCCTTAAGGTTACTTATAGAAACATGAGTAAGAGGTTACTAAGACAGCTATGGGAAATTTATCTATGGCTATACCTCCAGCAGCCATTAATTGCCTACAGATCCACATGAACATAGGAGAGCATCAGAAGCTTTTCCCTTTGCTATACCAGACTCCTTTCAGCAAGCATTTCCTGGCATCCACAGTAGTGTCCAGGTTTGGTGACCGCATATGGGATAAATCCCCAGGTAGGCTGGTCTCTGAAGGCCTTTCCTTCAGTCTCTGCTCTACACTTCATCTCCATAATTGCTCCCATGAGAATTTTGTTCACCTTTCTAAGAAGGACAAAAGCACCCACCCTTTGGTCTTACTTCTTCTAGAGCTTCATCTGGTCTCTGAGTTGTATCCTGGGTATTCAGAGCTTTTGGGCTAATATCCACTTATCAGTTAATACATACCATGTGTGTTGTCTTGTGAATGGGTTACCTCACTCAGGATGCTATTGTCTTTTTTTTCTTTCTTTTTTATTAGATATTTGCTTTGTGTACATTTTAATGGTATCACATTTCCTTGTAACCCCTCTGAAAACTCCCTATCCCATGCTCCATTATCCCAGGTTATCAAACCCCACCCCCTTTCCTAACCTGGCCTTCCTCTACACTGGGGCATAGAATATTCCCAGGACCAATGGTCTCTCCTCTCATTCATATCTAAAAAGGTAATCCTCTGCTACATATGAAGCTGAAGTCATGGGTCTCTCCATATATACTCTTTGGTTGGTGGTGTAGTCCTTGCGTGCTCTGGGGGTACTGGTTGGTACATATTATTGTCTTCCTATGGGGCTGCAAGCCTCTTCAGCTCCTTGGATCCCTTCTCAAGCTACTCCATTGGGGACCCGATGCTCAGTCCATTGGTTGGCTGTGAGCCATGGGTATTTTGATCCACCTTCTAAGAAGGATCAAAATATCCACACTTTTGTCTTTCTTCTTCTTGAGCTTCATGAAGTCTGAGTTGTATCTTAGGTATTCTGAGCTTTTGGGCTAATAGCCACTTTTCAGAAAGTATATACTGTGTATGTTCTTTCGTGATTGGGTTACTTCACTCAGGATGATTATTTTCTAGCTCCCCTCACTTGCTGAAGAATTTCATAAATTCACTGTTTTTAATAGCTGAGTAGTACTCCATTGTGTAAATGTACCACATTTTCTGTATCCATTCCTCGGTTGAGGGACATCTGGGTTCTTTCCAGCTTCTGGCTATTATAAATAAGGCTGCTATGAACACAGTGGAGCATGTGTCTTTGTTATATGTTAGAGCATCTTTTGTGTATATGCCAAGCAGCGGTATAGCTGGGCCCTCAAGTAATACTATGTCCAAATCTCTGAAGATCTGCCAGACTGATTTCCAGAGTGGTGGTACCAGCTTGAAATCACACCAGCAATGAAAGGGTGTATAGCTTTCTCCTCATCCTCCCCAGTATCTGCAGTCACCTGAGTTTTTGATCTTAGCAATTCTGACGGGTATGAAGTGTAATCTCAGGGTTGTTTTAAATTGCATTTCCCTGATGACTAAAGATGTAGAAAATTTCTTTAGTTGCTTCTCAAATATTCGATATTTCTCAGTTGAGAATTCTTTGTTTAGCTCTGTACCCCAGTTTTGAAATAGGGTTATTTGATTCTCTGGAATTCAACTTCTTGAGTTCTTTGTATATCTTGTATATTAGCCCTCTGTCAGACATAGGGTTGGTAAAGATCTTTTCTCAATTTGTTGGCTGCCATTTTGTCCTTTTGACAGTGTCCTTTGCCTTACAGAAACTTTGCAATTTTATGAGGTCTCATTTTTCAATACTTGATCTTAGAACATAAGCCATTGGTGTTCTGTTCACGAACTTTTCCTCTGTGCCCACGTGATCGAGGATCTTCCCCCAATTTCTTTTCTATTAGTTTCAGTGTATCTGGTTTTATGTGGAAGTCGTTGATCCACTTGGACTTGAGCTTTGTACAAGGAGATAAGAATGGATAAATTTACATCTTTTGACTTGCTAACCACGAGTTGAACCAGCACCATTTGTTGAAAATGCTGTCTTTTTTCCACTGGATAGTTTTAGTTCCTTTGTGAAAGACCAAGTGACCATGGGTGTGTAGGTTCATTTCTCGGTCTTTAATTCTATTCCAATGAACTACCTGCCTGTCACTGTACCAATACCATGTAGTCTTTAACCGCTATTACTCTGTAGTACAGCTTGAAGTCAGGGATGGCGATTCCCCCAGAAGTTCTTTAATTGTTGAGAATACTTTTCACTATCCTGGATTGTTATTCCAGATAAATTTGCAAATTGCTCTTTCTAACTCTATGAAGAATTGAGGTGTAATTTTGATGGAGATTGTATTGAATGTGTAGATTGCTTTCGGCAAGATGGCTATTTTTGCTATATTAATCCTGCCGATTCATGAGCATGGGAGATCTTTCCATCATCTAAGAACTTCTTTGATTTCTTTGTTCAGAGACTTGAAGTTCTTGTCATACAGATCTTTCACTTGCTTGGTTAGAGTCACAGGAAGATACTTTTTATTGCTTGTGACTTTTGTGAAGGGTATTGTTTCCCTAATTTCTTTCTCAGCCTCTTTATCCTTTGAGTAGAAGAAGGCCACTGATTTGTTTGAGTTAATTTTATATCCAGTCACTTTGCTGAAGATGTTTATCAGGTTGAAGAGTTTGCTGGTGGAATATTTAAGGTCACTTAAGTATACTATCATATCATCTGCAAATAGTGATACATTGACTTCTTTCTTTCCAATTTGTATCCCTTTGACCTCCTTTTGTTGTCTAATTGCTCTAGCTAGGACTTCAAATACTATATTGAATAGATAGGGAGAGAGAGGGCAGCTGTGTCTAGTCCCTGATTTTAGTGGAATTGCTTCAAGTTTCTCTCCATTTAGTTTGATGTTGGCTGCTGGCTTGCTGTATATTGCTTTTACTATGTTTAGGTATGGGCCTTGAATTCCTGATCTTCCAAGACGTTTATCGTGAAGGGTTTTAGATTTTGTCAAATGCTTTTTCGGCATCTAATGAAATGATCATGTGACTTTTTTCTTTGAATTTCTTTGCATAGTGGATTCCATTGATGGATTTCCATATATTGAACCATCCCTGCATAGGGTGAAGCCTACTTGATCTTCATGGATGATTGTTTTGATGTGTTTTTGGATTCAATTTGCAAGATTTTTATTGAGTATTTTTGCATCAATATTCATAAGGGAAATTGACCTGAAGTTCTCTTTCTTTGTTGGGTCTTTGTGTGGTTAAGGTATAAGTATAATTGTGGCTTCATAGAACAAATTGGGTAGTGCTCCTTCTGTTTCTATTCATGGAATAGTTTGAATAGTATTGGTAGTCAGTCTTCTATGAAGCTCTGATAGAACTCTGCACTAAACCCATCTAGTCCTGGGCATTTTGTGTTGGGAGACTATTAAGGACTGCTTCAATCTCTTTAGGGGTTATGGGACTATTTAGATGGTTTATCTGAGCCTTATTTAACTTTGGTACCTGGTATGTGTCTAGAAAATTGTTCATTTTGTCCAGATTTTCAAAGCTTTTGTAGTAGGATCTGATGATTTTTTGAATTTCCACAGTTTCTGTTGTTATGTCTCCCTTTTCATTTCTGATTTTATTAATTTGGGTAGTGCCTCTGTACCTTCTGGTTAATATGGCTAAGGACTTAACCATCTTTTTGATTTTCTCAAAGAACCAGCTCCTGGTTTTGTTGATTCTTTGTATAGTTCTCTTTATTTCTACTTAGTTCATTTCAGCCCTGATTTTGACTATTTGCTGTAGTCTACTCCTCTTGGGTGTATTGATTCTTTTTGTTCTAGAGTTTTCAGGTGTGGTGTCAATTTGCTAGTGTAAGATCTCTTCAGTTTCTTTTTGGAGGCACTCAGAGCTATGAGTTTCCCTCTTAGCACTGCTTTTATTATATGCCATAACTAGGGGTATGTTGTGGCTTAATTTGTATTAAATTATAAAATGTCTTTAATTTCTTTCTTTATTTCTTCCTTGACCAAGTCATCATTAAGTAGAGCGTTGTTCAGCTTCCACGTGTATGTGGGCTTTCGGTTGTTTTTATTTTTATTGAAGACCAGCATTAGTCCATGGTGATCTGGGATGCATGGGATTATTTCAATCATCTTGTATCTGTTGGTGCCTGCTTTGTGATCGATTATATGGTCAATTTTGGAGAAGAGACTATGAGTTGCTGAGCAGAAGGTACTTTCTTTTGCTTTAGAATAAAATGTTCTTTTTTTATTTTTTAATTGAATATAATCTTGATTTATATTTCAAATGTTATGCCCTTTACCGGTTTCCCCCCTTCCCAGAAAACCCCCAACGCATCCTCCAACACCCAGCCTCCAAGAAGATGCCCCTCTACCAAACCCACTCCCACCTAACCCCACCTCGATTTCCCAATGCCGGGGCATCTATCAAGCCTTCATAGGACCAAGGACCTCTCTTCCCACCGATGCCCGAAAAGACATTCCTCTGGCACAATTGCAGCTGAAACCATGTGTATCATTGGTTGATGGCTTAGTATCTGGGAGCCATGGAGGTCTGGTTGGCCAACATAATTGTTCTTCCCATGGGGCTGCAAACCACTTCAGCTCCTACAGTCTTCCCTCCAACTCCTCCATTGGGGACCCCACACTGAGTCCAATGGTTGGCTGCTAGCATCTGCCTCTGTATCTATAAGTCTCTGGCAGAGCCCCTCAGGAGACAGCCATAACAGGCTCCTTTCCGCAAGCACATCTTGTCATTCATAATAGTGTCAGGGTTTGGTGAATGTTTATAGGATGAATTCCCAGATAGGTCAGTCTCTGGCCCACATTTTGTCTCCATAATTGCTCCTGTGAGTACTTTGTTACCTTTTTCAGAAAAACCAAAGCACCCACACTTTGGTTTTCCATCTTCTTGAGTTTGGTGTAGTCTGTGAGTTGTATGTTCTTAATTCTGAGCTTTTGGGCTAATATCCACTTATCAGTGAGTGCATACCATGTGTGTTCTTTTGGGTTTTTTCTTTTGTTTTGTTTATTTTTTTCTTTTTATTTTCAATATTCTTTATTTACATTCCAAATGATTTCCCCTTTCCCGGTTTCCCCCCTCCCCGAAAGTCCCAAAAGCCCTCTTCCCTCCCCCTGTTCCCCATTTGCCTAAGAATTTCATGAATTCATTGTTTTTAATTGCTGAGTAATATTCCATTGGGCAAATATACATGGAAAATATCTCTGATAAAATTGAAGAAATATATAGAAATACATGTTAAGATTGAGTATTTCATGGAAAAATTATACAGATAAAATGGTAGGCATAAAAATATTCCTACGTTGATTGAAAGTGGAATTATAAACATTTTCTGATAAAATTGAAAATCTAGAAGGAAAATATTTCTGATAAAACTCAAGAAATGTATAGAAAAACACGTTAAAACTGACTATTTCATGAAAAATTATATAGATAGGATGGTAGGCAGAAAAATATTCCTAAATTGATTTAAAGTAGAAATAAAAACATTTTCTGATAAAATTGAAAATTTACATGGAAAATATCTCTGATAAAACTGAAGGAATTTATACAGATAAATTGGTAGGAATTAAAATATTCCTAAGTTGATTGAAAGTAGAATTATAAACATTTTCTAATAAAACTGAAGATTTACATGGAAAATATTTCTGAGAAAATTGAAAAAAATATATGGAAAAACATTAAAATTGAAGATTATCATGGAAAATTGTACAGATAAAATGGTAGACATTAAAATATTTCTAAGTTGATTGAAAGTGAAATTATAAACATTTGTGATAAAATTGAAGATTTACATGGAAAATATCTCTGATAAAATTGAAGAAATTATAAAAATGCATTAAGATTGAGTATTTCATGGAAAAATTATGCAGATAAAAAGGTAGGCATAAAAATATTCCTAAGTTTTTGAAAGTGGAATTATAAACACTTTCTGATAAAAATTGAAGATCTACAAGGAAAATATTCCTGAAAACATTCAAGAAATATATAGAAAAACATGTTAAAACTGACTATTACATGGAAAATTATACAGATAAAATGGAAGGTATAAAAATGTTCCTAAGTTGATTGAAAGTAAAATTAAAGACATTGTCTGATAAAACTGAAGATCCACATGGAAAATACTTCTGACAAAATTGAAGAAAAATACAAAAAAACATTAAAATTGAAGATTATCATGGACAATTATATCGACAAAATGGTAGGCACAAAAACATTCCTAAATTGATTGAAAGTGGAACAACAAACATCACCCCTGCCCCCAACGAAACCAAAGATCTACATGAAAAACACCTCCGACAAAATCGAAGAAATACACAGAAAAAATGTTAAAAATTAAAGATTATCATGGAAAATAATATAGTCAAAATGGTAGGCACAAAAAGCATTACTAAATTGACAGAGGAGTCACAAACATTTTCTGATAAAATGGAAGATTCACATGAAAAACATCTCTGTTAGACTATGTTTTTTGTTGGGGAATTGAGTCTATTGATGTTATAAGATATTAAGGAATAGTGATTGTTGTTTCCTGTTATTTTTGATGTTCTTTTTATGTTTCTGTGGTTACTTTCTTTTGGGGTTGTTGGAAAAAGATTATTTTCTTGCTTTATCTAGGGTGTAGTTTCCCTCCTCATGTTGGCTTTTTCCATCTATTATCCTTTGTAGGGCTGGATTTGTGGAAAGATACTGTGTAAATTTAGTTTTATCATGGAATATCTTGGTTTCTCCATCTATGGTAATTGAGAGTTTTGCTGGGTATAGTAGTTTGGGCTGGCATTTGTGTTCTCTTAGAGTCTGTATGAGATCTGCCCAGGATCTTCTGGCTTTCATCATCTCAGGTGAGAAGTCTGGTGTAATTCTGATAGGCCTGCCTTTATAGGTTATTTGATCTTTTTCTCTTACTGCTTTTAATATTCTTTCTTTGTTTAGTGCATTTAGTGTTTTGATTATTATATGCCGGGAGGACTTTCTGGTTTGGTCGAGTCTGTTTGGAGTTCTGTAGGTTTCTTGTATGTTCATGGACATCTCTTTCTTTAGGTTAGGGAAGTTTTCTTCTATAATTTTGTTGAAGATATTTACTGGCCTTTTAAGTTGGAAATCTTCACTCTCTTCTATACCTATAATCCTTAGGTTTGGTCTTCTCATTGTGTCCTGGATTTCCTGGATGTTTTCACTCAGGAGCTTTCTGCATTTTGCATTTTCCTTAACTGTTGAATCAATGTTTTCTATGGTATTATCAGCACCTGAGATTCTTTCTTCTATCTCTTGTATTCTGTTGTTGATGACTATGACTCCTGAATTCTTTCCAAGATTTTCTATCTCCAGAAATGTCTCACTTTGTGATTTCTTTATTGTTTCTACTTCCATTTTTAGATCCTGGATGGTTTTGTTCAGTGCCTTCACTTGTTTGTTTGTGTTCTGCAATTCTTTCAGGGATTTTTTGTGTTTCCTCTTTAAGGGCCTCTACCTGTTCACTCATGCTCCCCTGTATTTCTTTCAGGGATTTTTGGGTTTCCTCTTTAAGGGCCTTTACCATTTGACCCATGTTCTCCTGTATTTCTTTAAGGGAGTTATTTATGTCCTTCTTGATGTCCTCTAACAGCATTGTGCGATGAGACTTTAAATCCAACTCTTGCTTTTCCAGAGTGTTGGGGTATCCGGGATTTGCTGTGTTGGGAGAACTGGGCTCTGATGTTGCCAAGTAGCTTTGTTTTCTGTTGGTAGGGTTCTTGCGCTCGCCTTTCGCCATCTGGTTATCTCTGGTGTTAGTTGGTCTTGTTGTCTCTGGCTGGAGCTTGCCCCTCCTGTGGGCCTGTAAGCCTGTGTCTGTACTCCTGGGAGATCAACTCTCTTCTGGCAGGGTCTGTGCACAGAAGGCTGTGGAGCTGTCTGGTTCCCTGCTGCAAATGGAGGCTGGCAGGAAATGTTCCTGTCCCAGCTGCTCCACTGATCTTATGCCCTGTGTGCTCCTAGCTGTACCCCTACAGAGAGAAGGTGGAGATCGCTGCTGGGAGATCATTTTCTCCTGGTGGGCTAAGCACAGAAGGCTGTGGAGCTGCCTGGTTCCCTGCTGGAAATGGAGGCTGGCAGGGAATGTTCCTGTCCCAGCTGCTCCACTGATCTTATGTCCTGTGCGCTCCTAGCTGTACCCCTGCAAAGCATGTGTTCTTTTGTAATTGGGTTACCACATTCAGGATGATACTTTCCAGTTCCATCCATTTGCCTAAGAATTTCATGAAGTCATTGTTTTTGATAGCTAAATAGTACACCATTGGGTGTATATACACCACAATTCCTCTGTTGAAGGACATTTGGGTTCTTTCCAGCTTCTGGCTATTATAAATAAGGCTGCTATGAACATAGTGGAGCATGTATCCTTATTATACTTTGGAGCATCTTCTGGTTATATGCCTGGGAGTGGTATAGCAGGGTCCTCAGGTTTTTCTGAGAAACCGCAAAACTGATTTCCAGAGTGGTTTTACTAGATTGCAATCCCACAGGCAATGGACGAATGTTCCTCTTGCTACACATCCTTGCCAGCATCTGCTGTCCCTTGAGTTTTTCATCTTAGCTATTCTGACTGGTGTGAGGTGGAATCTCAGGGTTGTTTTGATTTGTATTTCCCTGATAACTAAGGATAACTGAGCATTTCATTAGGTGCTTCACAGTCATTGGAGTTTCCTCAGCTGAGACCTCTCTGTTTAGGTCTGTACCCCATTTTTTAATAAGATTATTTGACTCTCTGTAGTCTATCTTCTTGAGTTCTTTGTATACATTGGATATTAGCCCTCTATCGGATGTAGGATAGGTAAAGATCTTTTCTGAAACTGTTAGTTGCCATTTTGTCCTATTGACAGTGTCCGTTGCCTTAAAGAAGCTTTGCAGTTTTATGAGGTCCCATTTGTCAATTCTTGTTCTTAAAGCATAAGCCATTGGTGCTCTGTTCAGGAAATTTTCCCCTGTGCCGATGTGTTCAATGCTTTTACCCACATTCTCCACTATAAGCTTCAGTGTATCTGATTTTATATGGAGGTCCTTGATCCACTTGAATTTGAACTTTGTGCAAAGAGATAAGAATGGGTCGTTTTGCATTTTTCTACATGCTGACCTCCAGTTAATTCAGCACCATGTGTTGAAAAGGCTACCTTTTTCTCCACTGGATGTTTTTAGCGCGTTTGTCAAATATCAAGTGACCGTAGGTGTGTGGGTTCATTTCTGGGTCTTCAATTCTATTCCATTGATTTTCCTGCCTGATTCTGTACCAAGACCATACAGTTTTTATCACTACTGCTCTGTAGTAGAGCTAGAAGTCAGGGATGGTGATTCCCCCAGAAGTTCATTCTATGTGGAGAATAGTTTTTGATATCCTGGGTTTTTTGTTATTCCAAATGAATCTGTAGATTGCTCTTTCTAACTCTATGTAGAATTTATTTGGAATTTTGATGGGAATTGCATTGAATCTGTAGATTGCTTTCAGCAAGATGGCCAATTTTACTATATTAGTCCTGCCAATCCACGAGCATGGGAGATCTTTCCATCTTCTGAGATCTTCTTCTACTACTTTCTGCAGAGGCTTGAAGTTCTTGTCATACAGATCTTTCACTTGCTTGGTTAGAGTCACGCCAAGATATGTAATATTATTTGTGACTATTGTGAAGGGTGTCATTCCCCTAATTTCTTTCTCAGCTTGTTTATCCTTTGAGTAGAGAAGGCCACTGATTTGTTTGAGTTAATTTTATATCCAGTCACTTTGCTGAAGTTGTTTATCAGCTTTAGGAGTTCTCTGGTGGAATTTCTGGGGTCACTTAAGTATACTACCATATCATCTGCAAATAATGATATTTTGACTTCTTCCTTTCCAATTCATATCCCTTTGACCTCCTTTTGTTGTCTAATTGTTCTGGCTAGGACTTCAAGTACTATATTGAATAGATAGGGAGAGAGTGGTCAGCTTTCTCTGGTCCCCGATTTTAGTGGGATTGCTTCAAATTTTTCTACATTTAGTCTGATGATGGCTACTGGCTTCCTATACATTGCTTTCACTATGTTTAGGTCTGAGCCTTGAATTTCTGATCTCTCCAAGACTTTTATCATGAAGGGATGCTGGATTTTGTCAAATGATTTTTCACCATTTAATGAAATGACCATGTGGTTTTTTCTTTGAGTTTGTTTATGTAGTGGATTTCATTGATGGATTTCCTTATATTGAACCATCCCTGCATCCCTGGGAAGAAGCCTACTTGATCATGATGGATGATTGTTTTGATGTGTTCTTGGATTCAGTTTGCAAGAATTTTATTGAGTATTTTTGCATCAATGTTCATAAGGGAAATTGGTCTGAAGTTCTCTTTCTTTGTTGGGTCTTTGTTTGGTTTGGGTATAAGCGTTATTGTGGCTTCATAGAATAAATTGGGCAATGATCTTTCTGTTTCTGTTTTGTGGAATAGTTTGAAGAGTATCTATATTAGCTCTTCTTCAAAGATCTGATAGAATTCCCCACTAAACCCATCATGTCCTGGACTTTTTTTGGTCGGAGACTATTAATTACTACTTCAATTTCCTCAGGACTTATGGGACAATTTAAATGGTTTATCTGATCCTGTTTTAACATTGACACCTGATATGTGTCTAGAAAACTGTCCATTTCATCCAGATTTTTCAATTTTGCTGAGTATAAGGTATTATAATAGGATCTCAAGATTTTTTTTAAATTTCCAGTTTCTGTTGTTATGTCTCCCTTTTCATTTCTGATTTTATTAATTTGGGTAGTGCCTCTATGCCCTCTGGTTACTCTTGCTAAGGGTTTATCTATCTTGTTTATTTTCTCAAAGAACCAGCTCCTAGTTTTGTTGATTCCTCAGATAGTTCTTCTTGTTTCTATTTGGTTGATTTCAGCCCTGAGTATGATTATTTTCTGCAGTCTACTCCTCTTGGGCCTTTTTTGCTTCTTAATGTTCTAGAGATTTCAGGTATGGTGTCAAGCTGCTAGTGTAAGCTCTCTCCACTTTCTTTTTGGAGGTACTTAGCGCTATGAGTTTTCCTTTAGCACTGCTTTCATTGTGTCCCATAAGTTTTGGTATGATGTGTCTTCTTTTTCATTAAATTCTAAAAATTCTTTATTTCTTCCTTGTCGAAGTTATCACTGAGTAGAACAATGTTCAACATCCATGTGTATGTGTGTTTTCCATTGTTTTTGTTTGAACTTAAGACCAGCCTTAGACCGTGGTGATCTAATAGAGTACATGAAATTATTTCAATATTCCTGTATCTGTTGAGGCCTGTTTTGTGACCAATTATATGGTCAATTTTGGAGAAAGCTCCATGAGGTGCTGAGGTGAAGGTATATTCTTTTGCTTTAGAATGGAATGTTCTATAAATATCTATTAGATCCATTTGGTTTATAACTTCTGTTACTTTCACTGTATCTCTGTTTATTTCTGTTTCCATGACTTTTCCCTTGCTGAGAGTGGGGTGTTGAAGCCTCCCACTATTATTGTGTGGGCTGCAACGTGTGCTTCTAGCTTTAGTAAAGTTTCTTTTATGAATGTGAGTACCCTTGCATTTAGAGCATAGATGTTCAAAATTGAGAGTTCATCTTGGTAGATTTTTCCTTTGACCAGTATGAAGTGTCCCTCCTTATATTCTTTGACAACTGTTGAATTTCGATTTTATCCGATATAAAAAGGGACTCTCAAGCTTGTTTCTTGAGACCATTTGCTTGGAAAATTGTTTTTCTACCTTTGACTCTGAGATAGTAACTGTCTTTGTCACTGAGGTGGGTTTCTTGTATGCAGCAAAATATTGGGTCCTGTTTACATATCAAGTCTGTTAGTCTATCTTTTTATTGGGGAATTGAGTTCATTGATGTTAAGATATATTTTTCCCCTTACTGCTTTTAATATTCTTTGTTTAGTGCATTTGGTGTTTTGATCAATATGTGACAGGAATTTCTGTTCTGGTCCAGTCTATTTGGAGTTCTGTAGGCTTCTTGTATGTTCCTGGGCATCTCTTTCTTTAGGTTAGGAAAGTTTTTTTCTATAATTTTGCTGAAGATATTTACTGGCCCTTTAAGTTGCAAATCTTCGCTCTCTTCTATACCTATAATCCTTAGGTTTGGTTTTCTCATTGTGTCCTGGATTTCCTGGATGTTTTGACTCAGGAGCTTTCTGCATTTTGCATTTTCTTTGACTGATGAGTCAATGTTTTCTATGGTACCTTCAGCACCTAAGATTCTTTCTTCTATCTCTTGTATTCTGTTGGTGATGCTTGCATCTATGACTCCTGAATTCTTTCCAAGGTTTTCTATCTCCAGAGTTATCTCCCTTTGTGATTTCATTATTGTTTCTACTTCTATTTTTAGATCCTGGATGGTTTTGTTCAGTTCCTTCACTTGTTTGTTTGTGTTTTCCTGTAATTCTTTAAGGGATTTTTGTGTTTCCTCTTTAAGGGCTTCTACCTGTTGACCCATGTTCTCCTGTATTTCTTTAAGGGAGTTAGTTATGTCCTTCTTGAAATCCTCTATCAGCATCATTAGATGTGATTTTAAATCCAGATCTTGCTCTTCCGATGTTTTTGGGTATCCAGGACTTGCTGTTGTGGGAGAACTGCGTTTGAATGGTGCCATGTTGCCTTGGTTTCTGTTGGTAATGTTTTGTGTTTGCCTTTTGCCATCTGGTTAGCTGGTCTTGCTGTCTCTGACTGTGGCTATCTGTCCTCCAAGCCTGTGTATTTGTACTCCTGGAATTTCCATTCTCTCTGTGCACACAGGTATGTAGGCACTCCTGGGAGACCAGCTCTTTTGTAATATTTGTGTATGTAGCTCTATGGTCCATGATCAGCTCTACACTTTCAAGCCTCTCCACATTCCAGAGGTTAGCTATCTTCCCATGTCACCTGGATATGGTGCACTGTGACAGAGGATGGTACCCAGCCAGAGACAGAAACTGGAAGGCTCCTTCCTGAGGGTTCTGGATGGGTTCCTCTGAGCAACAGGGGTGGTCCTACCTGTGCTCTCAGGCCATTCCACAGTCCTGTGAAGGGACCAGCAGTGGAAAAGGCAGAAGGAATGGAAGGGGAGTGGTATTTGGGAGGGAGGGTTGGTGGTTGCTGAGTAGTGAGTCCCACTAGAACCCCAGCAGCAGCTCTGGGACTCCAGAGGTGGGAGGAGGTTCTTACCAACTGATCTGAGTGCAGTGGGTTCTCTAGGATGGATCAGGAGATGGTGTCTTCACTGTAGCAGACCCGCCAAGAGTCTGCCCCAGCAGAGAGGACAGGCTGTGGAAGACTAAAACGTTCTATAGATATCTGTTAAATCCATTTGGTTCATAACTTCTGTTAGTTTCACTGTTTCTCTGTTTAGTTTCTGTTTCCATGATCTGTCCATTGATGAGAGTGGGTTATTGACGTCTCCCACTATTATTGTGTGAGGTGCAATGTATGCTTTGTGTTTTAGTAAAGTATCTTTTATAAATGTGGTTGCCCTTGCACTTGGAGCATAGATGTTCAGAAATAAAAGTTCTTCATTGTAGATTTTTCCTTTGATGAGAATGAAGTGTCCTGTCTTATCTTTTTGGATAACTTTAGGTTGAAAGTCGATTTTATTTGAAATTAGAATGGCTACTCCAGCTTGTTTCTTGAGACCATTTGCTTGGAAAATTGTTATCCAGCCTTTTTCTTTAAGGTAGTGTCTGTCTTTGTCACTGAGGTGGGTTTCCTGTATGCAGCAACATGCCAGGTCCTGTTTACATATCCAGTCTGTTAGTCTGTGTCTTTTGGGGGGCAATTGAGTCCATAGATATTAAGAGATACTAAGGACTAGTGATTGTTGCCTCCAGTTATTTTTGTTGTTACAGGTGGAATTATGTTTATGTGGCTATCTTCTTTTTGGTTTGTTAAAAGATTATTTTCTTGCTTTTTCTAGGGTGTAGTTTCCTTCCTCGTGTTTGAGTTTTCCATTCATTATCCTTTGAATGCCTAGATTTGTGGAAAGTTATTGTGTAAATTCATTTTTGTCATGGAATATCTTGGTTTCTCCATCTATGGTTATTGAGAGTTTTGCTGGGTATAGTAGCCTGGGTTGGCATTTGTGTTCTCTTAGTGTCTGTATGATTCTGATAGGTCTGTCTTTATATGTTACTTGACCTTTTCCCCTTAGTGCTTTTAATATTCTTTCTTTGTTTTGTGCATTTGGTGTTTTGATTATTATGTGACTGGAGGAATTTCTGGTTCAATCTATTTGGAGTATTGTAGGCTTCTTGTATGTTCGTGGGCATCTCTTTCTTTAAGTTAGGGGAGTTTTCTTCTATAATTTTGTTGAAGATATTTAATGGCTCTTTAAGTTGGGAATCTTCACTCTTTTCTATACCTATTATCTTTAGGTTAGGTCTTCTCATTGTGTCCTGTATTTCCTGGATGTTTTGGGTTAGAGACTTTTTGCATTTTGTGTTTTCTTTGACAGTTATGTCAATGTTTTCTATGGTATCTTCTGCACCTGAGATTCTCTTTTCTATCACTTGTATTCTGTTGGTGATCTATGACTACTGATCTCTTTCCTAGGTTTTCTATCTCCAGCATTGCCTCCCTTTGTGGTTTCTTTATTGTTTCTACTTCTAGTTTTAGATCCTGGATGGTTTTGTTCAATTCTTTCAACTGTTTGGTTGAGTTTTCCTGTAATTCTTTAAGGGATTTTTGTGTTTCCTCTTTAAGGGCTTCTAGCTGTTTACCTGTGTTCTCCTGTATTTCTTTTAAGTAATTATTCATGTCCTTCTTAAAGTCCGCTATCAGCATCATGAGATGTGATTTTAAATCCAAATATTGCTTTTCCAGTGTGTCAGGGTATCCAGGAGTTGCTGTGGTGGGAGAACTTGGTTCTGATGATGCCAAGTAGCCTTGATTTCTGTTAGTATGGTTCTTGCACTTGCTTTTTACCATCTCATTATTTCTGGTGTTATTTGATCTTGCTGTGGGCCTTTAAGCCTGTCAGCACTCCTGGCAAGACCAGTTCTCTCCTGGGTAGTGATTGTGTGTGGATGGCTATGGAACAGCCTTAGCTCCCGGGTTCTGATGGAGACCAGAAGGATCCTGTCCCAGCTGCTCCACTACTCCTGTGCGCTCCTGACTCGTCATGCTTTAGACAGTTATTGGAAAGAAAGTAGTGATCTCACCTCTGAGCCCAGGAGTGAGAGCACTCCTGGGAGACCAGCTCTCTTCTGGCAGGACCTGTGTACAGAGGATTGTGAAACAGCCCCAGATCCTGGGTGTAGATGGACACCCGACAAAGGCAAATTAAGTACAAAAGTTAATTTGGTACTTTTTTACAGTTTCAGAGAATGAGTCTGTAACTATCATGCAAGGAGCATGACAGCAAGTAAGTACGGCACTGGAGCAGCAGCTGAAAGTTTACATCTCATCCAAAGGTTGGAGTCAGAAAAAGAGAAACTGGGAATTGAGTGGACTTTTGAAACATCAAAGCCCAATCCTGTGACACACCTCCTCCAACAAGGACACACCTACTAATCCTTCCCAAAATTTCCACCGACGGAGGACCGAGCATCCAAATATATAAGGTAAGAAGACCCACTCCAAATCTAGGCCAAAACTTCTGGAAGTATCCTATATAAAAGAACATGAAAAAAGGAAGCTTTGCTTCTTGCCTATATGCACTTACTCTCACTGACAAGTTTATCTATCCTACTTCTGGTAATAAAGTCTAGTCTTTCAGGATTCTAATATAAACTACCCTGTCTTATGGACTGAGCAAATATCAGATTCTTCACCTTTCTTTCAGGAAACAGACATTATTGAACTATCCATAACACAGCCTTAAGCCACTTTAAAAAATTCCTTTTTAATTTATATAGGTTACTTCTATAAGTTTAGCTCCTCTAGAGAATGCTAGCAAATACAATACCATAATTAAAATTCTGAAAACTAAAGGTAAATAACAGGTCTTACAAGCAGCTAAGATACCTTACATGGAAAAAAAGCAATTTGAATGACAGAGCTTCTAATAAGAAACCATAAAATCCAGGAAAAAGTACCACAATAAACAATGATGATGAAATAATAAGAACAATTCAGGTTATATACTGGATTCAATAAAGAGATAGGGATAATGAAGAAAACACAAACTGAAATAAAAGTAGAAATAAAAAAAATGCATAATAAAAATACAGGAAATCCTCACCAAACAAAATGAATCACACAGAAGACAAAATATCAAGACTTGAAGACAAGGTAGAAAAATTTTATAATTCAAAGAAATTAATTTTTAAAGTGTTTAACCATATGAACAAAATATGCAAAAAAGTTTGCAGCAAGTAAAAATAAATGTATAAACTATAAGCTCATAGAAGGGGAAAAGGATTTCTAGGTCAAAGATATTGTACTGGCTGGTTTAGTGTGTCAACAGGCTGGAGTTATTACAAAGAAAGGAGCTTCAGTTGAGGAAATATCTCCATGAAATCCAGATGTAAGGAATTTTCTCAATTAGTGATCAAGAGGAGAGGGCCCATTTTGGGTGGTGCCGTCCCTGGGCTAGTAGTCTTGAGTTCTATAAGAAAGCAAGCTGAGCAAGCCAGGGGAAGCAAGCCAGTAAGGAACATCCCTCCATGACTTCTCCATCTGCTCCTGCTTCCTGACCTGCTTGAGTTCCAATCCTGACTTGCTTTAGTGATGAACAGCAGTGTGGAAGTGTAAGCTGAATAAACCCTTTCCTCCCCAACTTGATTCGTGATGTTTGTGCAGGAGTAGAAACCCTGACTAAGACAGATGTGGACAGTATTATAACAAAATCATAAGAAAACTGCTCAAGTTTAGGGGTATGTCCATCCAGGTAAAAGAGGCACAAAAATGACACCAAATAGACAAGATATAACAAAGAAACACTTGGGGCCGTACTATAGTAAGAACACTAAACATACAGAAGAAAGAGTGTTGAAAGCTGCAAGAGAAAAGAGTCAAGTTACATATAAAGAGCAGGTCCATCAGAACAACAGCTGGTTTTTCGATTGAAATAAAAGCGCTTGAAGCAAAGAACTTTAAGTTAAAAATAAATAAAATAAAAGATGCAAACCCAGCCTACTTTACCTGGCAAAAATTAAATCTCTGTCATAGATGAAAGGAAAGAAAACCTCTCCATGGTTAAAAAGCAATTATGTTATGACCACCAAGTCAGCCTTACAGAGAATACTAGACAAAATATATCATATTGACTAGGATAAGAGGCAACAGAGAGGAAATAAGTGATGACAGGACAATGATAATGCAACACAGAACTAAGATAATAAATGGCCTAAAATCATTTCTCAACAATAGTTATAAATATTAATGGCCTCAATTCCAAGTCCAAAAGTATAGGATAGCAGTAAGTTTAGAGCAAAAGATACATACTTGGTTCTCTACAAACATTCCTCACCTTCAAAGATACGTAATGCCTTAGAGTAAAAGTATTTCAAGCAAATGGGACCAGAAAACAATCAGTTGTCATTGACTTATTTATTTTTCCATTACTGTGATAAAACACTATGACCAAAGCAACTAATAAAAGAAACTGTCTAATTTAGCTTATCATTTCAAAAAGTCCAGGATGGTTGTGGTGGTTTAAATATTAGCCCTCATAGGCTCATATATGTGAATGCTTAGTGTAAATTTAACTGTCGCTTTTATTTCCTCAGTGGATAGGATAAGATGAAAGCCATACAAAAGCTGACTGATTGCATACCTTCAACTGAGCCCAGTGTGTTTCTATCTCTTTACTATCCTTAGGCCTAGACATGGAAACTTCCAAGCACCATACAATCTAATCTAAACCTAGAATGTTTCAGCCTCCGAGACTTATGCTAAATAAACTCATCCTGTCTAGTTCTTTCTGAACTTTGGCTGGCTGGTTCAACTCAATTTTTCTGGCTCAAACTCCTCTCAAAGCTGACTGATTTAAACTAGCTTGCTTCTCCTAGCTCCTTACTGAATTGCTCTCCTCTGCCTCAAACTAACTCTAGCAATATCTTTTAACATTCTGGCTCCTTCTCATTCTCTGGCTCATTCTGTCTTCGTCTGTGTCTAGCTTGTTATCTCTGCAACCTCTCTGAAACTGCCTCTAAACTCCACAAACTGAATGAGAGTGTGTTTAGTGAGTTGGGAGTCAGTGCAGTGATGGAGTTAAGTTTGTGGCAGTTCAGTTGGTGGAATTTAGAAGTGGTTTTTACTGGGACAGTTTTACTGCTAGAACAAGCTAGACACAGGTGAAGACAGAATGTGTCAGAGAATGAGGGGCCAAAAGATTACAGCATATTTCAAGACTTAGTTTGAGGTGAAGCAGAGTAATTCAATGAGGAACCAAGAGAAGCCAGTTTGAATCAGTCAGCTTGGAGAAGGGTTTGAGTCAGAACAGCTGAGCTGGATTAGCCAACCAGAATTCAGAAAGAACTAGAAAGAGTGAACTTATTCTGCAGTAAATCTCTGAGATGACAATTATGTCGGGCAAATAAAAGAAATTACAAAAGGAGTTATAACAATCTATACCGCCTGTACTGTCAATGTCTGCTCTCTGGTAGATACAAAGTTTCCCACTCATTTTTTTTTTCATTCCATCTTCCATGGCCTTGGAAGTGACCTTGTCTTGCAAATATCTCTGAGTCCTCCCATGGGAAGCAGTTGCCAGGTAAGAGAAAGAATACTTGAGCTTAGTCTCCAAGGAGTGGCACTATTTGAAAGGATTAGACAAATTGGAATGTATAATCTAGTTGGAGGAAGTGTGTCATTGGAGTCAGGCTTCAAAGTACCAAAACCCAAGCCAGGCCCAGTGCCTGCCTCTCTCTTCCTCTGTCTGCCTGTGGGTCATGATGTAGATCTCAGCTACTGCTTTAGTGACATCCATGTGCCATTATGCTCCCCTGTCATGATGATTATTTTTTACTTTTGTTATTGGTTATTTTATTTATATATATTTCAAATGTTATCCCCATTCCAAGTTTTCCTTCCACAAACCCTCTATCTCATTCCCCCTTCCCTCTGCTCCTATGAGAGTGCTCACCCACCCACTCCTACCTCACCACCCTAGCATTCCCCTACGTTGGGGCATTGAGCTTCCACAGAACCAAAGGCCTCCTTTCCCATTGATGCCAGATAAGGCAATCCTCTGCTACACATGCAGCAGGAGTCATGTGTCCCTCCATGTGTACTCTTTGGCTAGTGGTTTAGTCCTTGGGAGCTCTGGGGTGTCTGGTTGGTTGATATTGTTGTTCTTCCTGTGGGGTTACAAACCCCTTCAGCTCCTTCTGTCCTTTCTCTAACTCCTTCATTGGGATTCCCCATGCTCAGTTCAATGGTTGGCTTCGTGCATCCCCATTTGTATTGGTCAAAGTGTGGCAGAGTCTCTCAAGGGACAGCTATACCAGGCTCCTATTAACATGCACTTCTTGGCATCAGCAATAGTGTCTGGGTTTTGTGTCTCCAGATGGGCTGGATCTCCAGGTGGAGCAGTCTCTGGGTAGCCTTTCCTTCAGTCTCTGCTCCACTCTTTATCCCTGCATTTCCTTTTGACATTTTTGAGTTAATATTTTTGAAATGGGTAGATGTCCCTATAAACCACTGAAACTGTAAAAAAGTTCTCAATTAAATGCTTTCTTTTTATAAGAATTGCCTTGGTCATGGTGTTTTCACAGTAAGAGAACAGTGATTAAGACAATAGTGGACTAAAGAAACAGTTGAAAGCTCACATCTTGATGCACAACCATGAGTCTGAAAGAGAGCATTGGGAATCACATGAGTCTTTTGAAATCTCAAAGTTCACAGACATTAACACACCTTCTCCAACAAGGATATACCTTATAATCATGGCCAAACAGTTCCACCAACTGGGAACTAAGTACAGGAACATATGAACTTATGGGGAACATTCTCATTCAAATCATCACATTCTACTCCCTTGCCCTCACAGGCTCATGTCCACTTCATAATGCAAAATGCACTAAGTCCTACTCAAAGTCTTCATAATCTTTCAGACTCAACCAAATTTTTTTTATTATTATTTATTTTATCTTATTTTTTAATTTACATTCCAAATCACTTCCCCTTTCCCGTTTCCTCCCTCCCCGAAAGTCCCATAAGCCCCCTTCCCTCCCTCTTTTCTCCATTCAACCCCCTCTCGTTACTCTGTCCTGGTGTTCCCCTACATCCAGTCTTTCCAGGACCAGGGGTCTCTCCTACCATCTTTTTAGAAATCTATTGATATGCGGATTGTGTCTAGGGTATTCCGAGATTCTGGGTCAATATCCCCTTATCAGTGACTGCATACCATGTGTGTTCTTTTGTGATTGGGTTACCTCACTAAGGATGATATTTTCAAGATCTGACCATTTGCCTAGGAATTTCGTGAATTCATTGTTTTTAATGGCAGAGTAGTACTCCATTGTGTAGATATACCACATCTTCTGAATCCATTCCTCCGTTGAGGGACATCTGGGTTCTTTCCAGCTTCTGGCTATTATAAATAAGGCTGCTATGAACATAGTGGAGCATGTGTCCTTATTGCATGCAGGTAAAGTCTCTGGGTATATGCCCAGGAGTGGTATAGCCGGATCCTCCAGGAGTGTCATGCCCAGTTTTCTGAGGAACCGCCAGACTGCTTTCCAGAGTGGTTGTACCAGCTTGCAATTCCACCAGCAGTGGAGGAGTGTTCCTCTTTCTCCACATCCTCGCCAACAACTGCTGTCTCCTGTGTTTTTGATCTTAGCCATCCTGACTGGTGTGAGATGGAATCTCAGGGTTGTTTTGATTTGCATTTCCCTAATGACCAAGGATGATGAACATCTCTTTAGGTGCTTCTCAGCCATTAGATATTCTTCAGGTGAGAACTCTTTGTGTAGCTCTGTACCCCATTTTTTAATAGGGTTACTTGCCTCTCTGGAGTTTAACTTCTTGTGTTCTTTGTATATATTGGATATTAGCCCTCTGTCGGATGTAAGGTTGGTAAAGATCATTTCCCAGTTAGTTGGTTGCCGCTTTGTCTTTTTGACAGTGTCTTTTGCCTTGCAAAAACTTTGTAATTTAATGAGGTCCCATTTGTCTATTCTTGATCTTAGAGCATAAGCTATTGGAGTTCTGTTCAGGAAATTCTCCCCTGTGCCCATATGTTCAAGGTTCTTCCCTAGTTTCCTTTCTATTAGTTTCAGTGTGTCTGGTTTTATGTGGAGATCTTTGATCCACTTAGAACAGCTAATAAACGACTTCAGCAAAGTGGCCAGATATAAAATCAACTCAAGCAAGTCAGAAGCCTTCCTATACTCAAAGGATAAGCTGGCTGAGAAAGAAGTAAGAGAAATAATACCCTTCACGATAGCCACAAACCATATTAAGTATCTTGGCGTGACTCTAACCAAACAAGTGAAAGATCTGTATGACAAGAACTTCAAGTCTCTGAAGAAAGAAATTGAAGAAGACCTCAGAAGATGGAAAAATCTGCCATGCTCATGGATTGGCAGGATTAATATAGTAAAAATGAGCATCTCACCAAAAGTAATACACAGATTCAATGCAATCCCCATCAAAATCCCAACTCAATTCTTCATAGAGTTAGAAAGAGCAATTCAAAAATTCATCTGGAATAACAGAAAACCCAGAATAGCTAAAACTATCCTCAAGAGTAAAAGAACCTCTGGGGGAATCAGTATCCCAGACCTCAAGCTGTACTACAGAGCAATAGCGTTAAAAACTGCATGGTATTGGTACAGTAACAGACATGTAGATCAATGGAACAGAATTGAAGACCCAGAAATGAATCCACACTCCTATGGTCACTTGATCTTTGACAAAGGAGCTAAAACCATCCAGTGGAAAAAAGATAGCCTTTTCAACAAATGGTGCTGGCTCAGCTGGAGGTCAACATGCAGAAGAATGCAAATTGACCCAGACTCAACCAAATTTAAAAGTCTAAAATCTATCCTAAAATGGAAGAGAATCTATCTCCTAATTACAAAATCAAAACTCAAATTATATACTTCTAATACAATGGCATAGAATGTACATCACCACTCCAAAAAGGAAGAATTAAGGCATAGTGAAGCAATACAGGACCAAACCCCAGCATGGCAAATTACAAATCCTGTACTATCATATCAAATTTCAGAGAGCTCAACTGGCTCCACTTTTCCAGCTTTGCTCATTCCAACATGTTTCTCTCGCTTGTGCTTGTTCTATTCCCTGTCTTTAGTTCTTGGAAAATGCTTCATGGTTCTGGCACCACTAACATCTTGGAGTTTCCAATGCAATTCCAGGCTTCAACTTTACAGTATCACACAATGGCCTCTCAAGGGTTCCATGTGAGACTCCTGTGTCAAATGCCTAGCCTCAAAGGCACTCCTTAACCATGGAGGAAGATTCTACAACTCCTTTACTCATGTATCCTACATGGTTGTGGAGAGCAACCAATTCTGTGGCAATAACCTGAGTTGTTTGGAGTTCCCATGGGGCCCCTTTGACCAACAAGTTGATTAAATGTAACACATTTCCAGTACTGAAAGCTTCATTTGACTATGAGCTCCATCTCCACTGCTATTTGACAATTTCACTTAGACCACCTAAATATGTATATATTTAGACTTCTTTGGACGGAAACCTCTCCCCAACTGCAACATTCCATGACTTCCATTCTGATGTTAAAACATCTTTTTTTTTTAATTTAATTTAATTTTATTTTTTTAATTTACATTCCAAATCACTTCCCCTTTCCCGTTTCCTCCCTCCCCGAAAGTCCCATAAGCCCCCTTCCCTCCCTCTTTTCTCTGTTCAACCCCCTCTCATTACTCTGTCCTGGCGTTCCCCTACATCCAGTCTTTCCAGGACCAGGGGTCTCTCCTTCCATCTTTTTAGAAATCTATTGATATGCTGATTGTGTCTAGGGTATTCTGAGATTCTGGGTCAATATCCCCTTATCAGTGACTTCATACCATGTGTGATCTTTTGTGATTGGGTTACCTCACTAAGGATGATATTTTCAAGTTCTGACCATTTGCCTAGGAATTTCGTGAATTCATTGTTTTTAATTGCAGAGTAGTATTCCATTGTGTAAATATACCACATCTTCTGAATCCATTCCTCCATTGAGGGACATCTGGGTTCTTTCCAGCTTCTGGCTATTATAAATAAGGCTGCTATGAATATAGTGGAGCATGTGTCCTTATTGCATGCAGGTAAAGTCTCTGGGTATATGCCCAGGAGTGGTATAGCCGGATCCTCCGGAAGTGTCATGCCCAGTTTTCTGAGGAGCCGCCAGACTGCTTTCCAGAGTGGTTGTACCAGCCTGAAATTCCACCAGCAGTGGAGGAGTGTTCCTCTTTCTCCACATCCTCGCCAACAACTGCTGTCTCCTGTGTTTTTGATCTTAGCCATCCTGACTGGTGTGAGATGGAATCTCAGGGTTGTTTTGATTTGCATTTCCCTAATGACTAAGGATGATGAACATCTCTTTAGGTGCTTCTCAGCCATTAGATATTCTTCAGGTGAGAACTCTTTGTGTAGCTCTGTACCCCATTTTTTAATAGGGTTACTTGCCTCTCTGGAGTTAAACTTCTTGAGTTCTTTGTATATCTTGGATATTAGCCCTCTGTCGGATGTAAGGTTGGTAAAGATCATTTCCCAGTTAGTTGGTTGCCGCTTTGTCTTTTTGACGGTGTCTTTTGCCTTGCAAAAACTTTGTAATTTAATGAGGTCCCATTTGTCTATTCTTGATCTTAGAGTATAAGCTATTGGAGTTCTGTTCAGGAAATTCTCCCCTGTGCCCATATGTTCAAGGTTCTTCCCTAGTTTCCCTTCTATTAGTTTCAGTGTGTCTGGTTTTATGTGGAGATCTTTGATCCACTTAGAATTGAGCTTAGTGCAAGGAGATAAGGATGGGTCAATTTGCATTCTTCTGCATGTTGACCTCCAGCTGAGCCAGCACCATTTGTTGAAAAGGCTATCTTTTTTCCACTGGATGGTTAGAAAATCTTGAGGAAATGGACAATTTCCTTGACAAATACCAAGTACCAAAATTAAATCAGGATCAAATAGACCATCTAAACCGTCCTATAACCCCTGAAGAAATAGAAGTTGTCATTGGAAGTCTTCCAACCAAAAAAAGCACAGGTCCAGATGGTTAAAACATCTTTAAAGTATACAGGTTGCTCTAATTAATTCAGCAGGGTTTTGGTTTGTGTTTTTTTTTTTGTTTTGTTTTGTTTTGTTTTTTGTTTTGGTTGTTTTTGGCTTTGTTTTGTTTTTTGTATAATCCAGTGTCTTTCAGCAGCTGTTGTCCCTGCCTCCTTGACATTCAAAAAAAGTAAAGTTAATAAGGCATTATTAAGTGTATATCTGGGAGTTCTTATTCCCCCTTTCTGCTTATTAAGCATGTCCTTTAAGGTATGATTAGATCTTTGTATAACTGCTTGACCTGTCAGATTGTATGGTATACCTGTAATATGTCTTATGTTATAATGCATATGCAAAAAGTTTCATTTTACTGGAAATGTATGTGGGGTCTTTATCAGTCTAAATTTGTAAAGGTTCCCCTTGATAAGCATCAAGCATCACTTCCAACAAATGTGCAATTACAGAATTAGCCTTTTCAGAACTCAAAACAGAAGTCTATTGAAATCTTAAATATATATCAATAGTATGATATACACATTTTAGTTTCCCAAATTCTGTAAAGTAAAACACATCCATCTGCCAAATTTCATTTCTTTGGGTACATGCAGAGTCACTTCCAGCAGGTAATGGTACCTGATTATACAAAGAACAAGTAGGACTTTTTTTTACACTTTCTTTGGCTTGTTGTCAAGTAATGAAAATTTTTCTTTTTAAACCTTTGTTGTTAACATAATTTTTTAAATGAAATTCTGAGGCTTCTAGCAAATTCTCTATCAATAATTGGTCAATCTCTTCATTTCCTTGTGCCAATGGACCAAGCAATGCCATATGAGATCAAATATGAGTGACATATAATGGATAATTGCTGTTTTGAATACTCTTGCACTTGTATAAATAATGATGTTAATTCTGAATTATCAGGAATAAGTTTAGCTGTTTCTATATGTAATACAACTCTCTCTGAACATTGTGAGTCAGTAATTACACTAATAGGTTCAGAAAAATATAATAAAACTCTAAGAATTGTGGAATTACTTTACCAATATTTCCTGACTTATAACCTGCCATTCCTGATTTATTTGCATTGGTATAAAATGTACGTGCTTCATAAATTGGTGTCCCTTTTACTATATGGGGAAAATACAATTAATTCTTTTCATGAACTGAAGCCACTTGTTTTGGGGTATTTGTTGTTAATTTCTCCCAAATAATTGCTATAAGCTCTTGGTCATTCTTCATTAATTACACAGAATAAGATAATTTCACAATTAATACAATGTTCTAGTTTGGGTCTGTTCATGATAATTGACAAAGTCTTTATCTTCCTTTTACAATTAGATCAGAAATCTTTTGAACATAAGTTTTTAATTTTTTACTCTATATGTTTTTTAAAAATATCCATTCTAATATATCATCTTTGCATTTCATTAATTGCTGAGGATGTTGGACATTTATTTAAGTGTTTCCTAGTCATTTAAGTTCCTTCTTTTCAAAATTCTCCGTTTAGATTTGTACTCTATTTTTAATTGGGTGATTGTTTTCTTGATGTCCGGTTTTTAAAATTACTTATATAGCTTAGATATTAGCAGTCAAAAGGTGCGCAGTTGGTCAAACTCTCTTCCCACTCTGCTAGCTGCCGCTTTGCCCAAATGGTGGTGTCTATTACCATATGGAAACTTTAGGTTTCATGAGGTCTCATTTGTTAATTGTTGATAGGCTCTTAGTGCCTGTGCTAACCGTGTTCTGTTCAAAAGTCTTCTCCTACATGCACTTAGTCTTATTGCTACTTGACATGCCAAGACTGGTTGATATCCATGGGAGTCCTCCACTTTTCTGAAGAGAAATGGAGTGGATGAGGGATGGGGGGGAGTACTAGGAGGAAAGGAGGAAGGGGAAAATGTGGTTGAGGATATAAACTAATTTTAAAAAAGTCTTTTTCTGTGCTAATGAGTTCAGGCTATGCCTCACTTTCTCTTCTATCAGATTTAGTATATCTGGAATAATGCTGGCCTTTGATCCATTTCAAGTTGAGTTTTGTACAGAGTAATAAGTATGGATGTATTTGGATTTTTCTATATACAGCCACCCAGTCTAACAACACAATTAGCTGAAGATATTGTGTTTTTTCCAGTGTAAATTTCTCGCTTCTCTATCAAAATCAGGTATCCATAGGTGTGTTGACTTATGTCTGGTCTTCATTGATCAATTCCACTTATCAACATGTCTGCTTTTATGCCAATATCATATTATTTTTATTAATATAGCTTTACATTACAACTTGAGGTTAGGATGGTGGGTTCTTTCAGCAGTTCTTGTATTATTAAGGATAACAAATATGCCATTAAGTTACTAATATAATATCTCTCCAATTCGTGGGCAGGTAGGTACTTAATACTATGAACTTGGATCTGGGTAGTCAAGGCCTGAAGAGCAACATGCCTAATTTTTATTTTAAGTACTATGATACGTATCTTACCCATGATTATCTGTCTGTGAAGAAGACACACTGCAGTGGTCAGAAACCCAAGGAGAATATAAAAGACTATTATAAGAAATGGACGGAAGAGCAGGTTCAGAGCCTGACTGACAAAAAACAATGGCTGCATTTCCACAAAGAAAGACCCCTCCAGCTCCATTCTCTCCTCCTCCTCCTCTTCCTGCAGGGGCCATGTTCCCACCTCCCCCAGTCTCCTGGGTCCTCCTCCTGGCATGATACCTGCAACACACATGGAAGGCCCTCCCATGATACCAATGCTGGGCCCTCCTTCTCCTGGGATGATGCCTGTGGGACCTGCTCCTGCTCCTGGAATGAGGCCACACATGGGAGGTCACATGCCATGATGCCTGGGACTTCAGTGATGAGACCTTCTGCCCACCCTATGATGGTGCCCACTTGGCCTGGCAGGACTCAGCCAAACAGATAAGAACAGAAGGGCTCTTTATCATTTCGCATTTCTTGCTTTGTTTTACCATATTGGTGCTGAGCCCGCGTTTGTTCACTAGCTGCAGAAAAGGACATTTCCCTTCTGAACAGAGACAATAGTTTTGGAGGGAGATGTGATACAAAAACGTGTGGCTTTCATTTATATTGTGAAATGTGAGAATAAAATCGTCAGCTGTTTTAGTTTTTTAAATAATGCTAAGAATTTGCCTCTTAGAAATACTTGGATTATGTCCCATAGGTTTGGGTATGCTGTGTTTTCATTTTTGTTCAATTCTAAAATTTTTAAATTTCTTTCTTAATTTCTGTCTTGACCCATTTTTATATTCAGTAGTTCATTTTCAAGTGGGAAAGAATCTTTAAAAAAAACAATAATGGCCATTAAAATGTATCAAAGGGTGTCTCTGTTTGCTTCTCTGTTGCTATGATGAAACAGCATAACCAAAAGCAACCAGGGACAAACAAATTTACTTGACTTACAGGTTATAGTCAATTGCTGAAGGAAAGTTGAAGTAGGAACCTAGAGGCAGAAACTTAAGATGACAGCATAAAAGAATACTGCTTAATGGCTTGCTACCACACTCAGGCTTGACTACCTTTCTTATACAACACATGCTCACCTGACCAAGAATGGTACTGATCACAGATGCTGGGCCTTTGTACATCCATCTGCAATTAAAAAAAAAGCCCTCCACGTATGTCCACAGGCCAATCTAATAGAGGTAATCTTCAGTTAAGGTTCCCTCTCCAAGTTGACAACCAAGATTATCCAAATAAGAGTAAAAGCACTTCTAAAGCAAGTCTGATGACCTGAATTCAGTTATCAGAACCCATGTAAGCATAGAGAAAACCAATACCACAAAAGTTGTCCTCACACTTCTACACACATGCCATGGCATGCTCATACCCACACATATATTATACACACACCATACACAAACAATAATGGGAAATAAAATTTTAATTTTTTTGAAAACTTTGAGGGGATACATGGTTTACATTGAGGTATTCCTATATGCTTTTG
Organism: Tokudaia tokunoshimensis; assembly: GCA_036184795.1. Lineage (NCBI taxonomy): Eukaryota > Metazoa > Chordata > Mammalia > Rodentia > Muridae > Tokudaia > Tokudaia tokunoshimensis. Next base: position 36,004,522 of record BTHU01000004.1, on the reverse strand, counting down.
TAAGCTTTGTTTCATTTTCTAATTAGAGTATTAAGACAATTTCTAAGACATTAGGTTAAATTAAAAGAGACTCTAAAGATAGTACATGTCTAAACTCCTCACCATCACTAGGTTAAGCAGGAAGATTTAAAGTTCAAAATCAGTCTGGGATGAATAAGAATATCATGTTTCGAAAAAAACAAAGAGGAAGGTGGGACAATAGTCAGTAATTCAGCACATGTATACCAAATATGAGTCCCTGATCCAAATCTCCAATACTGAGAGAGAGAGAGGGAATGGTCCCAACACTGTACAAGACTACTGTATTGCCTCTCCTTCTTACCCCATGGTTAAGTTTTGTCATAAAACCCATTATATTTGTTTTATCTGTAAGTCAAACAACATGGCTTACATTTATTTCTGTAATTGTCTTGCTGTATTATGTCACATTCTCTAATCAGATTTCTTCTACTAATCTCTCTTTTGTATATGAAACTAGCAGAAGGCTATATTTAAATTGCTTTCCAATCACAGTGCCTCAAGAGACTTAAAAACACATTAAACTCATGCAAGATAACATGATTTCATTTTATGGAAAAATAAAACATAATTACTACCCCCAAACCTTCCCTAAAGTTCAAAAATAAATCTATAAACATAAATCAAGGGAAAATTTAATCTTAAAAGAATAAACTCTTGATTTTAAGTAAACATTTCAAAATCTCACTGAAATGAAACTTTCTATATGCCATAATACCAAAGCAAAATAAAAGGGCTGACTGGGACACTGGCGTCATGGTTCTGGCATATTCCTTACTCTCATAGGTATAAGCATATGTTACTTATTTAATTTAAAGTGCTTGTTCATATTTAGAAAAAGATTCCTGCTTGAAAGAAAGAAAGCATTTTGAACATTCTTAACAATGTCTTCATTGTACTGTTACATATTCTTCTTGTAAGCTAAAATCAACAGCAGAAATGCCTCGCTTATTTCAATAAGAGTGAAGACAATTTTAAAATTTATGTAGTAAAAACAATATGTGTGAGCCACCTGTTTGCTTTTTAACTAAATGGATTGGTATGGAATGACAGCTGCTGCAAAACCAACAACACTTCAAATACTATATACTACTTTGCCAAGAAGACTTAAGTTTTGGTATCATTTGCTTTATTAGCATGGGGCATATTAATAAAGAAGCTACAGAAACGAACTGCAATGAATATTTCTGGCCACTAAGTGTCACTGTTCATTTAAAATTTTTTAAACTGTACTGCAGGGCATGGTGACTCAGTAGAATCTTTTGAATAGGGTCAATCTGGGAAGAAAAAGAAAGATTCAATTACATAACACAAACTTACAGTAAAGCACAGACTCTAACATTAGTATAAATTGCATAGAGGAATTCCTAGAGATAGAGGTGTTGCTCTCACTGCAAAACCAACTGATCAAATCAGACATTTGTGAGCTTAAATAAGGTTTGAGCTACACTAAGCCTCATAATCTGTTTTTACCAATATAAATGCCAAAATTGAATTGCCACTATAAAGTCTGCCAAGTTTTTTTGTATTGTATGTCAGTATGCTGTTTTCCTTGATAGTGCCATCAATAAACATGTCTGGGGATCAACTGCTTACTATCAGATATGCTACATTCATTGTTTCAAGCTGAGTTGAAACTGTACAGAATACCAATGCCAGAGAGGTTCAGACTAAGCATTTGGAAGGTAAAGTAAGGCATACTTTCTATACCCTGTACCTAACTCTTGAGATACTATGAAATTTTCCTCAATGTTCACAAGCCACGGACTTCATTTTCCAGACACACATAAATTTTAAGACAAAATCATGACATTCTGTAGGTCATTTTTTTTCTCCCTACTATAGGAACACAGAATTCCCTTAAACCTAAAAGTAGGGAGCATCACATGTAAATGAGCTGAGGTGCACAAATAAGCTAAAGCAATGTATTTTTTAGACAACCCAAAGAACTGGGAAAAAACATCTATATAAGGTATACTGACTAAAGGAACTTTGGAAAAAGAAATGAAAAATAAGGTCAATAAATATTAGCATACAAAATAAAAGATAAAAGAAACCACTAAAATTATAGAACATGAGAATCACTCTTTTAAATAGTATATTCAGAACACTAATCAGATAAAATGGGGTAGGAAAGATTTGTAGTAGCAGGTAAAAACTTAAAATATTTTAAGCATGCATATTTTAAACAGTTCAAGATTCTTTAAAATGTTTGAATGTGGCCAGGCATTGTTGCATATCTTTGAGCCCAAATACTCTAGACCAAGGCAGGAGGATTTTTGTAAGCTCAAAGCTAGACTGGATTACAAAGCAAGTTCCAGACACACTAGGTCTACACAATGAGACCCTGTCTTTAAAAAGAATCAAACAAATAAGTAAATATTTTAAATGTCTCATGCCTAATGTATCATATTCCTAAAAAAAAAAGAAAAAGGACAGGAAGCAGGCAGGCCAACTACAGATTTTCATTCTTCCTTCCACTCCTCCAAATCCAATCCCCAGTCACATCCACAGCTCTGCTGTAGAACACCTGATGTGGTCTTCCTTTCCTCTCCGGCCCCACCCCCAATGAATCAGGAAGATCTCCAAATCTTCCTTCTCCCAATTTATCCCATTATTCTAGCTGCCAATACCATTAAGCATTACCTGGGAACATACCAGATGAGCCAGACAGGAAAACAGGTAAGCTAACCTTAATCACTCCCTCTTGTCTTCCAAATTCAATTCTCCAGTCTCACCCCTAGTTCTGTGACAGAATACTTGTTGCAGCCTTCCTCCTCTTGTCACCGTCCATATCTACTGTGGATTCCACAGACCTTCCTCTCCTAAACTACCTCCTCCCACTCCAACTCATTGCTTTACCTCAGCCACCAACTCCAACAAAGCACTCCCTGGAAACCATCAGGCTACTCTTGCCAGGGAAGCAAGGAGGCAGACTAAAGATCTACTCTACTCCTTCTGTTCCTCCAGATCATCTGCACCTCTGTAACAGACATTCTGGGGTAACCTCTCTACAGGCCTTGCATCCATTTCAAAAGATAAAATAAGCAGAGCCTGGTAGAACACTCTGCTCTCCTCCCTTCTGAGAACTCTCTCAGACCCCTAGCTTATCTCCATTCCTAAGGGTCAATTCCCAATACCCAAAAACACATTGTACCTGGAACCACCAGTGGTCACACAGAAAATTTCCTACCAGGCAACACTCAGTCTCCTAAAATCCAGAGAAGAAACAAAAACTAAAGAACAAATGCATAATCAACAAAGACAAAAGAAGATATGAACACCTAGAACTATAATATTCCCAATCCTAGATGCCTATATGCCAGCTTAAAATAAAAATCTCTAAGAGCCAGGACAATGTGTCTCCACAAGGGCCTGGCAACCAGACTACAGAAGGTCCTCAATCTTCCAACATAGCTGAAGCACAAGAAAAAGACCTTAAAAGACTGTATAGATAAGATAGAGGTCTTTAAAGAGTAAATATATAAATCCCTTAAAGAAATCCAGAAAAACACCAACGAAGAGTAGAAGAAAATTAATAAATCCATTAAGGAAAATCCAGAAAAACACAGTGAGAGAAAATGAACAAAACTGTTCAAGACTTGAAAATAGAAATAGGATTTAAAAAAAAAGTGAGGAAGAAAAAATAGAGACCCTCAGGTGTTGAAGATACAATAGAAGAAATGGATACATCAAAGAGAATGTTAAATCTAAAGAAAACTCCTGACACAAAACATCAGAAAATCTGGGAAACTATGAAAAGACCAAATCTAGGAATAATATGAATAGGTGAAGGAGAAGAAACCCAGATCAAAGACACAGAAAATATTTTTAACAAAATCATAGAAGAAAAATTTCCTAACCTAACAAAGGATATGCATATCAAGGTACAAGAAGCATATAGAACACCAAATACATTGGATCTGGAAAGAATGTCCCCTCAACACATAATAATCAAAACACTAAGCATACAGGGGTGGGGGAAGGAATATTAAAAGCTGTGAGGGAAAAAAGAACAAGTAACATATAAACTGTTAGAATTACATATAATTTCTCAATAAAGACTCTAAAGAACAGAAGGACATGGATAGATATGCTGCAGAATCTATTAGAACACAGATGCCAAACCACACTACTATACCCAGCAAAACTTTTAATCAACATAGATGGAGAAAATAAGAAAATACATTTATAACCAGATTTAAGCAATATATATCTCCAAATTCAGCCCTATAGAAAGTGCTAAAAGAAAATGTCAAGAGGTTAACTACCATGAAAACAGAGGGAATAAATTATTGAGACCAAAAATTTCAAAATAAGGGAAGCACCCAGCCCTACACACACACACACACACCACCACCACCACCACCACCAGAAACAACAACAACAAATAACAGGAATTAACAATCACTAGGCATTGGTATCTCTCAATAGAAACAATCTCAATTTCCCAAGTGAAAGACAGAGACTAACAGAATGAATACAAAAACTGGATCAATTCTTCTGTATCTAAGAAACATACCTCAGCAACACAGACATTACCTTAGAGTAAAGACTTAGAAAACATATTCCATGCAAATGGACCTAAGAGTCAAGTTGGTGTACCATTTTACTATCTGACAAAATAAACTTCAAACCAAAACTAATCAGAAAAGGTAGGGTAGCACACTGCATATTCATCAAAGGAAAAATCTACTAAGATAACATTTCAATTTATAATATCTATGCCATAAATAAAAGGGTACCCAAGTTTCAAAAGAAACACAAGTACAGCTTAAATCACCTGTTGACAGTCACACACTAATAATGAGAGAACTCAATACCTCACTCTCACCAATGGACAGACTGATCATCCAGAAAAAAAGAAGAGAGAGAAATGATGGAATTAACAGATGTTATGACTCAAATGGACCTAACAAATATCTACAGAACAGTTCATCCACACAAAAGAATATGCTTTCTTCTCAGAACTTCAGGGAACCTTCTCCAAAATTGACTACAAATTGGTCACAAAGAAAGTCTCAACAGATACAAGAAAACTAAAATAAATTCCTGAATCCTATCAGGCAACCATGGATTAAACCATCCAGTGGAAAAAAGATAGCCTTTTCAACAAATGGTGCTGGTTCAACTGGAGGTCAACATGCAGAAGAATGCAAATTGATCCATTCTTATCTCCTTGCAATAAGCTCAATTCCAAGTGGATCAAGGACCTCCACATAAAACCAGACACACTGAAACTAATAGAAAGGAAACTAGGGAAGAACCTTGAACATAGGGGCACAGGGGAGAATTTCCTGAACAGAACTCCAATAGCTTATGCTCTAAGATCAAGAATTGACAAATGGGACCTCATAAAATTACAAAGTTTCTGTAAGGCAAAAGACACTGTCAAAAGGACAAAGCGGCAACCAACTAATTGGGAAAAGAGCTTTACCTATTCTACTTCCTATAGAGGGCTAATATCCAATATATACAAAGAACTCAAGAAGTTAAACTCCAGAGAGCCAAGTAATCCTATTTAAAAATGGGGTACAGAGCTAAACAAAGAGTTCTCACCTGAAGAATATCTAATGGCTGAGAAGCACTTAAAGAGATGTTTATCATCCTTAGTCATTAGGGAAATGCAAATCAAAACAACCCTGAGATTCCATCTCACACCAGTCAGAATGGCTAAGATCAAAAACACAGGAGAGACAACAGTTGTTGGTGAGGATGTGGAGAAAGAGGAACACTCCTCCACTGCTGGTGGGATTGCAAGCTGGTACAACCACTCTGGAAAGCAGTCTGGCGGTTCCTCAGAAAACTGGGCATGACACTCCAGGAGGATCCGGCTATACCACTCCTGGGCATATACCCAGAGGCTTTACCTGCATGCAATAAGGACACATGCTCCACTATGTTCATAGCAGCCTTATTTATAATAGCCAGAAGCTGGAAAGAACCCAGATGTCCCTCAAAGGAGGAATGGATTCAGAAGATGTGGTATATCTACACAATGGAATACTACTCTGCCATTAAAAACAATGAATTCACGAAATTCCTAGGCAAATGGTCAGAACTTCAAAATATCATCCTTAGTGAGGTAACCCAATCACAAAAGAACACACATAGTATGCAGTCACTGATAAGGGGATATTAACCCAGAATCTCGGAATACCCTAGACACAATTCGCATATCAATAGATTTCCAAGAAGATGGAAGGAGAGAACCCTGGTCCTGGAAAGACTGGATGTAGGGGAATGCTGAGACAGAGAAGCGAGAGGGGGTTGAATGGGGAAAAGAGGGAGGGAAGGGGGCTTATGGGACTTTCGGGGAGGGAGGAAACGGGAAAGGGGAAATGATTTGGAATGTAAATAAAAAAACTTAGAAAAAAAAAAAAAAAAACAAGAGAAACTCCAGAAAGCTTACAAACTCATGAAAACTGAACAATCCTCTACTGAATAAAAAATCAAGACAGAAACTAATAAGGAAATAAAAAACTTACTAGAATTGAATGAAAGTGAATACTCAACATGCCCCAAATTATGGAACACATGGTAGCATTGCTAAGAAGCAAGTTCATAGCACTAAGTGCCTATAAAAAATAAAACTGGAGAAATCTCATAGTAACAACTTATTAGCGCACCTGAAACTTTAGAACAAAAAGAAGAAATCACACTTAAAAAACAGATCATAAGAAGTAATCAACCTCAGGGCTGAAACTAATAAAATAGAAACATCAACAACAAAACCAATACAAAGAATCAGCAAAACAAATAGTTGGTTCTTTGAGAAAGAAATAACCATTAATCAAATTAACTACAAAGGAAGAGGAAGATGCAAACTGACAAAATTAGAAAAGAAAGGGAACATGACCACAGAAAATGAAGAAATCCAGAGAATCATTAAGAACAAACTTCAAAAACCTATTATCTACAAGAAATGAATAAATTTCTTGATATGAACCACCTACCAAAGTTAAATCAAGATCAGATAAGCAAAGTAAGCATACCTATAACGCTTACTGAAACAGAAGTAATCATCAAACATCTCCCAACCAAAAAAAAACATAAGGCCAAATGGTTTTAGCACAGAATTCTACCAAATCTTCAAAGAAGTCTTAATGAAAAAACTCCTCAAATTATTCAAAAAAAGAAAAAAAATAGAAAAAGAAGAAACATTGACAAATTCATTTTATGAGGCCACAATTGCCCTAATACCCAAACCACAGACTCAACAAAGAAAGAAAATTATAGTCAGATTGTCCTTATGAACATAGATCCACAAATTCTCAATAAAATGCTTGCAAACCAAGTCCAAGAATACATCAAAAAGATCATCATAATCATGTAGGCTTCATTCCAAGGGTGGAGAGATGGTTCAAACTACAAAACAACAATAAATGTAATTCACTATATAAACATACTGAAAATAAAAAAAACACAAGATCAGGTCATTAGATAAAGAAAAGACCACTTACAAAATCCAACACTGGCTCTGTTCCGGTAGACTGCACTGAAGAGACAGGTACCCAGGTTCTCCCCAATATAACATCGCTTGGGACACGGCCTGTTGGGGCTTCCGTCTGCTCCCAAGAACGGGACATCGCTGTGGTAGTCTGGGCGCCAGATCTGCTGTAGGCCATGCCCTCTGCAAGGTAACCAGCACCACCGAGAGAGTGCAGAGTGCACTCCGCCATCTTTGCTCCAGTGGCTAGGTAGTTGGGACTGCCAGGTTCAGAGAAAGTCAGGCATAATATCGCTTGGGTCTCGGGCACCTTGTACGTACGCTGCTCCCAAGAGCTGGGCAGATCTGCAGTAACCAGCACGCCAGCTCTGCTGTAGGACTTCTGCCTTGCAGAGGGACGCCCCCTCCCAGCCACTCTGGGAGATATCACACACCCCTGCACAGGGCAGGAGCCAACCAGCCTCCCTTTGGCAACCTCTGCTCCGGGAATCCATTACACTGAGCCTTTGGATGTGCAGGGACTCCCCAATGTAACATCACTTGGGGCAAGGCACATCAGGGCTTCAAAGTCACTCAGGAGCAGGGCAGGCCCCAGAAATTGGTCCCAGGGGAATCCTGGTAATCCAGGGGGGGCAGAAATAGCATTGCAGGCTCACAGGAGGTCCAACCAACAGCCAGTGACAGCAGGACCAACTAACATCAGAAGTAACCAGATGTCAAAAGGCAAACATAGGAACGTTACTAACAGAAATCAAAGTAATATGGCACGATCTGAACCCAACTCTCCAACAGCAGCAAGTCCTGGATACCCCACCACACCCGAAAGACAAGATCTGGATTTAAAATCACTTCTCATGATGCTATTAGAGGATGACAAGAAGGACACAAATCTGATAAAGAATTACAGGAGACCATGAATCAACAGTTAGAAGCCCTTACAAAGGAAATACAAAAATCGCTTAGAGAAATGCAGGAGAACATGGATCAAAAGTTGGAGGCCCACAAGAAGACAACACAAAAATCGCTTAAAGAAATGAATCAACGGGTAGATGCACTTTCAAAGGAATCACAAAAATTGCATAAAGAAATGCAGAAGAATATGGGTCAACAGACGGGTGCCCATAGGGAGGCAACACAAAAAGTGCTTAAAAAAATGAATCATCGGATAGATGCCCTTACAAAGGAAACACGAGAACTGCTTAAAGAAATGCAGGAGACAATGGATCAACAGATGGAATCCCATGAGAAGGAAACACAAAAATCGCTCAGAAAAATGCAGGAGAACTTGGGTCAACAGGCAGAAATCCTGAAAGAGGTAATGCAAAAATACCTTAAAGAAATACAGGAAAATACAAACAAACAAGTGAAGGATCTCAGCAATTCCACCCAGGATCTAAAAAAGGAAGTAGAAACAACTAAGAAATCACAAAGGGAGACAACTTTGGACATAGAAAACCTTGGGAAGAAATCAGGAGTCATAGATGCAAACATCAACAGTAGAATAAAAGAGATGGAAGAAAGAATTTCAGATGCTGAAGATACCATAGAAAGCATTGACTCAACAGTCAAAGAAAATGCAAAATGCAAAAAACTTGTAACCCAAAACATCCAGGAAATCCAGGACACAATGAAAAGACCAAACCTAAGGATTATAGGCATAGATGAGAGTAAAGATTTGCAACTTAAAGGGCCAGTAAACATCTTCAACAAAATTATGGAGGAAAACTTCCCTAACCTAAAGAGAGAGATGCCGATGAAAGTACAAGAAGCCTACAGAACTCCAAACAGACTGGACCAGAACAGAAATACCTCCCATCACATAACAATCAAAACATCAAATGTATTAAACAAAGAAAGAATATTAAAAACAGTAAGAGAAAAGGGCCAAGTAACATACAAAGGAAGACCTATCCGAATCACATCAGACTTCTCACCAGAGACTATGAAAGCCAGAAGATCCTGGGCAGATCTCATGCAGACACTGAGAGAGCACAAATGCCAGCCTAGACTACTCTACCCAGCAAAACTCTCAATCACCATAGATGGAGATTCCAAGATATTCCAAGATAAAACCAAATTTTCACAATATCTTTCCACAAACCCAGCTCTGCAAAGGATAATAGGTGGAAACCGCCAATACAGGGAGAGAAAAAACACCCTGGAAAAAAGGAGATAGTAACCTTCTTGCTTCAAACCCAAAATTAGAGAACCACTCAAACATAAAGATAGCATCAAGAATGGTAGGTGGCAATAATCACTATGCCTTAATCTCTCTTAATATCAATCGTCTCAATTCCCCAATAAAAAGACATAGACTAGCAGACTGGATACGTAAACAGGACCCAGCATTTTGCTGCATGCAGGAAACGCACCTCAGTGTCAAAGACAAACACTACCTCAGAGTAAAAGGCTGGAAAACAATTTTACAAACAAATGACCCCAAGAAAAGAGCCGGAGTAGCCATCCTAATATCAGATAAAATTGATATTCAACCTAAAGTCATCAAAAAAGACACAGAAGGACACTACATACTGATCAAGGGAAAAATCCACCATCAAGAACTCTCAATTCTGAATATCTATGCTCCAAATGCAAGGGCACCCTCATTCGTAAAAGAAACTTTACTAAAGCTCAAAGCACACATCGCACCACACACAATAATAGTGGGTGACTTCAACACCCCGCTCTCTGAAATGGATCGTTCAGGAAAGCAGAAACTAAACAGGGACACAGAGAATCTAATTGAAGCCTTGGACCAAATGGAAATAACAGATATATATAGAACATTTCATCCTAGAGCTAAAGAATTCACCTTCTTCTCAGCACCTCATGGTACCTTCTCCAAAATTGACCATATAATTGGTCACAAATCAGACCTCAACAGATACAAGAAGATAGAAATAATCCCATGCCTCCTATCAGATCACTATGGAAGAGGGTGGTCTTCAATGGCAACAAAAACAAAAGAAAACCCACGTACACATGGAGGCTGAACAATGCTCTACTCAATGATAACTTGGTCAAGGTGGAAATAAAGAAAGAAATCAAAGACTTTTTGAAAGTTAATGAAAATGAAGGCACAACATACCCTAATTTATGGGACACAATGAAAGCAGTGCTAAGAGGAAAATTCATAGCCCTGAGTGCCGCCAAAAAGAAACGGGAGACAGCATACACTAACAGCTTAATGGCACACCTGAAAGCCCTGGAACAAAAAGAAGCAAATACGCCAAAGAGGAGTAGAAGGCAGGAAATCATCAAACTCAGGGCTGAAATCAATCAAGTAGAAACAAATAAAACCATACAAAGAATCAACAAAACGAGGAGTTGGTTCTTTGAGAAAATTAACAAGATAGATAAGCCCTTAGCCAGACTAACCAGAGAGCACAGAGATAGTATCCAAATTAATAAAATCAGAAACGAAAAGGGAGAGATAACAACAGAAACTGAGGAAATCAAAAAATCATCAGATCCTATTACAAAAACCTGTATTCAACACAACTAGAAAATCTTGAGGAAATGGACAATTTCCTTGACAGATACCAAGTACCAAAATTAAATCAGGATCAAATAGACCATCTAAACCGTCCTATAACTCCTGAAGAAATAGAACTTGTTATTGGAAGTCTTCCAAACAAAAAAAGCACAGGTCCAGATGGTTTTAGTGCAGAATTCTATCAGACCTTCAAAGAAGACCTAACACCAATACTCTTCAAACTGTTCCACAAAATAGAAACAGAAGGAACACTACCCAACTCGTTCTATGAAGCCACAATTACACTAATACCAAAAGCACACAAAGATCTGACAAAGAAAGAGAATCTCAGGCCAATCTCTCTTATGAATATCGATGCAAAAATACTCAATAAAATTCTTGCCAACCGAATCCAAGAACACATCAAAATGATCATTCACCACGATCAAGTAGGCTTCATCCCAGGGATGCAGGGATGGTTCAATATAAGGAAATCCATCAATGTAATCCACTACATAAACAATCTCAAAGAAAAAAACCAAATGGTCATCTCATTAGATGCTGAGAAAGCATTTGACAAAATTCAGCATCCTTTCATGCTAAAGGTCTTGGAAAGATCAGGAATTCAAGGCCCATATCTAAACATAGTAAAAGCAATTTACAGCAAACCAGTAGCCAGCATCAATCTAAATGGAGAGAAACTTGAAGCAATCCCACTAAAATCAGGGACTAGACAAGGCTGCCCTCTCTCTCCATATCTTTTCAATATAGTACTTGAAGTTCTAGCTAGAGCAATTAGACAACAAAAAGAGGTCAAAGGGATACAAATTGGAAAGGAAGAAGTCAAACTATCACTATTTGCAGACGATATGATAGTATACATAAGCGACCCAAAGAACTCCACCAAAGAACTCCTACAGCTGATAAAGGACTTCAGCAAAGTGGCCGGATATAAAATCAACTCAAGCAAGTCAGAAGCCTTCCTATACTCAAAGGATAAGCAGACTGAGAAAGAAGTAAGAGAAATGATACCCTTCACGATAGCCACAAACCATATAAAGTATCTTGGTGTGACTCTAACCAAACAAGTGAAAGACCTGTATGACAAGAACTTCAAGTCTCTGAAGAAAGAAATTGAAGAAGACCTCAGAAGATGGAAAAATCTGCCATGCTCATGGATTGGCAGGATTAATATAGTAAAAATGAGCATCTTACCAAAAGTAATATACAGATTCAATGCAATCCCCATCAAAATCCCAACTCAATTCTTCATAGAGTTAGAAAGAGCAATTCAAAAATTCATCTGGAATAACAGAAAACCCAGAATAGCTAAAACTATTCTCAAGAGTAAAAGAACCTCTGGGGGAATCAGTATCCCGGACCTCAAGCTGTACTACAGAGCAATAGTGTTAAAAACCGCATGGTATTGGTACAGTGATAGGCATGTAGATCAATGGAACAGAATTGAAGACCCAGAAATGAATTCACATTCCTATGGTCACTTGATCTTTGACAAAGGAGCTAAAACCATCCAGTGGAAAAAAGATAGCCTTTTCAACAAATGGTGCTGGCTCAGCTGGAGGTCAACATGCAGAAGAATGCAAATTGACCCATTCTTATCTCCTTGCACTAAGCTCAATTCTAAGTGGATCAAGGATCTCCACATAAAACCAGACACACTGAAACTAATAGAAGGGAAACTAGGGAAGAACCTTGAACATATGGGCACAGGGGAGAATTTCCTGAACAGAACTCCAATAGCTTATGCTCTAAGATCAAGAATAGACAAATGGGACCTCATTAAATTACAAAGTTTTTGCAAGGCAAAAGACACTGTCAAAAAGACAAAGCGGCAACCAACTAACTGGGAAATGATCTTTACCAACCCTACATCCAACAGAGGGCTAATATCCAATATATACAAAGAACTCAAGAAGTTAAACTGCAGAGAGGCACGTAACCCTATTAAAAAATGGGGTACAGAGCTACACAAAGAGTTCTCACCTGAAGAATATCTAATGGCTGAGAAGCACCTAAAGAGCTGTTCATCATCCTTAGTCATTAGGGAAATGCAAATCAAAACAACCCTGAGATTCCATCTCACACCAATCAGGATGGCTAAGATCAAAAACACAGGAGACAGCAGTAGTTGGCGAGGATGTGGAGAAAGAGGAACACTCCTCCACTGCTGGTGGAATTGCAGGCTGGTACAACAACTCTGGAAAGCAGTCTGGCGGTTCCTCAAAAAACTGGGCATGACACTCCCGGAGGATCCGGCTATACCACTCCTGGGCATATACCCAGAGGCTTTACCTGCATGCAATAAGGACACATGCTCCACTATGTTCATAGCAGCCTTATTTATAATAGCCAGAAGCTGGAAAGAACCCAGATGTCCCTCAACGGAGGAATGAATTCAGAAGATGTGGTATATCTACACAATGGAATACTACTCTGCCATTAAAAACAATAAATTCATGAAATCCCTAGGCAAATGGTCAGAACTTGAAAATATCATCCTTAGTGAGGTAACCCAATCACAAAAGAACACACATGGTATGCAGTCACTGATAAGGGGATACTAACCCAGAATCTCGGAATACCCTAGACACAATTCGCATATCAATAGATTTCTAAGTAGATGGAAGGAGAGACCCCTGGTCCTTTAAAGACTGAATGTAGGGGAACGCCAGGAGAGAGAAACGATAGAGGGTTGAATGGAGAAAAGAGGGAGGGATGGGGGCTTATGGGACTTTCGGGGAGGGAGGAAACGAGAAAGGGGAAATGATTTGGAATGAAAATTAAAAAAATAAATAAAAAAAAAGAATAGACAAATGGGACCTCATTAAATTACAAAGTTTTTGCAAGGCAAAAGACACTGTCAAAAAGACAAAGTGGCAACCAACTAACTGGGAAATGATCTTTACCAACCCTACATCTGACAGAGGGCTAATATCCACTATATGCAAAGAACTCAAGAAGTTAAACTCCAGAGAGGCACGTAACCCTATTAAAAAATGCGGTACAGAGCTAAACAAAGAGTTCTCACCTGAAGAATATCTAATGGCTGAGAAGCACCTAAAGAGATGTTTATCATCCTTAGTCATTAGGGAAATGCAAATCAAAACAACCCTGAGATTCCATCTCACACCAGTCAGAATGGCTAAGATCAAAAACACAGGAGACAGCAGTTGTTGGTGAGGATGTGGAGAAAGAGGAACACTCCTCCACTGCTGGTGGAATTGCAAGCTGGTACAACCACTCTGGAAAGCAGTCTGGCAGTTCCTCAGAAAACTGGGCATGACACTCCAGGAGGATCCGGCTATACCACTCCTGGGCATATACCCAGAGGCTTTACCTGCATGCAATAAGGACACATGCTCCACTATGTTCATAGCAGCCTTATTTATAATAGCCAGAACTGGAAAGAACCCAGATGTCCCTCAACGGATGAATGGATTCAGAAGATGTGGTATATTTACACAATGGAATACTACTCTGCAATTAAAAACAATGAACTCACAAAATTCCTAGGCAAATGGTCAGAACTTGAAAATATCATCCTTAGTGAGGTAACCCAATCACAAAAGAACACACATGGTATGCAGTCACTGATAAGGGGATATTAACCCAGAATCTCAGAATACCCTAGACACAATTCGCATATCAATAGATTTCTAAGAAGATGGAAGGGAGACCCCTGGTCCTGGAAAGACTGGATGTAGGGGAACGCCAGGACAGAGAAACTAGAGGGGGTTGAATGGGGAAAAGAGGGAGGGAAGGGGGCTTATGGGACTTTCGGGGAGGGAGGAAACGGGAAAGGAGAAATGATTTGGAATGTAAATAAAAAAAACTTAGAAAATAAAATTTAAAAAAAGCAAAACAAAACAAAATCCAACACTGCTTCATGAGAAAGATCCTGTAAAAAACTAAGGATACAACAGACCTCAAAATAACAGAGGGAATTTACTGCAATACTACAGCCAACATCAACCCAAATGGAGACAAACTCAAAACATTTTCACTAAAATCAGGAACAAGACATGGTTGTCCACTCTTTTCATACCTATTCAATATAGTAGTGGAATCTTAATTACAGTAATAAGACAACTGAAGGCTATTAAGGGGATAAAAATTAGAAAGGAAAAATCAAAGTATCTTTATTTGCTAATGAGATGATAGTATATATAAGTAACCCTAAAAATTCCACTGCAGAACTCCTACAACTGATAAATACTTTCAGCAATGTAGCAGGATACAAAACTTACTCAAAAAAATCAATAGCCCTCTTATACAAATAGGTCTAAGAAAGAAATCAAGGAAACAACACCTTTCACAATAACCTAAAATAATATAAAATATCTTGGGGCAACTCTAACCAAGCAAGTGAAAGATTTATGTGATAGAAACTTCAAGTCTTTGAAGAAATAAATTGGAGAAGATGGAAAATGGAAAGATCCCTATGATCATGAGATTAACATAAAAAAGTGGCCAATATAAAAAAGCAACTACAAATTCAATGCAATCCCCATAAAAAATTCTAACACACCCCTTAACAGATTGTGAAATAAAAATTCTCAGTTTCATACACACACACACACACACACACACACACACACCATACCAACACAATCCTAAGCAATAAAAGAACTACTAGAAATCTCATCATTCTCAATTTCAATTTTCACTACAAAACGTTAGTAGTAAAAAAAAATGGAATTGAACTGAAGACCCAGACACAAATCCACAGACCTACAGATACCTGATTTTTGATAAAGAAGCCAAAAATACATACCTGGGAAAAAGGACATTTCAAAAAAAAAGTGGTGCTGGCTGGTCAAACTGGATGGATGCATGTATAAGAATAAAAATAGATCCATATCTATCACCCTGCACAAAATTCAACTCCAAGTGGATCAAACACCTCACATAAAACCAGATACAATGAATCTGATAATAGAGAGTGTCAGAATACCACTGACCACATTGGCATAGGAGATAACAGAACACTAAGATCATCAGTCAACAAATGGGAACTCATGAAACTGAAAAGTTTCTGTAAAACAAAGGATACCATCAATATGACAAAACATCAGCCTACAGGATGGAAAAAGACTTTTACCAACTCTATAACCAATAGAAGACTAATATCTAAAATACATAAAGAACTCAAGAAACTTGTTTTTAAAACCCAAATAATCCATTGTGTATATGTACCACAATTTCTGTATCCATTCCTCTGTTGAAGGACATCTGGGTTCTTTCCAGCTTCTGGTTATTATATATAAGGCTGCTATGAACATAGTGGAGCATGTATCCTTATTACATGTTGGAGCATCTTCTGGGTATACACCCAGGGGTAGTATAGCTGGGTCCTCAGGTAGTACTATGTCTAATTTTCTGAGGAACTGCCAAACTGATTTCCAGAGTGGTTTTACCAGATTGCAATCCCACCAGCAATGGAAAAGTGTTCCTCTTTCTCCACATCCTCTCCAGCATCTGCTGTCCCCTGAGTTTTTCATCTTAGCAATTCTGACTGGTGTGAGGTGGAATCTCAGGGTTGTTTTGATTTGCATTTCCCTAATAACTAAAGAAGCTGAACATTTCTTTAGGTACTTCAGAGCCATTCGAGTTTCCTCAGCTGAAAACTCCCTGTTTAGCTCTGTACTCCATTTTTAATAGGGTTATTTGGCTCTCTAACTTCTAAGTCTAACTTCTTTTATTCTTTGTATACCTTGGATATTAGCCCTCTATAGGACGTAGAATAGGTAAAGATCTTTTCCCAATCTGTTGGGTGTCGTTTTGTCCTATTGACAATGTCCTTTCCCTTACAGAAGCTTTGCAGTTTTATAAGGTCCCATTTGTCGATTCTTGTTCTTAGAGCATAAGCCATTGGTGTTCTATTCAGGAAATTTTTCACCTGTGCCCATGTGTTCAAGGTTCTTCCCCACTTTCTCCTCTATAAGCTTCCGTGTACTATTCAGCTATTAAAAACAATGAATTCATGAAATTCTTAGGCAAATGGATGGAACTAGAAAGTATCATCCTGAGTGAGGTAACCCAATCACAAAAGAACACACATGGTATGCAGTCACTGATAAGGGGATATTAGCCCAAAAGCTCAGATAAACAGGTTGCAATTCACAGAGCACAGGAAGCTCAAGAAGGAAGACCAAAGTGGGGATGATTTGGTTCCTCTGAGAAAAGGAACAAAATACTCACAGGAGCAATTATGGAGACAAAGTGTGGAGCAGAGACTGAAGGAAAGGCCACCCAGAGACTGACCTACCTGGGGATTCATCCTATAAACAGTCACCCAACACGACTATGAATGACAAGAAGTGCATACAGAAAGGACCCCGTTATGGTTGTCTCCGGAGGGGCCCTGCCAGAGCATTACAGATACAGAAGCAGATGCTCTCAGCATGAAGGGTCCCCAATGGAGGAGTTGGAGGGTGGACTGGAGGAGCTGAAAGGGTTTGCAGCCCCATAGGAAGAACGATGATGTCGGGCAATCAAACACCCTAGGGCTTCCAGGGACTAAGCCATCAACCAAGGGGTACACATGGTTTCAGCCAAAAGAGTGGCAGAGGAATGCCTTGTTCGGTATCAGTGGGATGAGAGGTCCTTGGTCCTGTGAAGGCTAAATAAATGCCCCAGCATGGGAAAATCAAGGGGGGTAAGAGGGAGTGGATTGGGTGGAGGGGCATATTCTTGGAGGCAGGGGGTGGGAGGATGGGTTGGTGGTTTTTTGGGAGGGGAATAACCGGGAAAGGGTATAACATTTGAAATGTAAATGAAGAATATATTCAAAAAATTTAAAAAGTAACAACACAAGAGAAAATGGGGCACAAATGTAAATAGAAAACTCTCACTAGAAAAAATCTGAATGGCTGAGAAATACTTAAAAATTTGTTTGACATTGTTAAGTTATCAAAGAAATGCAAAGCCAAACTAATTTGAGAGACCTGTCAGAATGGCAAAGATCATACAGATCTTTCACTTGTTTCACTGAAACTAATAGAAGGGAAACTAGGGAAGAACCTTGAACATATGGGCACAGGGGAGAATTTCCTGAACAGAACTCCAATAGCTTATACTCTAAGATCAAGAATAGACAAATGGGACCTCATTAAATTACAAAGTTTTTGCAAGGCAAAAGACACTGTCAAAAAGACAAAGCGGCAACCAACTAACTGGGAAATGATCTTTACCAACCTTACATCCGACAGAGGGCTAATATCCAAGATATACAAAGAACTCAAGAAGTTAAACTCCAGAGAGGCAAGTAACCCTATTAAAAAATGGAGTACAGAGCTACACAAAGAGTTCTCACCTGAAGAATATCTAATGGCTGAGAAGCACCTAAAGAGATGTTCATCATCCTTAGTCATTAGGGAAATGCAAATCAAAACAACCCTGAGATTCCATCTCACCCCAGTCAGGATGGCTAAGATCAAAAACACAGGAGACAGCAGTTGTTGGTGAGGATGTGGAGAAAGAGGAACACTCCTCCACTGCTGGTGGAATTGCAGGCTGGTACAACCACTCTGGAAAGCAGTCTGGCGGTTCCTCAGAAAACTGGGCATGACACTCCCGGAGGATCTGGCTATACCACTCCTGGGCATATACCCAGAGACTTTACCTGCATGCAGTAAGGACACATGCTCCACTATGTTCATAGCAGCCTTATTTATAATAGCCAGAAGCTGGAAAGAACCCAGATGTCCCTCAACGGAGGAATGGATTCAGAAGATGTGGTATATCTACACAATGGAATACTACTGTGCAATTAAAAACAATGAATTCACAAAATTCCTAGGCAAATGGTCAGAACTTGAAAATATCATCCTTAGTGAGGTAACCCAATCACAAAAGAACACACATGGTATGCAGTCACTGATAAGGGGATATTGACCCAGAATCTCGGAATACTCTAGACACAATCCGCATATCAATAGATTTCTAAAAAGATGGAAGGAGAGACCCCTGGTCCTGGAAAGACTGGATGTAGGGGAACGCCAGGACAGAGTAACGAGAGGGGGTTGAATGGAGAAAAGAGGGAGGGAAGGGGGCTTATGGGACTTTCGGGGAGGGAGGAAACGGGAAAGGGGAAGTGATTTGGAATGTAAATAAAAAAAAAAAAAAGAATGGCAAAGATCAATAATACAAGTGACCGTTCATGCTGGCAAGGATGTAGAGCAAGAGAAACACTTTTCTATTGCTCATGGGAGTAAAAATTTGTTCAGCCACTATGGAAATTAGTATGGTGGTTCCTCAGAAAGACAGGAATCCATCTACCTCAAGATGTATATCACTGTTAGGCATATACCCAAAAATGCTTCATCCTACCACAGGAATACTAACTTAACCATGTACATTGCCGCTTTATTCATAATAGCCAGAAATTGAAAACAACCTAGATGTCCCTCAACAGAAGAATGGATATGAAAATGTGGTACATCTGTTCTTTAAAAAACATCAACATCATGAAATTTGCAGGCAAATGGAAGGAACTAGAAAAAAAAATCATCCTGAGTGAGAAAATCCAGACCAGAAAGATAAATATATGTACCACTTATATCTGGATATTAGCCATTAAATAAATGAAAACCAAGCTAGAATCCACAAACTCAAAGAGGTTATATATAAAGGAAGGCACAGGGGTTGGGCAAGACACATACATGGTCTCCCTGGTAATAGATCTTATGGGTGGAGTGGGGCAGCGGGAAGGAGAATAGGAGAGTAAATTGGTAAGAGGAAAGGAAATGGGTTTGAAGGAGGGAATGTGTAGGAAAGACCGCAAGAATTGAAGGGCATTTGAGGTATGCTGTACAACCCAGTGCAGTAGAAACTTCCTAAAATATATGAAAGAAATCCTAATAAAATCTCCAAATAATCTAAGAGACGGAGTTCCATCTGGCCGTCTCTTGACACCAAATGGAGCTTCTAGTACAGAGGCTGTGTTGTTGGCTAAAGGGGTCCCATGGAAATCCCCAAACAACCTATACTGTTGCCAAGATGATAGGCTGCTCTCCAAAGACTGACAGCAAGCCTCCATTGCTGAAGGCAATTCCCACACAACTCATTGACAATGCCAAAGTTGAACTGGTGCCGAAATAGAGCCTTCACACTTATGTGTTGTCCTCTTTGATTAGGAAGGTATTCTATATGCTACCTAAAGAGAAATGGAAATGCCTACCTTCTCACAAACCTTTGGTCTGCAGCAGTGTCCTGCCTGCAAGATATTTTTGTGTAATGATAACACAAAGCACATGAGAGTAACTAACAAATGTCTATCTCATTTGACTTAAAATCAGACATTTTAATCATAAAATCAACCTATAAAAGTAACTTTTATTTCCTTTGATTTAACTGTCATCTCACACACTTGCTGAGGAATAAGCTCACCCTTTCCAGTTCTTTCTGAACTCTGGCTGGAATTAGAGAGGAATTCAAACTTCTCTCTAGGCTGACTGATTCAATCTGGCTTCTCTCCGTTTCAGAATTACTCTGCTAGGACTCAAATTAACTTTGGCAATATGTCCTAATCTTCTGGTTCCTTCTCTTTCTCTGGCTTGTTCTCTCTTCACCTGTGTCTAACATATTCTCTCTGCAACCTGTCTCTGTAAAACTTTCTTGGTAAAATTGCCTTACCACACCACGCACCACCTCCACTCACCCACCCATTTTTCTTCTCTCTTTCTCCCTCTCTACCTCACCGCTCTCTTAAAAATGGCTTAGTGGTTAAGGGCACTGACTGCTCTTCCAGAGGACCTGAGTTCAATTCCCAGCAAACACATGGTGGCTCACAACCATCTGTAATGGAATCCATTACATGTGTGTCTGAAGACAGCTAAAATGTACTCATATACATAAAATAAATAAATCTTTAAAAAAAAGTTGACTCTCTTTCCTGTGCTATTCTCTTAAAAGGCCAGTGCAAGGAAATTGAAACTATACCTAAGACTGCTTGAGTAACCAAGAACAAGAATCTAGAAATCCCAGAGACCTAGAGTTAAACCAAATACTACTGGTCAAAAAACTGGTAATAAAATGACTCCTAATGATAGCTACACTCATATATTATTCAGCCATCATCAGAGAAACTTCATCCTGAAGTGGATAATAACGAACACAGTCACATAGCCAGATATGAGAGAGAGAGGGAAGGGAGGAACAGGGAGGGAGGGAGGGTGGGAGGGAGAGAGAGAGGGAGAGGGAGGGAGAGAGAGAGGGAGGAGGGAGAGGGAGAGAGAGAACCCGAGAGTAAGAGCCAGAGGAAATGGAAGACATCAGGAGAACAAACTCATAGGAGCTCACAGAGACTAAAGCAGCAAGCACAGAGCCTGCACTGGTCTGCCTGTGCATATACTATAGCTTTAAAAATCTTTAAATCTACAAAAATTACAGCAACATCTCTACAGAAAGAAATAAAAATACCCTCAATGTCCAAAATGTGTGACATAATACCACATATTTTAATAGAAGATTATAAGGGGTAACTATAGTTATAAAGGGAATATATATTACATGGAAATGGAAAATATTAAATATAAAGATAATGCCACCTAAATTTAACTTAAAAAATTAAAAGCATCCTATCTCCCTATTTATTTGGTTAAGTCACCTGCAATAAGGAAGCTGAGTCTACCCTAGTCAAGGGTGAAAGCTCTCTCAGGAAAGAAGGGAGGGGAATCATCAGATCTCAGCACACTCACTGTGAAGAAGTATCACTGGATAAAAGCTAGTCTTGGCAGGCAGTTCAAAGGAGCTATTGGCCTATACTTCTTCACAATCCATCCCTCAGCCACTGTCACATATAACTAACAGTGTAGATCTGACACAGACTAAATACTGGCATGAAATCAAGGCAAGTCTTTGTGCTTACGGAACAAAGGAAACTATAGCTCTGGAATGCAGTAGAGTGTTAGGCAGATGGAATACAGACAGGAAACAATTTGTTTTCCTATCACTGCCTTCAACTGTACTACATCAACTTATTTGTCATCCCTTCCTGACTTCAGAAACCTGCTAGATCACTTTTCAGGAAGAAAGCAGCCCAATCTTTAGAAACTTATAAGGTCTATTTTGTCATGTTTTATTGCCTTTTCTTTCCTAATGAGATACATTAAGGGAGTGTAAATAATCTTAGAAACTTGTAAGGTCTAACTTATGACCTTATATCCTGTTGTTATACAGGCTTTAGCTTCAAGATTTGAAGTTGTAAAGGAATGGGATCATTCTCTTTTCCCCCCTTGTACAATATATAGTCCTATTATATGTTCCTAGATTTTGTGGTAAGGTGGTAGGAACAATGGCTCTTTTTTTTCTTTGTTATTGTATATTTTATTTACATTTCAAATGTTATGCCCTTTCCCTGTCCCCTCCTCAAAACGGCCATCCTATCCTCCAAACCTCCTGCTTCCATGAGAGTGTTCCCCCATCCCCCCACCCACTCCCACTTCCCTTTCACTGGGGCATAATCAAGCCTTCACAGTGTCAAGGGCCTCTACTCCCATAGATGCCCGACAAGACCATCCTCTGCTGCATAAGCAGATGAGGACATGGGTCCCTCCATGTGTACTCTATTGTTGGTGGTTTAGTTCTGGGAGCTCTGAGGGTTCTAGTTGGTTGATATTGTTCATGCTATTGTTGCAAACCCCTCCAGTTCCTTCAGTCTTTTCTCTAACTCCTCCATTGGGGACCCCATGTTCAGTGCAATGGCTGGCTTCGAGCATCCGCCTCTGTATTTGTCAGGCTCTGGGAGAGCTTCTCAGGAGACAGCTGTATCAGGCTCCTGTGAGCATGTACTTCTTGGCATCCACAATAGTGTCTGGGTTTGCTAAGTGTATAGAGGATGAATCCCCCAGGTGGGGCAGTCTCTGGATGGCCTTTCCTTCAGTCTCTACTCCACATTTTGTCCCATATTTGCTCCCATGAGTATTTTGTTCTCCCCTCTAAGAAGCATCCACACTTTGGTCTTCTTTTTTCTTGAGCTTCATGTGGTCTGCGAATTGTGCCTTGAGTATTCTGAGCTTTGGGCTAATACCCACTTATCAGTGAGTGCATAACGTGTGTGTTCTTTTGTTATTGAGTTACCTCACTCAGGATGATATTTTCTAGTTCCATCCATTTGCCTAAGAATTTCATGAAGTCATTATTTTTAAAAGCTAAATAGTACTTCATTGTGTAAATGTACCACATTTTCTGTATCTATTCCTCTGTTGAGGGACATCTGGGTTCATTCCAGCTTCTGGCTATTATAAATAAGGCTGCTATGAACATAGTGGAGCATGTGTCTTTGTTATATGTTGAAGCATCTTTCTGGGTATATGCCCAGGAGTGGTATAGCTGAGTCCTCAGGTAGTAGTATGTCCAATTTTCTGAGGAACCACCAGACTGATTTCCAGAGTGGTTGTACCAGCTTGCAATCCCACCAACAATGGAGGAGTGTTCCTGACTCTTTCTTATCTAATCCCCATTCTGTTTGGTTTTTTAATATATATTTTGAGACAGTAATGTAATTATATCATTTTTCCCTTTCTTTTCCCCCTTCAAATCCTTCCAAATACCCTTCCTTGTTCTCTTTAAAATTCATGACTTATTTTCATCATTAATTGTTGTTACATAATATGTGTGTGTGAATGTATGTGTGAATTTGTGTGTATATGTGTATATGCATATTTCTGAGTGCATGAATAAATACAACCTAAAATCTGTATAATTTTGACCTACATATTTTTCCAGGGTCAACCATTCAGTACTGGATAAGCAGTTGAGACCTCATGAGATAGCGTCCCCATTTCCACCTTAGCATGTCTACTGGTATCATCTTTGTTCAAGTCCTGTTTAGGCACCCAGGTTGGTGAGACTTCATGAGCATAACAACATTTCTTCCTCCTCCTCCTCCTCCTCCTCCTCCTCCTCCTCCTCTTCCTCCTCCTCCTCCTGTTTGTTTTGTTTCTTAAGACAGAGTTTAGCCGGGCGGTGGTGGCGCACGCCTTTAATCCCAGCACTTGGGAGGCAGAGGCAGGAGGATTTCTGAGTTCGAGGCCAGCCTGGTCTACAAAGTGAGTTCCAGGACAGCCAGGCTACACAGAGAAACCTTGTCTCGTAAAACCAAAAAAAAAAAAAAAAAAAAAAGACATAGAGTTTTTTTCTGTGTGTTTGTATCCCTATCTGTCTGTAGACCAGACTGGCAACAGATTAATTATTTTTGTTGATTTTACCTAATCATTCTGACTGGAGTCAGGGGGTAAAATCTCAAATTTGTTTTGATGTGTGTTCTTTTAAATGCTAGGGAGATAAACTTTTTTTGAGATATTTCTTACTGATTTTTTTCATCTTTTGAAAACTCTGTTCAGATACCAGGCCCATTGATTGAACTGTTTTCTTGAATCTTTGCTTAATGAAGTTCTTTATATATAAATTCTGGACCTTAATCCTCTGTCACATGTATAGCTGGCAAAGATTCTCCCCATTCTTTGGGCCTTGAGAAAATAAATAAGATTGACAAACTCTTGGCCCAACTAACCAAAAAAAAAAAAAAAAAGTAGAGAACCCAAGTTAACAAAATCAGAAATGAAAAGAATAAAATACAAGAGACAGCAAAAAAAATCAGATACAATTGGGGAATATTTACACCTCATTAATTTGGGAGACCTAAAAGAAATGGATAAAATCTAGATTCAGCCAAACCACCAAAACTGAACCAAGAAGGTACAACTACACAGATTCACAGCAAATGAGGAGATGGAAATAGCAATAAAAAGTCTTCCAAATAAAAAGGGTCCAAGGCCAGATGGATTCTCAGCAGACTTACAAAGATCTATAAGCAATCCTTCTTAAACTATTCAAAAAATAGAAACAAACACCTTGTATAAAGTCAGTATAACTCTCATACCAAAACCAGGTAGAGACACAAGAGAAAAAATAAAGCTACATACCAATATTCCTGATGAACATAGATTCAAAAATGCTGAATAAAATACTTGTGAAAAAAATACAGACCTGTGTCAAAAGATTATTCACCACAAACACAGTGGCTTTATTACTAAAATATAAAATGGTTCAACATATAGAAATCAATAAATGGCCGGGCGGTGGTGGCGCACGCCTTTAATCCCAGCACTTGGGAGGCAGAGGCAGGAGGATTTCTGAGTTCGAGGCCAGCCTGGTCTACAAAGTGAGTTCCAGGACAGCCAGGGCTACACAGAGAAACCCTGTCTTGAAAAACAAACAAAACAAACAAACAAAAAAAAAAAGAAATCAAAAAATGTAATAAGCTACATAAATAGACAAAAAGACAAAAATCACATAATAATTTCAATAGATGCATAAAAGTTCTTGACAAAATCTAACATACCTTCAGATAAAAAGTCCTAGAGAAAATAGGATTAAATGGAATTTACCTAATCCCCATTCTTATGCCACAACTGAATAATGATTAACTCTCTGTTGCACACATTTTTAAAAATATATTGCCTTTCATTAAGAAAACATTGTTCTACAATGGAGAAAATCTGTCTCCAATTTTCTTCCAATGCTCCTTCAATGTACACCCTAAAAACACCTTCATAAAACACATATGTGAATCTCTGCCAAAATACACTTGCCTGGTGGCAAGCTGTCTTGAGATGACTTCTGTCAAGAAGGGAAAGCATGGGGAGAGAGTGCACCCGCATAGGGAGGGAGTGCACCAGACTCCCCTTGGCGACCTCTGCTCCAGGGATTGACTGCACTGAGCCTCCAGGTACACAGGGATTCCCCAATATAACATCACTTGGGACACAGCCTGTTGGGCTTCCATCTGCACCCAAGAGCAGGGCAGCTCTGTGGTCATCTGGGCGCCAGCTCTGCTGTGGGCCATCTGCCCTGCAGAGTGATCTGTGCCAAGAGGGTACACAGTGCACTCCTCCATCTTTGCTCCAGCAACAGAGCAATTGGGACCTCCAGGTGCAGGGACAATCAAGCATAATATCACTTGGGACTCAGCCAGCTTGTGTGCTCCCTGCTCCCAAGAGCTGGGCAGTTCTGTGGTAACCTACACGCCAGCTCTGCTGTGGGACATCTGCCCTGCAGAGGGACACACACTGGGAGAGAGCACACCCGCACCTGGAAAGAGCATACCAGCCTCCCCTTGGCGAACTCTGCTCTGGGAATTGACTACACTGAGCCTTCAGGTGTGCACGGATTCCCCAATATAACATCACTTGGGGCAAGGCACATCAGGGCTCCAAAGTCA
Source organism: Tokudaia tokunoshimensis (assembly GCA_036184795.1). Lineage (NCBI taxonomy): Eukaryota > Metazoa > Chordata > Mammalia > Rodentia > Muridae > Tokudaia > Tokudaia tokunoshimensis. The sequence goes on along the minus strand of BTHU01000004.1, from coordinate 35,978,332 downwards.
CTCAGGAGCAGGGCAGCACCTCAGCAATCGGTGCCAGGGGAATCCGGGTAATCCAGGGGGGTTAGAAATAGCCTTGCAGGCTAACAGGAGGTCCAACCAACAGGAAGTGACAGCAGGACCAACAAACACCAGAGGTAACCAGATAGCAAAAGGCAAACATAAGAACGCTACTAACACAAATCAAGGCAATATGGCACCATTCGAACCCAACTCTCCGACAGCAGCAAGTCCTGGATACCCCATCACACCCGAAAGGCAAGATCTGGATTTAAAATCACTTCTCATGTTGCTATTAGAGGGAATAAATCTCATAAAGAAATACAGGAGAACATGAATCAACGGGTAGAATCCCTTACAAAAGAAACACAAAAATCGCTTAGATATGGGTCAAATAATGGAGGCCCATAAGGAGGCAACACAAAAATCACTTAAAGAAATACAGAAGAACTTGGGTCAACAGGCAGAAATCCTGAAAGAGGTAATGCAAAAATATCTTAAAGAAATACAGGAAAATACAAACAAACAAGTGAAGGATCTGAGCAAATCCATCCAGGATCTAAAAAAAGGAGTAGAAACAACTAAGAAATCACAAAGGGAGACAACTTTGGAGATAGAAAACCTTGGGAAGAAATCAGGAGTCATAGATGCAAACATCAACAGTAGAATACAAGAGATGGAAGATCAGGTGCTGAAGATTCCATAGAAAGCATCGACTCAACAGTGAAAGAAAATGCAAAATGCAAAAAACGTGTAACCCAAAACATCCAGGAAATCCAGGACACAAGAAAAACAAACCTAAGGATTATAGGCATAGATGAGAGTGAGGATTTGCAACTTAAAGGGTCAGTAAATATCTTCAACAAAATTATGGAGGAAAACTTCCCTAACCTAAAGAGAGAGATGGCGATGAATGTACAAGAAGTCTACAGAACTCCAAACAGACTGGACCAGAACAGAAATACCTCCTGTCACATAATAATCAAAACACCAAATGGACTAAAAAAAAAAAAAGAATATTAAAAGCAGTAAGAAAAAAGGCCAAGTAACATATAAAGGAAGACGTATCCGAATCATATCAGACTTCTCACCAGAGACTATGAACACTAGAAGATCCTGAGCAGATCTCGTACAGACTCTAAGAGAACACAAATGCCAGCCTAGACTACTATATCCAGTAAAACTCTCAATCACCATAGATGGAGAGACCAAGACATTCCATGAAAAAAACAAATTTACACAATATCTTTCCACAAACCCAGCCCTGCAAAGGATAATCGGTGGAAATTGACAATACAAGGAGAGAAACTACACCCTGGAAAAAGTAAGATAGTAACCTTTCATCAAACCAAAAAGTAGATAACCACTCAAACATACAGATAGCGTCAAGAATAGCAGGTGGCAATAATCACTATTCCTTAATCTCTCTTAATATCAATGGCCTCAACTCCCCAATAAAAAGACATAAACTAACAGACTGGAAACGTAAACAAGACCCAGCATTTTGTTGCATGCAGGAAACGCACCTCAGTGTCAAAGACAAACACTACCTCAGAGTAAAAGGCTGGAAAACAATTTTACAAGCAAATGGCCCCAGGAAACGAGCCAGAGTAGCCATCCTAATATCAAATAAAATTGACTTTCAACATAAAGTCATAAAAAAGACACAGAAGGACACTACATACTGGTCAAAGGAAAAATCCACCATGAAGAACTCTCAATTCTCAATATCTATGCTCCAAATGCTAGGGCACCCTCATTTGTAAAAGAAACTTTACTAAAGCTCAAAGGACACATCGCACTCACACAATAATAGTGGGTGACTTCAACACCCCACTCTCTGAAATGGATCGTTCAGGAAAGCAGAAACTAAACAGAGACACAGTGAATCTAACTGAAGCCTTGGACAAAATGGAACTAACTGATATATATAGAACATTTCATCCTAGAGCTAAAGAATACACCTTCTTTTCAGGACCTCATGGTACCTTCTCCAAAATTGACCATATAATTGGTCACAAATCAGACCTCAACAGATATAAGAAGATAGAACTAATCCCATGCCTCCTATCAGATCACTATGGAATAAGGGTGGTCTTCAATGGCAACAAAAACAAAAGAAAACCCATGTACACATGGAGGCTGAACAATGCTCTACTCAATGATAACTTGGTCAAGGTGGAAATAAAGAAAGAAATCAAAGACTTTTTGAAAGTTAATGAAAATGAAGGCACAACATACCCTAATTTATGGGACACAATGAAAGCAGTGCTAAGAGGAAAATTCATAGCCCTGAGTGCCGCCAAAAAGAAACGGGAGACAGCATACACTAACAGCTTAATGGCACACCTGAAAGCCCTGGAACAAAAAGAAGCAAATACACCAAAGAGGAGTAGAAGGCAGGAAATCATCAAACTCAGGGCTGAAATCAATCAAGTAGAAACAAATAAAACCATACAAAGAATCAACAAAACTAGGAGTTGGTTCTTTGAGAAAATCAACAAGATAGATAAGCCCTGAGCCAGACTAGCCAGAGGGCACAGAGACAGTATCCAAATTAACAAAATCAGAAACAAAAAGAGAGAGATAACAACAGAAACTGAGGAAATTCAAAAAATCATCAGATCCTACTACAAAAGCCTGTATCCAACACAACTAGAAAATCTTGAGGAAATGGACAATTTCCTAGACAGATACCAAATACCAAAATTAAATCAGGATCAAATAGACCATCTAAACCATCCTAAAATCTCTGAAGAAATAGAAGTGGTCATTGGAAGTCTTCCAATCCAAAAAAAGCACAGGTCTAGACGGTTTTAGTGCATAATTCTATCAGACCTTCAAAGAAGACCTAACACCAATACTCTTCAAACTATTCCACTAAATAGAAACAGAAGGAACACTACCCAACTCGTTCTATGAAGCCACAATTAAGCTAATAACAAAATCACATAAAGATCCGACAAAGAAAGAAAATCTCAGGCCAATTTCTCTTATGAATATCGATGCAAAAAAACTCAATAAAATTCTTGCCAACCGAATCCAAGAACACATCAAAACAATCATTCATCACAATCAAGTAGGCTTCATCCCAGGGATACAGGGATGGTTCAATATAAGGAAGCCCATCAATGTAATCCACTACATAAACAATCTCAAAAAAAGAAGCCATATGGTCATTTCATTAGATGCTGAGAAAGCATTTGACAAAATTCAACATCCTTTCATGTTAAAGGTATTGGAAAGATCAGGAATTCGAAGCCGACATTTAAAATAGTAAAAGCAATTTACAGCAAACCGGTAGCCGACTTCAATCTAAATTGAGAGAAACTTGAAGCAATCCCACTAAAATCAGGGACTAGACAAGGCTGCCCTCTCTCTCCATATCTTTTCAATATAGTACTTGAAGTTCTAGCAAGAGCAATTAGACAACAAAAGGAAGTAAAAAGGATACAAGATGGAAAGGAAGAAGTCAAACTATCACTATTTGCAGACGATATGATAGTATACTTAAGCGACCCAAAGAACTCCACCAGAGAACTCCTACATCTGATAAACAACTTCAGCAAAGTGGCCGGTTATAAAATCAACCAAAGCAGTAGCCTTCCTATACTCAAAGGATAAGCAGGCTGAGAAAGAAATAAGAGAAATGATACCCTTCACAATAGTCACAAACCATATAAAGTATCTTGGTGTAACTCTAACCAAACAAGTGAAAGATCTGTATGACAAGAACTTTAAGTCTCTGAAGAAAGAAATTGAAGAAGACCTCAGAAGATGGAAAAATCTTCCATGCTCATGGATTGGCAGGATTAATATAGTAAAAATGACCATCTTGCCAAAAGCAATATACAGATTCAATGCAATCCCCATCAAAATCCCAACTCAATTCTTCATAGAATTAGAAAGAGCAATTCAAAAATTCATCTGGAATAACAGAAAACCCAGAATAGCTGAAACTATTCTCAAGAGTAAAAGAACTTCTGGGAGAATCAGTATCCCGGACCTCAAGCTGTACTAAAGAGCAATAGTGTTAAAAACTGCATGGTACTGGCATAGTGACAGGCATGTAGATCAATGGAACAGAATTGAAGACCCAGAAATGAATCCACACTCCTATGGTCACTTGATCTTTGACAAAGGAGCTAAAACCATCCAGTGGAAAAAAGATAGCCTTTTCAACAAATGTTGCTGGTTCAACTGGAGGTCAACATGCAGAAGAATGCAAATTGATCCATTCTTATCTCCTTGCAATAAGCTCAATTCCGAGTGGATCAAGGACCTCCTCATAAAACCAGACACACTGAAACTAATAGAAAGGAAACTAGGGAAGAATCTTGAACATATGGGCACAGGGGTAAATTTCCTGAACAGAATACCAATAGCTTATGCTCTAAGATCAAGAATTGACAAATGGGACCTCATAAAATTACAAAGTTTCTGTAAGGCAAAGGACACTGTCAAAAGGACAAAGCAGCAACCAACAAACTGGGAAAAGATCTTTACCAACCCTACATCATCCGACAGAGGGCTAATATCCAATATATACAAAGAACTCAAGAAGTTA